>VDFB02047397.1:75963334-76066109 GCA_007258455.2 Sequoia sempervirens | reverse complement strand
CATACATACATGACCTACCAACATACATTTACATAAAAAAATATCAACAAACATTCAATAAAGTGGCATTTAACTAAAGAAAGAAATAATGTGAGTGTGTTATGTGTTGCTAGACATGTTCCCTGGAGAAGCAAAAAATGTCAAAACTAACACAAAATGGGAGTGTGTTATAACATGCTCATGTTATAATGTGCACACATTATAATGTGTGCATGTTATATTTTTCTTTGGGAATCCCCAAGCCTTAGCTTTGGTATTTTCCTTGAGATACCAACCCAAAGGATGGAGGGCATTCTGAACGACCAAAGACGTGTTTTTAACAAATTCTACAATTTTTCACATAATCGGGTTTGTGCTCACCATCAGGATTGCATATGGTTCAATATCAACAAAATTGAACACATGGGTAATGTTAAGTTCTCTCTTAGCTTTCCAACAATGTAATTTTTTTCACTTTCTGACAATGTTAGGCCTTTCATCCATAATTTATTTTGTTTGTATGTCTGTTTTTTGTCAAAAAGCAGTGTTTGGTGTTTTTTTCGTTACAAATTAACTGTTCATCAAAATTTCAAATAAATTACATTTTTAGAAACTAGACTCCATTTTACAAATTTTAAAAAATTAAAAAAAAAAAAATCTATTACTTTCCAAAATTTGTAGGGGGAGCACAACCAAAAATTTTCTTTTTAGGAAGTGCCCACTTAGAAAATTAGTAAAAAATCAAATATTCATTAAAAAATTATCAAAAAAATGATGCATCAACTAGATACTATTAGCTAACTTCTAACCATAGTGATTTTAAAAGTACTACAAAAAATTTCATTGTGCTAGGGTCGTACAAGAGTTCCTATGTTATGTTTTTCTGACAAAAACAACGGAAATTTCTATACATCCCTCTTTTGAACCCCTTAATCTCAACCATTTTCAAAATAAATTAGTATTTTAGAAAGTAGACTCGGAGCACTTAAATCCTTATTTTTGTTCCATCTCAAAATTTTGAGTGTAGCTATCCTCAATTTCATGTCCAAGGTCAGTATTCCCTGATTTTAGAAAAAAGTGGCTACTTAAGCCCCCTTTTTGGGAACCATCTTGGTGCACTTACCCAACACTAGTTTCATGATACTGTTAGCTGATTTGGTTAAGTGGAACTTAGTTTTAGGAAGGTTTTCCACTATAGTATCATCCATTATAATTTTTCATTAGTTGTTGAAGGTATAGGAACTTCCTCCTTTGCCTTCCCTTTTTGACCTTTCTTTGAAATAGTAGTTTAGGAAAAGTTCCAGCATCATTGTAAAGACAAATCTGATGATAAAAGTGAAATTTTAGACTGCTATTTTGAAATTGCAATAATTACATCTCAACTTCAAAATCTTAGGAACTCCATTCAAGGAACCAATCTCCTTTCAACTTAACATATGTAAGGCTTCCCTATGATTACTAGCAAATCACATTAACCAACTAAGACATTCCAAGCAAGTCATGACCTAACACCTGAGAGACCTTGGGATAGTTTTCTGCAATTTGTTTATAGGCGATTATCTTTCAAGAGAGGTGATGCACTTACGCATTACCTATGTTGAGGAGTGCAAAAACACCCATCAAAAGAACTAGCACTAGAAGGAGGGCCTTTGTTTTGTTAAGCTAGATCAAATTGGTTCATTCTCCCCTGAAAGATTCCAAAGAATACTAAGATACACCTAAAAAAGGGGAATTTCAAGAGCTACATCCCCCTACCAAGGCTCAGAGAGCTAAACAAGGGGAAGAAACTTTATCAAACTCATCTGCTCCATCCACTTCACCTCCATCCTCACCTCTCCCTCCCATCCATCTGCACCACACTCATCCTTCATTTCCAACATCCACTTCTTCTTCTCATCCGCCCCAAGCTTCCTTCTAGCTATCCACTTCCCATGGCCAAGACACCATCCCTGCCCCTACTCTTCAATTCCAAGGAGTTTCGCCAAGTGTTGCTTCTCCTTTGTATCCCCAAGTTACTAGGTATGTGGAGGATCATCATGGAAAAAATAGGCCCTTAAGTGATGAAAATTCAAAAAAATCAGAGTTAGGCAACTTGACATAAAAATTTGAATAAATTATCTATATTATTTCAAAAATATGTAAGAATAGAATATGCAGAAAATTGAATCTAGTTTCTAAACTACTAGGTTTCTTCTTTTTTTTAACTATTTGGTGAAAATTTGAAATTTCAATGCAGTAGTGCTTAAATTTCAGGGAAAAAAATAAGTAGGTGTATGTCTAACCACCCTAACCACAATAAAATGATAATATTTTTTTATAAGATTTTAGATATAAGTAGAGGACTCATGTCCCGATGTGATGCATATTTTTTTGTAATTTTCTTCCAAGTAAATAATTAATTATGAATTTTTTATTACAAATTTTTAAAAATATAAAAACTCGTATGTCTAACCACCTTAACTTGTCAAAACTTCATGAAATCCATTTTTTTTAATCCTATATTATGCGAAGCATAGAATGTGATGAATGTTTCAGATTCAAAAAATGTGATAACATTTGAAAGCTATAGATGTTTTTCAATCATCCTATCAATCAGGACTTTAGTCGTAATTCAAATAGAAAATGAATAATAATTATTTATTAAATTCAAAGTAAAGCATAATTTATATTGGTGGAAAGCTAAGAATCTCCTTTAAAACCTCTTTTCATTTCATCAATTTTGGGTAAAAGGAAAGTCATCAGCCACATACCCTACACATACCCGTCATATTGCCACTTTTTGGCCCATCATGATCCTGCACATACCCTACTATTGCACAACAAGTACAACCTCTGCCTCCTGTCATGGCTTGGATGCATAAAAATCCTTCTCCACTGTCCTTAAATGATTATAATGATATGCCAAAGAACCTAGAGGGATCTTTCATGAAGTTTCATCCTCATGACCCACAACGGACGACAAAGGAAAATATCAAGATCTTTCAAACAACATTGAAAGACATGAAAATAGATCATGAGGACATGGCTTGCTGACTCTTTCCAAGTTATTCCTTGGGAGAAGAGACTTTTTATTGGTACATCAACTTGCTAATGGACCATCACTTCTTGGAACCTATTGAAAAACTCCTTGCAGAAATATAAGATCCCAATTAGCCCTTCAGAGTTATATTATCAATTCATGTCCATTCGTAGAGAAGTCAATGAACCAATTAGCTCCTTCAATGATCGATTTCACCATGCATATATGAGATTGCAAGCTCCATATGTGGTTGATGATCCTTTGGCTTGATCAGTATATTACGCTACCTTGGATAACCTCTCATATGTGCTAGTGAAAATAATGCACCCACCACCCACTAGGTTGGTAAACACTTACACTGAGGAGGTCATAGCAAGCACTGGCTTGGGGCAGAATATTTTCGGTCCACTGCCTTCTTTGGGACTGGTCACTCATCCAATGCAAGTTTAAGGACTTACCCAAGCCTTGGCACATTAGAAACCTATTATGAATCAAGTCCCACAGCTGCCCATGGTTCCTCATCCAGGACCGCCATTGAATCAAGCGCCTCCCATGGTTCATTACTTGCAACCCCAACATCAATAGGTCTATCCTCAATCATCTCAAGTGCCTGCATATCTACAAGGGCCTAAGTTCTTGCCTGTTTAGCAAAACTAACCAGTTGTGCAACCAGTCTTCCTCCAAAACCAAGCATCTTAGCCAAACAATGAAAAGAAGGATCAAATAGATGAATTGATAGAGATGATCAAGAAATTGTCAACTGAGATGACACACTTAAGGAACTAGAACAACCAGCTATAGGATTCCCAATGAAGCATTCAGGCTAACCTCAATAGGGATAATAGAGACAACCATGATACAGGTACTTCATCTAGGAAGAATTATGAAAGGGGAGAGAATTCCAACCAGAACTTTGAAAGGAGGCCTCTTTGCAGAGACAAAAACGAATGAGGAATACAAGGCCAAATAATAGAGGTGTTCCCACCCCTCTTGATCAACCTACTAGTGCAAAGAAGACAACTAGTGGGGTACACTATGTGGAGGCAGATTTTCTTGGGGGGTGTCAGATGCACAAAATAAATAGGCACTCTAAATTGGATTGCCCAAAGTTCCACATAGCTGTGGAGATCTTTCAAGTGGAAGTTTAGAATGTTGTGGACAACATTGGTTGCTGAGACATAGTCCCATTTGAACCCTATGATTCTTCTGTGCTCATAGTCAACCAAGCCCCATTCTTGAGAAGTGAAAGCAATGCACTTGAAAAGGAGATTGTTGCCTTAAAGGACAAAGAAGCAAGATAGGTAAGCAATGAAGAAACTCTATCTCAACTTTTTAATTAAGTAGAAAATGGCCTAGTAGATGGCATAGAGTCATGCGACGATGAAGTTCAGATGTTTCACCAAAGAGTGACCCCATATAAATTAATAAATAGGAAAGTAGGTAGCCCATTCAAGTCTTCCATTCTACCTAATAACTTCAACTCTCCACTCGACCCAAGTGCTAGCAATAATCTAGGTTACCCCTATGTGCCCACTCAGTATTTTAGCAAAAATAAACATCCGAATCAAGTGAAAAACTAGTGCACTAGTTCTTCCCAAGGAAAATTATTTGAGGTTGAAATTGAAAAAATGGGTGAATATGTGGTTGAAGAATTTAAGAAGGTCAAAATCAGTTTTTCAACCTTTGAATTACTTAAAGTCCCAACAGTTAGGAATTATTTATTTAGAATGATTAATGATACTACTTCTTCCAACTCAACACAAGAGGTACCTACCAAGAGGGTCTCCTTTGATGAATCACAGAGTGAGCCTATAATTAAGGAAATCCTGGGTAAGAAAATGGATGCACCTTCAAAATAACAAATGGGTAAGCAACCTACTAAGGAGAAAAACCAAGTGCCAACTAAGGATAAGAATAATGAGAAGGATAAAAATTAAGTAGCTTAGGGAAACATAGCCATGGGCTTGTTCCAAGGAAAGCTAGAAACACCGCCTTTCCTCACTACCATAAGAATCTTTGGGAAGAACCTACAAAACTATCTGCTTGATTTAGGAGCATCGGCTAATGGCATGCCTCTTGTTGTATGCAAGGCTTTGGGGATAGTCCCCACTCCTTCCTGGTGGAAGGTAACCCAACTGGATAAAAAAAAGGTGAGTATAGTCGATGAAATCAACTGAATCCCTATGCAGATTGTTGCTGACCCAAGGGTACAATAGGTCATCGACATTCAAGTTGTGGATATCCCAGACATGTATGGAATAATACTAGGAAGGGACTTCACCAGGGCATTGAATGGATATACTACGACTGAATTTTCTCACATATGGCTACCATGGAAGGGGTTTCCAAACTAGATCCACATAGACAGGGAACCACACCTAAAATTTATGATTACAAAGTACAAAAATGTCCAATGAGGTGTTGTTTTCTGAAATAGAGTTGGCCAATTACTATCCTGTAGCTTATCAAGATGAATCAGAGTCCCAAGAAGAGGAGGCGACTGGAGAGGTCCTTCTTGGACTATGCAGTCATCCTACCAATTTATCCTACGCACCTCAGAGCACATAAATATTGGTTGAGTCAGATGATGAGGAGTCCTATGATGATGGTAATTTGGGATTATTAGATGGATTCTAGGATTTCATGGAAAAGTGTGTGCAAGATCAGCTCAGCTTGGGGATGAGAATGGACTTCCAAGAGCTCTTGATACCCAATTGGTGTCGAGTACACAATGCTACCAATTCATAATTTGAATGATGTCTCTATCAAAAAATGGTTGAGCATATCAAAGGACGAGTCATGCCTAAAGAGAAGCTCCCAATAGGATAGCCTAACCACAACAATGTTGAATCTGTGCCTTTGCTAGAAGTTGTTGATACCAATGCTCAACTAAGGAAATATGGATGCATGATCAGCCCAAGGGCCAAAAAATCCTCTGAGTTTTGGACGTTGCACTTTGATAGATCTAAGTCCAAGTAAGGAATAGGAGTTGGGTTTGATCTCATCAACCCCATAGGTAAGACATATTTTTCTACTCATAGGCTTCAATTTTATTGCACAAATAATGTGGTAGAGTATTAAGCATTATTCCATGGTCTTTTAATGGCCCTTAGAAAGAAAGTGAAAATTCTACAAGTCTTTGGTGACTCAAAATTAGTAGTAAAGTAGGTCAGAAAAGTTAATTCCTACCATGACAGGAAACTAGATAATTATAGGAATATAGTCTGGGACCTCATAGAAGGCTTGGATGCATTTAATATCCAACTAATCCCCCTCTCCAAGAACCATATGGATGATGCCTTAGCCCAAGATGCTAGCAACCCTTTAGCCTCTTTCCCTACCAAGCTTGGGAAATTCACTATCAAGCTTACCTCGTCTCCATTGGTGCCAGATAAAATCACCAATTTCCAAGTGTTTAATGATGAAAAACACATCTTAGATTTCATCATGAGCTCTAATGTGTTTGCAACTCAAATAATTGATGAGGCAGAGCCCGAGGAGGCTATAATAGATATAGAAGGGGTCATCAACCTCAAGACCAACACTATCCCATAGGGTATGGTTCAGCTTGAGCATATATTTGATTTGGATTAGATTAGAGACCAAGATCAGCATGCAAAAAAGGATTCCATCAATAATCAGTGTGACACTCATAATCTTGGAACTACAGAGGAGGTTAAAAATGTATTCATCGAAAAAGTATGCACGCAAGAAGAAAAGAAGGGGATCATTGATTCCCTCCACATGTATCATGATGTGATAGCCTAAAGCTATGAGGATTTGAAGACATACTCCATTATCATGCACACCATCCCTCTCAAGTTAGATGTGTGGCCTTTTTCAACAGTGTCAGCACCTAATTAACGCATTGTTGGAACCCATCATCTACAAGGAAGTACAAAAGTTGTTGTCTACAAGGATCATTTTTCCAATTAGGCACTCCACATGGGTTGCTAACTTGGTCCTAGTCTAGAAAAAGAACAAAGAAATCAGATTGCGCGTGGACTTACCCAACTTGAATAGAGCCTCAAAAAAGGATAATTATCTCATTCCCTCTGGACGAGGTGTTATAGATCATTAATGGATCTCAAATGATATCTTTTTTAGATGGATACTCCAAGTATAATTAGGTAATGGTACAGTATGAGGATAGGCACAAGACAATGTTCACCACCAAATGGGGAACCTTCACATACAAGAGAATGCCATTTGGGCACATCAACGTTGGGGAAACATTCCAACACGTAATGGATATTTCCTTTAAGGATCTGATTGTAAATTGCATTATCATCTACATGGATGATCTCTTGGTGTTTTCAAAGAAAAGAGATGATCATGTTGCTAATCTATGCAATTTTTTTTAGAAGTGCAGGGAATTTGGAATTTCTCTGAATCCAAAGAAGTGCATTTTTGGAGTCACAAAGGGAAAGATCCTCTAACATGTGGTCTCAGAGAAAGGAATCTTAATAGATCTCAAGTGTATTTAGGCTATCCTAAAAAATTCAGCTTCCAGGCAGTAAGAAGGAGCTAGAATATTTCTTTGGAAAGATAAACTTTATCAGAAATTCATCACTGGCTTTGTTGAGATAGTCAAGCCACTTAATGCTATGCTGAAGTAGGACACCAAAGTTGAGTGGATGTTGGAGGCCAAGCAAGCCTTTGAGGAAATAAAGAAAGAAATTGTTGATGCACCTGTACTGGTCAACCCAGATTACCTAAAGCCATTCTACATATACTCATTCACTTCAAACCATTCCTATGTTGGCATATTGACTCAGAAAGATGACGAAGGAAGTGAGCACCCTATTTCCTTCATGAGTGCTCCATTGAAAGAAGTAGAATTGAGGTATCATAATGTTGAGAAGAAAGAAAACGACTTAGGGAGTCAAGAAATTTAGAAATTACATCTTACGAAATAAGGTTTTTTCCATAGTGCCTGACCCAATAGTAAAGACGTTGATGCAAAATGAGTTGGGTGAAAGAAGAGAAAAATGGGTCACCTTGTTGTAGGAATATGTCATGGAGATTCAGCTCATGAAGTTAGTAAGAGGGAAATCCCTCACCCAAACGATAGCTAAAACACTAGCTAAGGCTAGACTCAAGCTCACTGTGTAGCAATATCGAATTGAAGATGCCTCCCTGAGAGAGTGGTATCATGACATTTTTTACTACCTACTAAATAACAAGTTCCCGACTCACCTACAAGGAGTCCAAAAGTGTGCTCTCCGACTGAAAAGAAATGCATACATGTTGTAGGGGTCTATATATACAAGAGAAATCATGAAGGGGTCTACCTCAAATGCCTTGGGAAAGAGGAAGTAGTACATGCATTAAATGAATTTCATGATAAATTTTGTACAGGCCATGGGTCTAGCCCTTCCACCACTCATCAAATCTTGTGGGTTTGGTACTATTGGCCTATAGTGTTCAAGGATGCACAAAATCATGTTTGCATCTACCATGTGTGCTAGTTTGTTGCAACCAAAGAATGAAATGTTGTTGTCCTGCTACAACTAGTCCTAGAGGTAAGACCATTCACTCAGTGGGGTCTCGACTTCATGGGTCTGGTAAGCCCACCATCCTCTATAGGTCACAGGTACATTCTAACCACTTCCGATTAGTGTACTAGATAGACATAAGCAATTTCTTGTAGACAATGTAGTAATGAGGTGGTTATTAATTTCCTTGAAAGTTTTATTTTGAATAATTTTGGTTGCCCCTATGCTTTCATTTGTGATAATGGCCCCACATTTTCCTCACTTAAATTTACTAGTTGGGCCTCTGACTACATAATTTCCCTCAATTTCTCATCCATTTACTATCCCCAAGGAAATGACCTAACTGAATCCAGAAACAAAAACTTGATCACTGTAATTAAGAAGTTGCTCGATAGAAACCCCAAGGACTGGCACACCCAGCTGTGTATCTCCTGGCCAAGCCATTTCCCTATAGAGGTTTATTTTTTAAACAAATCCCAACTCCAGGAAGGGAGTTGAAAGTTTATGATAGACACCCGCATCTACAATATCGAGATTTCAAGAAAGATTATTGCCAAGTGAATGATGCCTTCATTAGGCATATTATTAGACTTCTCAAAGGGGAATTTGAGAGGAGAGTCTCAAACAATACCCATGCATTCATGCATAGGTTTGGGTTTCTATTTATATAGTTCCCAAAATTTACTTGCATCAAAATGGAGAGCTTCTTCGAGAGGCCATACAAACTTCCTCGGTACCCAAATGACCAGTTGATCTTGCTAGAAGTGTCTAGGAAATTGCACCATGCACACACTCTCCTTAGTGGTAAGAATCAGAAAAGGATACCATATCCCCTCACATTCGGGTAGGGAATGTATGCCCTCACAGCTACCCAATGTGTTGAATATTTAGAGGAGATTATTGAATACAACACGGGCCTCCACACTACTCAGCCAAGGATGGATCCTTATAGTAAGTTGAAGAAGTTTTTCGGAAGGGAATAAACCCACTTGTACAACATTGAATATTTTTGGGATAAGTGTTGGGACAATAAGGAGGTACGCATAAGACATTCTATGCATATGCCTGCCTACTTTGCTAAGATGGTCAATCTATTCCTAGTGTTAGATCATATTGTATAAGATGAAAACACTATTGTGGATCCAAGATATGATGTTGTTGCCAACTTTCCATTTCCCTTAATAGACTTGAATGATGAGGAGGTTAATGACCTCGACATCCTAATAAAGCTAGGGGAGAATAGAACAAGGAAATGGATTGACATACAGATCACTCAGTTGAAGCACCAGGGGGAAATTTGACATACGACGAGCTTGAAGATGATATCGAGAGTGAAACAGATAGTGGAGCTATTGCTATCATAGCTGAGGAGGCTCCAAAATGTCCTCCCACCACCAAGTCAAGAAAGATAAAATAGGTTGTTGAATTCCAGCCTAAGCATAAGGTTTATATATGGAAGGCCTCAGAAGGTGACACCTCGAAGAAGATGAAGAAATTAGGTAGCTTTTTTTGAGATACCTATAATCCAGGAGGACCCACTACATGAAGGAGAGGAAGAGGTCAAGTAACCAAAGTCACCACTTGTCACCTCTTCTCTTGCCATAACCACCACTACCACTGCTACTCCTCCTCCTCCCACGTTTCAAGCATTACCCACTTTCTTTCTGCCCATGGTGGACATATTGGTTCACCTTTCCAACCACTCCAGTTGTGGTTATGGATTCCTCCTCTACTACAAACTCACCACTCTCATCCTCCTTGATGTCTTCCTCAACTGCAATCCCTTTGGCAGCTACAACTACAATGCCTACTCTCACCCCACTGGAAACTTTTGCAAGACATATGCAAAGCATACCCATCGAGCTCTCTAGGATGTTGATGAATCATGTTGTCTAGGCTACTATGGCTCAGGGTGTAACTATCCTTCCTTTCCCTCCCCTGATAGAACCACCAAAAATGGAAGCAATAATGCAAATCTCAAAAGAACTAGAAAGGTGATAGAGGGAGGATGCTAAAGAAGTAGATTAGGAATTCAAGGAACCTTTTAAGGATGACTACCATGAGCACCCAAAGCATCATAATGTGACCATAGATGAGGTCACATATGAAGAAGAAGTGTCATCGTCCTCAGAAGAAGATATTGAGGACCCCTGTGCCAAGTATGTGGTAGAGTCCTCTAATGAGGAGCTTGAGGAGGAGTTATCCAAACAACTCAAGGAAGTCGGGGAAAAAGTTGAGAGGCAGCCTTCTGGTGAAGAGGAGGAAACTAATGATGATATGGAAATATATATGGAGCCTCCTATAGATGGACAAGATAAGGCCCCAATCGAGACCTGAAGAAATACATTCTAAGAAGGAGGAAAAGAAAGAAGTTGAGGCCAAAGAAGAAGATAAGCCTAAAGAAGAGACTGGAACGAGAAGGATCCCTAAACCAGGACACCATGCAGAGTTTGAACAAGAATAAGAAAGGGTACTTGAAGGGGAGGACAACCCTAAAGAAAATGTAGCTACTACTAGGCCAAATGAGGAAAAGGCCATATTAATTCAAGACTTGGATGAAGAAGAAGAAGCCTTAGATCACAAGGAAAGGGAGATCTAATGCATTCAAAGAGAAGAAGGTGATCACTAATCACCAAAGGAGGCATCTCTAATGCCTGATTGGTTGGGAAAACAGCTACAAAAGAAGACCCCTGATCTCATGGACCCTAAGGAAAGGTTGGAGGCTATATTGGCATGAGCCCAAATAAGAATGAAGAAGGAAAAGAAATTGAGGGTCCGATCTAACATCACAATTGATGCCTCTTGATCAAGGATAGTGAAAATTTCCACCATAGTAGTAGACAAAGGAGAGGGGGTTAGTTATAATATCTCCACCATTGACTTGGGTATTGCTACAAGAGAGAAAAGGACTTATCATCTCTTGGGATCAATTTCTACAATCATCCAACATATGAGTAAGGATCAATCCTCTAAGGACAAGTTAAAGGAACAAGTGGAAATCCTTAGTACCTACATTCAATGGTGGATGTCCCTAGAGGAAGAAGCCCCGACTACATCCTTCGCACCTCAGTTGCTATCCCAAGATGAATTCTCCAAGATGGAGAAAATGAGAAATTGGACCAAGGCTACCTCAAACTAGTTCAAACGGGTCTCTACAATGGTGATATGGGCATTGGACATGCTACCCAAACAACCAATACATTATGAGAAGTACAAAAGTAGCTTGAAGGAACATAAAGGATTTGTAATAACTTCCCTAAGTTATATAGGATTACATATTCTAAGCTCAAGGCTATCCTTAAGGTGCCCGAGAGGACATAGGAAAAGGAGTTATCCCTAGTAAAGGATGACCAGTGGTTGGTGGAGATGTGGAAGATGGGTCTGGATCACAAAAGATATGTCCTAGAAAGTGTGCTCCATGAAGTTCAACTTGACCTTGAATGGGTCAAGGAACATAGGATGGACTGCAAGGAGTATCTAAAACTCATGATAGTTTACAACATGCCCGCTGTCGAGCTAGATCTAGAAAATATCAGACCATATTTCTATAAGAAAATGGAAAATGGGGCCACAGATTCACTAACACCAAACTTTATGGATTTTTCTTCCCGAGCCTTTGCCCAGTCAGAATAGGCAATCAAGAATATACCTAAGTGTGAAAAGAATTGGGAGTTGATCACTGGTAGATCAAGTAAGCTATCCTTCTAGGTGCTCCAATCAGATATCATGGAGTGGGATAAACTTCAGGCATTGATGGGTAAGTTCATGGAGTATGCCACTATTCAATAGAATCAAGGAAATCCTATCATCGATGATGAGTTCCTCACAGTGTAGCTACAACCAAAAGGGAAAACTACTATAGGAAAAAAGTGCTACAGTGATAAGGCACTAGAGGACAAAATAGGTAAAAAGATAAGGAATGTATTTTAAATTGTGAAATATTGGGGGTAGGTGAAACCCTAATTTGTAGTGAATCTTGGCCACACAATGAGATTAAATCTTGGCCATTCATTTTTCTTTTGGAAAACTATAAATAGGGGGGTCTCCTCTCATTTTCAAGAGAAGAGTTAAGTTGTTGTAATGACATGTTGCTAAAATTCTAATAGAAATTCATTTATTTTGGTGGATTCTTGAGTTTCCTTGATGTTTCATGATTCATCTCCTCATAGTTGATAGATTTGAGTAGATTTAATTTGATGTTCTATGTACTTTGCATGCTTTTAGTAGTTTAGTGAATGTTGTTCATTGATGCTGAAGAATATTGTTGTGTTGATGCCCTTCCTTGTTCATTCTTTTTGTTGTTTGTTGATGATAAACAACAGTGTAAAGCTAGTCTAAACATAAATTTATTTTTGCACTTAAATTTCATCTTTTATTCATTCTTTATGGTGAATGAACAGTTGAAAATGTACAAACCTTAGAAGATAATACTAGTTTCATGATACTATTAGCTTATTTGGTTTAGTGGAACTTAGTTTTAGGAAGGTTGTCCACTGTAGTATCCTAAATTATCACTGTTCATTGGTAGTTGAAGGTCTAGGAACTTCCTCCTTTCCCTTCCCTTTTTGACCTTTCTTTCAAATAGTAGTTTAGGAAAAGTTCCAACATCATTGTATAACCAAATCTAATGATAAAAGTGGAGTTTTAGACTACTATTTTGAACTTGCAGTAATTGTATTTCAACTTCAAAATATTAGGAACTCCATTCAAGGACCCAATATCCTTTCAACTTAACATACGTAAGGTTGACTTGTGATTACTAGCAAATCACATGAACCAACTGAGACATTCTAAGCAAGTCATGACCTGACACTCGAGAGACCTTGGGATAGTTTTCTATAATTTTTTTATAGGAGATTTTCATTCAAGAGAGGTGATGCACTTATGGATTACCTGTGTTGAGGAGTGTAAAAACACCCATCAATACTTACATCTTGAAACTGAAGAAAAAATTGAACCTAATTTCCCTACCACAGGAAAACCTAGCTCTTCTAAACAAGTAAATACTCAACCCTATTATGATAACAAAGTAACAAACACTCCAATCAACCTTGAAGAAACATATGGAAAAGGATTCACCATCTTGAGAAAACAAGGCTATGACACGGGTATGTGCAGGATCATGATGGGCCAAAAATTGGCGATGTGATGGGTATGTATAGGGTAGGTGGCTGACAACTTTTTTTTAACCCAAAATTGATGAAACAAAAAGGGTTTTTAAAGGATATTCTCAACTTTCCACCAATATAAATTATGCTTTACTTTGAATTTAATAAATAATTATTATTCATTTTCTATTTGAATTATGACTAAAGTCTGGATTGATAGGCTAATTGAAAAACATCTATAGATTTCAAATGGCATCACTTTTTTTAAATCTGAAACATTCATCACATTCTATGATTCACATACTATAGGATTAAAAAAAAATGAATTTCATGAAGTTTTGACCAAGTTAAGATGGTCAGACATACAAGTTTTTATATTTTTTAAAAATTGTAATAAAAAATTCATAATTAATTAATTACTTGAAAAAAAATTACAAAAAAATTTGCATCACATCCGAACATGAGTCCTATATTTATATCTAAAATCTTATAAAAAATATTATCATTTTATTGTGGTTAGGGTGGTCAGACAGACACCTACTTCTTATTTTTTCCCTAAAATTTAAGTACTACTACATTGAAATTTCAAATTTTCACCAAATAGATTTTTTCTTTTTCAAATAAACCTAGTAGTTTAGAAACTACATTCAATTTGCTACAAATTCTATTCTTACATATTTTTGAGATAATATAGATAACTTATTCAATTTTTTATGTCAAGTTTCTTAACTCTAGTTTTTCTAAATTTTTCACTACTTAAGGGCCTATTTTTTCCATGATGATCCTGCACATACACACACAAGTGAACATGAAATTCATCAACTCTTGGTGAAAACACCAACCGATTAAAACACAAAAGGTTTAGGATACCATGATCCCTCTCATAATGAAAATCCACCTAGAGAATATCTAAGGATTTGAGATGATGGTACAGTGATCTTGGACTCTTCCCCTGACTTGAATATCCTTCTTCCTAAAGAACAATAAATAGATCATAAAAATAATAAGGATAAAGATAGGATAATCTTAGGACCTCCTGCCCTAATCCCATCTAGAGAAGTTGGTGAATCTAGCAATGCAAAAGATCATATAAATTACAAAAGTTACAACCTCTCTGTCAGCCACCTAAAAGTGAAAGATAATTACAAATCCTTCTCAACCAAGGGTTAATATTATTACCACCTATGAAATGACTTATGTTATACCATAAAGATGCAAAAGTTCCATATTGTGCATATCATCGAGTTCTTGAACATATTAGTACTAATGAGTGTCGTGCGTTAAGAGAAATATTGAGCAAGTATCACTTTGATGGAAATAATTGCTATCTAGTGATCACATAGCATATCCTCCTACTCTATCATGTAATAGTTGTAGAATACTCTATTTTCAATATTACATGATCTTTCTAATCACCTACCTCAACCCATTCTTGTCTTGCACTCAATGGGAACAAGAGGCAGATGGCCTTGTCTTAGTAAGGAAATTTTTGTTGTCCCTTAGGTTTGTTATCTACCTTCTACTTATATAGACTAAGATTGGAAGGAAGATAACTTTCTTTATGTTGACTCACCTATGGCTTACTAGCCTTTTGTATTTTCTTTCTTTTTGCTTGCATGTTCATAACGTGATCCCCCGTGATGTTATGTTTTCTGTTTCACACTCTATTTGTACCTTCATTCTTCTAAATGTCGTATTATTTTTCCTTTTTCATTATATTTTATCTTTTCCTTTCATTTTAATTTCTTGTGTTTTCCTTTTAGGGATGACACAAGGAATTGAGACATTCATGTCTCCTTCATGTTGACCCAAAAAAAATTCATTATCTTTTCTTTTCCTTTTATTTTTCCTTTTCATTTGTCTTGTGTTTTCCTTTTGGGGATGACGCAAGTCGTCAAGAAACCCTATGTCTCTTCCATGTTGACCCAAAATTATTTTTCTTTTTCTTTTTTTCACTCTCTTTGTGTCATTCTTCCAATTCTATGTGTATTTGGGGAATGATGATAGTCCCGATCTTTCTACAAACATTATAGCAAAGAACATATTGACCCCAAATCCATAGATCTCTTATGTGTATGGTGATTTCATTTTGGGGGCAACCTCCCTTTCTTTTCCTTTTCTCTCGCATAACGTATACTTACTGAAAAACATATGAATTGGCATAGGGCTTTCCAAGTTGACTCTCATGTCTTCCTTCTTCTTTTCATTTTCATTTTCTACTTTAAAGTAATTGCTTACATCATGGTGTTAGAAATTTCTTTAGAGTTGGGGCATATATTGGCATTATTTTAGCGTGATCTCTTTTCATGTTATATCATACAATTTTCTTATTTCATGTGATGTGTTTTTTTCCTCTTTGTGGTGACATTAGGAATAATTTCCTTCAAGAGTTTGATGTATCTCATCATATTATATTCCCCTTAGTGGTGATGCGATGCACTGCATCCCTTGAGTGGTAAATATATTATCCTTTGATCAGTCCCCTCTTGAGGACATTAGGAATGATGTCCCCTAAGATTAAATACCTCACATGAACTAAGAAAAATCCCTTTGAGCATCCCTCTTTCTTGTATTTTTGTACGTTATTAATGTCATGGAGGTATGGCTTTGATATGGTCCCCTGGGGCTCACCTAGTGAACACCTAGCTTCACTATCCCATGTGAGCGTCTATTTTGTACCTTATTAAAGTCATGGATATATATGGATTTGATATGGTACCATGCAGCTCACCTAGCGAACACCTAGCTTCACTAGCTTGTGTGAGCATGCATTTTTGTACCTTATTAAATTCATCGAGGTATGGATTTGATATGGTCCCCTGGGGCTCACCTGGTGAACACCTAGCTTCTCTAGCCCATGTGAGCATGCATTTTTGTACCTTATTAAAGTCATGGATATATGGATTTGATATGGTCCCCTATGGCTCACCTAGTGAACACCTAGCTTCACTAGCTTGTGTGAGCGTGCATTTTTGTACCTTATAATTAAAGTCATGGAGGTATGGATTTTATATGGTCCATTAGGGCTCACCTATTGAACACCTAGCTTCACTAGCCAATGTGATCATGCATTTTTGTACCTTATTAAAGCCATGGAGGTATGGATTTTGTAAGATGGGGTTAGAGAATTCCTAGTCTAGATAAGTGACATCCAACAATTCTAAGCTATAAAACCACATCAAACAAGAGAATACAAACAATGAACAATGAAAATGAAATGCATTCAAAAGTAAACACTCCCCATTGATTTACTTTCTCTTGTCTCTCCTTCTTATGCCAATATTACCATTATATTTTTTGTTGAAGTTGTGCAAATACCTACAAATAGTAAGCAAGAAATTCATAGATAATGGCTATTAAGTTGAAAATGGGAGAGGAAGATTTCTTTTATACACAACCATTCAAATGAACGACCAAGATTGATCTTTCGAAAGATTCCAAGATCAATGGATGAGAATGGATGAGAGGGAGGTTATGAAATGGATGGCCAAGATCAACAATTGAGAATTGTTGCAATTAGAATATGCCATTCATAGAAGGAGCTATGATAGTTATAACATTGACGACTATGATGTCTAATGACTATGATAGAAATGAATGATAGGGAATATTTGACCAAAAGGGAGGCATAAATAATATATTCAAATTATTTATTTGAAAAAGAAAAAATGGAGGAAATGGACAAGTGGAAAATAAATAATTCATTCAAATTATTTATTTGGAGAAAATGAAAAAGGAGCATTTAATCAAATTGTGAAATCAATTTAATTAAATGGGGAGATCCATAAATTAGACATTGATAATTAATTGGAATTATTTATTCAAAGGGGAGGAGAATGACACATAATTAAATAATCTTGACAATTATTTAATTATAGAAGAATGAAAAGGTCAAATAATAATTATTATTATCTGACCATAGACAAATGATGAAAGATAAATAATTAAATAAATAATGATTTATTTAATTATTGAAGAAAGGGGGTGTTAGTGACACAATTAATTCATTTTAATTGATCAGGATAGAATAGAGATTAGAAAGTGAATTAATTAAATAATTAAAAAATATTTAATTAATAGAGGAATATGATCAAGAATAATTAAATAATTAAAATTACTTAATTATTAGAGGATGATGACCAAGGGAAAAATGTTGCTCATAGACTTAGGATATTTTTTAGTGTCTATAGCTTTTATATGATCCCTTGGGGCTCAGCTAGTGGACAACTAGCTCCCACTAGCCCTCGTGAGTGTGCATTTTTGTTTGCATAGTGGACAACATGTTCCACTTGTAAACCATTTTGGACAAATAGCCTAGACCTAGTCCACTACGTTGGATGGCCAGTCGAAGCTTGATCCATTGGAATTTTCCTTTTTTCCTTTCTTCTTTTTCCTTTTTCTTGTCTTTTATGGTGTATGTTTGCAATCTAGTTATGGCTTCATATATCATCCACAAGCATGTTCCTTTGTGTCTTTCTTGTTTTTTCCATAGGATCTTGATCCTAGGGGCTTGGACACCCTCTTGATTAGTGTCATCCTATCTTACTAAAATTTGTACATTTGAACCCCTCTTGATTGTGTGGTTGGCCACTTTAGTGTGAGTTTGAAGAAAGTTCATCCTCTCGCTAAAGTGGAGGCTAAATGTAGTGTAGTAAAATGTATACCCTTGAAATTTCAAAGTTGTTTGGGCCTGCCTTGCTTTATTTATGCTTCTTTATGGCTTAATTGGTCCTATTTTGTGTCCATAAGCCTTATGAATTACATCTTTTCCTAGTTAATTATGATATTCTCCAATGCATAAATGATAATTCAATGACTCCATCTATGTGTTCCTGATTTTTGGGTTGGGAATAAAATTCCACCTAGGGCATCTTAGTCCCCCAATGCTCTCGGGACACTAATTTTGGCATATCCTAATTCTGCCCCTTTTTGGTGTCTGTACCCCAAATTTTTAGGACTTGGGACTAAGACGCCACCTAGGGTGTCTTAGTCCTCCTTGAGTTATTTTCAAGATTTAATTTCAAATTCTAGTGGGATTTAGCCTCCTTTATTTAATAAATTCATATGTCGGCTTGGTGTGATATAATTTTGGGATATTAAGCATAGATAAGTATAAATACAAGGTTCCTTCATTCATTTCAACCCAAGTCTTTTGTGAGATATTTTATCATAGCATAATTGAGTTCACAAAAGCATTCAAGAGTAGATTCATCAAGCATTTGGAGCCATTTCAGGATTCAAGCATCATATCAAAGAGTTTTTTGCATCATGTGTGTTGTTGTGCTAACATTTGTGATGTAGGGTTTTGATTCAAGCAAGCAATTCAAGTCCTATCTTTCAAGTATTCAAGATCCATATCCATTGTAGCCATTGCACACAAGTTTGTAGACTTTATAAGGGTTTGGTGAGTTGTAGCATTGCATGTTTTTCATTCACCATTTCCTTCATTATTTCTATTTCATTTCAAGGCTTAAGTACCAACAAGGGGTTTGACCAAGGAAAAATCCCATTCACTAACAACCAACACTTCTAAGCTATAAAACTACATCAAATAAGGGAATACAAAAACTAAGCAATGAAAATGAAATGCATTCAAAAGTAAACACTCCCCATTGTAGTTGCTTCACTTCTCTTGTCTTCCCTTCTTCTTATGCCATTATTCCCATCAGATTTGTTGTTCAAGTTGTGCAAATACCTACAAATAGTAAGCAAGAAAGTCTGAGATAATGGTTGTTAAGCTAGAAATGGTAGAGGAAGGCTCCTTTTATAGATAATCATTCAAACGAATGACCAAGATTGATCTTCTAGAAAGATTCCAAGATGAACAGATGATAATGGATGAGAGAGAGGTTATGAAATGGATTTCCAATATCAATGGTTGGGTATGTGCAGGATCATCATGGAAAAAATAGGCCCTTAAGTGGCAAAAAAATTAGAAAAATTAGAGTTAAGCAACTTGACATAAAAATTTGAATAAGTTATCTATATTATTTCAAAAATATGTAAGAATAGAATCTGTAGAAAATTGAATGTAGTTTCTAAACTACTAGGTTTTTTCAAAAAAAAAATCTATTTGGTGAAAATTTGAAATTTCAATGCAATAGTACTTAAATTTTAGGGAAAAAATAAGTAGGTGTCTCTTCTTTACGACTAATCACAATAAAATGATAATATTTTTTTAAATAAGATTTTAAATATAAGTAGAGGACCTCATGCCCCAATGTGATGCATATTTTTTTGTAATTTTTTCTTAGTAAATAATTAATTATGATTTTTATTATAACTTTTAAAAAATATAAAACTGGTATGTCCGACCACCTTAACTTTGTCAAAAATTTATGAAATTCAATTTATATATTTTTAATCATATAGTATGTGAAGCATAGAATGTGATGCATGTTTTGGATTAAAAAAATGTGATACCATTTGAAAGCTATAGATGTTTTTCAACTAGTCTATCAATTAGGACTTTAGTTGTAATTTGAATAGAAAATGAATAATAATTACTTATTAAATTCAATGTAAAGCATAATTTATATCGGTGGAAAGATGAGAATCTCCTTTAAAAACCCTTTTTGTTTCATCAATTTTGGGTAAAAAGATAGTTGTCAACCACATACCCATCATATTGCCACTTTTTGGCCCATCATGATCCTACACATACTTAGTTGAGAATTGTTGCAACCAGAATATGCCATTCCTAGGAGCTATGGCAGCTATAACACCGATGACTATGATTCCCAACGACTATGATAGAAATGAATGAAAGGGAATCTTTGACCAAAAGGAAGGAATAAATTATTTATTCAAATTATTTATTCAAAAAAGAAAAAATGGAGGAAATGGAAAAAGTGGAAAATAAATAATTCTTTCGAATTATTTATTTGGAGAAAATGAAGAAGGAGAATTTAATCAAATTGTGAAATCAATTTAATTAAATGGGGAGATGGAAATTAGACATTGATAGTTGATTGGAATTATTTATTCAAAGGGGAGGAGAATGACACATAATTAAATAATCTTGAAAATTATTTAATTATAGAAGAATGAAAAGGTCAAATAATTATTATTATTATCTGACCATAGACAAATGATGAAAGATAAATAATTAAATAAATAATGATTTATTTAATTATTGAAGAAATGGTGTGTTAGTGACACAATTAATTCATTTTAATTGATTAGGATAGAATAGAGATTAGAAAGTGAATTAATTAAATAATTAAAAATTATTTAATTAATAGAGGAATATGATCAAGCATAATTAAATAATTAATTTTTTTTAATTATTAGAGGATGACAACCAAGGTAAAAAAGTTGCTCCCAGACTTAGGACATTTTTGAGTGTCTACATTTTTCCCCTCTTTGACGTAATGTGATTTGAGCATTGTGTCAAAGAATAAAAATGAAAATCAAGTTCAGATCATGCCCTAGCATGCCCCTCTGAGGAGAATGGGGAAGAATGACTAGGTTGTGGTATGCCCCGTTGAGAGGACAAGTGGGTTCAAAGAACACAAATGTGCTCTCAAAATGGATGATAAGACTAAAGGATGAAGGATAGAAGAAATGATGGCATGGAGAAGATGAATGCTAGTGTGGAAAATGACAAAGAAGATGGAATGTTAGGTGGGAAATGATAAGGAACCAACTTTCATGCTTTTATATTTATCATCATCGGGCGTCAAAAATGTCACAAATGGAACACAAACACCATGGTATGACATAGACCAAGGTGTACAAGGTGACCAATTGTGAGAGACAAGCAATCAAAATACAAAGCCAAAAGACAAGGAATGCCCTGGCTCATACTAAGGACCCAATTATCCCAGTCTTTTTGCCAAGACAAACCATAGATAACAAGCAAAGAAAAGAGGCCATGATCTATCATCATCCCTCTAAATCCATTAATAGGACATCCTTGAGGAGACTAGTAACATGACCCAAAACCAATCAAGAAGATAAGGTAAATCTAGACCAACAGTGTTTTCCAAGATAGTGCTTTCCAGTAGTATTGATAAGATGGTTTCATATGACTAATTAGGTTTACCAAGATGATTGATGTTGATTGATAAGTTGAAAAAGGTTGAAAAATTGATTTGATTGACCACACCTAACCTCAAGAAAGAAACATCCTAATTAAGGAAAGATTGTTTGACCAAGATGACAATATTGATCAATTTGATAAAGATTGATTGATAAAATTGGCAAAGTTGATTGATTGCACCTGACTTCAGGAAAGACATATCCTGCTTAAGGCAATATTGATTGACAAGGTTGACAAGATTGATTCTAAGAAATATTGATCATTTATTTGACAAATATTGATGAATATGACCAAGTGATGTGACGATAGGGTATGTCCAGGATCATCATGGAAAAAATAGGCCCTTAAGTGGCAAAAAATTCAGAAAAATCAAAGTTAGGCAACTTGACATAAAAATTTGAATAAGTTATCTATATTATTTCAAAAATATGTAAGAATGGAATCTGTAGAAAATTGAATTTAGTTTCTGAACTACTAGATTTGTTTAAAAGAAAAGAAAATCTATTTGGTGAAAATTTGAAATTTCAATGTAGTAGTACTTAAATTTCAGGGAAAAAATAATAAGTAGGCGTCTGTCTAACCACTCTAACCACAAGAAAATGATAATATTTTTTAATAATATTTTAGATATAAGTAGAGGACTCATGTCCCAATGTGATGCATATTTTTTGTAAGTTTTTCCAAGTAAATAATTAATTATGAATTTTGTATTACAACTTTTAACTTGAATATAAAACTCATGTCTAACCACCTTAACTTGGTCAAAACTTAATGAAATTTAATTTTTCATTTTAATCCTATAGTATGTGAAGCATAGAATGTGACACATGTTTTGGATTCAAAAATGTGATACCGTTGAAAGCTATAGATGTTTTTCAATCAACCTATCAATTAGGACTTTAGTCATAATTTGAATAGAAAATGAATAATAATTACTTATTAAATTCAAAGTGAAGCATAATTTATATTGGTGGAAAGCTGAGAATATCCTTTAAAAATCCTTTTCGTTTCATCAATTTTGGGTGAAAAAAAGTCGTCAACCACATACCCATCATATTGCCACTTTTTGGCCCATCATGATCCTGCACATACCTGATACCTAACTTGAGGAAGGACACATCTTGTTTAAGGAAAAGGACACATCTGATATAGTTGACCAAGTGATAAGTGTTGACAAGGAACCTAACTACAAGAAAGACATATCTTGCTTAAGGTGAATCACCAAATTGACAAAGTCTAATCTTAGGAAGGACCCACCCTAATAAAAGACAATAGATAGGACCAAATGATACAAATGACATAATGTCCCATTCTACTAAGATTGATGATCTAATTGATTGGTTAATGATATGATGATTGACTCATTGAATGAATTTTGTTGGTTATGTTTGTCCATTGATTCAAGATTTGATTTGAGCGATGATTGTTTGTGAACCCAGAATAAGACTAGAATCGAAAAACCCTAAAGGACTGACCTAGGTGGCCTCAGGGGCTCATCGATTGATGGCCTTGCCTACATTATACACGTAGAGACATCATAGTTTGACACAACTTTACTTTTCCTTATTCAACAAAATATTGAGTCATGATTTTATTTGGACAACCTAAAAGGACCGACCTAATGTCTTGCGGGGCCATTTAACATGAGCCTTTCCTACGTAGAAAATGTGTAGAGACAACGTAATTTGACCACTCAAATAAAGAATGACTTAGACTCTATTTTTGGCATTTTTGATGTTTTTTTATTTTTTTGGATTTTGATGGTTTTCTATTTTTTTTGGATTTTGATGTTTTCTGTTTTTTTTTGGATTTTAATGTTTTTTGAAGCTGATACCATGTGTTATTTTCCCATAAAGACATAGGTTAAGGAATTTCCCCCAGCTAGGTATAGGATTAACTTATTATGTGTGAGGGAAAGCAAAAAGCGAATGTGAGGGATGATCGGGACGAAAAGGATACTAAATGTTGGTGGTTCTTAGGCCATGAGAAGGATGATGAGGCTTTATTATGAATAAGTTTCATGTGTGAATGGATGGGTGGAAAGGAAAAAAGACCAGATAGAGTGACAATAGATAAAGGAGCATAGACTAACTACACATGGCACCTATTTTCCAGGTTTTCACCATGGTACTTATCCAAAGTTCCACCAAAGTGGTTTTCACTTTTGGAAAAATTATTTCTCTTTACTATATAGGGTATGTGCAGGATCATGATGTGCCAAAAAGTGGCAATATGATGGGTATGTGGCTGACAATTTTTTTTACCTAAAATTGATGAAACGAAAAGGGTTTTAAAGTAGATTCTCAACTTTCCAACAATATAAATTATGCTTTACTTTGAATTAAACAAGTAATTATTATTCATTTTCTATTCAAATTACGACTAAATTCTTGATTGATAGGCTGATTGAAAAGCATCTATAGCTTTCAAATGGTATAACATTTTGAATCCAAAACATGTGTCACATCTCTATGCTTCACATACCATAGGACTAAAAAGAAAAATAAATTTCATGAAGTTTGACCAAGTTAAGGTGGTCAAACATACAGTTTTTTATTTTTAAAAAATTTGTAATAAAAAATTAATAAAATTTACTTTTTAAAAATTACAAAAAATATGCATCACATCAAGACATGAGTCCTCTACTTATATATCTAAAATATTATAAAAAAATATTATCATTTTATTATGGTTAGGGTGGTCAGATAGACACCTACTTCTTATTTTTTCCGAAATTTAAGTACTACTACATTGAAATTTCAAATTCTCACCAAATAGATTTTTTTTAAACAAACCTAGTAGTTTAGAAACTACATTCAATTTGCTTCAAATTCTATTCTTACATATTTTTGAAATAATATAGATAACTTATTCAAATTTTTATGTCAGGTTTCCTAACTCTGATTTTTCTGAATTTTTTGCCACTTAAGGGCTTGTTTTTCCCATGATGATCCTACACATACCCTATATATATATATATATATATTTGTGACTAAGAAACTTGTTTTTCGGGTTTTCACCAAGGTGACTATTTTTATATATATATATTTTGACTTTTTAAAGGGATACTATGAGAATTCAGTGTAGTACTTGTGAAGGAGCATGTTGTTGATAGATTCAGACAATGGTTCTCTTTCAGGAGTAGAAAGCTGATAAGCACCTGATCCATATGATGTTGTGATGATGCCTTGATTCTGTTGGCATGACCATGTTGGATGACTAGATATTTTCAGTAGGGTCAAGATGAAAGGATGGTTTATCATAGATATCTTGGTCAATCATGGGGCTATCATGAAAATATTGAGTGGAAGTAGATAGGGAAAAGGAAGATATATCATCAAGATCCCAAAAGGTTTCACTCCAAGAAAGGCCATTTTTTTGCCTTCCTTCTACAGTTTTCTTAACATCAACATTGTCTTTTGTTGGTAAATTATCCATATGGTATTCTCCACATCCCATATCATGAACTTGGACCTTAGGATTTTATGGTGCGATGAATGAAATGGATGATTTAATGAGGTCAGATGGATCAATGTAGTGAGATGGAGTGGGGGATGAAGTGGAAGGTGAGGCCTTTTGATTGATGGGGACTTGACGTTCAATAGTTCCTTTTAGGTTTGAACAATATTGAAAAGGATCAAGGTTTCCTGGAATAGTGATTTCAGTGCCATTATGTGGAAACTTAAGGAATTGATGGTAAGTGGATTGGATATCCCTAATTGAATGGATCCATGGGAGGCCAAGGAGGAGATTGTAATGTAAATCTAGATCCAAGACATGAAATATCGTGTCCTATATTGTTGGGCCAACTCTTAGAGGAAGTGAAATTATTCCTTCAGAAGAACATTTCATATCGTCATAAGCCTTGATCACAATTTTCTTGGTTTGGTCAATACAATTCTCAGAGTATCCCAATGCTTCAACTAATTTTAGTGAACAAATGTTCAGACCTGCTCCACCATCTACTAAGACTCATCTGATCTTGTGTTTATTAACACATACTTGAAGGTTTAGAGGGTCATTATGATCATATTTTGGTTCGAAGAAGTCTTGTTCAAAGAAGTGACATGTGTGGCATATCTAAGTATCCAACCATGACCTGAAATTCATTGACATCTAGGTTTGTGGGGACAAAAGCTTCTTGTAAGGCTTTATCAAGTATGGCTCTATGTTGTGGTGAGATACAAAGGAGCTCCAAGATAGAAATTTGCATGGGAGTTTTCCCTAGCTACTCTAGGAGGTTATATTGACCCTTTGGTTAAGGATTTGCGGAAGGACCTGAAATAGTTATCTTGGTTCTACGGGTGGTGACAACAAATTTGATTTCGGCTTGCTTATAGTGATAGTGGCAATGTGATCATCAAAGGGTCTCACATTAAGGATGATAGTGTTGTAATCATGTTTTACAACTGCATAATTGGAATTATTGTTGTTTCCTGAACTAGAGGCTTTTCCTTTATTGTGTTATTGTAGGGGTGTTTTGAATATGGTGTGATCAAAATTTGTCTTGGCTTGTGAATTATCAACTAAAATGGTTTGATCCTCAATAAGGTATTGAATAATTTTCTTGAGTTTCCAACATCTAGGTGTTTTTTGTGCTTTTGAATGATGGTATTCATAGTATTCGTCTTCCTTCCACCACTTAGGTTTTATAAGTGAAGGTTCATAGTTTTTGGTGTTTGGTAGTGTGATGAAATTTTATTGAAAAATTCATTTAAGAATTGATTCGATGGGTTAACCCAAAGGGGTGTATGTTCTCTTGGTGCGGGGAGGACCTCTGCATTGTTGATTGTTTTGGATTGTGTTTAGCATTTGGTTTTGTCCTTGTGTCTACGTGTTTGGAATATTGGATGTGTTTGACAAAGAAGGACCTTTAAGCTGAATGATTGGTCCTTTGGTTAATAGTTTGGCGTCAATAGCTCCATCATTTGTGACATTTTTGTTTCAGGTGCGGTATTTTCTCTTGTCATTGTTAGGTTTGGTATTTTCTTTGTTTACTTTTACTAACCCTTTTTCAATAAGACCCTTTTCAATAAGGATGACTTTCTCAAGAATCTCCTCAAAAGTTGTGCAACATTGGATTTGAATTCAACTCATCAATTCTTCATTAAGGTTTTCTACAAACATGGTGACAAGTTGTCTTTCAGAAATGTGACAAGGGAACTTGCTAACCAAGCCCCGCCATCTCTGGTAGAATGAGGTAAGTGATTCTGCATCTTCTTTTTTGGTTGTGATCAATGTAGACACCTAAAAATGACCTAGGCCTACAAGCTTCATTTTTACCACTTTCGTCCTAGCATAATTATGACATTTAATTATGTCCTTGGTCCACATTCGACTATTGATTAAATAATTCATAATTATTTAATTAATTCATGTCCTTTTATTCTTCATGATTATTAAATAAATAAATTTTATTTATTTATTAAATACGTCATTAATTGTCTAAGTCTTCCCTTAATTAAATAAATTTCTTAATTTATTACACTTCTTCATTTATTTCTTCTTGATTATTAAATAAATGAATTTCATTTATTTATTTAGTATGTCACTAATTCTCATAATTAAATAAATTTATTAATTTATTTAATTATCCGTCATTATCCTCTAAATTAAATAATTATCTTTAATTATTTAATTTCCTAAATTAATATTCTTCTCATTTTAAATAAATGAAATTATTTAAAATGTCATCACAATCTTAACTAACAGTCCATTTTGGTAAATAATCTGAAAAAAGATTATTTATTATCTCACAAAATTCATAATTTGAATTAATTTAATTCAAAATAGTAACTAATCTTCCAAAAATCAAGTAATTGGGCAGATTCTTGATTTTTCAAATCTGATCTTCAGTCCAACTCTTATCTTCTTGATTTTTTGAATCTCACAAATTAGGCAGTCTTTATCTTCTTGATTTTCAAAAATCTTTATTTTCTAATTAATTTATCTCATTTATTCTCCACCGCCGATTCGATCTTCTTAGATGGCATCTTGACCACTCGATTAATGATTTTTCCCTAACCCTAATTAGGGATTATCGGATTTAATTTGGGCGTCTCATTTTAGGTCTTAGTTAGAAATCAATCTCTCCCGTCCATTCGAAATGGAATTTTCTATAAAATCCCATTTTCCTCTCACTTTTCGATGACACCTTACACACTACATGCAGACATAATATATATTCTTCCACTTGCACATTTAGACTTTCATAGAAATTATTATTTTTATTTGATCAAGTCTTAGCATTGTTTAGGCATAGACATTGTCAATCATAGGCATTTAGGCATAGGCTTTAGACATTTTATGCAAATCCTTCAAATCTTGGTGTAGGACATATGCATTTATTTGTAGATTGCTCGCATGACGAATCTGAGGGAAAAAGCATCATCCAGCAAGTAAGAAGGTGTTATAAAAGTAAGTCATGGAGGTCTCGGTGATCAGGTATAATCGTTCTTTCATTTGCTTCCATTGTGTTTTGTAATTACTTTGGGTTTTTTGTCTTTTATATTGATTTGATTGATCTAATCTAAACCTCAAAAAATTTACCCTCAGTTACAATCAATGTTTCAAGGGTGACATCATTTTTAATGTTGAAGGAAAAGTGATTGATGAATTTGTTGGCTAGTTTTCCCCATGTTCTGATTCTTGGTGGAAGGTGTGCACACGAATCTAAGGTTGTTTGTGTGAGGCTTCATGGGAATAGTCTCATGAGATAGCTAGGATCATATGAGACTTCCATACATGATGTGTTAAATTCTTGAGTGTGTTTAATTGGATCCCATGTCCCCTTATACTTTCGCAAAGGCGGTGTTGTGAAATCTGAGGGAAAGTGTGGCACATATAGGTTTCGATCAAATGGAAAGGGGCACAGTTCCTCCATAGAATAGGTCTTCTTTTTGGTTCCCAATTGCATGTTTTTCATACATTGTTCAAGGGACTACATATTGTAGACACTCAAATTTTTCCTCACAATAGTAACGATATTTGTCTATTGATTAAATAGATATTATTATTTACTTAATCAATTCATTCAATACTTTCTTCTATTCATGCATTTCATCAAATCATTGAACCATCTCATGCTTGTTCAATATCTGTTGCATTAACATTCATGTCCATTTGCACTATCATTCATACCCGTTTGCATAATAAATTATAATCATTCATAATCCATTTGCATAATAAGTCATAAGCATCATTTCCATATTAAATAAATTATCATTATCATCCATAATTGTTTCATATTCATCCCCATTAATAAATCAATTATTACAGTCATTGACTATTATTTCATAATAAACTAATTATCATAACTTGCATATTAATCATATCATTTGCATAAATCATTCATGAAATATTGCATTTTAGTAAAGCATCTTTAAATCATTTTATTCATATTTAATCATTTAGGTACATTTTAATCTAATATCCCTTTTATCACTTTCATTCTCATGTACAACATTTAACCCAACAATGTGGGATAATGCCATTTCCTTCTCTCACATCTTTTATCCCACATTTCATCTTCAACCCTCTCCATCTTCAGGGAACTCCTATTTAAAAGGGGATTTCCCTCTCATTTTTTCTCTCACAAATTTTGCTCACAAATTTACATACTCATATGATCTTTGCATCTTGCTTGCATTTCTCATTCACCATAGCCTCTTTATTTCATTTTGTGCTCATAAAAATCTTAGAGCAAATGCATAAACAAAGATCTTGGTGATAGGGAGACAATGGAGATTGATTTCTTTTAAAAGCATTATTTTGTTTTTGTAGTTTAGATTTACATTTCTGGTTTTGATTTTAATTAGAATAGCTCTATTGATGTGGGTTGAAATGGTGGTTCTTACTCCATAAGAATCATACATTTTTATGGCTCTACACATATATTGTATCAAAAGGTTTGCAAGAGATGGTGTTGCATTATTTTGGTTAGGTTCCATGATGTTGGTGTTAAGGTCATAAATTGGATTTGAATTGGGATTGATGCTTTAGGACAAAGGACCTTGGTTGCCATATGGATGTGTGTTGCTTGGGTTTGGAATGAAGTTGGCATTTAGGTTTGTGCCAAAGGTCATGTGGGCATTTGGTATGGTGTTTTGGAATTGAGGTGTGGATTCTTGATTCATATTTTGATTTTGAAAATTTAGTCCTTGGTTTGCAAATGAGGGTGTGGATCCTTGGTTAACGTTTTGATATGAAGGTGTAAGCCCTTGATTGATGTTTTGATGTGAAGGAATGTTCCCTTGGTTGATTTTTTGAAATGAAGGAATGGTTCCTTGATTGAAATTTTGAAGTGAAGGTGTAGGTCCTTGGTTGATAGTTTGACATGTAGGTGTAGGTAATTGAGTAAAGTTTTGGAATGAGGGAAGGAACCCTTGATTGGAATTTGAAGGTGTAGGTCCTTGGTTGGTATTTTGAAATGAAGTAAAGGTTCCTTGGGTAGGATTTTGGAATGATGGAAGAGCCCCTTGATTATTGTTTTGGAGTGATGGTATTGATCCTTGATTTGCATTTTAATTTGGGGTTCTTCATGAGACAATGTGAACCCTTATAGATTTAGTTGGTGGGTTTTGAATTGATGAAGGGGAACCTTGAAATTGGAATAAGGAACCTTGATTTATGTTGTAAAGTGTAGATTAGGACCTTGGTTTGCATTTTTGGTCAAAGGGGTAGGACCTTGTGATGTGGAACCTTGATTGGAATTTTGTGGTGTGGCATTAAGACCTTGGTTTGTATTTTGGATTAAAGGTGTGTGACCTTGTGATATGGCACCTTGATTAGTATGTTGGAAAAAACGGGTTTGTGAAGGTCTTTCCCATGGTGTTTGAGGAACCTACAAGTGCAAAACTTTGTCCTTGTGTAGTGATATTGGTTTCCTTGTTTTTAAATGTTGAGATGCTCAAGGGATTGTGTAGTAGTGGTAGTCATGTGTGTAGTCATCCCAAGAGGTATGCTTGACATTTTTTGTGATGATGGAATTCCAAATGCAAATGTATTTTTGGTTTCTTTCTCCACAATGGTTGATACGTCAAAACCTTGAGGTAATTTGGCCCCCTTTTTAGCTAGTGCATAAAAGTATTTGTTAGGGTTTGCACTAAAAATTTGATCAATCATGCTCAAAATTCTTGGGTCACTATAAGCTTCTTCAATCTCTTCTTGGGTCAATTGTCTATTGGAATATTCTTGGTGTAGACACTAAAATTTGGTCTAGGCCTAAGACTTCATTTTCTTCATAATTCTTACATTTATTGTCATAATTAAATAATCCTAATTATTTAATTATATTTCTAAAGTCCTTGGTCCTCTATTAATTAAATTACTTTAATTATTTAATCAATTCATTTACCTTTATCCAATCTTGATTAATTAAATAAATATTATTTATTTAATTATGTCACTAATTCGCTTTATCCTCTTTCTAAAATTAAATAAATTATTATTTAATTTATTCTTATCACACTTTTGACTATAATTAAATAATCATTTAATTATTTAATTATTTAGTAACATTTTCTCTAGTAAATTAAATAAATCTTAATTTATTTAATTTAATCCTCAAATTTTGAATGTTGAATTAAATCATTTAATTGGGTATGTGTAGGATCATGATGGGCCAAAAAGTGGCAATATGATGGGTATGTGTAAGGTATTTGGTTGAGGACTTTTTTTACCCAAAATTGATGAAACGAACATGGTTTTTAAAGGAGATTCTCAGCTTTCCACCAATATAAATTATGCTTTACTTTGAATTTAATAAATAATTATTATTCATTTTCTATTTGAATTATGACTAAAGTCTTGACTGATAGGCTGATTGAAAAATATCTATAGCTTTCAAACAATATCGCATTTTTTGAATCCAAAACACGTGTCACATTCTATGCTTCACATACTATAAGATTAAACAAAAAAAAATGAATTTCATGAAGTTTTGACCATGTTAAGGAAGTCAAACATACAAGTTTTAATATTTTTTAAAAATTGTAATAAAAAATTCATAATTAGTTATTTACTAGGAAAAAAAATACAAGAAAATATGCATCACATCAGGACATGAGTCCTCTACTTATATCAAAAATATTATAAAAAATATTATCATTTTATTGTGGTTAGGGTGGTTAGATAGACCTCTACTTCCTATTTTTTCCTTGAAATTTAAGTGCTATGCATTGAAATTTCAAATTTTCACCAAATAGATTTCTTTTTTAAATAAGCCTAGTAGTTTAGAAACTACATTCAATTTTCTATAGATTCTATTCTTACATATTTTTAAAATAAGATAGATAACTTATTCAAATTTTTACGTCAAGTTTCCTAACTCTAATTTTTCTGAATTTTTTGCCACTTAAGGGCCTATTTTTTCCATGATGATCCTACACATACCCAATTCATAAAAATAATTATTCTTGGCATATTCTTCTATATTTGGATAATTGCGCTTAGTTAATCTCATTGTGTGGCCAAGATTCATTACAAATAAGGGTTTCATCTACCCACACTATTTCACAATTTAAAATACATTCCTTATCTTTTTCCCTATTTTGTCCTCTAGTGCCCTATCACTATAGCACTTTTGTCCTGTAGTAGTTTTCCCTTTTGGATGTAGCTACACTGTGATGAACTCATCATCAATGATAGGCTTTCCTTGATTCTTCTGAATAGTGGCATACTCCACAAATTTATCCATTAGTGCCTAAAGTGTATCCCAATCAATGATATCTTATTGGAGCACCTGGAAGGATAGCTTCTTTGATCTACCGCTGATTAGCTCCCAATTATTTGCACACTTAGGCATGTTATTGATCACCTATTTTGACTAGGTGAAGGCTTGGGTAGCAAAATCCATAAATTATGGTGTTAGCGAATTTGTGGCCCCATTTTCCATTTTCTTGTGGAAATATGGCCTGATCTACTCTAGATCTAGCTCGACAATAGGCATGTCATAGTATGTCATCAATTTTAGATACTCCGCGTAGTCCATCCTATGTTCCTTGACTCATTCAAGGTCAAGCTGAACTTCATGGAGCACCCTTTCTAGGATGTCTCTTATGTGATCCAAGCCCATATTCCATGTCTCCACAAGCCATTGGTCATCCTCTAGTAGGGCCAACTCCTTTTCTAATGTCCTCTCAGGCATCTTGAGGATAGCCTCAAGCTTAGGATACATAATCCTATATAACTCAGGGAAGTTATTACAAATCCTTTCTATGCCTTTGAGCTAATTTTGTACTTCACGAAACTTATTGGTTGTTAAGGCAATGTGGTCAATGCCCATATCACCATTGTAAAGCACCCATCTAAACCAGTCTGAAGTAGCCTTGGTCTAATTCCTCATTTTCTCCATCTTGGAGAATTCATCTTGTGACAACAACTAAGGTGCAAAGGATATGGTTAGGGATTCTTCCTCTAGGGACATCCACTATTGAATGTGGGTATTAAGGCTTTCCACCTATGCCTTTAACTCCTCCTTAGAGGATTGATCCTTACTCATCTATTGGATGATTATGGCAACCAATCCCTAGAGATGATCAATATTTTTCTCTCTTGTAGAAATACCCAAGTCAATGGTGGAGATATTATAATTGATCCCCTCTCCTTTGTCTACTACTGGGGTGGCATTTTGCACTGTCCTTGATCTCAAGGCATCCATTGTGATGTGAGATCAGACCCTCAGTTTCTTTTCCTTCTTTGTTCCTATTTGGGCTCATGCCAAATAGCCTCCAGCCTTTCCTTAGGATCCATGAGAGTAGGGGTCTTCTTTTGTAGTTGTTTTTCCAACCAATCAGGCATTTGAGATCCCTCCTTTGGTGATTCATGATCACTTTCTTCTCTTTGAATGTGTTGGATCTCCCTTTCCTCATGATTTGAGGCTTCTTGTTCTATTTTTTCTTCTTCTTCTTCATCTGAGTCTTGAAAGAATATGGCCTTTTCCTCATCTAGCCCAATAGTAGCTACATTTTCTTTAGGGTTGTCCTCCCCTTTAGGCACCCTTTCTTCTTCTTGTTCAAGATCTGCATGGTGTCTTGGTTTAGGGATCTTTCTCATTCCAGTCTCTTCTTTAGGATTATCTTCTTCTTCGACCTCAACTTCTTTCTTTTCCTCCTCCTTCTTAGGAGGTATTTCTTCCTCTTGGTTAGGGCCTTTATCTTGTCCATCTACAAGATGCTTCGTAGATATTTCCATATCATCATTAGTTTCCTCCTTTTCACCAGAAGGCTGCCTCTCAACTTCTTCCTCGATGTTCTTGATTTATTTGGACAACTCCTTAAGCTCTTGGTCAGAGGACTCTACCACATACTTGGCACTGGGGTCCTCAACATATTCTTTCAAGAACTATGACCCTTCTTCATATGCCACCTCATCTATGGTCACATTCTGATGCTTTGGGTTCTCATGGTAGTCATCCTTAAAAGGATCCTTGAGCTCCTCATCTAACCCTTTAGCAGCCTCCCTTTGTCATCTTTCTAGTTATTTTGAGATTTGCATTGTTTCTTCCATTTTTGGTGGTTCTATTAGGGGAGGGACAGGAAGGCCAGCAATAGCCTAAGCCTTAGCAGCCTGGACAATAGGATTCATCAACACCCCAAAGATCTCAATGGGTATGCTTTGCATATGTCTTGCAAAAGTTTCTGGCAAGGTGAGAGTAGGCATTGTAGTTGTAGCTGCCGAAGGGACTACATTTGAGGGAGACATTGAGGAGTATGAGAGTTGTGAGGATTTAGGAGAGGAGAAATCCCTCACCAGAATTGTGGTGGTTGATGAGGTGGAGGCAAGGTGAATTGAGATGTCCAACATGAGTGAAGAGGAAGAAGGTAATGCTTAAGATGTGGGAGGAGTAGTAGTAGTTGCAGTGGTGGTTATGGCAAGGGAAGAGGTGGTAGGTGGTGAATTTAGTTGCTCGGCCTCTTCTTGTCCTTCATGTAGTGGGTCCTCTTGGATTGTAGGATCTTGTCAAATCTGCCTAATATCTTCACCTTCTTTGAGGTCTGACCTTTTGAGGCCTTTCATATATAAACCTTATGCTTAGGTTGGCATTCAAAAACCTTTTTTCTCTTTCTTTACATATGGTGGGAGAATATTTTGGGGCCTCCTCAACTGTGGCAGCGATAGCTCCACTATCCATTTTTCTCTTGAGCTCATCTTCGAGCTTGCCATATTTCAAAGTGGCCCCTTGGAGCTTCAACTAAGTGATCTGTGCATCAATCCATTTCCTTGTTCTATGCTCCACTAGCTTTTTTAGGATGTCAACGTCATTAACCTCCTCTTCATTCCATTCTATTAAGGGCAATGGGAGGTTGGTGACAACATCATATCTTGGATGCACAACAATGTTTTCATCTTCTACAATTTGATCTGGCACCGAGAATAGATTGTTTGTCTTGGAAAAGTAGGTAGTAATACACATATAATGTCTCATGTGTACCTCCTTGTCATCCTAACAATTATCCCAAAAATATTCAATGTTGTACAAGTGGGTGTATTTTCTTTCTAAAAACTTTTTCAACTTAGTATAAGGATGTTTACCTTTCTGTTACACCAAAAGGTCAACCTTTCAATGCCTGATACAAGTGTCAGTTAAGATCCACAAGAGGTGGTTAGACAATGTAACAAACCCAAGTGTTGTGCTACAAGGAAGACCAAGGGACACACCATCTTGCAACAATCCCCCCTGCGCAAGCGAGGGGTCTAAACTTTTGACCAGCTCTGATACCAATTGTTGGCCTTTCCATTGCAACAAAAGGTCGACTTGTCAATGCCTGATACAAGTGTCTGTTAAGATCCACAAGAGGTGATTAGACCATGTCACAAACCCAATAAATTTGTTGTAAGGAAGACCACGGGACACACCATCTTACAACAAAGGATCCATCCTTGGCCGAGTAGTGTGGAGGCCCAGGTTGTATTCAATAATCTCCTTCTCTAAATCTTTAGTACATTGGGCAGTTGTGAGGGCCTACATTCCCTGCCTGAATGTGAGGGGATATGGTATCCCTACTCGGTGCTTACCAATGAGGAGAGTGTGTGCATGTTACAATTTCCTGAACACTTCTAGCAATACCATTCAGTCATTTGGGTACTAAGGCAGCTTGTATGGCCTCTCGAAGAATCCCTCTATTCTGATGTAAGTAAATTTTGGGAACTATATAAATAGAAACCAAAACTTGTGAATGAACGTGTGGGTGTTGTGTGAGACTCTCCTCTCAAATTCCCCTCTGAGAAGTCTGATAATATGCCCAATGAAGGCATCATTCACTTGGCAGTAATTCTTATTGAAATTCTGATATTGTAGCTACGAGTGCCTACAATATACTTTCAGCTCCCTTCCTGGAGTTGGGCTTTGTGCAAAAAATAAACCTCTATAGGGAAATGGCTCAGCCAAGAGATACACCAAGTAAGAGTTCATTAGAATTGGGAGGTCTTCTTGATTTCCAAGAACTACTGATGCAAGTTGTCACTAATCATTTTGGCCCAATGGAATTTGGCCTTTCCTTTGATAATCTCCTCTATGAAATAGAACATCCAGTCTTGAAAGTAAGAAGTGGTTGGAATGCACATGAATCTACTCAAAAAGATTACTAGGTCATGATAATCTTCTTAAAAGTAACTTCTAAACAATTCTTGAGGTACCTTGTTAGCACTCCCCCTCTTCTCCTTTAACCAGTCTTGGTTAATTAACTTTTTGTATTTTAGGGGATCAAACTTCCACATACTTTCTGCATACTCCTTCTATGTTTCCTCCATAGGATAAAATGTAGGAATATGGTATATTTATCCTATGGACCTAGGAGACAAGTCATCCACCACCTTTCCCTCATGATCAACAATCCTTTTTATTTCCACCTGATACGCATCCCTGCAAGCTATTACTAGTTCTGGGGCCACAAGAGCAAGTGAGAAACTGACTGCCTTAGCCAAACCACTCTTTTAGATTTTCCTGGAATTTTTTTTGGTTGGGTTGATGATGACCCTCTATCTGAATTCATCAATGTCAACATGTCTGAGGTTGGTATCTAATATCAAGTCCCACCTAGATGTGACCTTGGAGGTGATTTCCACCCCATGGAATTGGTAATTCATTTGGTCTTTATCTTCTTTGCCTCTTGGTACTTTGGTAGGCTTCTTCCCTTTTTCTTTTTCCACAGATGCTCTTGATGTTCTTGCAGCCAATTCCATAAATCCTACAAATAGAGATGCAGTAAGCACATTCACATGAAAAGCAAGCGGAGTGTTAGTGAAATCCTACAAAATAGATGTGAGATCAAGCAATTCATCTTTCAAAGATCATAATATTCATTAGAAATCATTATTTGGCTCTCATTTGGGGAAGATAGAGTAATGCAGGACCAAGGGTGCGATTTTCCTTAGGCTAGAGGCCATTGTGGAGTAGGCAATAGGGAGGCGACATAGAGAGCACGTCGGCTCGCATGCGGCCGCTTGCACCAAGATTTTGGCATATAGATTTTAGGGGCTAGTTAGGATGTTTGAGCATCTAAGAATGTTTGTCATTCCCCTACGAGAAATTTTTAGGAGTTAGTTTGATCATTTGGCTCATGTGGATTCAAGGGGTGCAGAAGTAGGTGACCTCAAGGGTGTTTTGTAGCTCCACTATTTGGAATGATACTAGCATGGCAGAAGCTCACAAATGGATTCCCGCATTGAGGGACCCACATGCAGGAAGGACAACTCTAGTTTTAGCTCATTCATTATGGTATAGGCAGGAACCCACGGGATGTCATTAGGTAATGGCCATTTGGAGATGGTGGAGGTAAGGCAATGCCCCAAAATGGGTGACTCACATGGGTGGGTTCACGAGATATCCCGACATTAATCATTTTTCTTGAGGGAAGGATGGTGGAGATAGGTTCGAGCCCTGTAGGGTGGACTAAAGGTTAGGAATGGCCATTTAGAAATGATTTTCATAAGATGGTGAACCATAGGCAACAACCCACACTAGAATACCCACATCGAACACCTAACCATTTTTCATGTGGGTGATCCCATAATAGTGGTTTACAATTTTTGGCCAAACTGGACACTTAAATTATTATTTTTAACTAAATCTTCACATTCAGGCACCTATAGCGGCTAAACTGTGAGGAATTTGAAGATGGTGCAAACTATAGTCTCATCAAATTTTGTTTGTAGATTCTAAAAATATTTTTTTCAAAATTTTTGGAATCAAATTGCACTTCTTTTTCCATCTTCTACGAAAATAGATTTTTTTCAGAAAATAACATTTTTAAAAAGTGACGCACACCGATAACGATAACTTATTTTCCATGAAGGATAAAATTCTAATTCTTTCAAATTTAGATTTGTAACTCTGATATCTAGTGCTTCCACTTGGTTAGATAGTTTTTATTGAATATTTTTCCTTAATCAAGTTTCAAAGTCAAACGAATTACAATTGTAATGCCACATCAGATAGCATAACTTTTTGTATATGTCAAAATTTAATTTATTTTTTGTTGGATCAAGGACTTCAATATCTAGTGCACTCATATTTTTCAATTTTTTTTTGATAATCTTTTATTTTTCCACATGTGAAGAACAAAGAAATTCATTTTCGATGAAAACCTATGTTTAATAAAACTTAAAAAACAAATACATAACAAAACCAAAACATATTAAAATTATATTCATTGGATAGCTTGTTCTAAGGAATACCATAATCATTTGAAATAAATTTTAAATGAATTCATTTGATCCCCCAAAATCTAAATCAAAAGTGATTTTTTATCAGCATTTTGATAGGTGTAAAGGAGATGCATTTATAGGTATGGTTTAAAACTAGCGAGGTTCTATCCAAGGGGGTTTGATCTAAGGTGATTTGATCAAACCCTCTTCAATTGGAATCCTTAAAATGGAACTTTTTAAGGCTTAAATCATTATATTTTCTAGAAATATGTGATTTCATCTAAAATCCATTCCTCTCAGGAATTGTAAACCACTATTATGACAGCACCCATGTGAGGAAGTCAGAGGGAAATGGCTAGCATGGAACCCATAGAGCAGATGGTCGAAGGTGATCGGCCGTTTAGAAATGGTGAGGAGGAGGGGGTGGCCTGTAGATGAACCCCCATAGTGTTTCACATGCAAGGAGGTTTAACTTGAGAACTGATTGGGTGAGCCTTAATGGTGACAGGGTTAGTGAGGTCCAAAGTCTCAGAGGAGGGATTGGTTTAGCTGTTGATGATGGAGTTAGAAACGATGACAATGAGGGTGAGGAGGTCCACCAAGAATAACCTATAAACATACTCCAATGCTTTATGACTTCGGTGGACTTGAGACTAGTGAGAACAACGGGTCAGAGGGCATGTATTGGATGGCCATTCCAAAACAGCGAACAATGATGAGCTGCCCACACGTGGAAGTCCACGAAAGAAGACCCACAAGTGCCCAAGGATTTCCATTTTCATTTAGTTTTCTTTGCTTCAATAGGGCATGGAAAAAAGGGGGCGTGTTCCCGCACATGTGGGTCCGCTAAGGGAAATGAAATACACATCAAGTTTTGGTTGATAAGCAAACAATGGAGAGAGGCTCGTGGGCCGCAAGGGTATGAGCATCCTGGTCAAGAACGATGAATGATGAGTCGAGTTCCACACAGTAATAAATGGCTAATTTTGAAGGGTTTTCAAAATTTCAAAAGGTGGGTTTTGTGCAGGGTTTCATTCTTAACTAGCCGCCTAAGGATTTAATAGTTTTCCTTAATATTTTTTAAATTTATTAAAAAAATGATTTGAAGCAAGCATGGCTAGGGTGGCGGTGAACTCGCCTAGAAGACCCAATGTAATGTGATGAAGAAGGAGCTTGAAATCATCCCTGAAGTGATACAGGTGTGAAGGAAGAAAATGCTAGAGGCACACTAACAATTTCTGACTAAGTGTTGGTGAAAATCACAAGCGAGTTTATGCTATTTATAAGATTTTATTCATTAATTAAAAAACAAACAACAGAGAGAGATTTCTGAGGAAAAAATCTTGAGAGGGACTAAGATGCCAAGAAGGGTGTTTTAGTCCTAGCAGATTTTTTTTGTAGAAAAATAATGAATTCTATAATTTCAATAGTGTTTATAGATTTCCTATGCAAGATACTGATGCTCAGAAATAGAAAAATGTGCAAATAAGTGCAAGAAAAAGTAACTAGGAACAAGTAATTGAATGCAATATGGAATGCAAATTTTTTTCAATTTTGAATGCAATAAGAATGAACAATGCACTTTTCAATTTTTTAATGAAATGAAATGATGCAAGGATACAACCTATATGCACTTTCACTAATGCAAATATAAAAAACCCTAGATGCACTTTCACTAATGTAAGATGCAATGAAAGAATGAATGAAATCTATATTTAAGGACTTTAATGGACTCCAAATCAGAAATGAAATAAATGCTCAAAATTCAAGTTCACCAAAATGATGAATTGAAAAATGGGTATCTAATGATATCACACTTTTTCCACTCAATAATTCACTAATGTGCTAGGGGTCCCAATTGGATTGACTAACAACCTCACAAGGTGAGTCAATTCACAATTAGGAAGGTCCTAGGAGGGGGTTGTTTAAGTTCTAAGTGGTTCACCACCAAGCAAATGCTTGGAAAAGAAAATGTTTGAAAACACGTTGTGATATGCAAAATGGCCTAAAACTAGAGATGTAAGCTAAATGAGAGATGAAAATGATAAAATTATGCAATAGGTAGATAGTATGTGTGTACCTAGGAAATATGGAGATGCTGTGAGGATTCTAGAAATGTAAAGAAGTTGCCAGAAAATGTTGTGGAGGACTAAGACACCCAGAATGGTGTATTAGTCTCGTTGCTATTTTTTGAGGAAAATATAGAGTCTTTAGATGTCAGAACCAAATCTTGAAAAATATCTGAAAAATATGCTTGGGAGGACTAAGATGCCCAAGGTGGTGTATTATTCCTATTATAATTTTTTGTAAACTTTGAACAGGATCCTGAGCTCCAAGGTCTACACTTGCTTCCCTTCTAATCTCAGGTTCTGAAACTTTCATATTTAGCCTGTAGGTGAGTTTCCATGAAGATGCCAACTTTGTAATGCAACTTTTCACTCCAACTGATCTTCAATTCTACAACCTAGTTCTACAATCACAAATATGTGAGGGAAAAACTTGTTTGTTAGTGAATGGGGGCTTACCTTGGTCAAACCCCTTCTTGGTAATTAAACCTTGAAATGAAATAGAAATAATGAAGGAAACGGTGAATGAACAACATGCAATGCAACAACTCAACAAACCCTTATAAATTCTACAAACTTGTGTGGAATGGATGCAATGGATATGTATCTTAAATACTTGAAAGATAGGACTTGAATTTCTTGCTTGAATCAAAACCCTACATCACAAATGTTAGCACAACACACATGATTCAAGAAAACTCTTTGATATGATGCTTGAATCTTGAAATGTCTCCAAATGCTTGATGAATCTACTCTTGAATGCTCTTGTGAACTCAATTATTCTATGATAAAATATCTCACAAAATACTTGGGTTGAAATGAATGAAGGAACCTTGTATTTATACTTATCTATGCTTAATATCCTGAAATTATATCACACCAAGCTGACATATGAATTCATTAAATAAAGGAGGATAAATCCTACCAGAATTTGAAATTAAATCCTAAAAAATGACTCAAGGAGGACTAAGACACCATAGGTGGATTCTTAGTCCCATGTCCTAAAAGCTTGGGGTATAGACACCAAAAAGGGGCCCAATCAAGATATTCCAAAATCAGGGTCCTGAGAGCCTTGGGGGACTAAGATGCCCTAAGTGGTGTTCTATTCCTAACCCAAAAATTAGGGACACATAGATGGAGTCATTGAATTATCATTTATGCATTGGAGAATATCGGGATTAACCAGAAAAAGATGTAATTCATAGGGCTTGTGGACACAAAATAGGACCAATTAAGCCATAAAAGAGCATAAATAAAGCAATGTGGGCCCAAACAAGTGCAAAAATGCAAGGGTATGCATTTTACTACACTACAATTCAAATATTTACAAAATCCTTCCTCCTTTACAACATAATATGAAAAATGGTATACCTTTTACAGAAAATGAAAAGTATCATGGAAATAATCCAATTTTTGAAGGATAGTATAGAACATAAAAGCTAACAACATGTAGCATAATTAATAGGAATATCAATGAAAAGATTTAACACAGTGTTCTCAATATGAATGAAATATGAAAAAGAAACTTGACAAAGGCCATGAAAATGCACAATCTCAAAGATTTATCCCAAATAGATCAAAATTTTATGATATATAAACTGAAAACAAAGGTACGATGCCAATCCAATGATAGTCTAAATTAAATATAGCATGCCAAAGACAATAAGTAGTATTCTATAAAGACCCTCCTACTCTTGATAAAATAGAACTCCCTAAAACAATATCTATATTCTTTGAAAAAGTTTTTCAAAGAAACTTCAAAACTTTTTACTCACTGTTGCCAACCCTTATTTATAGCCAGAAGAAGAGGACACTACCACAAACAATCTAGAAGAAGAAATTTCCATATGCCTAAATCTGATAACTTGCAATCTAATCCTAGATATTGATTAGATTGTAGCAATCTTCACTCATTAAGTCTCAACTGCTTCATTAATGGTTTCAGATCTTTTAGGAAAGATTTTTGTCACAAGATAATCATATTTTAACCCATCTTGGAAAAATATGATCAATCAGCTATGGAGATTGGTGACATCGACTCAAAGGTTCCACCCCAAAAGTAATACATCCACTGTGCTTCCCGATGAACTTCACTGAAGAAAATCTTTCCATGGAAGATATAGATTGCTTGATGAAAATAAGTAAGGGAAAAAGTATCCCTTCTACTTTTCCCTTGCTCGTTTTGGCCCTCCTTGTGAACTAGTTTTAACAGTGCCTTGATTTAGTGTTGTAATGTGTTTGACACATTCACATTAGGTCTTGGGGCCTTGTGAACTGGTGAACATAAATGGTACCTTTCTAAATTGTTGTGAAGTGTTGTAACACACTTTCACACTTTTTTGAGGTATTATTAATTAATTAAAGCTAATAAACCTCTTTTTAACCTTAATCCTACCTTATTTAAAGTGTTGTAACATACTTTCACAATTTTATAGGATTTTCATTAATAATTGGGATTTCTTATGCTTTAATTGGACTTGTTTTGCATCCAAAAGCCCCATTTAATGTATCATTTTGAGGATAATCCTGACACAAATCATTACCCAATCATAATTCAAGTATTTTTGTCTTGTGTGTCCTAGATTTAGTGATATGGGGCTCATTAGCAACCTTGGGTGAATGAGTCCCACCTAGATTTTTGGGTCTTGAACCTAGTTTCACACCTTTCTAAGTATTTTTAAAAATAGTCCCAAAATTTAGGCTTGGTGGGACTCATTTGCCACATTGGGAGAATGAGTCCTATGACCCAAAATAAAAAATAATTCAAAATTTTGGTAGGATTTTATCCTCCTTGATCTGATCTCGGCTTGTAGTGTTGTAATTTTAGGAATTCTTGCATAATTGAGTATAAATACAAGGTTTTTTCACTCATTTTATCCTAACAAGCAATCAAGTGATCCTTATAGAAATTTTGAGTTGACAAGAGCATTCAAGAGTAGATTATCAAGCACTTTAGATCAGCATTCAAGCATCAACTATCATGTCAAATATTTCATGCATCATGTTTTTTATTGTGCTAATAATTGTGATGTATAGTTTTGTAATTCAAGTAATTGTTTCATTCAAGATATACCATATTCAAGCAAGATTCAAGGTCTACATCCATTGGATCCATCTCAAGCATAATTGCAACACTTTATTGCAAGGGTTTGGTGAGTTGCAACATTGTCATTTGTTCATTCATCATTGTCTCTTCTTATTTGATTTTATTTCAAGGATTGATTTCCAAAATGGGATTTGACCAAGGAAAACCCCTATCCACTAACCCAACACCATTTTCCCTCTCCTTTGTGTGTGATTTGCAGGTCTAGTTTGCAAATTTCCTAAGGAGAAAGATTGAAAAAAAGTTGTTAAATCATTCAAAGTTGTCAAAGTTGTCATTAAACATTGGAGAACCTTGGAGATCACCTATAGATTGCAAATTAGGGCTTTAGATCTGAAAATCACTCAGGAAGGACATAATAGACAAAGAAGAGTAGGATCAAACTTTGAAGCTTCAGAAAAGATTAACTAGACTGATTCACCACTTCTAGTGAATGAGTCCAAACTCTAGTCAAAATTCAGATTTTTTCATATTCAAATTCCCTTTTGGCAGATTCATGTTCCCGCACAGTTTTCCAAAAAGCTAGACTAATATGCCTAGCTTGGTGAATGAGTAACACTCAACATTAAAGGTAGATTTTCCAATTTTTTAGAGCTCCTTTCAAGCATTTCTAGTTTCTCAGGTGTACATCTTCCTTTCTATAGCTTTCTACATTGTTTCATTTACTTTTGTAGATCATTACATTGAATTAGGGTTTGGTGTTTCATCTTGCATTTCATTTTCTTTTCCAAGTCCAAACCTAGTGGCGAACCCCTCATTATTCTATATTCAGTCTCTAGGACATCCCCATTGCAATGTCTCTTTCTCCTTTGCATTAAGATCTCTAGGGTTACCCTTGAATGTAGTAGGTGGAAAGTGGGTATGCTCTATTTCCTAAGTCATATGATAGCATCCTACCCATTTTCCCTATAAAAATTTTGGTGAACCTGCATTAGGAGTATTAAATTTCTAATTTGGAGTGCATCATCATCCTAGAATTAGCTTACATTAGTTAATTCACATTCTAGGGTTTTCAAATTTTACATTAGTGAAAGCTCATATAGCTTAAATTTTTGCATCTCATTTCATTGAAAATCAAACAAAATTTTCATTTTCATCCAAGATACAGATCATAAAACATAAAAATCATAAAAATTAATTGAAAATTTCTAATTTTTTTGAAAAAATCCCTATTGGGACTCATTCACCACCTTGGGTGAATCAGTCCCTTTGTATATTCTGAACTACATTTTTTAGCATTTAAAACTCTATTTTTGAGTTTCTATTTTCCATTATTTCCTTTTTATTTCAGTTTATAGATCTTTTCATTGCATCTAGTTAGTTCATCTTGTGCATTGCTTAAATTAAAAATTGTATTTAGAGTATTTCATTTCACATTGTTGAATAGTATGGAATCTAAAATTTGCATCATGGATATGTGCTTTTGTAAGCTTTGGATGCCCTTTAATAACTTAGTGGATGTGTCAAGTTGTACTTTTGGAAATGACCCTAATGAAATTGAACTTACTCATTCTCACACAACTCCTAATTCATTTCCTCCTCATGATGTTCACATGATTTGAGAAGATGATGACAACATTAATAAGTTCCTAAATAATTTCTTTAACAACCTTGAAGCTAATGCATCCTTTATCCATCCATGAAACAACCAACACCACCTACAATACCACCTCTTGAAATGTTTGGTTATGTACATCCTAAAACTGAGACAAAAGTTGAACCTATGTTCCCTACAATAGGTGAACTAAGTTCCTCTAAAAAAAAAAATTCTCAACCATTCTATGGTACGAAAGTAACAAACACTCCCATCAATCTAGAAGAAACATATGGAAAAGGCTTCACAATATTGAGTAAACAAGGTTGTGATACAACAAACGAACATGACATTCATCAACTCTTAGAGAAAACACCAACTGATGAAAATACAAAAGAGTTAGGATATCAAGATCCTCCTCTCAACATAAGTGCTCCTAAAGAATACATAAGACTTCATAGTGATGGCACGGTTATCTTAGATCCTTCTCTCAATATGGATGTCCTTCTTCCTAAAGAACAACCAATGACTCATAACAATGACAAGGATGATAGGATTTCCTTAGGTCCTCCTCCTCAACCTTCAACTAGAGAATTTTGTGAATCTAGCAAGTGAAAAATGCCTTACAAACTCAAGAAATTAAAATTCCCTTGTCCCCCACCTGAAAGTGAGAAAATTACAAATGCTTCTAAACCAAGGACTTATACTATTGCCACCTATGAAATACAGGCTAATACTATACCCTAAAGATGCCAAGGTTCCACATTGTCGATACCATAGAACTCTTAGACATAGTATTGATGAGTGTCATGCATCCAAAATCATCTTGAGTAAATATCACTTTGATAACAATAATTGTTATCTAGTGATTCCATAACATCCCCATTTTTTTCCACCCCTTGTTATGTAATAGTTGTAGAATCTTGTATTGTCACCATTACACGATCTTTCCCATCACTTACTTCAGCTCATTCTTCCCTTGCACTTAGTGGGGGCAAGAGGTAGATAGCCTTGTCCTAGTAAGGTATTTTTCATTGTCCCTTAGGTTCATTGTCTGCCTTCCGCTTATATAGATCAAGATTGGGATGTGTATGACTTGCTTTAGGTTGACTCACATGTGCCTTACTATTCTTTTGCATTATTTCTTTTTCTTTTTTCTTTTATGATTACATGTGTGTAATGTGATCCCATGTAATGTTCTATATGATGTATCTCTCTTTGTGGCATTCCCCTATTTTCACCTTCATTCTTCTCTATGTCATAAATGTTTTATCTTTTCGCCTTTTATCCTTTTCATTTGTCTTGTGTTTTCCTTTTGGGGATGACGCAAGGCATTGAGAAATTTATGTCTCTTCCATGTTGACCCAAAAGGATTTTCCTTTTCCTTTTCTTTATTTCTCTTCATTTGTATTGTGTTTTATTTTGGGGGATGATGCAATGTGTCAAGACATTCATTTCTCTTCTATGTTTACCCAAAATGCTTTTCCTTTTCTTTTTCTTTCTCTTTTTGTTTGTCTTTTGTTTTCCTTTTGGGGATGATGCAATGGATTGAGATATTAATGTCTCTTCCATGTTGACCCGAAAGGATTTTTTTTCTTTATTTCACTCATTTTGTGTCATTCTTCTAGTTCTATGTGTATTTGAGGAATGATGATAGTTTCAAGATCTCTAAAAAAATTGTAGCAAGAACATACTGACCCCGAATCCATGGATCCCTTATGTGTTTGGAGTTTCATTTTTTGGGGATACCCACCTCTCTTTTCTTTTTGTTTTGCATGGCATAGCTTCATTTGGAAAAAAATGACTTGGCATAGGGCTTTCCAAGTTAGCTCTCATGTCATATTTATTATTAGCATGTATCATTTGCTACTTTAAAGTAATTGCTCACAACATGGTGTTTAGCAATTTATTTAAAGTGGGGGCATACATTGGCACTATATTTTTGCAATTTTTTTTCATTTTTCATGGTTCATAGTGCAGTCTTCTTACTTTATACAATATGTTTTTCTCTTTGTGGTTGACATTGGGTGTGATGTCCTTCAAGAGCATGATATCTCTTAGCATATTACATTCCTCTTAGTGGCTTGATTCAATACACTGCATCCCCTAAGTTGTGAATTTTATATTATTTGATTGGTCCTCTCTTGGAGACATTATGCACAATGTTCCCTAAGTTAAGACCTCGCATGAACTAAGAAAGAATCCTTTGAAAATTCCCTATTTTTCATTTTTCATTTTCAGTTATATGGCCACCTTGCATAACACAGCTTGCATGCCTATAGAGCCATTTTGTTTGTTCACGAGTTCTAAGCATATGAACCTTTTCTTGACTCATGAAGCTCAAAAGTAATCTTTGTGTGTTTCCTTATCAAAGTTATCAAGACGTATAACTTTGGTATGGTTTGACAGGGAGTTGAACGAGGGAATGACATTCCCTTATCCACTCATGTGTAGTATGAGAGCATACCATCCATGATTGTATGTTTCTCACCTTCTTCAACTTCTCACCTAGTGGACAACTAGGAGTTCCATTTCCTTAGAGTAAGTATGCATTTTTCAGATAAACAGCCTAGATCTGATCTACATCGTGATGGACAAATGATCAAATCTTAATATGCCCCTTTTTCTTTGTCATTTTATTTTATCTTCTCTATGTATTTGATAGTGTATGCTTATGCTTTGTTGTTTCTCTTTATATCATTTTCATGTGTTATTATATGCCTATGTTGGTTTTCCATGGGATCTTGATCCTAGGGGATTGATCACCCCTCTTGATAATTATCATCCCATCTTACTGAAATTCATGCATCTGTACCCCTCTTGGTGTGTCTTTTTCCACTTTAGTGTGAGTTTGAAGCAGGTTCATCCTCTCACTAAAGTGGGGGCTAAATCTGCTAACAAAAAAAGTATCCCTTTTGCTTTTCCCTTGCTCATTTGGGCCCTCCTTGTGAACTAGATTTAATGGTGTCTTGATTTAGTGTTGTAATGTGTTTGAAACATTCACATTAGGTCTTGGGCCCTTTTGAACTGATGAACATAAATGGTACCTTCCTAAAGTGTTGTGAAGTGTTATAACACACTTTCACACTTTTCTAAGGTTTTATTAATTAACTAAACCTAATAAACCTCTTTCTAACCTAAATCTTGCCTTATTTAAAGTGTTGTAAAGTGTTGTGACACACTTTTACACTTTTCTATGGTTTTCATTAATAATTTGGCTTTCTTATGCTTTAATTGGCCTTATTTTGTATCCAAAATCCCCATTTAATGCATATTTTTAAGGATAATCTCGACACAAATCATTATCCAATCATAATTTAGGTTTTTTCAGCTTGTGTGGCCTAGATTTAGTGATTTGGGACTCATTCACCACCTTGGGAAAATGAGTCCCACCTATATATTTGGGTCTCAAACCTAGTTTCACACCTTTCTAAGCATTTTTAAAAATGGTCGCAAAATTTAGGCCTTGTGGGACTCATTTACCACCTTGTGCGAATGAGTCCTGTTTGGCCCAAAATCAAAATTAATTCAAATTTTTGCGGGATTTTATCCTCCTAGATTTGATGTCAGCTTGTAGTGTTGTAATTTCTAAAATTCTTGGATAATTGAGTATAAATACAAGGTTCTTTCACTCATTTTATCCTAACAACAAATTAAGTGATCCTTATAGCAAGTTTGAGTTCACAAGAGAATTCAAGTGTCTTGAAGAGCATTCAAGAGCAAATTATCAAGCATTTTAGAGAAACATTCAAGCATCAACCATCATATCAAAGATTTCATGCATCATGTTTGTTATTGTGCTAAGAATTGTGATGTAGGGTTTTGTAATTCAAGATTCAAGGTCTACATCCATTAGAGCCATCTCAATTATAATTGCAACACTTTATTGCAAGGGTTTGGTGAGTTAAAATATTGTCATTTTTCCATTCATCATTCTCTATTCTTATTTGATTTCATTTCAAGGATTGACTTCCAGAACGGGGTTTGACCAAAGAAAACCCCTATCTGTTAAATGCCCAATATACTAAGAGGGGGGAGTAAATCAATATCTTCTTAAATTTTCTAATCAGATACCATCCAATTATTCCAATGCATACAATAGCAAGGATAATTAAAAGCATTAACATAACATGAAATCACATTACACATGAAGAATAGGATTTTTACGTGGAAAACCCAAAATGGGAAAAACCATGGTGAGTATTAGCTCACAATATAGTATAATCGGTTATAAGATATTACAAAAGGATGGCTCACTATCAAGACTCACTGTCCAAATACAAAGGCTCACTGCCTACAAAATTACAATGACAAAAATGAGTTACAACCAGAAAATGAACTGATAAAGTACACCTAATGAATGCAGACATTCCAATGAATCTCAGTAAACTAACTTGACACACTTCATCATATTCACTCTTCTTCACATTCACATTCACAATACCACCATTTTATTTTTAATCTTAAAAAATTATTCAATATATATATATATATATATATATATATATGATTTCTTCACAAGCATCAATTAGGTTGGCCTAATTAGATGCACTTCTCATTCACCAAAAATACCAACTATTGGCTTCAAGATTTCACAAAACCTTTCCAAAAAGAAATTCACACATCCAACACACTCCATCAAGTTAGCATGGACCTAAAATAGGTCATAGATATATCCACATAACAAAAAAATTAGTTCACCATTACACAATACATCCATTAGGTCAACTAAGGCTAGGCCCAATAGCACAATTACAAATACCAGTGTAATGTCAATACACCATAAGAGAATTTGGATACGTGAGATCTCGAATGTACATGCTTTCGATGTCTGCAAACCATTTCTTAAAACTGCAAACAACAATAATCACCAACAAACAAATGTGGACCAAAATATGGAGGATGTAAGCAAAATATCGATTCAGATACTAGACCATAATACCGAAACAACTTTAGACTTTATCTTGCAATTGCAACTCATATATCATGGTGACATCAATGACAACACAAAATAATAAAAATGAGATGTTCTTCATTTTTCCAACAATATCCCCATTTGTCATTGATGGAAACATGTGCCAAAAAGAATATTTACAAAAAACTCAATTAGAACACTTCGCCCCCTAACACTAGCATTTCACCATTCTTCACCCCCCGTTTGACATCAAGGACAAAGGGTGTCCCAAAAATAACTTGAAAACATGAAAACAAAGAAAACAAAGAATTAAGTATCAACTAGAGGATGGAAAACCTTGAAGCTCCTTCAGAATACCTTCCCAAACAGATTTTCTATTCTCCCAGCTATCTTTTGCAGCAATCAGCATCCTGTTTAGGGATTCCAACTCTACTAGAGTTTCTTTTGCACCATCTAAAGTATCAGGAGTCAAATTTATCTCCTCAAGTTTTTTTGTACATGCCAGAGCCTTACCAACTAGAGTGTATTCCACTCTTACAATGTCACTCTACTGATCAAGTTTTCTAATAATTTCTTCCTTTTACTTCTGCAAGACATAATTTTTCTTTATGCACAGTGATGGCATTCTAGGTTGATTTGTCTATATCTTTGGATAGGTTGTAAGTACCAGAGATAATAGATAACTAAGACTTAATGGAGTCCATAACAACCTTAATATTCTTAGTGGCATCTGGCCACATCAAGCAATAAGCAAGGACAACGTTTGCTTCTGACTCACAAACCTTCATGACTTCTAGATTCTTTTTAGCACTTGACTGTGCAAGAGCACACTTGTGTCATGTAATTTCAATAATATTTTCTCCACCAATTTCTCCTCAACCTCTTGTTTTTTCTTTTCACTAAGCTCAAAGGTATAATCCTTGAAAGAATCTAACAATCTCAAATTTTCAATAGGAGTGAGAGATGTATCAATGGATGCACCAGGTATGACTTCCTGCAATTACTTAAGAGAATCTTCTATAAGTTTTGTTCTTTTCTGATGTGCTTCAAGAATTTTCTTCCTTCCAGATGCTTGCAAAGCATCTCCTAACACCACTTTATGCACTAGAGACATCTTCTCCATATCTACAAACCCTTCAATCATAGGCAGTTGTAGAAGCTCTTGGGGAATTATCGGCTGAAATTTGATTTGCTTGGATAGTAGGCCTTTCAGAACATAATTACCAAAGGACGATTCTCCAAGATTTTTAAGAGATTTTACAATATTCTTTTCACTTTCATCATTTTTCCCACCAAATTCTTCATTTTTCTTCTTCCTCTCCCTTTTCCTTCTCTTCTTCCTCCTTTTCTTCTTCAATTTTCTCTTCTTCTTCTTCATTTTCTTCCTTTTTATTTTCATTGTTTTCTTTATCCTTATTGTCCTCTTCATCATTTCCATCATTTCCATCTTTATTTTTCTCTTCCTCTAAATTACCTTTTTCTTCTTCTTCACTTCCTTTTCCTTCTTTAGTATTACCTTGTTCATTATTTCCCTTTTCTCCTTTAGTGTACTCTGGAGGAGCATCATTATGCTTTTCAGGCTCAACTTCACCTTCATTATTTACCTATATCAAGAAGAATATTTTCTTCAACATTTTCAGCAACATCTTCATCAATATTAAGCATGCCATATTTTCTATTGTATCCTAGATCACTTTTGTTGTTTCCTTCTTTATATTTTTTGTTAGCTTTTTATTCTTTGTCATAAAAATGTTTACTCTTTTCTTCATCCAAAACATCTTTGCACAAACCTTCTTCAAAGATTCCAATTCATCTAGGGTCAGGGAAGACCCAATCTTATTATATGCGTCATTCCTGATTTTCTCTTTGAATTCAACAACCTCTAATCTTCTTTTCATCAGGGCTTCCCACATATTCTAAGGTATATCTTTCTTTATATCATCCCACTTAACTTCTAAGATGATAACATATTGAATAATAGCTAAAATAAAAGATTTCTTATCTTCTTGTCCAACATTATCATAGTATTTCATTGTAGGTTGAAGCATCTTCTCAAAATGTAGCAAGGAATTGAGAGTTTCCTCTAATTTAAAGTGAGGACCAAAACTTACTAGATTATCTTGTTCTCCTTTTTGGTCCATAGAGGCTTCATCAAACACCTTAGTCTTCTTTGATTATGGTTTGGTGTGGACATGAACGCCAAAATATTGCACTTCCTCATCATCAAAATATGATACAACATGTACTCTCTTGGAACCAATAGCTTTTGTAGAAGTACCTTCACCAGAGGATAAACCTCCTCTTCTTCTCCTCACTAGCTTTGCATCAGGATATTCTTCATCTTCATCTTGATCTCCTATAACTCTAAGGTTTTTCTCCCTTGTCGCTTTCTCTTTCCTTCCTCTCTTTGTAGGGGCTACTAGAGGAGTTTCTTTCCTCTTCCCAGATCTAGTAGTCGGTCTAGAGGAAATAGGACCTTTTCCTTTATCAACGATACTTGGTTCAATCTTTGTTGCAGGGGTTTTGGAGGGTTTTGTAGAGGTAGTCTTGTCAATTCTCCTTGGGCCAGATGACTCTACCTCCAACTTTTCTCCCCTAGCATTTCCAAGGGAAATTTCCTCATCAGTGAATCCAACTTATTTAATTGTTTTCTCCACCTTCTTTCTAATTTTAGGCTTCTACTACTCTAGATAAATCTACATAGACTTTTCAACATATGTCCCAATTATGGGTTTGTTGGGATCCTTCAGATTTTTCAGCAACATTTCCACATAACCTTCAACTTATTATTTTCTTACCTCATATCCCAAAGGATGAATCCATATGGTTCAAGGTTCTATAGCCTCAATCATGCATTCATCAGAGGAAACATGGAATATGATGTCACTTTTATACTTTTGAACAATTCTCTCTAGAATCCTTTCCCTTTCATTCATGTTTCTCTTGAATACAACAAACAATATTGTTAGAGCATCATCTTGAGCATCCAGATTACCCATAATATGCATATAATGAAAAATTTGATGTGCCATTGGTATGGATGAGTCCCACTATACTTCACCATTCTTTCCCAGAGGTCTCTTCATGAAATAAAACAACAAGCATACAATCAATGAACCAAATTTAAAAGCATACTTCCTTTCCTTCATTAACTTCAAGTTCTCAAGCAACTATAACTAGAGAAGCTCACATAGATCATAATCAGCACCATTTGTAACCATATCAAATCTAGTATAGATTGTTCTAGCTGAAACAGAGTTCTCTCTATTTGTGTAGTATAGTTTTTGACCGATCATGATAGCTGTATACTTAACAACTAGAGTAGTGATGGATTTCGTCGTTAAGGCTCTCTTGTCATATGTGGATCCTGGAAGTTCCATTACAACCTCATTCTTCATAGTTCTCAACATAGGTACTATACCTTTATCCCAGAGCCTAGTAATAGCCCTAATCACTTCCTTATTTATCAGTTGCGGCCAGTCAGTCCATAGGAATTTATCATGGATTCTACTTAGGACTAATTTCACAAATTTTTCATCATAGCTAAAGTTGGTAAAATTGTTCCATCTATCTAACCTCTTCGTGACTAGGTTCAAGTACTCAGGATTTATCAAGAAATCATCACTAGTAAGCTCACTCTTCCACATGTCAATCAACTTTGTGTGATTTTATTCCTCAAACTTTACTCAAATATACATCCTTGTATCCTTGATCAACATAACTTTATGAGGGATTGATGAGAATGCGCCCATGGGTGCATCTTGAAAAAAATTTGAGGAATATTTTCTATAAGAGGGTCTCAGCCTCTCTAACACTTTAACGATTACAGGAGTTTCCATTCTTCCAATTTAGAATTCAAACAACTCAAACAACATAAAACACAACTACATAGAAGATTAAAATACTTGTTTCTTTATGATGAACCATAATTAGGGTTTGCATAGCTCGAACTCCAAATCTCCTCAAGAATGCTCCAAAAGCTCTTCAATTTCTTCAAATTCACAAATGATCAAAATTCCTTGAAAATTTTCTTTATAAAACAATGATATGCCCTAATTCACATTAAATGTAGTAGATATCAAAAAGCTACTAAAAAAATCTTCCCTATCACTCAGAAAAACCCTAATTTTCTCTGCAAAAGATCATTCCTTCATATTTCCTTCTGCTTCATTTTCTAAAAACTCTGATTATTCATTCTTCACATTTCATCCTTGTGCTAGCCTCTGACACACCATTTATCTATGGGTTTATTATAATTTTCTGATAATATTTTCCCTATGACCTTGCTAGGTCTAATCCTCAGAGGAATCATTAGTACCAGATGAGGGCACAAAAACATCAACAGTCTTTGGTTCTTCTTTCTTCCTCCAAATCTTTTTCATTTATTTATTAATCTCATCTTTTTCAACCTTCTTCATAGATTCATTCTTTTGTACTAGATTAGTCTCCTTGCTCTTCTTGCTTCTGCAAACTCTTGAGACATGTCCTGGTTTGTTTTAGTTATACAAGACAATATTTCTTTGATTAGATTGACTTCCACTGACTCTTGTCTACACTGATTAGCTTTATGTCCATACTTATTACAATTATAATAGTATTCATTAAAGGATTGGTTCATTCTTCCTAAATTAAACTTATTTATCATCAAGGTTATGCATTCACTTTCCCTATGTCCAATTCTTTTGCATTCAAAACATTTACTAGTAAAATGACCAAGGAACTGATTAATCCTAGTCCCACATTTTGTTGCCTTGTGACCAAATTTTTTGGATTAAAAGCAAGTGCCAGTAGAAGAGGGATACCTTTGTGCATTAGGTTGTCTCAAAAGAGGTTTCCTAGCAGATTTCCTTGAATTTCCTTTATCCTTTCCTTTATTCTAATTCTTCTCATTGTCCACAGCTTTAGAACTTTCACCGGTATCATTTCCTAGACCACCTTTGTCTTTACTAGGTTTTTGTCCTGCAATCAATTCATCAAGCCTGTCTGAGCTAGACTTGAAATTGTTCTCACAAAGTTTCACCTTCTTGAGATGCAGTTTCAGGTTCACAACTTCTTGTTCAAGCTTGGTGCAATCTTCAGAATTTATTTGTACCAACTTTTTTAGACACTCTTCAATTCTTTTCTTCTCCTCTACTTGCACTTTCAAACTAGAAATATCTTCATTAGCCTTCTTGAACTGATCAGTTACTTCCTTATGCCTATCTTTGAACTTTTTCAATTGCCCCTTTAACTTTCAAACACATTCCTTCACATCTTAAAGATTCTCTTTCAAATCCCTATTTTCTCTTTCAACTTTGTCAAGATCCTCAAGAGCAGTCTCAAGATCTCCTTTATCATTCATTTCCTCCATCTTCAGGATCTCCCTCAAGTTGTTAGGCTTTTTTAGACGAAGCAAGCTCTGATACCAATTGTTAAATGTCCAAGATACTAAGAGGGGGAGGTGAATCAATATCTTCTTAAGTTTTTTGATTAGATACCATCCAATTATTCCAATACATACAATAACAAAGATAATTAAAAGCATTAAAAGAACATGAAATCACAAAACACATGAACACCAAGATTTTTACGTGGAAAACCCAAAATGGGAAAAACCATGGTGACTGTTAGCTCACAATATAGTATAACCAGTTATAAGATATTACAAAAAGGATGGATCATTGCCAGGACTCACTGTCCAAGTACAAAGGCTCACTGCCTATAGAATTACAATGACAAAAATGGCTTACAGCTAAAAAATGAACTGATAAAGTACATCTAATGAGTGAAGATTCAGTTCCAATGAAGATCAGTAAACTGACTTGACACACTTCATCATATTCACTCTTCTTCACATTTGCATTCACAATACCACCATTTTCTTTTTAATCTTCAAAAACTATCTGATATGTATATGTATATATATATATTTGATTTCTCCGCAAGCATCAATTAGGTCAGCCTAATTATATGCACTTCTCATTCACCAAAAATACCAACTATCAGATTCAAGCTTTCACAAAATCTTCTCAAAATTCAATTCACACATCCAACATGCTACATCATGTCGGAATGGATCTGAAATAGGTCACACATATATCCACATAACAAAAAAATTAATTCACATTACACAATACATCTATTAGGTTGGCCAAGAATAGGCCTAATAGCACAATTGCAAATACCAGCGTAATGCCAATACACAATACGAGCATCTGGATATGTGAGATCTTGAATGTATGTGCTTCTAATGTCTACAAACCATTTCAAAAAACCACAAGCAACAATAATCACCATTAAACAAATACAAACAAAAATACCAAAGGATGTAAACAAAACACTGGTTTAGATACTAGACTAGGATACCGAAACAACTTCAAACTTGATCTTGCAATTGTAACTCATATATCATGGTGACATCAATGAAAACACAAAATAAAAAAAATGAGATGTTCTTCTTCATTTTTCCAACACTATGCACTAACCCAACACCATTTCCCCCTCTCCTTTATGTGTGATTTGCAGGTCTAGGTTGCAGATTTCCTAAGGAGCAAGATTGAAAAAAAGCTGTCAAATAATTCAAAGTTGTCATTAAACCTTGGAGATCACCTACAAATTGCAAATCAGGGTTTTAGATCCCAAAATCTCTCAGGAAGGACAAAGCAGAAAGAGAAGAGTACAATCAGACTTTGAAGCTTTAGAAAAGCCTAACTAGATTGATTCACAACTTTTGGAAAATGAGTCCCAGTTCCAGTGAAAATTTAGATTTTTATAGATTTAGATATACCCTTTTGGCAGATTCCTATTCCTGTGTAGTTTTTTGGGTAAAAGCACAAAGTTGTGTTACACTTTCAACCAATTTAGCAGCACAACTGAATTTAAGTATTTCTAACTAAAAATCAATTTTGGTTAAACATATGATCTAGTAAGATTCATTGTAGCTAAGTTAGATACTTCCACAACTTTTTCAACTAAAATTGTTGGCTAAAAAGTATGGAGCACCATTTTGAGTCCAATTTATCAAAAAAAAATTATTTGAAAAACTTGAAGTTTCAATAATTCCTACTAATGTAAATAATTTTTTTTTTTAAATATAAAAATACACTTTTGTAGATCCATAAGTGTAGTTTTCAAAAATATATTTATTTTAATACTTTAATTATTATTTATATTTTATATTTTTGAATAGTTGAATTTTGGGCTCTTTCTTTTTCACCTCTAGGGTTTTGCAACCTAAAGGGAAAGGGGACAAAACTACACACTATTCACTCAAGATCAAACCCTTGAGATTTCAATGCAAAGGAGATTTAAATCTAACAAAAGGAAGGTTCTAGTACAAAATGATAACAAATAATGAGGGTTCACCACCAAGTGTAAACTTGGAAAAGACAAAATGTTGGAAAACACAATGTGATATGCAAAATTGAACTAAATGACTTCAAAATGCAAGAAGAATAAAACAAAAAGTTGTAAAACTGTAAGTGTGCACCTGGAAATTTGTAGATACTTAGATGGAGACTAGAAATGATGCTTATTGTGAAATTTTGGCCCAATGGGACTCATTCACCAATTTGGGTGAATTAGTCCCAGATTAGGTTTTCTGCACAGGAATTGGTTTCTCAAAAAAGGGTATTCAAAAATTGAAAAATTGAAAAATTGAAAAAAAATGGGACTCATTCACCACTTGTGGAAAATGAGTCTAGTTTTTCTTTTCTAGAAATTCAAAGTTCTGATTTGGACATCTTAGTCTGCTCTTTCTATTCCTCAAGGTGTCCAAATCCGAAACCCTAATTTTCGGGGTTGTAAGTGACCTTTTGTGAAGATTTTAATCTTGCAAGTAGGGAGATGACTCCAAAATTTTTTTAACCTATTCTTGAATCATCTCCAAGCCTTCAAAGCATCTAAATATGCAATCACACAAAGAGAGAAAGAAAATGTTGAATTTTAGGGAATAGGGGTTCGCCTTGGTCAAACCCCTTTTAGGTAATTAAACCAAACTGATGAAATAAGATAATGAAGAATGAACATGAAGTAATGAAATTATAAAATTTCCATGATGATGGATCTTGAATTTCTACAACAATGGATGAAGAATTTTCCCTTGAATTCCTTAGAAATGATCTTGGATGCTATCTTGATGACCTTGTGAAGATTTGAAATGCCTAACTATTACTTTCTTGACTTGAGAACATGAATATCTTATGTTTCTTGGATTAATTGGCTTAATTAAGATGAAATGAGGATTTGGGAGCTCTCTTATATAGGCAAGCCACTCAAATTGCTATTATTTTGATCCCCAAGGCCGACATTCATCAAAATTCAAATTAGAATTACAATTTTCTAGCTCAATTTTGAAAAAGTCCCCCAAAAGGGACTCATTAACTACACTTGGTGAATGGGTCCCACCTAATGGGACTTATTTTCCCAAGGTGGAAAATGAGTCCCACCTTGAGGGTTTTGAGGTGATTCTTCAAGATTTTGGTGTTTTAAAGTGTTTTTAATAGGATATTAGTCAAACCATGCCTTGGGATGCAAAAATAAGGGTCCTAGGGGCATATTAATGATGATGTAAAGGATTATTAGGGCTAGGGAAATGAAGTTAAATGTGAAAGTGTGGTTAAATACACTCTACAACATTAAAATGAGGTCCACTTACCCTAGAAAGGCACAAGATCCAATGTGAATGTGTAAAACACATTACACCACTAGATTAAAACCAATTTTAATTTACAAGCCTTCTAGATTAATGTGAAATGAAATTAAATACATTTTACAACATTGAATTAAGGGAAAAATAGGTCCATTAGACTTAAATGCTTAATAAAAGTCTAGAAAAGTGTGAAAGTCATTTACAACACTTTACAACACCTTTACAAGACATTGATAAATGAATTTTATTCAGTTTGCAAGGGCCCAAGACCTAATGTGGATGTGTAAAACACCTCACAACACTAGAACAAGGTGACATTAAGTTCAATTTATCAAATTAATGATTCTTGAATCAATCAAGGTGCACTTTTTTTGACACTACAATTTTATTTTTACTAAAAGTAGCTAATCATCACAAAATATTAGGTTGATTACCATGCCAAGGAAAAATACTAAAAAATTTTAAATTTTTTTTTTAAATATGATGGACTAGATAAAAGAATCTATTTCAAGATCTGGTATAATTTTTTTTCCATTTTAGAAAAATATTTAATATGAAAGTTGACGTCTAATGGAAACAACTATTTTTTGATTCACACACATTTTAAGATTCTTTTAAAAATATATATTTATCAAAATTGGAAAATAGTATATCCATGCACTCAAATTTCAAGTTATAAATACACACAAAAAATTTGAAAGAAAAAAAAATTACTATAAAAATTTTGACGTCTCATGCAACTTCATTTTTCAGCATTTTATTAGAAACTAAATTATGGTGTTAATTTATTAGAAACTAGTTTAAATTTATTTTTATTTTTTTACATACAAACATAAAGTATACTATTAATTAAATATTTTACTAGTTTACATCATTTCAAAATTCAAAACATATATGCCACTTTTTAGTGATTCAAGTTTAAAAGTTGGATCAATGTTGGTCATTTCCTTTATAAAGTGTCACACAACTTTTTGCTTTTACTCTTCTAGAAACTAGACTAATTCACCCAGCTTAGTGAATGAGTCCCACTCAACATTAAAGGAATATTTTCTAGTGTTTTAGAGCTCCTTTCATTCATTTCTAGTTTCTCAGGTGAACATCTTCCTTTTTATAGCATTTTGCATCGTTTCATTTACTTTGCTAGATCATTTTGTAGTTCATTACATTGAATTAGGGTTTGGTGTTTCATCTTGCATTTCATTGTCTTTTCCAATTCTAAAATTGGTGGTGAATCCCTCATTAGTCTATATTCAACCTCTAGGACAACCCTATTGCAAGGTCTCTTTCTCCTTTTCATTGAGATCTCTAGGGTTACCCTTGAATGTAGTAGGTGGAAAGTGGGTATGATCTATGTCCTAAGTTATATGATAGCATCCTACCTATTTTCCCTATACAACAATGATGTGTCAAGTGAGTAGGAAATTTCATATTTTGTACGAGTAGTTTTGAAGAAAATCCCCGCCAAGTTGACACATTTCCTATTTCATGTCTGAAAGGAAAATGATATATATAAAGCCGCACAACCATCATGTTGCATATTGCACTCCTTTATTTGAAAGTATTCTTTGTCCTTCAGGCACAAATCCATCCCAAATAAGAAAGGAAGTAATGGCTAGAAACCAAAAAAAATGTTCAAAGGAAAAAATTTCTTTACAACAGGACCCCTTCCAGATCAAAGGGATGAGGAGGAAGAGACAATTGAGGATACAAGGCTTAGGGCTACAAACCTCTTTGTAGATGATATAGATGAGGACTATGATGAGGAGGTAGAGCCAAACTCCAAAATATGAGGGGGAGTAGGAGGAGGAGGAGGAGGAGGATGAGGAGTAGCTAATGAGTGAGGGAAGTGACATGGAAGATGAGGGGCCAGTTTCCCATGAGTGGAGAGATCTAGCTCCCACCCATGTTACCAAATCACGGCCGGCAGTTGTAGCATGCACCAACACTCATGAGCATCAAGAGGCTAGCACATACTCCATGCATCCTACATAGGATAAGACTATCTTTACACATCCGGACGAAGATCTAAGTGATAAAATTTTATTTATTATTATGCATATGCTTATGTTCATGCTTATGCTTTTAATTTATATATGTATATATCATGATGTGTACAAATTGGCTATATGATTTCTATCTTGTAAGGTCTGTGAGAGATTTGCAAGATCTCTATCAATAGGTAACTACAAAGATAGTGTCTCCTTCAATCTCCAATTAGGCTATTGGTACAAACTATATGCCCCCACCCATCGTGGGTCAGGACCCAGAGCTATTCGAGCCTTATGTCAGATTGAAAGGAACATACGAGGGTGCCACTAGGTGCATTGATTGAGTTGAGGCTGCATATGAGGAGGTTCAGTCATCTCAAGGTCCAACAAAGGTCGAGAGACTTCATGTAGACGTAGGAAAGATACAGGAAAATAGATACCGCATTGAGAAAGAGTGCCTAGAGGTCATCAGATGGAAGACCATGACTATTGGATGAGCATAGGGTCTATATTATGCCTTGGGTTCTCTTGTTATTTCATGATCACAATCACATGCTACCGTCTCTCGATAGACTATCTCTAGATAGATGTGATCACTAGATTTCAAGGGATCTGGTAGCCTCAAACCACCCTATCATTGTATATTTTATGACATGTACTCAAAACTTTGTGACATATATATATATATATATATATATATATATATATATATATATATATATATATATATATATATATATATATATCTATATATATATATATATATGATCATTTTACATTTGGTTGATTGTTTATGCTTGTGTTGGCAATGTGATTTATCAAATAATATTTGTAAGACTATTTAATAAATTTCTTCTTGATTTAACATGTTCATGTGATCTAATTAAAACTATTCTAGTTTCTTTCAGATGCAAGATTATGATTAATTATCTTATGCTAAATTAAATACACCTATGATCTAATTATAGAACATCAAATGCATATAAGGATCTAATATAACTCAACACATAAGATGGACCTGAATAGTATGAGACCTAAAGTAACAACGTAAAAATTAATTTAAACAATTACATTAGTATTCAAGACACACAAATAATTATTTTTCAAGAACAAAGCAATGCGAGAGCACATAGAATGTCATCTAATGACTCTAACACCACTGCTTTACCTTTCACACTATTCAAGAAGGGTTAGATATAGTACCAAAAAAAATGCACAACAATAAAAGGTTGCTTAAGAGGTGTACTATCCATTTTTGTTAACATATATGCTCCAGACCCATAACTTTCATCAATTATATAGGGTCCTAACCAATTAGGGCTGAACTTTCCTTTTTTCATCAAGGTTGCATTGGCGTTACATTGATTCTCACACAACACCAAATCGCCTTTATTAAATGAATAAGGTATGATGTTACCATTGTAACTATGTTGCATTCTTCTAGGATAAGCTTGAAGGTTCTCAAGAGCGTTAATGCATTGTTTTTCAAGCATTTCAAGCTGATGCAAACATTGGCCCTTATAGGTGTTGTCATCAATAAGTTCTTGGAGAGTGATTCTTAATGATGAATCTCTAACTCCAAGGGAGTTATTGCCTCAGTTCCATAGACAAGGTTATAAGTGGTATTCCTAGTTGATGATCTAACATTCATATGATAGGACCATAGCACATATGTTAGCTATGTGTTCCAATCTTTATTGTGTTTTCTTACCATTTTCCTTAAGATTTGTTCAAGGGTTCTATTAGTTGATTCGGCTTGACCATTAGATTGTGGGTAGTAGGGTGCTGAAAAATGATGTCTGCTAAAAGTTTCTAAGAACTTCTTCACAGCCTTATTCTTAAATGGTGTCCCATTTTTAGAAACTAATGTGGAAGGAAGTCCAAAGTGAGCAATAATGTGTTCCAATATGAAATGACATATTACATCGATGGTTGTTGAGCAAAGGGGAATTTCTTCCACCCATTTCATGAAATAATCTGTTGCAATAATTATAAATGCATGTTTGGCAGAGGAGGGAGGTGAAATATTTCCAATTATATCCAGGCCCCATACTAAGAAGGGCCAAATAGGAACTTGTGCGTGAAGATCAAAAGCAGGAGCGTGGACCAATTTTCTATGTTCTTGACATTTGTGACACTTCTTAACATATGCAAATTAATCTTGTTCCATATTCCTCCAATAGTATCCTATACAAATTAGCTTTTGAAATAATGATCTTCCTCCAAAATGTCCCCCATAGGCACTTGCATGGGCTTCCTCAAGTGCTATGGGGATTTTAGATTGTTTAAGGAATCTAAGAAAGAGACCATCAAAGGACCTCTAATACAACATATCGATAAGAATTATATATTTAGATGCAAGCTTCTAAAGGTGAGCTCAAGTATTCTTAGTTGTAAGCTCAGGAAAGGTACTATTTTCTAAATAACTAAATATCGGTGTGTACCATTCACTAGAGCTTTTCATGGTGGTTGATAATACTTCTTCTCCCTCATATTCTATTTATGGTTTCATAATTGCATGCATGATAAATGTGAAATATTTTGAAGGATCTTGAGGACATATCAAAGAATTCACACTTGCCATAGCATCTACATTCTTATTATATTTTTGTGGGATGCTAGCAATGGTGTATGAATTAAACTTGTCCAAAAAAGTCATTGTGAGATCCTTATATTTTGATAATTTTTCATGCTTGATATGTTTTGTTTATTTGATTAATGACTGATTGTGAATCACCAAATATTTTAATATTCCAAGCTCCCAAAGTCAAAGCAATATGTAATCCAACAATTAACACTTCATACTTTGTTGTGTTGTTTGTGCATAGGAAGTTTAAGTGATAAGACAAGGGAATAGGCTCTCCCATGGATAGGGTTATTATAACCCATACACCAGAGCTAGTTCTACACTTAGACTGGTAAAAGTATAATTCCAACATTTCTTCATCTTTTTGAATAGTAAACATATTCTCATCAAGAAATGCTTCTATATTAGGTAATGTTAGGGGAGAAGGGGAATCAGCTAAGTGGTCAATCAAGGCTTGTCATTTAATAGCATTTTTTGAAATACACTTAAGTTCAAACTCAAACAACAACATAACCCACTTAGCCAAGCATATGGATAAATATGTTTTAGAAAAAGATGTTTCAAAGGATCAAATTTTGTCATCACATGTATTTCAGCATTCAGTAAGTAATGTCTCAATTTACTAGTAGTGAATACAAGGTCCAAACATTGTTTTTCTATTGTATTGTAGCACGTTTCATAATCAATCAGAGTTCGGCTAATGTAATAAATGATGTTTCTTTACCATTTTCATCTTGTTGAGCCAACAATGCTATAAGAGCATGGGTCGATGCTGATGTATAAAGGATAAACAGTTTTTCTTGCATAGCAGGTTATGAAACAGGTGGAGTGGCAAGATAATATTTCAAACTCTCAAAAGCCTATTTACAATCCTCATTTCAATTAAACTAAACCTCTTTCTTAAGAAGATGTGTAAAGGGTACTGTTTGGTCTACTAGGGATGTGACAAAATGATGGATAGCCTTAATTCTTCCTTGTAAATTACACACTAGAGAAATGTTTCTAAGAGGTGGGATGTTAACTATAGCATGAATTTTCTTTGTGTCCACCTCAATGCCTCTATGAGATACAATAAAACCTAAAAAAAATCCACTATCTACGCTAAAGACACTTTTTTGGATTCAATCTCATGTTATATTTTTACATTTTATCAAATATATTTTTAAGGATATTCACATTATCTTATTGAGTTAAAGATATGGCTAAAATGTCATCAACATAGTCTTCCAAAATATTACGTATGTAATCATGAAATATCAATATCATAGCTTGTAAATATATTGTTCCCACATTATTTAATCCAAAGGGAATAATTACCCAACAAAATGTTCCCCAAGCTATGGTAAATGTTGTTTTGTATTGATCTTGGGGGTTGATAAAGATTTGATTCTATCTAAAAAATCCATCCATGAATGAAAACAAAGCATGTCTCATAGTCGAGTTTTCTATCATTTCAATATTATGAAGGGGAAAGTCATCTTTTAAAGATGCTTTATTCAAGTCATGAAATTTTGTACACATCCTAATATGATTATTAGGTTTTACAACTCCAACAATAGTCGAGATCCAATGAGAATAATCTATAGGACATATAAAGCTAGCTTCGAGGAGTTTCTCAATCTTGGCCTTAACTAGAAAGGCTATCTTATGGTTCATCTTTTGTATCTTTTATATAATGGGTTTAGAATTATTGATGAGGACTATGTTGTGTGTTACAATATTAGCATCAATTCCCAAAATATCTGAATAAGTCTGAGAAAAAAGCTCAAGAAAGTCATGAAGTAAAGTTGCATGGTCTTCTTGTTCATCATCATCAAGGCACTTTCCTATTGTAATCACTTTTTTTTCATTGTTGATTTCAATTGGTATGTCAATGGTGTCTCCCAAAGGAAGCACATTTTTTTTCACAAATTCAAGATTGCATTCTTCATTGTCCTTGTTAATCTCGGTATTTTCCTTTTCTCCATCTTCTTGTCTAGCATTAATCATAGCCCATGTAACCCATTTCTTTTTAGGAGTAAATGGTTTATCATAAACTCCTAACATTTCTTTCAAGGCTTCATAATCTTCAAAGTATTACATTGATTCCTCGCAAGTTATATCAATCAATTCAAGATGCTTTAAGGTGAGAGTTGTTTTAGGATTACACATGATGGTGTTGATATTTAGTGAGGGTCTTTTAGCTATTTGTGTTATCTTAGAAGGGAAATATCCCAAACCACTTTTTGCTTCAGATGTGTTAGGCTCTATAGGAACACAAATGCCTTGTTCTTTCCTTCCACATCCTTTTCCACTATAACCAAATTGTTTCATGAACTCATAACCTTTCACATAAAGTTTGTCCATTTCTTTTGGGTTTGGTGGTTGTTGATAGTCTATCTCATCAAAGTTTTTTTATAGCGTGTGTCATCTTCAAGAGTAGATGAGGTAGATTCTTGTGAGTTTTCTTCTAAATTCTACTTTGAAATCACCATTGGTTGCTTTTTCTTCATTTTCTTTTCTTGTGATCATGTATTCTCCCATATATGAAGGTATGAAGTCTAAGGACACCCAATCGTCTTCTAACAACTTCATCACTTTTTCCATCCCATATTTCTTTTCTTTTAGTGGCTCTATCTTCAAAGTTGGAATTAGTGTGTTTAGAGGATTTTTCTTTCCCTTTTCAACTTGTAAGAAACTTTTAGGCTCAAGGTCTATATCAACTTGGTATACTTTATTGTTATAGACATACTTCATGATATGATGAAGAGTCAAAGGCACCACATGCATCTCATGAGTCCAAGGTCTTCCTAAAAGAAGGTTATACGATAGATCATGAGGTATAACATGAATAGGAGTTTGTAAGGTATCCTTTCCAACTGTAATAGGAAAAGTAATCACACCAAGTGGTTGCTTTCCTACATTATCAAATCCTCAAATCGACAAGGAATTAGGTTAAATTCTTGATTTATCCCCACCAAGTCTATCCAAAAGGTTAACACTACACACATTAAGAGTAGAGCCATTATCAAGAAGGGTTCTTTTTATTCCCATCCTATTATACACAACTACTATCATGAAGGCATCATTTTTTTTTCTCATCTCCAAGGGTGGTAGCTCATGTTGATGAAAATTAATGTCTACGTTAACCGCATTCATTCCTTGAATTGAAGTTGTTACATCACTTGAATTTGTATTATAAGGAAGAACAACTTGTTGCAAGGCTGTTTGAAGCATAGTGTGATGGTTAGATGAATTCTAAATCAGATCCCATATGGATATTTTCACGGGAGTATTCTTAAGTTGTTCAACAAGATCATACTCCTTTCCACTATTCGAAGCCAAACAAGTGGCACTATGCAAGACGAAGTTAGGCAAAGGTAAGGATGTGGAGGTTGTTTGTATTGGTTATGGATTGTTTCTAGTGTTATATGTATGAGCAATGGAATTATAACTTGATTGTTGTGAAACATTGTTCTTAGGTGGTTCAAGGGTGAAAATGGGTTTGTTTTGAGTTTAAGGTTTGTGTGAAGGTGGGTAAAGGATAAGTTGGGGTTGAATCATTTTAACTTCTCTTGGTTTCAGCTTATTGTAACAAGCCTTAGTGGATGAACCTTTGTAAGATAAAATCCTCAAGGGCTTCATCTAACGTGTCAAATTTATCAGTACTAAAAGTCTTGAGGGTTAGGTTAACTTGGAAAAAGAGATTTGACATATTCAAATAACTATGCTTTCTCCAAGTGGTTAGTTGGTTTTTAGGTGTTTTTATTTTTGTTTTCTAATGAATTCCAATTATAATCTACTCTAATTGAACTATGAACTAATGCTGAAAATGACAAGTGCAGTAATATAATTATATCCACAATTGCAATGAATCTAAATTAAGTTAAATATAATGAAATGCATGAAATAGAAACTCTGTAAACTGAAACAAAAAACTAATGATAGCAAACTGAAACACAAAAATAGAATTTTTAAGGTTGTAAAATGCAGTTTTAAACCTGACATGGAACTAAATTTTCTAGAGGGGCATATGAATCCAAATCAAGGTTTTTTAGGGATTTGAATGCTGAATAATAGTCACCATAGAATACCCAAAAATTAGGAAAAAAACACTTGTACTGGGACTAAATCACCTAGAGGGGCGTATGAGTCCCATATTAAGATTTTTGTATGAGTTTCAAAAAATTATAAGTGAAAGTTATACTTTTTGGTTTGTATGATGGATGTGCTAAGTGCAGTTACAAATTTTAGATGAAATTCAATGATGTAAGAGGAAAAAATGCAACCTATATGCACTTTCACTAATGCAATATTTAGGAACCCTAGATGCAAATCAACTAATATTAAATACTAATGCAAAGTTAATGTAAGCTAGATCTAGGACTATGATGCACTCCAAATCAGAAAAGAGGTGTTCAAGTCAGGTTCACCAAAATGTAATAGTGGAAATAGGGTGGCCCACATTTTTGGAGATGGAGCACAAGGATATGGTTCCTATTTCACACTTATTTTATTCAAGGAAACCTTAGAGATCTCAATCCAAGGGTAGCAAGGGGGAAAGATATCTTGCAATAAGGTATCTTAGGCTGTATTTAGTGACTAAAAATGGGTTCACCACCAAGCTAAGGCTTGGAAAGATAAGTAACAAGAAAAAACTAATGATAAAACCTAATACTTTGTACAGCTCAAATGAATGACCTAGAAATGAATATAAATCATAACAGTGAATTGGGAAATCAAGGAAGTTCACCTAGAAACTTGAATTTACTAAGAATAATCTTTCAAATTCTAAAAATGTAGAATTTAGGGCACACTAGGACTCATATGCCAGGCTAGGAATATCAATCCTAGACTAGGTTTTTTGGGCTAAAATAGGAATCTGATGATAACAAGCCTAAATCTTTAGAAATCAGGAAAATTCACTATATTGGTACTCATATGCCACTTGTGACGTATCAGTCTCATCCTATGTTTTTAGAAAGTCAAAGTCTAAATATACTCTTATATCCCTACTCTATCCTTTCAACATGATTTTTGGATCTGAACCTATAAAAAGACCTACAAAACAAAATATAGTGTTGATTTACTTATGGGGGATTTTCCTTGGTCAAACCCCTAGTTTTATAATTAAACCTTGATAGAAATAATGGATTTTAAAAGTAAATGTCTATGTAAACTATAATCTTAAGTGTATCTAAGATTAGGAAATCTGAAATGTAATGCAACCCTATTCTAATGTGCTAGAATGAGATGCATGAATGAAACATGAAGATGAATGAATCACTTTGGGAGATGTCTAATCACCCTCATAAGCCATAATGAGACATGTACCTTCCTTTAGGTTGAAAGTAGAGTGAGAGTGGAGGATAGAATCACTTAGGAAATAATTCATTAGGCTTGGTTTGATGGCTAGTTACTTGAGTGCTTTTTGGAAACTTGAATGCTCTTGTTAAAGTATGCTTGAGTACTTGTGAATGCTTAGACCTTGAATTTCTTTCTATAGATGAAAATAGTGACTTGAAAGCTTGTTTATATAGGAATTACACCTAATTTACCATTTATTAGATCTCAAAAGCTGACAACAACCAAAAGTTTGAATTAAAAACTTGAATTTTTTCTCAAACCCTAAAAAGGGGCCACACAAGATTCATACGCCACTTGTGGCATATGGGTCCCACCCAGGGGTACTCATATGACAAAGGTGGCATATGAGTCCCACCCTAGTTTTTGGGGTGGGCCAATGATGGGTTGCAACAAAATTAAGTGTATTTATTTATTTTGTCAGGATTTTAGTCAAAATAATCCTTGATATCCAAAATAAAGGGTCTTAGCGGCCTAATAATGATGATTTAAAGGGTCATAAATGCAAGGGTGCTAAAATGGGTCTACATTAAGTGATAAATTGTACCATCTTTGAGAAGGGAGTACAATTTCCATCATTACAAAGGATTAAAGTGTAATTTATTAAGTGTCAGCTAAATGTGTGACAATGAATATAAGGTCTCATTTAATGTAGAAGGATGCAAGATAAGGAAGTTAGGGAGATCAGTTAGCGAAGGGAAAAGGATTGAAAGCAACCTTTATTATCTCAGTGAAGTGAATGGTCAAAGTTGACTAATAGGATAGGTTGAGGAAAGGTGCTTGTGGCATAGGAGAATGGGGCATATAAATTTTGATAATTTGGTAAAAGGTAAGTTCAAAAGGACTTCTTAGACATGTGCCTATAGTAACCAAACATGCAAACACCACTTGCAATGAATGCCAACAAGGCAAGCAAACAAGGGTTAGATTTCAAACAAAAGAGAATGCAACTACAAAGCCTTTGGAGTTGGTTCATATTGATCTTTGTGGCTCCACAAGGACAAAGGTAATTTATGTTACTGATAGATGATTACTCAAGAATGACATGGGTAACCTTTTTGAAGGATAATTCATAGGCATTTGAAATATTCAAGATCTTTAGAGCTATGGTTGAGAAGGAGATTGGAAAAAGGATCAAATTCTTAAGATCTGACAGAGGTGGAGAATTCACATAAAATGATTTCATTGAATATTGTGAGAAGCATGGAATCAAAAGGTTATACTTTTCAACAAGGACTCCACAACAAAATGGAGTAGTTGAAAGAAAGAATAGGATAGTCAAAGAGATGGCCAAAATAATGCTAAATGAGGACAAATTACTTGATGTGTACTAGAGAGAGGTAGTGCATACATCAATATATACTTTGAACAAAGTTTAGATAAGAGTAAATAGTGAGAAGACCCCTTATGAGTTGTGTTATGGAAAACCCACTTCTATTAAATACATAAAAGTGCTTCATAGAAAGTGCTACATCAGGAGAGAAGAGGACAACTTAGGAATCTTTGACTGAAGATGTGATGAAGAAATATTTCTTGGATATTCCATGCAAAGAAAAGACTACAAATTCTACAATAAAAGGCTACACAAAATTGTAGAGAGTACCAATGTCAAGGTTGATGAAGATTTGAAGCATGTTGAATTTGACAGAGGTAGATATGAAGTTGAATCAAAGTCTAAAGAAGAAGTTGCTAATGAAGAGCTTGAAAAACAAAATTAAAAGGAACTTGCAAGACATGTTAAAAAGGATCATATTTCAGAATAGATTATTGGAAAAAAAGATGAAGGAGTTAAGATAAGAAGGAGAAATTCTAAGAGAAAAGAGCAAGGATAATTTTCATTCTTGTCTTAAATAGATGGACCAAGATCTATATTGAATCTTGCAAGGATGAGAGTTGGATAAAATTAATGGAAGAAGAACTCATCAAAATTGAGAAGAAAAAATATTGGGAATTAGTTCCAAGACCTCTAAGAAAGAATGTGATAGGTATTAAATAGGTCCTTAGAAACAAGCTCAATGAAGATGGAGTTATTATAAGGAATAAGGAAAGATTGGTGTGCAACGGGTATGCACAAGTTGAAATTAAAAATTTTGAAGAAAATTTTGCACCAGTTGCTAGATTGGAAGCCAAAAGAATGTTCCTAGCATTCTCTATTTATAAGAAATTCAAAGTCTATCAAATGGATGTCAAGTCTAATTTCTTGAATGGAAACCTAGAAGAGGAAGTCTACATAGAGCAACCTAGAGGTTTTCAACTATCAAAAGAAGATAATTTTGTTTATAGACTAATGAAATCACTGTATGATCTAAAACATGCACCTAGACCATGGTATTCAAGAGTATACCAGTACCTACAACTTCAAGGATTCAATAAAAAATGTATAGATAGAAATCTATACTTCAAATCAAAAGGTGGACATATGATAATTATTTTTATGTATGTGGATGACATCATTTTTGGTGGTAGAAATGACATAATGTGCAAGGAGTTTAGTACTCAAATACAAAATTAATTTGAGATGTCAATAATTGGAGAAATTTCTTTCTTCCTTGGTCTATGAATATCACAAACTGATGAAGAGATACTTATATCTCAAGCCAATTATGTTAAGGAAATTCTCAAGAAATTTGGCATGGAAGACAGTAAGCCAGTTAGTACCCCAATGATAATTGGATGTAAGTTGAGCAAGAAAAATGAATCCCAAGATGCAAATTAGAACATTTATAGATCAATGATAGGTAGCTTTATATACCTAACTACATCAAGACTTGATATCATGCAAGTGGTGTGAATGGTTGCAAGATTCCAAGTTGCTCCTAAAGAGTATCATGTCAATGCAGTTAAAAGATTCTTTATATACATAAATAGTAAAATTGACTATGAAATATGGTATCCCAAAGGTGAATATTTCACTTTGAAAACATATACAAATGTTGATTGGGTAGGAAGTATGGATGAAAAAAGAAGCACAAGTGGTGGTGCATTCTTCCTTAGAAACAAACTTGTTTCATGGATGAGAAAAAAGCAAGAGTCAATTACTATTTTTATAGTTGAAGCATAGTATGTTGTAGTAGTGGCATATTGTACTCAAGTGTTGTGGATGAAGAAAACACTCAAAGACATCAAGGTAGAGTAGAAGGAAAGTATTTCTATTCTTTGTGACAATTCAAGTGTTGTAAATATATCAAAGAATCCAGTGATGTATTCTAGGACCAAGAATATATCTATCAAGTATCACTTTTTGAGAGAAAAGGTTGTAGATCAAGAAGTTAGTATGGAATATGTTCCAACCAAGGATCAGGTTGCTTACATACTCACCAATCCTCTTCCCAAAGAGAAATTTGAGTATCTGATATAGAGATTGGGAGTGGTTTCTCCTACCTCAAATCACTAATTCTAGTGATAGGGCATGAGTGCAATGGGATGTTCACAAGAATATTTATATGACCCTGGAAGAAATGAGAAAATTCAAGTTAGGTATAATTTTTTTTACAAATTTCTAATGACTTGATGGTTGTAAATATCATGGACACACTCATTTATCTAATAAAGGGGGAGTTAAGGAGAAAGATACAAATGATTTTCTAGTTAAGCTCTAACTGCTATGGGGGAGAAAAATTTGTGTCTAGAAATCATCCCTTTGCCATTGATGTCAAAGGGTGAGAATAGTTGCAAATGCTCTACTACGGAATTGGGTATACCTTGAAGGGGGATATTTTCCTGAGAAGGAGAATGGTTATTATTTAGAATGGTCAATGTTGATGTTTGTGCAAAGCATTTAGTTTTTCCATCAATGACAAAGGAGGATATTTTTGGCAATGTGGTTGTCATTGATATCAAAAAGGAATCTCATTGATGTCAAAGGAATATTTTAGTGATATCAGTTAGGAATATTGTTGATTGATGTCAAAATGGCATCATTGCATGTCAAAAGAAGAAGGTCATTGGTATTTTGGATATTAGTGAAGTTTGATCAATCTTAGAAATAATTTTGAAGTATGATGGAGAGAAGAGCATGTTTTGAAAATTTGCTAAGTTTCTTAAAATGTTGCAATGTTGACCTACAATATTGACATGTTATTACAGAGGTTGATGCTATAAGTTTGTGGGGAAATCAGACAACATACCTGATGCAGGATTTTCGTGATCATTCTAGTGGTGTGATCTACATGATCAGAGGATTAAGATGGAACTTAGAATTGAATTATATCTTCTCTCGACCATTATTAGGGTTTAACAAAGAAAACCTAAGTGTTTCAATCATGGAACCTAAAAAAATTTCTAATTGAACATTGACTGGTGATAGACTATTACCGGTAGCTTAAGTTATGACTTAAGCCTTCAAATTTGTGAAGAAATCGACCCCTTGACCTAGGTATTACTAGCTCAATATGTAATATAGAATATAGTTTTTTCTAATTCCGCTAAATATTTTCCCTAGCTTGATTAGCAATAGTGATCAAGCTTGTAAGATAAAACGGTTGTTGTTGCATCATAACATCTCTTTGCATCACATTTTTTAAATTAGTTTTCTTTGAGTAATTTATGATGTGTGATATGCTATTTTAAAATATTAATGGTGTGAGTGCTATCTATGCAACAGTCAAGGTTGTATGACAGTTGTTCTTCACCTCACAAATATTATTTGGTAAGCACTAAGTAAAGTGCACTAGGCTATTGGGATGCGATGGAGATCTAGTAGTGGATGATGAAGATTGAAGATAAAATGGTGTCCACTATGTTGTAGAAGATATGGTTGGTTCGAGGTTGAGAACAATGTGAATATAAAATTCCCCGAGCTCCCTTTAGGTGGTTTTGTTTTTTCTAAGTACCATGCTTCAATTAATTACACAACATCATGCCTCTTTTTGATGAGCTCCATCTATAGTTGCCACGTGTCCATCAGGTGCTCTTCACAACAATTGCTTCCTTCACTCTTCCACTAGCTCTCGCCTTGCTTCCACGTGTTGACGTCATGGGCTCTTCATAGCTACTTCCCTTCACTTTTTAGTAAGGCCCCATCCACATGCCATGTAGCTTTCACTTGCATACACTTTACGGCAGAACCCATAGTTGTCACCAATAGTAATGAACACCTCCACGCATCTTCATTGCGCAGTCTCTCAATGCAAAAAGGAGGAATCAACGAGTGGGCTCCAACCCACTGCCACGTATCTCTTTCATAGGGACTTCATTGAAAGGAAGCTATGTTGAGTTGTGTTCCCCACCAAGTTGTTGCATGTTCTAACTGCCTCCACTAGGAAGTGACACTTGTCTGCATGGGGTTTTTCTAGGACCACTTCCATCATTAGTGGGGGATGCATTTGGCTAGGGAGTGACTACGTGCTATGGCCTAAATATTTTCTATTATAATAACCAATGGGAATCATTACTGTAGCCATCATTGCTCGAGATGTAGAATCTTTTTTGTTACTGGCCCACTAGGCGGTGGGATTACTAGCTATATATACTGCTTCTTACTTCTAAAAACAATTTCAGAAGATACAGAAAAATTAGAGAAATATACCAAGCCTTTAGTATTTCTTTTAGATTATTGTATGAGACTCTCAAACTGTGCCATTATTTGGCCTTTCTATTTTTCTTAAACTATTTGATAAAAAATTATACTATGCCATTATTTGTCCTAAATTTTTTATTTGCAGAACTTCTATTATTTTAATACAAATTCGTTTGTTTAGTTCATGTCTTCGGCTCCTCTGTTCAGTGAATGTGTATGGGAATTATTTTATGTCATTGAATGAATTATTCAGGCTTCTATCTTTAATTTATGTTATTCTGGGACATAGAAGACTATTGATCGAGCCCTTAAATCGAATTCCAAATGATAGATTTACCGTTTCTATATCTACTCATTGGCGCATCACCTTAGTTAGATCTTTATTTTTTATATCTACTTCCTTTTCCCATTCCAAAAATCCAATTATAGAAGAAGTCAACTTCTTTAAAAATCTAGAGGTCACTTAGTTTAGTGCAATTGGTCCCCCCATTAATTGAGTTTCCCATAAAGGTTGTTACCTTGCCAAGTTTTGGCATCAACAAGTTCTTCTTTCTAGGATGCCTAATGGGACTGCTTCAATGAGTCTAAATTCAAAGAGGGCGTATGAACCATTGACCTATTACTAGGTCCCAAACAACAAATAGCCCTGGCTTGTTAGTTCTGCCACTAGGGATAGTACAAGCCACGACCCAAATTGTGAATGTTTTACTTCCCCCACCCCTTTTGCTAGCCATGTTTCCAGCTACTAATAGAAATTATGTGGCATGGGATGCTGGAAGTCCTCTTGTTGCACCAGTAGCACCCGTCATTTGGGCCACTATCATGGTCTCTGCTTTAAAAACTATACCTAATTTCATTAAAGATGGCTTGAGAACAACCTCTGAACATCTAAAAGATGTGGTGAATGTGTGTTTGGTACATGGAGTTACTGATCAAAATATAGCAATAAGGTTGTTCATAGCCTCTTTTAGTGGCGAAGCACTAGATTGGTACCACAATTTGCAAGCTAATACTATCGGTACCTGGGACCAACTTGGAGATCCTTTTTATGAAATATTCTCAAATGACAGAGACAAATCTTCACAATATCATCAGTTGATGGTCATAAAACGGGCCCTATATGAAGCCATGACTAACTTCAATGCCCGGTTTCATATAACTTGGTAGAGAATTCTAGTTGCTATCTGACTACAGGCCGAGTTGGCATTCATGTTCTACTTAAATCTATCAACACCGACATCTCAATGATGATCTAGTTTCTTGATAGAACCACTCTACCAGATGCATACAATATCATAGTCAAAGTAGAGAATAATGTGATAGATGCTGGAAAGTTTTCACCTCAGCCCATCATGCCTATATTTCCTGAAATATCAAATCTCGCTCTGGAAGTAGCATCTACCAATGTGTCGACCCCTCCTCAGTCTATGTACACATATACAAGCACCCCAAAAAACATCACTTCTACATCCGGATCTTCAAAGGATGATATAAGTAATGTCAAGGAAATGTTGTGGGCTATGGCCAAATAAATAATTGTCGTCAAGTGAAACTAGGCTGCCCCTCTGAAGCCAACCTATCAGAATTATCAGGGTGGAAGGTCCTCTTATCAACAAAACCAGTTCCAAGGAGGCTCGTGCACAAATCTGTAGGTGCAAACAACTAATCAAATTGTACCAGTGACTACTCCACTACAAGCTGCTAGCCCAAGCTCAAGCGAAGAGTTGATAGCGGGGAAAAAAAATTTAGTTGATGACATCAAACCCTAGTGCTTCCCTTGTGGCGACGTACATATGCCCCAAAACTACTCGTGCAAAATATACAATAAAAGGTGGTGGAGCAGCACTGCCAAGGCATAGCATTGGACCATGGAGGTTATGTATATGCCTCTCCACAAATGGAAAACATGGTGCTTACCATACAAATGCAAGGGATGTCCCTAGAGCAAGAAACAAATATTTCTCTTGATCACATGCTCTTCTCATGGATGGAAGAGGAAGAGGTGGTGTTTACCAAAAATGCATCCACATCAAAAAATCTACAAGTGCTGTCCAATTACAACACTCACTCGAAGAGGAGATTCACAGGAAAATCAATCACATTGCAACTAGTTAGTCCACAACCCTAAAGTACTTTTGACCAGACACCTAGTACCTACATAGCTACACAACAATGTCTGCTACGAAGGGAAATTGTTATAACTAGAGCTAAGGAGAAAAATCCTCCAAATCCACCACCATTCAATGTGGTGGAACAATTAAAAAAATCCTCTGCTAATGTGTCACTTTGGGATATCTTAGTTATTCTGAAGCAGAAGACATTACTATAGAAGGCCCTCTAGGAAGATCCAATCATTGAACCGATAGAGCAATCACTCAAAGGAAAGGCTATTGACTTACCACCTCCTACCAAGGTTCACACAAATAGCATAGAGGAAGACTTTGTCAAGGTTAAAGATAATAAAAAGCCAAAACTCTTCTTCCTAACTGTTATTGTGGGAAATAAATTATTACATAATGCCATGATTGACTCTAGCGCTAGCACTACAGTCATGCCAAAACAGATAGCTAAAGCCCTAGGGCTCAGCTATGAACCTTTAAAAAGAGGGCTTATGCATCTCGATGGGAACAAGATCAAGACTATAGGGGTCATCAAGGACCTTCTCTTGACTCAATTCTCCTTCCCCAACATCACAGTTCAACAAGATACTGTGATCATAGATGTCCCCCCCATGTTTGGCCTCTTCCTATCTTGGGAATTCACCTCAAAGATAGGTGGATATCTGTCTTTGGACTATTCACACTTTATCCTTAGGACCAATCATGGAGCTAAAATGAAAATAGTTTCTGAAGCTCTGCATTCTGAACATGTGGCAGATGAAGCCATGATCAACTTTGAGGCTGCTCATACCTCTTTCACCAAGGAGGAAACATATTGCATTGAGTTGTTAGAAGAGGAAAAAGTGACCAGAGATTGGACTAACCAAGAAGAAGTCCTCTTGAGTGAATACATAGACACTAATCCTTTCGGTAACTATCATGCTACCAGGTTGGGGACTTATGTCATATTTGATGAAGAATAAGAGATTCCTAAGGTCATGAAGGAAACTGAAAGTGATCAAGCCTCAGAGCTATGGACGCTACACTTTTATGGAGCAAGATGTAAAGTTGGCACAAGAGATGGGATATGACTGATATCCCCACAAAATGAAAAGACACTGAGGTCTTTCTGCTTTTAGTTTGCTTGTTCAAACAATGAATTTGAGTATGAAGGACTAGTGCAAGGCCTAATCCTTTTGGAGTGGATGGGAATCAAGCAATTAATGGTGTTCAAAGATTCTAAACCAGTGGTTAACCAAGTATGAGGGGTCTTTGTTGTAAATAATTTTCACATGCAATCCTATAGGCATAGGGTCTAGGACCTAATTAAAGGTTTTGAAGCCTTCAACATCTAGATAGTGACCCATGAACAAAATGTTGATGCAGATTGTATGGCCATAATTAGATCTTAGTTTGACCCTATCTCTAACCTAATTCACAACAAACACTCTATACAAGTGATAGTCTGACTAGTGATTCTAGAAAATGATTAGAGCTGGCAAGTGTTTGAAAATGATGAACACATCACCTCATTTATCTAGTAGCCAGGAGAATTTTTTGACCAGCTCTAACTACAGATTGTTGAATCCTATGATAGGAAAATCATTTAGCTAAGGTCCAATAAAATTCCAAAGGGACTAGTCACTCTCAAAAACCTATTCTATTATGACAATGCAAGAAATGATAAAAGGAAGTTTGTAGCAGACAAAAGTGACTATGCAGACCTTCAGGTTAGAGATGAAAGAAAGCTCAAAGTTGGGAAAGACATCCCACATCATGATAAAGAGAGGCTCATGAACTTCTATGAAATGTATCAAGGAGTAGTCTCCTAGTCATATGATGACCTTAAGGGATCTTGACATCTTCCAAAATAAAATAGTGCTAACGGAAGGTGCAAAACTAGTCCACAAGAAGTAGAGGCCAGTGAATCCAAAGATTGAAGCCTTGATGAGGCAAGAGCTTACCAAGCTAATTTAGTCTTAGATCATTTTCTCAATCAAGCACATCATATGGGTATCCAAGTTGGTCCTAGTCTAAAAGAAGAATGTAGATATCCGCCTATGTGTTGACTTTTGAGACATGAACAGAGCATCCCGAAAGGATCACTATCCATTGCCTTCTATGGAATGAATCCTGCAAACAATGGCAGGATCAAAAATGTTTTCTCTGCTAGATGGCTTCTCTAGTTACAACCAGATCCAGGTGAAAGAGGAGGACCAACACAAAACAACATTCACTACCAAGTGGGGAACATTCATATATGCAAAAATTCCTTTTGGCCTCTCAAATGCGGGGGCCACTTTCTAGTAGACTATGGATATCACTTTTAGTGAATTAATCAACAAGATTATCCTAATCTATTTAGATGATCTAAATGTTTTCTCTAAACACAAGGATGATCACTTTGATCACCTTGAGATGGTTTTCAAAAAATGTCAGGAGTTCGGGGTATCCCTAAACCCCAAAAAATGTGTCTTTGGAGTACTGCAAGGCAAGCTATTGGGACACATCATGTCCAAAGAAGGAATTTCAATTGATCCTAAGCAAGTGAAAGAAATCAAGGAAATTCCCCTACTATTCAATAAGAAAGTAGTCCAATCTTTCCTGGGGAAGGTAAATTTTGTGAGCAAATTCATTTAAGATTTTGCAAGGATAATTAGGCCAGTCACCCTAATGCTGAAAGATGATCAAGTATTCAAATGGACTAAAGAAGCTAGAGAAGCCTTCAAGAAGGTTAAGGATGTTATTTCTTTAGCTGCTATGCTGGTTAATTTGGACCTATCAAAGGACTTCATAATGTATCTATTCTGTAGCAAATCAAGCATTGCTATTGTCTTAACTTAGAAAGATGATCAAGGAAAGGGAGAAAATCTGACAACATTTCACTCCTAGACCTTGAAGGAATATGGGAAAAACTACAACTTTTTCAAGAGGCAAGTGTTTTATATTGTTAAGGGACTCAAGAAGTTCTGACACCTAATATCTTGCAATAAGGTGATTGTTTATGTCATTAATTATAATGTGTGTGAATACATCATGGAAGGAGAAATCACCGAAAAGAGGGCTAATTAGATCACTAATATCCTAGAATATGACATTAAGGTCAAGCCTACCAAGACTATATGAGGAAGAGGGTTGTGTGAGTATCTGGCGAATGACGAAGAAATGGCTGCCGAAGAAGAGCAACCAGAGTTGGTTCTGACAAATGAGTATGAGTCTGAAGGCTGGTGGCTGGTGGACAGAGTAAGGTTCATGCATATAGGAAAATATCCATCGGGCCTTCCCTCTCATAAGAGAAGATTCTAAAGACTACAAAATATCAGATATGTGCTCATCGAAGGGGTCCTTTTTAAAAGGAACTTCAATGGCGTTCTATTGCGGTGTGTCACCATAGAACAAGCGAAGAGGATTCTTGACACTTTCCATAGCAGTCCCGTAGGCGGACACTTCTTTGTGAAGACCATAGCCATCAAAATCATGTGTGTTGGGTACTTCTGGCTTACACTATTCAATGACTCATACTCCTTGGTAAAAGCCTACAAGGAATGTCAATTCTTTGCAGGAAGAAGGAATTTTTTTGCGATACCTCTCAATCCGATAGTAGTTGATGAGCCATTTGCACAATGGAGCCTTGATTTCATTGGAATGATCAATCCTACCTCTAGCGCCAGACACAAATGGATTCTAACAATGATAGACTAATTCACCAAGTGGATTGAAGCCATGCCCCTTAAGAATGCGATAGAGGCAGAGATAGTGGAATTCCTTGAGGAATTAGTAACGAGATTCAGCCTACCCAAAACCATCATCTTTGACAAGACCAAGGCTTTCCTAGGTTCTAAGGTATGTCAATTCGCACTCACGCATGGCATATTCTTAAAAACATCATCAAACTAGTACCCATAGGGGAATGGCTTGGTGGATTCAACTAACAAAAAATTAATCCAACTCATCAAAAGAATCAAGTTAGAACACCAATGAGAATGGCACAAAAACCATCAAGCAACATTGTGGGAAAACCCCATAACACCCAAGAAAGTCCTTAAGACTTCGTCATATGAGTTAGTGTATAGAAAAGAAGTGCTATTTCCTATCTTCATGGAGATTCTGGCATTGTAATTGCTCAAATCTCTTGAAGTAGAACAAAATGGTGCCATGGAGGTTCGATTGGCCGAGTTGCTATAAATGAAAGAAAAAAGGGGAAAGGTGTTGATAGCTATGTCCAACCACTAGTAGGTGGTTAAGAGATGGTTTGACAAGAAAGCTTCAGGATAGGGTCTAAAGTGTGGGGACTTAGTGCTAAAATTCAATGAAATTGTTGCAAAGCCAAGCCAACATGGGAAGTTTGACAGCCTCTGGGAAGGCCCTTTCAAAATAATTCAGTGCAAGCAGCATAATGCATTCAAATTGGAAAACATGGAGCAAGAAGAATTAGGGATTCATGTTAACGAAATCCACCTAAAATTATTCAATTAAGCTTCACAATTGTTCCATCGGTCTTTCAATAATTTTTTATCCATAGTGCAAGGAAGCAGAAACAAATGCAAGCCATTATTGTAAAGTGCATAAAGAGATAAAAGTAACCCATGAGGAAGAGAAAAAATGACACCCACATGCAAAGTGGAAGTGAACACATATATGCAGGAAAAGAAAAAGAAAACCACATTGTAGAGCTGTAGGAAAAAGGAGACAGAATGTTAACATAAGTTTTATTTTCATTATATTTATATATACTTTGATAATTACATTGACAAAATGGCTCAGAGGCCACTCTTTTAGAGTATATATCTTTATATATGTTGTATCTTCTTTATATATAGCTACGGTAAAGCCTTTTTCTAGGCATATGTACAAAAAATGGACCAACGAGTATTAGTTTTTAAAGCATAAAAATAGATTTTTAGTCTTGAGCATGAGTAGCAACAATGGAGGCATCAACAGTAGCATCTACAATTTCTTCATTGGTAGGACCAGAAGCAGCATCCACTGGAGTAATGTTGAGTGATGGAGGGTACACCAGGTTCCTAGAGTCGGTGTACCAATCAACATCATAAAAGGGAACCATATTGTAACAAAAAAACAAGAAGTGACAAGCATAGGTTACCCTTTGATGATGTTCTTATTGAGACTGAATGCAAAAACCGCTCAGGAATGGCACCCATGGTACCACTTCATCTTCTTCAATGAACTTGTAGAGGTCACTTGCAGTTGCAAGGCCTCCACCAAATGTAGCATTTTCTATCATCTCTTTGAGGCCACCTAGGTACTTCTTTGGAAATATCTCAGGCACCACATGGAGAATTAATGGCTTGGGAACCTAGATGTTGAGCATGGACGCCATGAAGTGAGAGCATAAATCAGTATTAACTTTGTACTTGTCTTCATATTCAATGCAGTCCCTCCCTAGGACCCACTTCATTGGTATAATGGACAAAGAATGCTTATTCTTGGTCATTCGTTTGAGACGCCTAGTTGAGATTTCACCAAGGAAAGTTGTTTGGGATTTATTGCACACTAGCCTAATTGGGGTATTCATAGTGGAAAGCTCTATGCAACTATCTAACACTAGCTCTACACAAATCTGCCTAAGTCTAAGGTCTATGCAAATTCTACTCAGCTGTCTAATGCCAAATTCTAAGCCAATTTCCTATTACCAATTCTACTAAAATTGCTAAGTGTGATTTTTCTATTTCCTAAAGCACCTATTTATAGAAATATTCAGGATAAGCATGGTAATTTGCATACCATAAGCATGATGCTAATCAAGTACCATCTTGAAAATTGCACCAGGCCTTGTTCAAATTTCCCACCTATTTGCATTTGCTAGGTACGGTTTGTTGCATGCAAGATAAATAAAGGCTAATTAATTAGCATATGCTATTGGAAGTCATCAGTGGTAGTCCATACGGGTAGATGTTGATGTGTGATTTTGCAGGAACTTTTCAAACTCCAAAAAGGAATGTAAATATTTTCAAGTGATTATTGCGTATTTGGCTTAATCATTCCTTTTGGATATTAATTACCAAAGCATGTGAAGCCTAAGCTGCCTTCAAATTGTCAGCTCAAGTTCCCATGAAAATTGCACCGTACGATAGGATTACTAATTGTCATTATGAATTCTTGTCATTTAAAAATGGCAAGTAACTCATCTTACACAAGCCAAAGAGTTGATGGCACATGCTAAATTTAATGCCAAAAGGAGAGAATTTTTGGCTACCCCAAGAAATAAATAAGCCAAGTATTGCATGCAAGAAACTAACATTTATAAAAATATTTTTGAGCAAGCTACCTAGAGTAGGAGTGTTGAGCACAGATAGAGCAAATGTAAATTGTAAAAGATTTGAGCTAAACATGAATCTCTAGTAAAGGGATAATGGTAGAAATTTCTCACACAGAGGCACAAATGGGGGCACAAGTTGAGGCCACTCAGAGCTTGTATGATGACATGATAATTGGACCAATAGTCAATATCTTTGATGACACCTCTTACTCATTGCATGGAACACTAGAACAGTCAGAATGGATTTACACACATGCCCTGGACAAGCCCAAAACTAGTAGAGACCAAAGCTAGATTAAGGGGAATGGGATAATATCCATTATCACATCCTCATGAAGAACCCTAAGATTCTTAGGGAAGGAGCATGTGAAAGTATGAAAAAGGTAGAGGGAAACAAAATTAAAATGGCATATAAGCTATGGTTCAGTGGTCTTCCACAATATATGGTCCCCTCTGTGCATTATTAACCCATATACCAACAACATTGAAGGCTAGATGCTAAGGGTCAATATCAATGAAGATGCTATCTAGAGCATGTTGTGTATCCTAGTGAAACAATCTAAAGTGAGCTTAATGGAGATATTTACTCCAGAAGATCGGTGCACCTTTTGGAAGGGCAGAGACAAGGCTTTGGACTTCTATAATGTGGAAATGTAGAGGCCTGGGGAATTTTGCAATGAACCACCAGTAATTCTAGTTGTGCACAATTCCTTCAAGCAAGATATGCAGGATGCACTCTCCATGATGACATTTGTTTGTAGCCTAGATGAAGACAAATGGGTGCAGGAATTTTAGTTGGGTCTGGGTTTTCAACTGCAAAGGAAAAAGTCCTTGTTTTGGTATGAATTTGCAGTAGTCATTTGCTGAGAAATGATGAGCCAGATACGGGAGTACAAGATGCAATGCAAGTTTAAGTTCCCTTCCTTGCTTGCTCATATGTTCTTATATCAAAACCCTAACTTCTTTAGTAAAATGATATCACTATCTATTTTTACTAATGAAGGAGCCAAAAAAACTAGTTTCTTTATGAACCCCCCTCCTTTTTGCAATGAATGGTTATTATGCATTTTCAGAGTTTTCTTAAATCTAATTCTGTAAGACTTCGATAAGAATGGATGTATCTATCAGCTTTCCTCTGACCAGATGAAGTGGGTGTAGAGCTTCACTCCTAAATGTGTCTGGTTCCTTTGGAAAGATTTCACATTCACTCGTATGCGTGACTTTATCGAGGAGCCATTCTGACTCCATGAATATGTTACGTATAGGGTATTAGCCCTTGAAATGTCCAGGTAGATGTCCATTATTGATTATAAATTTTGTAGAGGAAGGGGCAAGAGAAGATTCTTCAAATGTTCATTAACCTTCAAGTGGGTGACTATGATGAAGAAGCAAATGTGCACAAGCTACTGGAAGAAAATTTGGCTCATTTGAGGTTGGTGATGATTTGTGACAAATGAAATTACAACCCCTTCAATGACTTGGTTAATGATTTCATCAAGGTAACCCACAACCCCCAACTATATTGAGAGAAGTGGTGGAGTCCGATGGAGGAGTGTGACAATGTGTTGGTGGACCTAGCCTATATTCCCATTGATGATAGTAGGCCACCATGGCTTCAATTCTACCTCTGATCAGGTAAATATAATGAGAATCACAAAATGCATACCACCCTTCGTAGTTAGCTGTTAAAATAGGAAAACTGGAGTGAAGAAAAAATTAAGGATTTTTTGGTCTACTGATAAGAAATAAAACATTTTGATGCTCCTTACCAAAGTGTAAAGACAGATGAAAGATTTGATAAATTGTGGGATGACGTGCATACTGATTCTGATGCGAGCATTGATGAAGGTGGCAACCCGAAGGAGTCTGAAACATATACAAAAAAAAGGAAAGGAAAAGGAAAGTGAAATACATATGGCCCTAGTGTAGGGGAAAGAGAAAGTGGTGAAGCAATTGTTCAGGGTCTCTTCAAATGTGTAGTTCAATGTATCATGGTTGGGAGCCTCGCATACATGCACCTAGACCACAAAAATGTCAAGAACAACTCAGCAGCAATAGTCAAAAATCATAGAGGTGGAGGACTCACCACCCAACAAGAGGTAGTGCATAGGAGTAGTTTCTAGGGAGAGTTTGCAAGAGCCTGCAACAAGCCAAGAGACCATGGTGAGACGGAAACCACAATCGTCCAAGTAGCAAGTAAAATTTTCTCCCTCTTCTCTTACTTCACAACCCTTAGTTACTCCTTCTATGTCTGCGGTGCCCCTCACCACAAGTATTGGCCTTTCCTTTTTCAGTTATGCTACAATGATCATGGGAGGTTTCTCCTAATTCTCCCTAGTTAAACCATTTATCTTAACTCCTCTGCAGATCCATTCACCTTTCACTGCTACCATGTCCATGTCTACTGTCTCTTTTTCCTTTATATTTGTGGCCACCACTAACACCCCTTTGGATACCACTATATTGAGCCCAACTTATTCTACCCAATAGATCGAGTCCATCATGACTCCGCTACTATCACAACACTCGATGAGTCCTCCTGCTGGGTCACAAACTGAGCTCTGGAATGTCCCTCCATTCTCCCCACTTATAGTCAATCTTCCAAAGAGGAAATCATCCAAAGCCACTACCATCATGTTCCCTTTTGTTGTACCTTCTAGTGTACCTTTTACAAGTGGGATAGTTTAATTTCCATCCCAATTTATGGCATAGGGTGATAATACAAAGGAAGCATGGGCTCTCTGAATCCAAAAGCGAAAGGCCAAGGATGCCAAGAAGCCGATGGAGCCATAGGTGTATACTATTTTCAATGAAGCTTAGAAAGTGATCCATTTCACAACCATGTATCCAAACATCATCAAACCACAAGGGGAGATGTTTACTGATGATTAGAACATGTATGCCATGAGACTTGATTTGAGCATAGCCCGACTACCTAACAAAGTTGAGCTCATGGAAGAAACACAGTGGGTGGTGATCGCTGACTTCCTCAAGTATAATCGCTGGCTAAAGAAGAAAGAAGAGGGGTTGAAACTTGTGAAGAATAGGTTTGATGTCCTGGTGGTGAAGGAAAAGGTGAGGGAAGCAAAAATTTCTTGCTTATTAGAGAAAGCATAGGCAATAGAGGTAGAACAAAACAAACTCCAAGAGGAACTTGCAAAGTTCCAATCTATTGACCCCACACTGGTCAACGACCTACAATAGAGAAATCAAGAATATTAGAACTAGCTAGCTCTACCAGAGCAAGTGATGCAACAAAAGAGTGAGGATTTTGAATGACAATGCACTCAATTCGAGCAACAAATACAATAGAGGGATGCAAACTTTGGGAACCAAAAGGCCCAATTTGAAAAGGATCTCTAGGAGACGATGTCTTCCCTTGGGGTGGAGTCAGTGAACAAGAGCCAGGCTGAGGAAAACTAATCCAGTGAATTGATGAACATCCAAGGGTAGCTTGCAGTTGCAAACAAAAGGATTGTAGAACTAACACAAAGTATTAGCTTGAAAGATGCAAAGATTTCCCTTCTAAGGAGTGTTCCCCAAGCCCCTGCTGCTCAAACAAACCTCCTTCTAGTGGCCCAACAACTATATATTTTTTACTGGGATAGGGTAAAGGCATTCTACCTAACACTATAGTTGACACTCCAATTTATGTCGAAGGTGACAAGCTTGAGTAGGGAGGTTCATGGAGCGATTGAGTAGTTATCGTAGGTCATTGTATAGAGGGTTCTTAATGAATTTTTTTTCTAAATAAGTTATACATGGTATTGAATGAAGACTTAGAAAAAGAAAGGATCGAGGATCAAAAGGTTGTTTCCAAAATGGAAAACAAGTTCATCCACTACCACTCGACTATCCTCCGTGCTAGCGCATGTGCAACCACTTTAAGCTAGACTATGGATAGCATGCGGGAGAAATTCTCCCAGCTAACAAAGATGGGCCTACCCTCCTCCTTTCTTGTAGATGAGTTGGTGGCCATAGCAGAGAAAATCATGGTGAAGATTGTAGAGAAGCAAAAGGACACATCCACTTTCCAAAGTTTTAGCCAACCCCCTACCGTAGCAAATATTGAAGGTGTCACTCATAAAATTGTGCAGCTACTCTTCCAACTTGAGTCTAGGCTAGTTTATCTGTGATGCTACCTTACAAAGAAATGATTGACCTGAGCAAAGCACAAGAGAATCTACATGACATATTGACCCCATCTAAGGCCAACTGGCTGCCACTATAGGCTGCTCTTTCTAAGCTCTGACTCTATCATCCATTGGATGTGACTCTGGTCTACAAGCCAAAGAAAATTTTGGGTTCCTCATTCCGCAGGCGAAACGTCCCCGATAGTAGCTAAAAGCTATGAATATAAAATTCCTTGAGCTCCCTTCAGGTGGCTCTTTTTTTGCTAAGTACTAAACCATGCCTTAGTTAATTAAACATCATCAAACCTCCTTTTGATGAGCTCCATCCGCCAAGCTCTCTTCGCAAAAATTGCTTCCTTTGCTCTTCCATCGACTGCCACCCTACTTCCATGTGTCGATGCCATGGGCTTTTCATAGTTGCTTCCCTTCACTTTTTAGTTGGGCCCCGTCTATGTGCCATGTAGCTTCTGCCCACACACACTTTCTGGTGGACTAGACAGTTGACACCGATAGGAATGAACACCTCCATGTGTCTTCACTATGTAGTCTCTCAACACAAAATAGAGGAATCAATGAGCAGGCTCTAACCTACTACCACATGTCTCTTTCACAAGGACTTCATCAAAAGGAAGGCATGAGTGAGCTACACGGCCTGCCAAGTTGTCACATGTTCTAATTGTCTCCATTGGGAAGTGACACTTGTCTGCATGTGGTTTTTCTAGGACCATTGCCATCATTAGTGTGGGTTACATCTAACTTGGGAGCGACTACATGCTATGGCTCGAATCTTTTCTGTTACAATGGACGAGGGGAATCATTACTACAACCATCATTACTCGAGATGTGGAATCCTTTTTGTTACTGGCCCACTAGGCAGTGGGATTGCTAGCTATATATACTACTTATTACTTCTGGAAACAAGTTTAGAATATACAAACAAATTAGGGAAAGGCACCAAGATTTTAGTATTTCTTTTGGATTATTGTATGAGACTCTTAGACTGTGCCATTGTTCGACCTTTCTATTTTTCTTAAGCTATTTAATAAAATATTATACTATGCCATTATTGTCTTGAATTGTTTATTTGCAAAACTTCTATGATTTTAATACAAATTTTTTGGTTTAGATCATGTCTTTGACTCCTCTTTTCAGTGAATGTGTATGAGAATTATTTTATGTCATTGAATGAATTATTCAAGCTTCTATCTTTAATTTTTGTCACTCTGGGACATAGAAGATTGTTGATTGGGCCCTTAAATTGAATCCTAAAAGATAGATTTACCATGACTATATCTACTCATTGGCACATCGCCTTAGTTAGATCTTTATTTTTTCTATTTGCTTCATTTTCCCATTCCAAAACCCTAATCACAGAAGAAGCCAACTTCTTTAAAAATCTAGAGGTCACTCAGTTTAGCGCAATTGGTCCCCCCATTAACTGAGTTTGACATAAAGGCTGTTACCTTGCGAATTTTTGGCATCAACAAAATGGTGCAAAATGTTGATGTGTGTATAAGGTAATAGGTGGCAATCAAATATTATAGGGTGAAGCCACAATAGTGGGTTAAAAAAATTTGTATGAAGAAAAATTAGAAGTCCCCATCAAAAAACTTTAAAAATGGCTTTGAATGAAGGAAACCCTTTGAATAAAGGGGCTTCATTCAAACATGTATGGAATCCACCCCTTTCGAATGAACCTCCCTTCGAATGAACCCCCCTTGAAATGAACCCACCCTTTGTAATAAACACCAACTTGTGCCATATAAGGGACATTCATTAGAACCCCCATTGTAATGAAGGGAGTTCATTAAAACCCCCTTCATTAGAAGGGGGTTCTAACGAACCCCCCCTTTTTTCCCTTTCCACCCTTTGTCTACAATATTATGAAAAAAATTTGGTTTCGAGGCCCAAGTTGAGGATCAAAATGGAATCAACTTCACAAACTCAACTAAAGGATTATAGTCTTCAAAACAAGCTCTCCATCAAGTATAGTTTTAATATATTTTGGTTTTATTATACATTTTTTTTAGTTTAATTAAACATAGGTTTTTCACTGAATCTCAAGCTCTCTATTCTCTACATGTGGAAAAATAGTAGATTACCAAAACAAATTATAAAAAATATCTATCCTATTGGTATTGATGTCCTTGATTCACTAGTACACAAACAACAATATATGACTAACTTTAGTCACATGACTATTAGTGGTTATTTCTAGTCATTTATAACACCACTAAATTTATGACTAAACAATTTTAGTCATTGATTTTAGTCATTAATTTGGTCATTTATTTAGTCATTTATTTAGTCATATATTTTAGTCATTAATTTTAGTCACGTGACTATTTTAGTGGTTTATCTGTAGTCATTTATAACACCACCAAATTTATGACTAAACTATTTTAGTCATTTATTTAGTCATGGTAGTGATTTGTTTGGTCATTTATTTAGTCATGGTAGTCATTTATTTATTCATTACTTTAGTCATATATTTAGTCATTACAAATCAAATATAAATTAATTAATCCTCACAAACTAATGCATATAAACTTCAAGTATCATAGATATTCAAATGTTGAAGAAGCACCATGAAATGAAGACTAAAATGCTTGAACAAATATGATTGATCAAACACAAACACAAACAACACAGTATTTATGAGTGGAGAAAAAACCACTTAAAAAATTTACTTTATTAAGCCTCATTGTAAAATCAAAATCTCATTGGTTACATTCAATGTCTCAGTGACACTGTACAACTTACTGACACTATATAAATAGAATACTCCTACTTTCATATACTTATATTCTTTTCCCCTTCCTTAACTGCAGTCCTTTTGGAAGGGCAGCAACCTCCTATAGGGGCTCAACCCATTTAATCCCCTTGCAAATCCACAGCTTTCCCGCCGCTATTGGTTTTGGCTCCAAACTCTTCCTCGCTATTATTCACCTTTTACTTCTCCAATTTGGAGCTGTAACCTGAAAATAAGGTTTCAAAATTAGCACATCAAAAGCATATTTGGAAGTATATTTTTATTAGATATTGTAGTTGCAAGTTCCACTAATTATAATAAAGATAAATAGTTTTACCTTTCTGCATCAACTAATGCAATTCTAATAACTTTTAGAGGATCGACAATGCTAGATTTTATCATATCAACATACTCAATTGTAAGTTGCAACACAACATTAAACTTATTAATTAGACTCAACATCTAAGAAAGAAAAAGAAACTTCAAACATTATCAATTTAGTTTCCTCGTAGCTTTCCTCTAGCATATCTAGAACCTCTTTAGATGTTCCATCCAGCTATCATCACTCCCATATAGGTAGAATTGTGTATGTCTATCAAACTATCATCTTTCCCTTAGAGTTAGAGCTAAATTCATTTAGAAATCTTTTCTTGTTGAGCAATCCAATTCCCCTAGCAAGTCTAATATATAGACAACCTCCCTTACATTCAAAAATTTACTCAAGGATGTCATTTTTAGTCTCAAAAATTAAAAAAACCTTATCATTCATTTGTCAAAACTACATAGTTAATAGAAAAAAATTAAATGGAAAAAACATGAGGAAAAATAGTCTACCTCTATATTATTAGGGGTGATCAAATACTACTTAAATCTATAATAAAAAACCCTCCTATGAGATACAACCAATCCTATCAAATTAAAAAACAAGAACTAAAACCTACTTGAGAATCACAACAACAATACTTGAAATCAATCAATGGCTTAATCTAATTTTTTCCAAACATGTAATCAAAAGGCTCCCGTATTGCTCTATGATAATTAGAAAATGTGAAAGGATCCTAAAATAAAGGAAGAAATAGAAGAAAATATGCATTTGTGCAAATGAGTAAATATAGTGTAATGTGTTAATTTTTTTTCCTTACATCATTTAGGAACTAAAGCATAACAAATTTCATAGAGAGGATTTGAAGCAGCAAACCTAAAATTGTAACAGAATCCAATCAAAAGTTGTTGCCATGTTTGAAAGGACTATTTCTTTTGCATTGTGATTCTCACTCTCAAAAACTTGACAAAGGAAATCCAGTTACATGACCATCAGAAAGATACAAAATTATCACATTAAAGAGAGGAAACAACAAACACTCTGTTAAAATTCCATTCCTACCTCAAAATCTACTACTTTGCAAGAAAGAAAAGCATTTTAGGAAATTCCAAAGAAATACTTTCATTTTTTTTTATTAAACATCAACATAAAGACCTTTCTTTTGTTGCTCTTACAGAAATTTTTTAACTGGGAATGAAACTATTTCAACATTTATAAAACCACGTTTAACAAGTATACAAGGTATTGGAAATGCAAACTTACAGACTATTTGCAAAAATGCTTTTACATTTTAAGATAGAGAAATTTCATTCTATCGGCTTGCTTTAGTGGAAAAGACAAAGAAGAGTTGATGACCATCACCAGCAAGGCATGTGGCTTTAGGAAGGTTTATAAGGTTGGTCGTTGTCATTATTCAAGGGTAAAATCTATTACTAGGTCACTGACAACACTATCTCAACTCCAACATCCAAACCAGGTTGGGATTCTTGTTGTCTATGTAATAAATGAACAAAAAATTAATGTAAATGTAGGTTAGTGTTGTTGTAGCAGATTTTGGAAACATATATTGTGTTTACTTAGTCACTGTATCATTTTATGAGTTTGAACACTTCATAGCTACTCATTACATTATTTCACTATCCACCTGTACAAGTCTGAAATATATTTTTTGAGTATTTTTATTGCTACTATTATTAGGTTGTGTAGAAAGTGAATTGGATTTCAATATATATATTCCTTTATTCATATATATATATATGTGTGTGTGTGTGTGTGTATAGTTTCCTTTGTTCATATATTGCTGATATGAAATAGGAATATAAAATCTTATCTCTTTCTTTTGAGATTCATTTGGAAATCAATTACTAAAGTCTAATTTTGTAACAAGAAAAGGTGTTTTGTAAAAGCATCCTTTAAAACTAAGAGTCAAAGACATTGCTGAAATATGAAATGTTAAGAAACAAATGATTCAACAAGGATTCAAGTAAAATAACCTTAACTACAAAGTATAATTTTATACATAACTCATACAAAACAGACCCTAGAAACCAAAATGTAGCAGTGGGAAATATGTTTAAGAAAATATTCTATGGAATAGATGATAACTTTCACCATGTTCAATAAAAAAGCTATAAAATAAGTAGCTAGCAAGTAGCCTAATTCCACAACCTATGCCAACATCCTACTTGGTTGTGCCAAAATGGGAGCTTTGGAGTAGGGTATGAACATCCATCAGAGCATAATGGATGGGAGATTTTTGTCAAATATTATGGTTGGAAATGCTCTGTTAGACATGTATACAAAATGTGGAAACGTACACAAGAAATTTGAACTCTTTGATGGAATGCCTCAAAGAGATGTCATCTCATGGAATGCAATAATTGTAGGATATGCACAAAATGGATTTTGCAAGGATGCTCTCAAAATATTTGAATTAATGAAGCACTATGAAACATATCCTAACATTGTAAGCTTTGTTTGTATTCTTTGTGCATGCATCCATGGAGGTTTAGTGGATGAGGGTTGTACATACTCCAATCACATGAGTAAGAAGTATTTTATTACACCTATAGTTGATCATTATGTGTGCATGGTTGACCTTCTTTCCCGTGCTGGCTATCTCAAGGACACTCTAAACTATATCATTAAGATGTTAGTTAAACCTATGGTGGTTGTGTGGATGTATCATAAATCAAGTTTCAGAAGGTCTTCATTAACATTGTCAAAAAACTTCATGCAACAAAAACAAAGATGAAAACCTTGAATGCACTATTATGACTCTAAACTTTACATTATAAATGGTTTGGACTTCAACCACACTTACAAGATATAATAGTTGCAGAAATTGAAAGGATGAATTGTGCCAACAAGTTGGAAGCCATCAAATGTCAAAACTTGTACAAACAATAAAAAACTACCCAGTGTTCACTGCAGGGTCCCTAAACACTATTTCTTGAGAATTTACTAATTTCCCTATTCATTTTCTACCAAATATGCCAGGATTTTGTCTCTCAGATCAAAACGAATGATACAAAAAGTAGAAATATGATCAAGAGGAAAGTAATTCTAGTTACAAATAATAGTGAAATAACCACATCTGGATCTGGATAACTATGGTTATAGTAGCCAATCCATAAACAACTAAGTAGAAGGCCCAAAATTTAAGATAAAGCTTAACTGGTGCTCTTGCACCACTTGGGGCTTACTTGGAAACAACTCAACATAAGGAATCAACAACATAACACCCTATCTGACACTTGGATAACCTTACACAAGGTAATAATGACCAATGCAATCCTTCAATACCCTATCAACCACTTAGACACTTTAACAATCCAACTTTCCTTCACAAGCTGTTTTGTAACAATACCCCAACAATGGACTGGTAATTCTATAATTTAGGCCTAATTAGACTTCTTGAAACAATTCAAACTTTCCAAATGTGACCCTCAAACCAATTGGAACACACTAACCTTCAGCATTTCTTTAGAGGCATTCATGACACTCACATAAATGACCTTCAAGGGTTTTAAGACCATACAATAAGGAGCACTACAAATCTTGCCAAACACAATTTTACTCCAATAGTCAACTCTGTCATAATAGGGCAGTAGACCAAATGGGCTCAACACCTTTAATTTAATCAAATCCCAACTTTGAAGAAGGTCCACAACACTTCTTAATATCAACTCCAAACATTTGCACTAATAGTTGTCATTAGATTCTACAAATAAGCATTCAAAACCCTTACTGAACCTTCTTCCCTAATGTCAAGCATGTGACCTGTATTATACGTGTAATTGATTACAACATTATAGGTTACTTGAATATCATTAGATTTTCCAAAGCTAGGATTAAAAACACCCCTAGTGAGGTCGAGGGGCATTTCCCCTTGTGGGGGTCTGGGGGTAGCGCCCCCACCGGGGTCGAGGGGAAACGCCCCTCACGGAGGTTTGGGGGAAGCAACCCTTGCAAGGGTCTAGGGGAAAGGTCCCCAACAGGGTCCATGGGAACTCCCCTCATAGCTCCATCAATAGGCTGATGAAAGCATGCTCACTTGTTCATAGTGGCGATGTGTATTCCTCACAATCATTGGAAAGTTCCATTAGAAATCTGGGAGTTCTAGAAACCACTCTTGACTAATCTATTAAATAAAGATACTAATGCAATGTAGGAGCACAAGACTCTTCACCAAACTTAACTTGTTAGAAACACAACCAATTCTTGACTATCCTTACAACTAGGACTCCACATTCTTCACAAAACCTTGTTTCAAAATCCATTTTTGATAAGCCAGTGTCATAATTTCTAGCCCTTTAATAATTTACATAAAATTCTACTTTCATATATGCATTGGAAAGATTAGGTCATGAACTAAACTTGGGTTATACCATAGCTTAAGCATGGTCCAAAATTCACCAACAAAATTCACAGAAAAGGGCCCTAGAAATGTAAAATATAAAAATGTAGAAAAACACCAAAAAATGGATGTTCAAAAAACTATAGAATGTTGTCCAAAACTACCAATTAGGTGATCTAAGATACTTATTAGATCAATGGAATCTTTCATTTCAAGTAGTTTTAAATTGCTCTAAAATATTAGAATTGTGCAAGTTTGTCATTACACTTATCTTTGCTTACACTCAAATGGAAATGGTTTTGTACACCTATGCTTAATTGACTAAGCAATTCCCCACTTTTGCAGGTCCCTATAATGGTAAACCTTGTACTTCTTAACATTTCTAATCTTAAGTAAAAAGAAAAAAGACTCCCATCATAGCTTGACTAGCATTAAAGGTTCATGTGTTCCTTATCCACTATTTTAAAGCAATCAAATAATTTCATTGGGTTCAAATTTTATTTCAGTGCATTGTAACTTTTTCTTTAAAAGAGAGATGGCCCTACTACAAGTCTAGAGTCAAGAGCTTCCTAGAAATATTATGTAATGATATTTCCATGTACACATGGCATGATCATAGTCACATTATACACTTCCCATTCTAATGAGCTAGTACAAATGGGAAAGATGAATACAATAAATTTTCTTGTAAACCATATGAACACTCAAAGAAAGAAGAACACAAACAAAAGGAACCTAATGAAAGCAAAAGACTACATAATATTCCCATAATAGATTTTACAACCAAAACACAAAGTTGGATACCTCAAGAAATAGAAAAGGACCACCAATGGTGAGCTAATGCAAACCAGAATGCATAGACTATGCTAGTGATAGAACATTAGCTTACATCTTTATCTTCTAGTAGGCATAAATAGATCTTTTACATAAATAACAAAACAAAAAACAAAATAATTTTCTCAAAAAAAACTTACATTGATATTATAAAAAAGTGAAAGGGTAAGGCACTATGCCTCAATAGCATCTCTTAGTCCTAACAAATTAAGTAGATCTTGTCCATGAATTCCCATATTTGAATTAGACCTTATAATTGATCTTCCCTACAAAACAAAAGGAGGAAATCATCTCAAAGTAAAGAATTTTTTCTATTATCGACTTATATACTGCGAGATCCACAATTCCTAAAATATACCTTTAAAACCACCAAGTTGCTAGTATCCATCCAAGAAGTTGCAATATTTTCATCTCCTCCACCATCAATATGCAGTTCGGATTTCAACATTAATAAAAATTTTACAGACATTCTCAATGCTCCATAGACTTTTTATTTTCCAAATAAAATATTTTAGAACCCAATGAACTGAGACCAAAAGAGTATAAAGACATGAAGGTAACTTCAAATAGATCAAAAATTAAGAAAAAATAGCACAAACACAAACAAAAGTAATATAAAAAAAGCTATTCATATAGTTCTGATTTTGATATAAATGTAGACATCATGGTTTCATTTAACTTTATTAACCAAACTTCTATAAAACCTGCGATGTGCAATAAAACTAAAGAATCGGTATCCTTGACTTCCTGATTGAAGTAACCTAATTAAATAGTCTAGTTCACAATGACTCTAATCATGTGTTATATTGTCACATTGATCAACACAAATCCTTTTGCAGTAAAAATGGGCTCGTCAAAGCCACAAAATCAATTAGGCTAATGTGAATGTGTGAGAACCACATGCCTAAATGCAACCACTACTAGACAAAAACCAACTAACTAAATAGCTTTGTCAATTTTACAACAATATTTCCTTTACCCTAGAAGTTTACATACAATAATGAAAAAACTCAAATCATTGCCAAGGTGAACCTATCTTTATTGTGGAAATATTCATTAGAAGCTCTTCTACCATCAACTCAAATTCTGAAAATAGATAATGCAACAACCCAAAGCTGAGAGTCCCTTCATACAAGCTGATTTGTCCACACACCTTCACAAAGAAGCTTGTCTAAGTGGAGAAAAAGGAAAACAAAGGAAAGGATCTTTAAAAATCAACATATCAAGAAAAATAGATACTAAATATTAAAAAAACATGCATTAAATATACAAAATGGAAGAATGCTTACATAGAGAGATGGCTCATCAAACTGTACTTAAGGAGATGCACAATTTACTCAATGACCAAACATAATTATTATCATTGTCCAAAACCTATGTAGCACCCTATAGATCTATTGTTAGACTTCAAGTTCAAAGAATACCCCCTATTCTATCAAATTTAGGACACATGCACACATTTGATCACACTACAATTGGAGCTCAGTATACAGATTGTATCAAACCATGTACAGAAAAGGTAAATACGTTAAGCCAATGTCTTCAAGCTATCTTTTTCATTTGGTATGGGATCAAGTAAGAGGGAGTATTGAAATGCATTTAAAATTATGAAGGTTCTTAATTTTAAGTTGTGCATATTGGTTAACCAATTTTTTCCAATCATAATTTGTGATAGGATTGGTTCTCCTACACTTCTCATTGAGTAGGTGGTTTTCTATGTAACTTTTAGATCTCATTTTATTTCAATTTTATTTATAATCTCATCCTTTTGCATTTGTGTTGTATCATAGTTTTTCTCCTTCAGCTTTCGACTCCTCATGCATACTTCAACAACTTTCAAGATAAACAACAACCCAAGAGATATTACTAGCAAAAAAACCATGACTTATGAAAAACCTAGTTTCTTTTGTAAATAATCCTTGTTTTGATGATAAAAATTCTCCTTGGAATTCCTTTTGTTGGAAAAGTACAAAAGGTTGGGATTGAAATTCACTAAGTATGAATGATAAGGTTTTGGTGTAGGGTCCAATTTCCCTTCCAATATTCCTAGGAATTTCAAGCTATATGAAGTCACACCAACATCTTAGTCCTTTGTAATGGCTATGTCCATTGGCTTTTTTCTCCCTGGAAATAATGGATGTCATCAGAACATCCCCTAAATGTTTTCTTTTGTATATGTTTTTTAATGCTTTCAAAAATGAAATGCTAAACTTTAGGGACATGCTTGAGCATTGTTATACAATTGATAAGTTACAAAGACATAAGAATATTTTCCACTTCCCAGAAGGCTAGGAAATAATAAGTAAATACTAAATAACTATATAGGCATGCATCCATCTACACCCTTCAAAGTAGTGGAAAATATTCTTATGTCTAAAAATTCCTATAAAACATAATGAAATCATTCCCCAACCTTTATTCTTGTTAATTCTTCAAACACCCATTCAAAACCTTCATTATTGATTACAAAATGTGATTGTCATAACACTGTATCTATAAGACAATATACAAAAGTGCATTCAAAGCTTATAAATCACCAAACCTTCTTAGAGAGACTTCAATATACACCTCTACAACCTTCTCTCTCACTATAATCTAAGTAGAACATCCTTTGCATCAACAAAACACAAATTTTTGACTGTTCTCTATCAAATTCTATATTTTTCATGCAAATATAGATCTAGGGAATTAATTTTTCACATGCTAACCATCATCACTCAGACTGAATCTAGATATACATAATGATTGTGTAATAGCCTGTAGGATATAGATATACATTATTGTGACACTCGCTGCAATTAACATCTAACCACCCAAACAATTAAACACAATTACTGATGAAGTCACAACATTCATAACATAATTCTTATTTGATTATTATATATTTTTTATAAAATTTCCACAAGTAAAATACTAGAGTCCTCCCTGCCTATGTGAAAATGGGAGCTTTGGGATGGGGTATGAACATGCACCAAAGCATAATGGTAGGGGAATTTTTGTCAGATGTTATAGTTGGATATGCTCTGGTAGACATATATGCAAGATGTGGAATTGTAGACAAAAAACCTAAATTGTTTAAAGAGATGTCATCTCATGGAATGAAATGATTGATTTCAGAATGTGCACAAAATGGATTTTGCAAGGAACCTCTCAAAATATTTGAATTAATGAAGCACTCTAGAAAACATCCTAACATTCTATTTTCAATGGAATAAAAGAGGTTATTTAAACTTTTACACCCTTCTATGTTCAAGTGTTGCAGCTATGACAGTTTGGTAATGAATAAGGGAGGCTATTTAAATCTATACACCCTACCATGTTCAAGTGTTGCAGCTATGACAGGTTTCCAATGGAATCAAGGAGCTTATTTAAATTTCCATACCCCTCTATGTTCAAGTGTTGCAACTATGGCAGGTTTCCAAATGAATCAGGGAGCTTATTTAAACATCCACACGCTTCTATGTTCAAGTGTTGCAGTTGTGATAGGTTGCTAATGGAATTAAGGAAGTTATTTAATTAGGGAGCTTATTTAAATTTCCACACCTTTCTATGTTTAGGTGTTGTGTTGTAGATGTGACAAATTGCTAATGAAATCAAGGAGGTTATTTAAACTATGACAATATTTTATTTTTAAGTGTTGCAATTGTGATAGATTGTCAATAGAATCAAGGAGGTTATTAAAACCTTTAAAATTTCCTATTATATTCAAGTGTTGCAGATGTGAGAGGTTGACAATGGAATTGTGGAGGTTATTTAAACCTCTGCAACTTTCTATTTTCAAGTGTTGCAAATGTGATAGGTTGCCAATGGAATCAAGAAGCTTATTTAAACCTCTATAGTCTTCTATGTTCAAGTGTTGCAGCTATGATAGGTTTCCAATAGAATTTACACATTTCTATGTTCAAGTGCTATAGTTGTGATAGGTTTCCAATGGAATGAGGGAGATTATTTAAATCTATAGACTCTACCATGTTCAAGTGTTGTAGTTGTGACAAGTTTCCAATGGAATAAGGAAGGTTATTTAAACATTCACACCCTTCTATGTTCAAGGTTGCAGTTGTGATAGGTTGCTAATGGAATCAAGGAGGTTATTTAAACCATGACAATATTTTAGTTTTGAATGTTGCAGCTGTAACAGATTGTCAATAGAATCAAGGAGATTATTTAAACCTTTGAAACTTCCTATTATGTGTAAGTGCTACATTTTGATCGGTTGACAATGGAATTAGGGAGGTTATTTAAACCTCTACAACTTACTATTTTCAAGTAATGCAGGTGTGACAGGTTGTTAGTGGAATAAGTAAGGTTATTTAAACCTCTACAATTTCCTATGATCAAGTGTTACAATTGTGATAGGTTGCTAATAGAATCAAGGAGGTTATTTAAACTTTTACACCCTTCTATGCTCAAGTGTTGCAGTTGTGCCAACTTGCCAATGGAATTAGGGAGCTTATTTAAACCTCCACACTCTATTATATTCAAGTGTTGTAGCTATGATAGGTTTTCAATTGAATCAATTTCAGATTGGGTTCTAGGTGCATGTAGTCATGTAGGTTTAGTGGATGAGGGCTGCACATACTTCACACATCAGTAACCCTTATTGCATTACAATTTACATATATAGTTGATCATTAGGTGTGCATGGTTGACCTTCGTGCTTGTCCTCGCTATATTGAGGACACCCTAAACATTATTACTAATATGCTAGTTAAATATGTGGTACATGTGGATCATATATGAATATAGGTTGAGTATTTCTAGCAACACTTCTTTTTTAGTTGGATCCTAAAAATGTTGCAACTTATGTTCTTCTCTAAAACATCTATATCAGAAATAACTCAAGTTTCACAAAACAAGTGTAGTCTCTTCCTTTTTTTAGAACATAAGAACATCATAATCAAATGTCACTGATACTAGACTGAATCATGATTGGCTATTGGAATAAATTATATTAAGAACAAGAATGAATAATTGTTATAATCTATGATTATGAAAACCACAACATCTTGAGGTACACATCTTAATTTCTACAAATTACACTAGATCCCAAGTGGAAACTATAACATGAATTTGATGATATATAAGGTTCAAAATGTTAGATTACACCTATATGTGCACATGCTATAATTACATATTTGTAACCCAAACATTCCCCATGACCTACCAAAATAAATGTTATTGGTATAGAGAAAGATAGGGGAAAAATACTGATGAATAAATCATAAAGGTCTGAAAGATACACACCTAGAAAATTTTGATTTGAAACCCATTTTTGCACTCACTTGATGCACCACTGCCCTGTCATGATTGCTCAAATTGTTTTCAAATGTAAGCACTGCAAAATAGTAATATTTAAGTTAGTATATGCATAAGCACATAAGATTTCCCTCATGCAAAAGTTCCTTCAATTAGAAATGCATGTCTGAAATAAATTATAATTACAAGGAGACCAGAGATGTCAAAAACTGGCTAATCCATCATTATATTTAAAATCCAAATTTCCTTTATTTTGATCACACAACAGTCTCAATGCAAAGAAAGATTCAGTGTCCTCAATTTTAATGACACTTACGTATATGAAGATATCACAACAACATAAATCTAATATTCTTATTCCCAACAAAAGATTTATTTCTTGTAGCCTCTTATTCTTTTTTTAAATTATTAATATACGAGTCTTTAGTTTTTTTTTGCTTAAACTCATATAAGGTTGGGGATTAAATGATTAATTTTTGGAAGATAACACAATAGTAAATATTGCATATTGTCAAAAGATTTTTAAATTTTTTGACTATGTATATCACCAACCAATGTGTGTTGAGGATATGTATTCAAGTTGGTCTTCCAAGTACTAGACAAATTGACAAGACCTCTAAAATCAAATAAAGTATAAGATCAAAAATATCTCTCAATGTTATTTTTCCTAAAATCTACTTACAATTGGTTGAACCTCAACTTGGATCTCAAACACTTAAGTGGGTGTAGGACCAATTTGGCCATATAACCTTTATCAAAAACAAACCCACAAAGTCTATGCCACCTTGCACCCTGACACCTACAAGATTGACATTTATACCATCTCAAATTTCAAAAAATAAATATTAGTCTAAATTAGTCATAAATATCTTCATACATGTTCAATTTAGCCAATTATAACTGATGCAGGAGCATCCAGTGGTGTAAGGGCAATCTTGCATCACCCAAAAATAGTTAAATTTCAAGTTTCTCAGTTTTTAGATGTTTTTATATTTTTGGATACCCTTTTCGTCATAATGAAATTCCCAATTTATGGTTTTTATTTTCGGTTCCTGGGTGGAAAGTTATTGCAGTTTTAGTTTCCCAGATTTGCACCTAAAAACCTTCTGAGTGGGATTTGAGGCACTTAGAGCTTCTGGATCGGCCCCGAAACTTGCCAAAATTGGCGTAGAAAATTTCTAGCACGTTCTTGACTTCGAGACCTTTCCAACGGTTTGAACGGTTCGCGAATCGGAGTCCTGGATCAAAAGTTATGGCCCCGCGAAGTTGGCGCACTTTCTAGAAGTTACCATTGCAAATGCTCTTTTGAAATTTGAACTTCATGTTGTAATTTTTCGGCGCCAAACCACCTAAACTCAATTTGAATGTTGTTTTGGCTCCAAACTAATGAGGATCTCTATTTATGGGCGGGTTTTCTAATTTTTGGGTAACTTTTTGGGGACAAGCTTGCATATTGTGAAAGGGTTACTCTGTAGCTTTCTGTAGCTTGCATATGTTGTAGAACTTGGGGATTTGAGATCCTCTGCATGTAAGAAGTTCCATTCTCTGAATAATAAATTTAGTCTCTTATTTGTGGGTTATTTTCGTGGTTCTGCCATGCCTCATCAAGTTTCTACACTATTATAGGATTTTGAATACCCCGACATCATAACAACATCTCTGAAAATATTCAACCTGTCTCATAAAACATGCTAAGGCACCAACATATAAATAGAGCTCAACATGAAAAGGAAGGCTCCCATAGTTTCCAAAACCAACTTCAAATCCCAAGAGGTAAGTTGTGTCAAAAAATAATAACTTGCTAATCCATGAAATGTTGCACATAGCAACTTCCAAAAGCAACAACACCTATCTCATCTATAACAGTCATCTTGCCAAATACAATGTAAGTTCAACATAGAAACTGCAATAACCAAGAATAGGTGCTTTCCTTACCTCACACCACTTAGAAAACGTGAACTCCACCATAAATGCCAACTGCTAAAATACAACTCCAATCCATAATAGAATTTGTGAACCAAGACTCTTTAGTCAACAAAGGAAATTGCCAAATCAATTTCCACTCCAAAATGGAAATATATGACAACATCTCCCCAAAATATAGTATCTTCCAAGTGAGTTCCAACTTCCTAAAAAATAGGGATTATGCCATCTCATCACCTGCCATGTAGGATGCCACCTCACAAAGAGGTCCCACAAAGATGAATGACAACTTAGGAAGTTAATAACTTAGGATAAAAATAATTATGCAACAATTAATTAAAAATAATTCACCACGTTGAGACTCTAAGGTTGAGACACCTTAATCCCAACACAATACACTAGTTAGATGGACTACCTCTTTACATCCTCCTAGAAATTACACATATTTTCTGGAATCACTTTATGATATTTTCACATACAAATATTTGTTATCGACTTTACCGTCATAAAATAATTATGACAGCCATATATAAACATAAAGGAGGTTCATCCTTTGACACTACTCTACACATGTAGGTCTCCAAGTGTATTTCTCTACATTGTCTATGACACTCTACTATTGACAACTGGAATTTCATTGACCTTCCATCCATCCTCCACATTTTTTCTAGGCTTAAATTGTTCAAGTTATTATTTTATACAGCTGTCTTGATTTTCAACTATCAACTATCATTTTTTCTCAACACGTGAGCACTATTGTTAGACCAAAGCCATACCCAACATATTGTAAATATCAAATATCAATTTTTCTCAACATGTGAGCACTATTGTTAGACCA
>VDFB02047397.1:75884226-75959386 GCA_007258455.2 Sequoia sempervirens | reverse complement strand
TTAATGGCGTTTTGACTGGAGGCCTTCCAACGGTTCTAATAAATATAATCGGAGTCCGGATCAAAAGTTATGGCCTGCTGTTGGCGCACTTTAGAAGTTACCATTGCAAATGCTCTTTTGAAATTTGAACTTCATGTTGTAATTTTCGGCGCCAAACCGCCTAAACTCAATTTGAATGTTGTTTTGGCTCCAAACTAATGAGGAGCTCTATTTATGGGCGGGTTTTCTAATTTTTGGGTAACTTTTTGGGGACAAGTTCGCATATTGCAAAAGGGTTACTCTGTAGCTTTCTGTAATTTGCATATGTTGTAGAACTTGGGGATTTGAGATCCTCTGCATGTAAGAAGTTCCATTCTCTAAATAATAAATTTAGTCTCTTATTTGTGGGTTATTTTCTGTGTCTCGGGTTGCGCCCTCATCAATAACCATAATTGACACAATAATTCCCTAATCCATGTAAAATAAAATATGCCAAGTTCATCAATGATCATTACCTTAATTGTCTTCATACACACAAGTACACATGTACACACACAACCCAAAATAAAACAACACAATTGGTGATTCCTCACCCTTGTTTAGATTACATAGGGATTAAGGGTGCTTTAGAACTTAGTTTTGTGGTAATGTGAAAATTCTTTGGAAGAACCACTATTTTTTATTGGATATTTTCAATTGTCCTACCTCCTTATTTTGTCTCAAATGAATTTCAATGTGATAGTTTTATATTTATTCTCCCTCTAAAGAGCATTGTTTCCCTACAACGCTTTGCACTTCCCGCGAATTAACTTTAGCTTGATTGCTCATTTCCCATTTTGAAGGGCCTAAGTATTCCTTCCCTAGATTTCAAACATATTTGAAACAACAATAGTTTGACCCTATTTCATACCCTAATTTCATTGACTATTTCTTTGTTGAAGATGTATTTTTCCTTTGGTTGTAATGAAGGTGTGTTAGGTACTTTTGGGTGCTTGAAGCACATTCTGATCTTTTTTGGAGTCCCAACCAAACTGACCATACTCATGGAATTTATTATATTTGAAGGGAATCTGATCATTATCAATTTTTTGCATATATGTGTATTTATTACATGCTAGAGTTATCTTTTGGCTCAACCTTATTGATGAAGTGGCCTAAAGTGTTACCAATTGTAGCAAATATTTGTCATCCTAAAAAATCAGAGGAAGATGGGGAAGTTTCACCCAAACAAGAACTACATTGGACATATCTTTAGCAGGATTAAATCCCATGGACTAATGTTCTAAAATATAATCCTCTTACTTCTATAAAATATGGGCCACTTCTAGAAATCAGATCTATGTCCTCTTTTGGCTAAAAATAAGTTATGGAAACTTTCTCCACAAAACCAAATGTCCATTCTTCCTTTCAATAGAAGTTCATAATGGAGAAGAGTTAAATTATTCATGCTTTAAGGTCTTAGCCAAAGACCCATACGCTTTATAAAAAAATCCAAGGCTTTTTCTTTAAGGGAATCATTGCTAAATGTAACTTTAGACACCATTTTCAACTTTTTGACTAAAAAAAATAAAGGTGGTTTAGCCTTAGACTAGCAAGCAACTGCAACTACTAACTTCAAAATAATGGAGTTAAAAAGAAACTACAACTACTAAAACTTCAAAATCATGGAGTTAAAAAGAAAATCCACAAGAGTTGGTTGTAGAAAGCTCTGAAGATGGACCAAAAATCTTCGTGTTTGCAGCTGTTGCCACCACCATGGCCACTATTGTGTAGTGTGTTCCCTGTTTCCATGCCCTAATGAAGGGTGTTATCTTGCCCTGAAAAGTGTTTGGCTTTCAACATTGGATCAATCCTCCATCACAACATATTACATTCATCATTGACATTTTTTTTGAAAAAAATAATCTATATCATTATCATTCAGACAATAAAAATTCGTAACTTGTATATTCTTCATCTTTTAGGTAGAATTTTGTAAATTTGAATCAAAAGTGATATGATTTTATTCAAAAAGAAACACTAGAACTCCATATTCATTTTAAGGAAATCAAGAAAATATCAACAAGTAACAAAAATCACAACATATCCAAATGGAGAAAAGTTATGATGGCCATAATAAGGTACGAAAGTTCATCAACACTACTAATTTACTAAATAAACCTTAAACACATCCATCAACATGACAATGTATGTAGGGTATTTACATACATTTCTTAGCATTACATAGTGTGTATTATAAAAATTAAGCAAATGAAATGAGTAGGTGTAAAGCCCAAATCCTGACCCTTTAATCTATTCACAGTAAATGAAATTTTCTTAAATCCTAATAATTACACATAAAATATTGCTTCAATCAATTCATAGTAAATGAACTTTGAAAATATTAGGGTTTAAGGACTTACTTAGATAGTTGCAGCTTGCCAAATTGGAGAACTGAAAGGTCAATACTAGAGAGGAAGAGTTTGGGGAAGCAAATCCATTTCCAGCATCCCACCTACCTTTGCAAGCATCCTCCCTATGTGAAAATGGGAGCTTTGAAGGGAGCTTTGGAACAAGGTACAAACATTCGTAAAAGAAATGTGTGTCAATAGAAAATGTGTTGTATACTAAACTGTGTAGGGTAAAAGATGTCATAATGTCAAAACCTAAATGTGCACATTATTAGGAACTTGGCGGTAATTTTCATTTTAATAAACATACTCTAAAACTATCACTCAAAACCTTATTTTAGGCTATAACTTGCCAAATTGGAGAAGTGAAAGGTCAATACTAGTTAGGAAGAGTTTGGAGGAGTGGGAACCAATAGTGGCAGGAAAACTAGCACAAAATGGTGAAAAGCAACCAAAAAAATGGCAAAAAATGATGAACGTTTAAGACTTGTTTAATCATACAAACTTAATATAATATATATAATATAAAATATAATTAATATATTAGATATATTTAATATAATAGTAATAAAATTAAATTATATATAATATAATTATATTTATTATTAATTTAATAGTATATATAGGTTATATTATTATTTTATAATAAAAAATATTAAATATAAATATAAAATTATTATAATTAATAATTAATATATTCGTATATAGAAGAAATTAAATTAATATATAAAAAAATGATAGTTTAATTGATCTTTGGAGAGATTAGGAAAAAGAAAGAGAGATCGAGGGAGAGACAATTCTATATAGAAATTTGAATATATACTAACACATGCACCTAAAGGAGGTTCAAGGATTGTGCTGATAGAAAATTATATGTATGTTAATATGTTAGAGAGGGTGTGTTTGTGCATGGATGTGCTACAAATTTTAGTTGCATGTGGCTAGCTTAAAAAATTAATAATAAGTGCTAAATAATGGAGTGAAATAAATTTAGACAAATCTAGATTAGGGCTCCCTAACATACTTTGTGCTCTTGGGCTTAGGTGTGGTGAAGTTAGGGCTCCCTAAATTGCTTCCTCTTTGACCTCATCATGTTGGACTATGGGAATAGGACTATTGATTCTTGATTACTTAAATGATCCATTCAAATGTATTGAAATAATTGATAATATATATGTATTATTTAAATGAAGCATCTGCAAGATAACCCTCAAAATACAAGGGTATGTGCAGGATCATGATGGTCCAAAAAGTGGCAATATGATGGGTATGTGGCTAACGACTTTTTTTTTACCTAAAATTGATGAAACAAAAAGGCTATTTAAAGGATATTCTAAGCTTTCCACCAATATAAATTATGCTTTACTTTAAATTTAATAAGTAATTATTATTCATTTTCTATTCAAATTATGAATAAAGTCCTCATTGATAGATTGATTAAAAAAAAGCTTATAGCTTTCAAACGGTATCACCATTTTTGAATCCAAAACATGCATCACATTCTATGCTTCACATAATATAGGATTAAAAAAAGAAAAAAATTAAATTTCATGAAGTTTTGACCAAGTTAAGGTGGTCAGACATACGAGTGTTTTATATTTTTTAAAAGTTGTAATAAAAAATTCATAATTAATTATTTAATTGGAAAAAAATACAAAAAATATGCATCACATCAGGACATGAGTCCTCTACTTATATCTAAAATATTATAAAAATATGATCATTTTATTGTGGTTAGGGTGGTCAGGACAAACACCTACTTCTTATTTTTTCCTTGAAATTTAAGTACCTGTATTGAAATTTCAAATTTTCACCAAATAGATTTTTATTTTTTTTAAACAAACCTAGTAGTTTAGAAACTACATTCAATTTGCTACAAATTCTATTCTTACATATTTTTGAAATAATATAGATAACTTATTCAAATTTTTATGTCAAGTTGCCTAACTTTGATTTTTCTAATGTTCTTGCCACTTAAGGGCCTATTTTTTCCATGATGACCCTGCACATACCCACAATTGGATTGTTTGAATCATATTTTATTAGTGAAATTGACTAAAATTTCTCTTTGATACATTTGACATGCTAACACAACGGGAAAATGAAACTGGCTTCCAATCATAGTTAAAAACATCAATGATTCATTAACATAATGAGTAACAAAAGTTAAAGAATGTAAATGTTAAAAAAATTTATAAAATATGTGAAGGCCTTAAGACTGCACCAAGAGGCAATTCCTTCCACGCAATAGGTATTTGTGGTGCACCAAGCAACCTAGGTAGCCAAATGGCCCACTTAGGTAGGGGTCCCATGAGGGGGGGCTTAAGCTCTATGGATTATGATCAAGTTTGAAATAAAAAAGAATAGAGTAATAGTCATTTATTTAGTCATTAATTTAGTCATTTTTATTTGTCTAATATTAGTCATTTATTTAGTCATTTAGTTGTGATTTTACTTGATGACCAAATTAGTCACTTATAAATGACCAAATTAATCATTTATTTTCTAAATTATACTACTAGTGTTAGTCACGTGACTAAAATTTTTAGCCATGTGACTAAAAGTTTTAGTCACATAGTCATTTATTTGCCAAATTCTACTAGTGATTGAACAAAAAAATTGAATTCTGATGCATACAAAAAAAGTTATGCTCTTTATAGTACACCTATGTATAAATTGTAATTGGTTTGACTTTAAAACCTAATTAAAAAATAAATATTCAATAGAATACTATGAAACCATATGCATCCTCTAGATATCGTAGTTACAAATCTAAATTTGAAAAAATTAGAATTAAATTATCCTTCATAGAAAAAAGTTATGTTCTTTATAGTACAAATCACTCTTTAAAAATGGTGTTTATTATTAAAAACTAGTTATCAAAGGAGATGGAAAAAGAAATGCAATTTGATTCCAAAAATTTAAAAAATATATATTTATAATCTAAACACAAAATGTCAAAAATCATTGGTTTGCATCATCTTTAAATTCCTCATGGTTTAGTATCTATAGGTGTCCAAAACTAGATTTAGTTCAAATTTTTCATTTCAATGTCAAGTTGGCCAAAAAAGTGTAACCCACTATTGTAGGATCACCTTGCATCACAAGGCTCTTTCACATCACACAAGCTATTTTCGATTCTGAAGCATAAGTGTGATAGGTATATATGAAGTGGTAGAGATCAACGACATAGGTTTAAAGAGAACGTGATCTAAAAACCATGTTTTAAAGTGTAAACATCAACTTCTCAACTTTTAAAACATGTATCCATCACAATCCAATGATGCAACATTAAAACTTTGAACGAACAAATCATCAAGAGGGTTTTAAACTATAGTTAAGGCCAAGATGTAGTAAATTGTCTTATTCTCTTTCATATGTGCAAACCCAAACCCTAAATCATGCAAGGGGGTTGAATACATCAAGGTAGAATTTTACTACCAGGTTTTTTGATTTGTTCATAAGGGAAACTCAAGAAATGGCATTTTTACTCTTGACTAGAACCCTAGGTAGGGTTTTTGACAAGTTTCACTAAAACGATGATATCTTTCTTCAAACTCAATGAATATTTGTAAAACAAAGATCATATTAAATTTAAGAGTTCCCTTCACATGTTACAATCAATTTTGAGACTGTACAGTGCACCATAACTCCATACCATGTAACAAATTTTAAAGAAATATTGGAAAACACAAGAAAATACACATGCAAAATGAAACTTTTCCTTCAAAATTTTCATCCAACCATTCAATCTGAGGATACAAGGAAAATTTAAGTCTATACAACCATTTTTCAACATCCTCCAACTATATTTTGGTTAAGGAGTTAACAAAACATCATTTTCACAAATCTTGCAAAAGTTGATAACTTTTCTTGCATTTTGACAATTTTTACACTTTTTTCCTACCTTGTACCTAAAGACCCAAACTTGACTCTAAAGGGATTGAAATGGAATAAAAAGACATTATTAGCATAAAATCAACCTAAGCACAACAAAAACCAAAAAAATAATTACATAAACCCAAGGGTGCACTTGGAACCAAGGGTGCCCCTGCACCATACTCCTCATAGGAGAAAAAGAACTCAAGTACCACTTGAGTTAAGAACTCCAACAATATATCCATTCTTGATAATATCAGCCTTAGACATCCAAGTAGAATCTTCATTAGGCTTGACTAAATACTAAAAATAGGCTTTGTTCCTTGTCTTCTTGAGTTCTTTGTTGTCTAGGATACACTCCAACTCCAGAGGTTTGCTTGGTGGAAGATCCTTGACCCACTCAACATCTGAAACTACTTGTGAACCTACTTCTAGATCACCAATGAGTTCCCCCTTATATGGATGTAAGTCAGCAACATTGAAGAAGGGAGATATGCAAACTTCTTGAGGTAGTTCAACCTCATATGCATTATTTGCAAATTTGTGAACAATCTTGCAGGGTCCTATCTTCTTCATGTGCAACTTAGAGTACTTCCCCTTTGGAAATATTTTCTTTCTAAGATGAACCAAAACCTACCTTGAAATCCAGTGCTCTCCTTTTTGCATCTTCTCTTTGCTTATACTTATCAACATTGTTTTGAAGGTGTTCCCTAACCTATTGGTGGATCTTCTACATTGCCACTACAAATTTCTCTCCCTTAGCACTTGGACTTTCCATACCATTGATGTTCCTCAACTCAAACACTCCCTAGGCTACAAACCATAGAAAACTTCAAAATGACTCTTTCCAATCCTCATGTCCATGGAATCATTATAAGCAAATTCAACTTGAGGAAAAAAAAGATCCCATTGAGTTGAATTATCTTTGGAGAGGCACCTTAAGAGGTTTCCTAGACTTCTATTAACTACTTCATTCTACCCATCATTTTGTGGGTGATAAGTAGAACTAAAACTAAGATTAGCTCCTAGTTTCTTCCACCAAGTTCTCCAAAAGTGACCAATAAATTTACTATATTTGTCTAAAACAATACTGAGAGTAAAACCATGAATTCTTACCACTTCCTTGAAGAATACACCTGCTATGTATGATGCATCATTAGTGCTTTTGCAAGGTATAAAATGAGCCATCTTAGAGAACTTGTCAACCACAACATACATTGAATCAAATCCCCTTTGTGTTCTTGGAAACCCCATTACAAAATCCATAATAATTAATTCCTAAGGCCTATTGGGAATAGGAGGAGGCTAATGTAAACCTGCATTACTGCTACATCCTTTGGACCTTTGACAAAGAGCACATTTTCCAACAAATTTTCTTACATCAATTTACATTTTCGGCCAAAAATAGTGCCTTCTCAACTGCTCCAAGGTCTTATCAAGACCAAAATGACCTGCAAGACTACCACTATGCTTCTCTTTTATCAAGTTATCTCTCATTGAACACTTAGGGACACAAAGTTGCGCTCCCTTGAAAAAAACGTCATCTTGGATCAGAAAATTAATCCACTTATCATTATTGCTGCTACAAGGTTGCTTACAACTTGCATAAATCTATTTAAAATCTGCATCTTCAAGGTACATACCTTTCAAATAATCAACTCCCACACTTTGCGACTAAATTTCCTACACCATTAGAGCCCTTCTACTCAAAGCATTGGCCACTTTATTAGACTTCCCCTTCTTATGTTTAATGGTGAAAGTAAATCCTTGAAAATACTCTACCCATTTAGCATGTCTATGACTAAGTTTTTCCTGAATATTCAAAAATTGGAGGGCATGATTATCAATATAAACTATGAACTCTTTAGGAAGTAGATAATGTCTCCATTTCTTTAATTCTTGCACCATTGCATACATCTCAAGGTCATAGGAAGAGTACTTATTTTTTGAATTCATTCAATTTCTCACTAAAGAAGGAAATAGGCCAGTTTTCTTGACTTAACACAACACCTATCACATGGTCACTAGCATCACATTCAATTATAAAGACCTTATCAAAATTAGGAAAAGCCAATAGAGGCTACTCATCTACCCTCTTTTTGAAATATTCAAAACTCCTTTCAACCTCACTAGACCAAAAAAACTTCTTTCTCTTATCACCCTTTATAGTATCAATCATTGGAGCAAAAACATGACTGAAACCTTTAATTTTTTTTAATAAAAACTAGACAAACCATGGAAAATCCCTACCTCAACAACTGATTTGGGTGGAGAAAAATTTATAATAGCTTCAACCTTGCTTGGATCCATCTTCAAGGTGTCATTTGTAACCACAAGACCAAGATACACCAACTCTATTTTTATAAACTCACATTTCTTAAGGGCATCACAAGCCATTCATACAACCCTTCATTTGTATTAAATGTTGTCTTCAATTCATCACTTCGTCTAATCTTAATTTAATGATACCCACTCTTGAGATCAATTTTAGAAAAGTAGAATGCCCCAACTAAACAGTCCATCAAGTCTTAAATCTATGGAATGGGGAATCTATACCTTATTATGATCTTATTTATGGCCTTGTAATCGATGCAAATCCTCCACTCAACTCCCTTCTTTGGTGCTAGGATTGTGGGAACCGCACGAGGGATTCAATTCCCTCTAATCAACCCCTTATCAAGTAACTCCTGCACTTGCGTCTTAATCTCCTCATTTTGTTGTGGTGTCATCTTATAAGCAACCTTTTTAGGAAATCTAGCCCTTGTATAAAATCAATGTGGTGACTAATTTCCCTCATGGGTCGAAAGGTATTGGGGATCTCATCCACTACTATAGCAACATATTCTTTTAGAAAGGTTTTTATCTCCAAAGGAAACTCCTCTTTCTTTTCTACTATCATGACAGACCTAGGCTTGACTATGATGGGAAAACCCATATTCTCCTCTTTCATGGTCTTTAGGAACTCCTTCTCATCTACCAACATAGACCCTACTTGTGATTCTTGGCTTTCATATTTCAATGGTGTAAGGGTATAAGAAACCCCATATTTTTCTATGGCATATGTGTTTTTCCTACCATCATGGATTTCCTTTCTATCATACTGCCAAGGCCTACCAAGGAGCATATGGCAAACATCCATTGGAATTATGTCACACAAGACCTTATCCTTATAACCCCCTTGTATGGAATTCTACCTAACTTTGTTCATTCACTACTACTTGCTTCCCTTTGTTTAGCCACTTGAGAGATTGTGTATGGAGTGGCATGAGGAATCATTTTCAACCTTAGCTTTTATACCATTTCAATAGAAACCAAATTGTTAGTACTACTAGAATCAATAACAACTCTACAACATTTACATTGGAACTTTCATGTAGTCCTGAAGAGTGACTTCCTCTATGGTGGTTCCTTCTCCATAAGTACTTTGATCAAGGTCCTCATCAATAAGGACTCACCAACTTCTGGTTCTAGAATTGACACTTTCAACCTCATCCCCACCTTGTGCATTTTGGTTTCTCCTCTCACCTCTGAAAGAAGTAGATGGTTTCTCCTCATTACATTTACATGTTTGATGGCTTGAAAATTTATTGCATTTATAGCACTTCCCAGTGAATCCATTTGAGCCTCCTCTATTGCCAAATATTCCTCTAGAATTGGGTCTTCTTCCTCTAAATCCACCTCTTGAATCTGATGCTTGTTCTTGACTACTGCTTATTTCACCTTGTGATCTTTGGGACTGCCCTCTACCAAAAAATGTCCCTCTTCCTCTGAAACACATTCCTCTACCCCTGATTTTCTTTTCTTGTCTCCTCTTCAACTTATCTACATCCTGTATGGCCAATTGGTAACATTATTCCAATATCCTTAGGCTTGAAAGACTTAACTCATCTTGAAGGCTATAGTTAACCTATTCAAGTACCTTGCAACTTTGTCAAAATCCTTCCATGTGGCTTGATCTAATACTTAGTTTATAGAACTCTTTTGTATATTTATTCACATCCATATCCTTTTGCTTCAAATTTTGCAACCTTTTATACAGCTGAATGGCATAATCACTAGGTAAGAACTTACCCTTCAATTTTGCAACCATCCTATCCCAAGATGAAATCTTTTCCTTGCTCTTGTTCTTCCTCTCTTCTTGTACATAGTCCCACCATAGGGATGCATGTACTTTTCATTTTTTCCTTTCCAATTTCACTTGTTTCCCGTCAAGTATCTCTTCATACTCAAAATACTTTCCAAGTTCTCCTATCCAATCTAGGAGTTTTTCTCCATTCAAACTTCATGCATAAACAAGGAGTTCCATTTTGATCTTGGAACCACCATTCTTTACTGCCTTTAGCAACCTCTCCAACCTATTTTTTCCAACATCTCTTTCCTCATCATCTTCTATGTATGGTGTCTCTTCAACCACTTCTTCTTCATCTTCTTGGTCACTCAAATCCCCTGTGACCGCTCCTCTTCTTTTTTTGGTTTCAATAGTTGTGAGTCTTGCATCAAGGCTTTCCCTTATGGACCTCAATTCTGGTGCGAGAGTCTCTCACCTCTCTAACTATCCTATCTATATTCACCCTTGGAGGCATTTCAACTAGTATTCAGTTCAATTCTTCTTTTGGTTTGGATCTGATACCAAAATGATGTAGAGTATGGGTATAAGATATATGATTGATGTCATATTTCACAACAATGGGTTCATATCCCTCTAAATGTTTTCATGAGAAATGGGGCAGATTCCTACACAATGACTCTTTTGATCAGTAGGCCTCTTAGACCTTCAACATGGAATAATGATGTTTCAAACCTTTTCAAAAGGGTTTGGAAACTTCAAAACATATGTGAACAAATCAATGGTGGTAGCATTCAATGGAGTAGTCAACTGTCATATGTGAACAAGGTGCAAACTTTAACCAATGATAGAAATTGAAATCCAAAGGATTCCAATGGTGTAAACATCAACTTATTGACTATCACAACATCCATCCATCACAATACAATGATACAAAACAACATGGAACAATGATGTTTCAAAAATTTTCAAAAGGGTTTAACAAGTTCAAAACATATGTGAACAAATCAATGGTGGCAACATTCAATGGAACAATCAACTGTCATATGTGAACAAGGTGCAGACTTTAACCAATGATAGAAATTGCAATCCAAAGGATTCTAAGGGTTTAATCATCAACTTATAGACTATCACAATGTGCATCCATCACAATCCAATGATACAAAATTAAAACTTTGAACAAACAAATCATCAAGAGGGTTTTAGACTATAGTTAAGGCCAAGAGGCAACAAACTATCTTCTTATTCTCTTTCATACGTGTGAACCCAAACCCAAAATCGTGCAAGGAGGCTGAATACATCAAGGAATAATTTTACTACTAGGTTTTTTGTTTTTTTCATGGAGGAAACTCAAGAAATGGCATTTTTACTCTCCACTGGAACCCTAGGTAGGGTTTTTGACAAGTTTCACTAAAACGATGAAATATTTGTTCAAACTCAATGAATCTTTGTAAAAAAAAAAAATATTAAAGTTAAGAGTTCCCTTCAAATGTTACAATAAATTTTTATAATGTACAATGCACTAGAAGTCCATACCATGTACAACAGAAGTTAAAGAAATACTAGAAAACACAAGCAAATACACGTGCAAAATGAAACTTCTCCTTCAAATTTTTCATCCAACCTCTCAATTTGAGGATAAAAGGACATTTAATTTTGTAAAACCATTTTTCAACTTCCTCCAACCATATTTTGGTTAAGGATTTAACAAAACATCATTTTCACAAATCTTGCAAAAGTTGCTTAACAACTTTTCTTGCATTTTGAAAAATTTTACACTTTTTTCCTACCTTGCACCTAAAGACCCAAAGTTGACTCCAACGGACTTGAAATGGCTTAAAAATAACTTATTAGCATAAAATCAACCTATACACAATGAAAACCAAAAATTCATTACATAAACCCAAGGGTGCACCTAGAACCAAGGGTGCCCCTGCACCAAATAAACCTTAATAATCAACCCTTGTATGCCTTCTTGAATGCTCTTGAATTCTCTATAATTTCCTTGTGAAATTACTCTTGATTGCTTATGAAGATCTAAGATGAAAATATGTGAAATAACCTTATATTTATACATAACTTAAGATTATATCATGAAATTCAAATAACACAAGCTGACATCAGATCTAGGATTTGAAATCATTAAAATACCACCAAAAACATATCCAAAGGGGGGGTCATATGGTTAAGTGAGAACCCATTCAACATTTGGTGAATGGGTCGTAGCATACTTAACTAGGACATACTTTGGGAAATATGAAATGTTAAAAAGGGGTTCCTAGGACCCATTTTCCAGGTGGTGAATGTGTCATAGGTCACTAACCTAGGACACATACCTCACAAAATTAAGTGTTGTATAATGTCATTAATGAATGTTGGGTTTTATACCTTGGAATTTGTAATTAATTAGGCTTCTATTTGAATTAAAGGGGCCAATTAAGCTCAATTAACCTCAATCAATTAATAAAGCCCTAGATTAGTGTGAAAGTGTAGAGACACATATTACAACACCCTAAATATTTCACCATTAAGTCCATTTTATTATTAAATATTCATTCCCAAATTATGTGTGAAAATGGATACTGTTTTCTATAGTACATTTTTCCCCCAGTTTAGTGAGAGTATGACCCCATGTCAAACTCACACTAAAGTAGATATTCAAGACACTTATGTATGCAACAATGAAAAAGATACACAATCATACACTAATCAAATACCAAGAAAAGATCAATCCTAGACTACCCAATGTGATGTGGAACACATCTAGACTATTGATTTTTTTTGCACTAACTCTAGGGTAGTGGAAGCTCAAGCTATCCACTAGGTGAGTATCCCTCCAGAAAGGTGGCTTAGTTAGAAAGTCACGCTTGTGTGTTAAATCTCATTGTACTTACCATACCAAAGTTGTCCCTTTGATAAATTTGATAGGGCACCACTCACATTCCTATTGATGATTAAAAAATTGTGTTATACTCATCCCCAATGCACATGGCAAGGCTACACGAGAAAGAAAAGTGTGTTATGCTAGGTGGCCTTAAATTAGGGTTACATTTGAGCTTCATAAGGTTAGAAAGTTGTGTTATTCCAAACACTTATGAACATTTTGTTATATATAGGTTTTTTTTCAAGGGGATTTTACTTTGTTCATATAAGGTCTTCTTCTTAGGTAACATCATGCCTAATGTCTCCAAGAGAGGGTAGGTCAAGAGTAATAGATTACCACTTATGGGATGCCTAACATCACATCAAGTCACTAAGAGGAAAGTTATACACTTAGAAATATCACTCTTGGAGGACATCAAACCCAATGAAACCACCAAGAAGAGGATGCATCACAAGAAAAAGAAAATCACACCATGAAATATGAAAAATGTTGAAAAATATCATCGATGTATACTCCAACTTTAAAATTGTTGCTAACACCATTTCTATGAGCAATTACTTTAAAGTTTCCAATGTTCCATCCCAAGACATGAGAGCTTACTCGGAAATACTTATGCCATGTCATATGTTCCCGAAATAGAGCTAATTCAAAAAAAAGGAAGGAGGGGTTGCCCCCAAAAATATGAAAGGGTTCTATGGATATGGGGCTAGTATATCTTTGCTACAATTTTGTCATAGATCTTGGAAATGTTATCATTCCCCAAATACTCATAGAACTGGAAGAATGCCACAAAGAGAGAAAGAACATGGAAAAATCCTTCAGGTCAACAAGGAAGGGACCTAAATGTCTCGATGCATTGCATCATCCCTAAAAGGAAAACACAAGACAAGTGAAAAGATCAAGTGTTTACAACATAGAGAATAATGTAGAGATATATAGAGGAATGCACAAAAAGAGAGAGAGATACATCAAATGAAACAACATGGAGGATCACATTACACACATTTAATCACATAAAGAACATGAAAAAGAAGAACAATGCAAAGAGACTAGTAAGGAACATGTGATTCAACCTATAATAGGTTGTCCACATCCCAATCTCACTCAGTATATATAGAAGGTGAACAACTAGCCAAAGGGACAACAAAAAATTCCAAAACTAGGACAAGGCTAACTAACCCCTTGCCCCCACTAAGTGAAGGACAAGGATGAGCCGAGATAGGTGATGAGAATGAGCTCCTTGAAATAAAGAGAATGATTTGAAATGAATGTAAAACATGCAATAGTGAGTATGCTATGATCCTACAACTATTACATGGCAAGGAGAAAAAGGGCATGCTAGGTCAAGATGGATTTTTAAAGGGTTTAAATTTTTTCAATATTTTCTTTAAAGGTTGACAATCATCGATGTGGTGTCCAAATAATCTATGATAAGAGAAATATGGTTTGGTTTTATCATTTTATCATTTTGTTAATTTTTTTAGGTTTAGGTGGTAATTTGATTAGTTGTCAATGTAAAATAGCATAGAATATTTTCTCATTTTTGGAAAGTTGTAACAAGTTATAAAGAGATTCAGGAGGCTCATATAGCTATTGTAACTGACTTTTTTGATATTCATGTACTCTAGGGCTATTTTTCTTTGGTTTTATTATGATGTCATTACTTTCTTCTTTGAATTTCAAACTCTTTCCTTTTTTAGGAAAAAGGATGTGTTAGGAGTAACAAAGCTCTCAGAACTTATGGGTTCTTCTCTCTTATGCACAAGAGATGTAATGTAAGGTGGTTGAGGAGGAGGAAAATTTTGGTAAATTATATGGGCTAAGGAACATATGAAATCTATCCCATCATTATGTTTAAGTGTCATTCATATATTCCCTATAAGAGGAAGGGCATGACCAGCGATATCTTTGGTGTTCATAAAGTTTTGTAAGATTTTCAATTCTTCATCTAGCCTCCTTATGTCTTACTATAGGATATTATAAATATATTGTGCACTATTTGTAGGAAGGGAAGTCATGGGAAATGAGGTATGCATGTTATGATCCATATGGGGTTGATTATCAACACTATTAGGAAGATAGCTAGAAAATCCAAGATCCACAACAAATGGTATTCACAAGATGACATAAGTCTCAAACTATGTCTCACAATAGTATTGCTAATAGTACACCAAGTTGTAAAGCTCATACAAGTTTCAAAAACTTAGTGTGCAAACCTAAAATGGAAGGGGACTTAAGATGCAATGCAATGACCTAAAATGCAAGGTGTAAATGTAATTTTCATATTCTAAATAAGGTAATTTACTAATTACACTATGCAACGATCTAAAAATGAAATTTTGTACATGCAATTTTGAAATCACATAGTGCAATAAATATAGAAAATTAACCTAAATATAATGAAATGAATGAAACATAAAATTAGGAAACTGTAACAAAGATCTGATAGCAGCAAACATAAGCACATAAATGAAGTTTTTAATTTATAGAAATTCATATCAAGACCTGATCAGGGATTCATTCACCCTAGGGTGAATGTGATGCTAAGCATCTACAAAAAATCATAAACCATCAAGGGTACTTCTAACCCCAAACACAACTGAGAAGATCCATTTAACCAATCACCCTTTTTTCACTTATCTATTCAACAAAATCCATCAAATTTACTTGTCATTTACAAGGCTATCAAACACCAAAGTCACCAAATCAGTATTCCAGACCTTTATTAGACTCAAATTCACCTTAACCATCATCAAATTGACTGTACCAATACAAAACTAGATTAGAAATACTAAACCATTCAGCTCTTTCATTATTCACCAATTCACTCTTCAAGGCAACTTACTCCACAAGGCACAATGACAACAAACCAAGCATTATTACTTCCAAACTATCACTAGACTTCCAAGACACTGTAATCAACATTTTTTTGATTGAAATAAACCAATACACACTAACAAAGTAGTAGTCCATTCAGACTCACTATCTCTTTGCAGTCATGATACCATTTTGCACCAAGGTACCACATTATTCAAAACATCAAATCAACAATTTTAGCCTCAATACATTTCCCAAATCATTGAAACATCTTTGAAAACATCAATCAGATAGATTCTAATAAAAATGAATCACTCATATCACTATTAGAACATATCCACATTATTTTGTAGTCAAATCATGAAATTTCTAGTAGGTCACCAAACCCCTAAAATGGGTGATTCCTCTTCAATCATTTTGTATCTGCCAAAACCCAATACATATTCAAAAAACCATTTTTTCCTATTTTAACATATCACAAACTCAAATACTATTGTTTTGAAAAGAGTATCTAAAAAACATGACTGTATCTCTGCCAAAATGCACCAAATAGGTCAAAATTTGAAAGAAACCACCATTAAATCAACTTGAAACTATCAAATAACCTTGGGAAGCATTGAGTTAGGTCAAAAAACCTAAAATTCAATCACTTTTATAGATTAAAAGTCTCAATATAGCATCAGATATCAAAGCCCTCATTCAAGCACAAATTTGCATCAAGCAAACAAGGGTTTATTGAAACCAATCCTTCCAAACCTCAAGCCACCTTGACAGTGATTCACACATGTTGATATATGCTTGCACATGATAGCCAAATTGATTTCCAACCTCAAATACTTTAGCTTTATCAAAACCTAACCTGTAACCACCAATTTTCAAAGGAAAAATATAGGATGTATGATGAATGCAGCACCAAAACCTTGCACCACAACTTCCCCTACACCTGCACACATTCACAAACTAAAAACCAACCAAAATAATTTCATTCCACTGATCTAACTAACCTCAATTGGTGGAATGGTGGTTTGAAACTTAAAAGACTCTCGAACCCTGTTTTAAGGGTTACAAACTAACTTTAAGAAAGAAGTCTTCAAACAGACTTTAGATACAAGTAGATCTTCTCAAAACCACCTTGCTTGAAGAGTTTACACTTAAATGAATTCAAGACACCATACATCAAGGCTTACTTATGTTGTACAGACTCAAAAGGATTGAAAAATCACAAAAGGAAATGTTGTTTTCAAAAAAATAGGGTACTCTTATTTCAAAATTGGTTACAAGATCCCAATACTGCCTCTTCCTTTCCTTTTCCATGCTTTATAATGATGTTTTTCAGTTAGTTAAACTAACTTCCTTTACAACTTCATTGACCAAACCTTCCATTTTCCCACTTGACTCTTAATATTCTTTCCTTTTTTGCAATTTTGTACTTTTCCCAATTTGACAACTTTGCAAAATTTTGCAAGTTTTACATTTTCCATCATTTTGACCACCTAGAGACATATTACTGACTCAATTACATTGGAAATGAATCTTACATGACCCTTTTACATTTTCTTTCATTTGAAAATTCAAATTGTATAATTTTTCCTTTGGAAGGAATTCAGAGAACAAGGAGCTCTTGCACCAGAATGGGTCCTAGATTAGGGTTTTTAAACTAATTTTTATAGATTTTCAAGTCTTTTCTAATGATTTTCAGATTTAGGTCTGCCACAGTAAGTTTCAGGTTCAATTTTTTTTAAATGCAATGTGAAATGCAAGTGAAAAATGTGACAAAATGATGACCTAAAACACCTAGTTTGATATGAAATTTTGTTTTAAATTTCAAATGAAAGTTTATGTGATATGTAAGATGAGTGGTTATTTTTTGTATTTTTTTAGATTTTAAAGAATGCAAACAATGCAATCCTAAAACCCTATATGAGATGCAAATTAGAATGCAAACTAAACACCCTAAATGATATTTAATCCAATGCAAGTGAATCCAAGATCTAATCTAAGATGAAAAGAGACTACAAAATCATAAAACTATAATGCTCAAAATGGTTGAGTTCACCGTAATGAACCATAGAAAAATAGGGTTCACCAAAATGAATTAACAAGATGATGAACCTTTTATTCTCCCATGTTTCATTCAATTATGAGGGTTATGAGATGCATACAATGCAATCCTAAAACCCTATATGAGATGCAAATTAGAATGCAAACTAAACACCCTAAATGATATTTAATCCAATGCAAATGAATCCAAGATCTAATCTAAGATGAAAAGAGACTACAAAATCATAAAACTACAATGCTCAAAATGGTCGAGTTAACTATAATGAACCATAGAAAAATAGGGTTCACCAAAATGAATTAACAAGATGATGAACCTTCTATTCTCCCATGTTTCGTTCAATTATGAGGGTTATAATGTGTAATTGACAATAAAAAATAAAACCTAACAAATATAGCAATCGAAAGACAGGTTTTAAGAGGGTTAAAAGATGTGTAGTTGTTGCAAAAAGTGTTTTTTTGGGACTCACTGAGGACCCATTCGCCATTGGGTGAATGGGTCCCTGCTAGGGTTCTGAAAAATCAATTTATTGGTTTTTTTCTTCAATGTCTGCACTTCCAGATCCTAAGTGTTCAACTCTCGAAAGTCATAAATAAATTTTATAGAAGACTTTTTGTGATCTTGCAAGAAAGATGATAACTTTGAAAACTTTTGCAACTTTTTCTCTCCAATTGATCTTCAACCTAAAACCTACAATCACACATCAAAGAGGAGAAAAATGTTGATTTGTTAGGGAATAGGGGTTTTCCTTGGTCAAACTCCATTTTGTTAATTAAACCTTGAAATTAAACAATGCATAAAAGGAAAGATGAATGAACAATGTAATGCCACAACTCACCAATCCTGAATTGAAACTTGGATTGCAAATCAGAAAATTAGCATGCAATGGCCTCAATGAGTGTAGATCTAGATCATGAACTAGACATAAGATAATAGCTTTGAATACTTCAATTTTATCATCAATGCTACATCATCACATTAGCTCAACAACATGCATGAATTTGACATGATGAAATGGATCTTTGATTGTTGTAATAAACCTTAATAATTTTCCCTTGTATTCCTTATGTCGAACCCAAATCCAAAACCTACAATAGCACAAGAAATAAACAACGAATTAGATTACATGCAAGCTAGAATGTAGATTCCTCAAGAAATTCATTTGATTTACTAAAGAAAGAGTAAATAACATGAAGAACACAAATGAAACTTGAAAACATGTTAAATCCTATTCTAAAGCAAACAAACTCCTAATCTCTTCAGGGAATTGGTGTCAATTTGATGTGAAAATTGGCCCTTTCCCAAATCCAATGATGCAATGGTGATTTGATGAAGAAATTTTATCCACTTTGTTGATGGGTGATGAATGCTCCAAGAGAAAAATCTGCCTGACCTAGCTAGGAACTCAATAATATGGATGAAGATTGCTAATAATTTGAGCATACTAAGCTTACTCAAATTGTGGATGATGAAATGAGGAGATTATCCTTTTATTTATAGAATGCAAAGATGGATGAATGTACAAAATAGAACAATGTGGGACTAAGAATTAGCCAATGGAAAAGTGCCACTTGTCAACTTATGAGTGGATGGAGGATGTGCAAGTCTTGAAGATTGTGTCAATAAATGCATATATATTTGAATTTGAAATTGTTGAAATGACATGTAAGAGGGAAATATGGTGCATTGAATGCCACTTGGCTCAAGGAAAAAGGACTTTTTAAGAGGATTAAATGCCTTGTTGGAAGGACAAATTCCACTTGGATTTTGAATTCAAACTTGAGGAATATTCCTTAAAAGATGCCTTGTTGAGGAAAATAGAGATTTAATAAATTAAATAACTCTATTTTCTTGTGCAAGTGGAAAAAGATGGAGGATGGGACATGAGAAATTAAATTAATCAAGGTTAATTAATTTAATGAAGGGATTAAATGATGTGACCTATTTGACTTAAATTTGTGGATTTATTTAAATCAAATATGAGAAGAATGTGATAAAAGGATTAATTAAATAAGGAATTTTGATTTATTTAATTAAAAGAGATGATGTTAGGTTAAACTAAATAAGGTTTTAATTTATATAATTTAATAGATATATTTTAGAGATTTAATCAAATAAAATTAATTATTTAATTAAATAGGATAATTAGGTTAGAATGGCCAATTTAACTATTGAGAAAGGATGACTTAATTAGATAACTAATTTATTTAGTTAAGAGAAGAATACTGATGAATTTAATTAGATAAAGGTATTCAATTAAATGGTTAGACCGAAGGATGATTCTGGATGAAAGGATGTTTGTGGTTAGGATCAGATGTCCAATGTCAATCAGTACATTTTACATGTCTACATTTTTCCCCTCTCTGAAGCAATGCACTCATTACGTTGGTTCAAAGAATAAATTGTCTCGATCAAAGCCAAAAAAAATTTTTAAATCTTGCCCCACTGCTACTCGGTGAGAGAAAACATGCCAATATATTGTACCCTCAAGAGATTGGATGAAAATTTTGATTTTTGGGTGATCTTGCGAAAAAAGAGGACAAGGTGCCCAATAGATCCAAAAACACTCCCAGAGGCCAAAAACATGTCTAAACATAATAAAATGATGTAAAATAGGCCTCAACTAGACAAAAATAGGTTCAAGAGTTGAAAACCCTAGTAGGATGGCTAATCAGGGTGAAAAAACCCAAATTTTCAGGCTTAAAAGGGCTCCAAGGAGTCACTTTCAATTCATTTTCACACACAGCCCTTTAGCAATTCTGAGATTTGAGCTCTGACACCCTGACGAGATGGCATAACAACAACTCTTGATGCACATTTTCGATCGAGTCTGGACATACCAGCAACCACCCGACATTGCGGCACTGGTAAGTGATCCTTACTTGAGCTTTGTTTTTCATTTTTTGTGTTCATTTATTGCTTTTAAACTTAGTTCTTCTGCACCGGTGCTATATAGTGTCGCTCAAAAAACAAACTACACTGCTCGGTGTTCCAAACCAGCTCGCCATCACAAACTATGCTGCGGTGGTGGTGTTTGGAGTTTAGAAACAAACTTCAAACTCTGACACTAATGTCATGGCCCATGGGGCCATTTTTAAAGTGTGACATGGCGGTTCCCTTTTAGACCAGAATCTTCTCAAACTACGCCACTGGGAAAAAAAGTGCACCGCGGCAGTGCTATTTTAGAGTTTAGTGCTCCAACATTGCAGTTTGGACTTTTCAAATTGTGACGCCTTCATAGATAGCGATATTGGGATGTTTTCTTAGATGCTCAAAATGAAATTTTTCAAAAATTTTAACATGGTGACACTTCCTGATGCAGGATGCGGCAAGGGAGCACTACTCTTGGGAGCATAGATTGCGGGAGATCTTCGGTTACTTGTGAGACCTCAGTGACAGAGATAAGGATTGACTACGGGACATGGGACTATGGTTCATTGCATATGCAGTGCCTGTGCGGACCCACTTTGGGATGATGTCAGCACTTGTCGAGAGATGGCACAGTGAGACCTTGTCCTTCCACCTTCCTACCGGTGAGGCTACCATTACCCTAGAGGATGTGTGGTGGATCCTCCAATTGCTTATTCATGAGTGGCACGTTATTTATGATATGGATGCCAAACGAGATGCTTGTCACACAGTCCTCGCTACAGAGCATGTTATCTACTACAAAGGTTAGATTGAGCTTGAGTGTCATAGAGTTTTGGCCTCTCCCTTCTGCCTAGTGGTTACAACTATTATTTTAGGTCTCATTTCCCTAGATTGGCAAGGTCGATGCTTTAGTCCTAGTTGGGGACTCTGCTGGGAGCATATGGTGATGTGCGCTAGGCCAGATCATTTTGCTTGGGGGCTTGTTCTTCTTGCCTCACTCTATAGAGATTTACAAAAGTACATCTACCTCAACAACAGAGCACTCAAGGCAAGGGTTACACTCCTCCATGTGTGGGCATGGGAGCACATCGTTGTTCTTTGGCCACGAGTCGTTTCAGTACTGATGGGGCCTGATGATCCCCTAGTGTGGCACTATAGAGATGGTGTGTCTTTTACACACACAGGGGAGCACGAGATTCCTCACTAGAGGAGGGTCCTAGATGAGATGCAGGTTTTCACATGGCACCCATACCTTGGTCGCCCCAGATGGGCCGATGATGCCTAGCAAATATTCTTTTCCTATCAGGACCGATTTATGTAGGGGTGGAGCATACCATGGTGGAGAGATACTTGCCAAGGTGCATACAATGTCAGTTTGGTGAGACACAGGATTGGCTAGACAATGACTATGTGGACATATTTCCCTGCACTGTCACAGGGTTCATGGGGGTGATGCATTCCTTCATTGGAGGTCGTAGACAACTTCTGATAGTTGGTGGCTCAGCCATGGGTTTACAATTAGAGACCTATAGATCCAAGAGTTACTCAGGTTTACAGAAAATGGTTTCGGCCACCCCTACGGTTGACCATTCTAGGAGCACCCTTTGTTGGGTGGAGGATGAGGGGTAGAGGGGGAGGACAAGGATAGAGAGACAATGCTTGGCAAGATCAGCTAGTTAGGGCTCTAGTTCAACTGGGCCAGGTTGATGTTCAAATGCAGGATCAGGAGTAGGTGCTAGCCAGGCAACAGGAGCAGGTAGATGCACCGCCACGAGCTGAGGGTGAGGGTCAACCTCACGTGCTGCCTACACAAGCACAACCAACAGGGCAGCCAGATCCACACTGATTGCATAGTTATAGGGTTAGGTTCAGACCTTGATAGTGGAGAGGGATCAGGTTAGGGCCAAGAGAGACCAAGCCATTTTGCATAGGCAGGTCGTAGAGCTACAGGCGGCCACAGAGATGGGCTAGAGATAGTAGTTGGAGAGTATGGTAGCCTCCTCCTCTCAGATTACATTGTCTCTTTAGTCTTATAGGGAGGCCATCTGGGAGGAAAATTATTATTGTATGCACTCTCATTAGGCTATACCCATAGCAAAGTGGGCCCCAGACTACTCACAGCGGACCAACCACATACCAGTAGAGGGTCATGGTGATAGGGGTGAGGGCAACAGATAGGATGAGTAGACATCACTTTGATTGAGATGATACTTTTTGTGCCATATGGGCTCCTTTTTGATAGCCCATTGGGCCTTTTTGTACTCGTTGACATTTTTGTACTGTGATCCGATTATTTTGTACTATGACTGTTACCCGATGATATATATATGAGATGATGATTTTGATATGATGTGATGTGTTATCATTTATTTATGTATGGATGGTTTTATTTCTATATGCTATGCAATCATGTTATGGTGTGATGCGATGTATATATGGATGCATTTAGATCTTATATTATGTTATTTATTCATGATATGCAGATGGATTTATATAATATGTAATGTGGATGGATGATGATGTAATCTATATGATGATTTATTTGTGTTGATGTAAATGATATGATATGTGATATGAAATGTAATAGGAAAAATGATATGAAAATTATCTATGGTGTATATGCGAAATGATATGTGAACCATGCTTATATAAAATGATTATGGATGGATGTACAGTTTTAACGTAATGGATTTTTATATTCCTATTATGCCTATAATGGTATGAAATGATTTATGCAATGAAATTCAAAAATGATTGTGATGTGGTTATTTGTGAGGTGTTCTATATGATATGGAGGACTAAAAATGAATGTAATGTGAGAGATGACTTTATGATGTTTATGTGATGTAAATATGTATGCTTATAATGTGATGGATTATCTATAATGTTCTCGTACCTATTATGTTTGATTATATAGTAGATGGAAATATGAAATGATTAAAAAATGAATGTTATGCGATGGTTTATGTGATGGATGCAATGTGATGGAAAAAGTGGATGTAATGTAATGAGGAAGGGATGTGCTTATTTATGGAAAATGCTTATAATAACATGTTTATATGATGATGAAAATGCAATGCATATGTTTCCTATATGATATGTTTATGAAATATGCTAATGATTTGTGGATGCAGGATCGATGACGATGATGATGATGATGATGATGATTAACTGTCATAGTACCTTGTTAGTGTGACGAGCAAGAAGGGATGAAAGAGAAGAAGATATTTCAACAAGACATAAGATGGTGAATATGAAAATGATGATGACTACTTTTTGAGGAGTTGGAATTTTCAAAGACCAATTTTCTTATGTTTGATAACACATGTGGTATGATGCATCAAGGTATTAGAGAACCAGGATGGCGTTGCACCTAGTGTGATGGAATTTGACTTGAAAAACGTATAGGACTATTCTTGTTCACACCTGACATACAAAAACCTTGCTAGGATTCACTTTAGCAGTTTTAAACATCTTGGACCAAAACACGAAAAGGTATAACCTATCAATGTAATAGTCAACAAGCTGTCCAAAACACGCTCCGTACATATCTAACAAAGCAAGTATTCACCAAGGTTATATTACAAGAACATCCAACAAGCAAAAAAAACAAAAGATAATGATCATTGCCCCATTCATTTCTCTCTAAATCATTTTGATTAGACATCATCAAGAGGTCATTGGAATGGGTGCAATAAGATAAGTCAAAAATAAAAAGATAAAGTAAACAAACAAGTTGATGCTCTTCAATACCGCAAACCAAAAGGGAATGTGTTTTTAAGGATAAGAACCGAAACTATTGCCAAAAGATAATGCCCATTGTAGGAAGGATACATCCTAGGACATGTTAGTGGATGGCGGAACGTCATTTCATTTATTCAAAGTGTTCTTTCAAATGATTTATATGGGACTAATTGGATGATGGGCTATCGACACCAAGAGTTGACCAACTTGCTTACATACTGACTTAGACCTAAGACTTGACATTTTGAGTTTTCACTTTTTACCAGCTAGGCTTGTTTCTAATTGTTTCACCAAAGGTTTAGATGATGATCATTTATTATGAGTGATGTTATTGTGGATGAAAGCAAGATGAGACAAATGGATTTTTTCAAATATTTGGATTTTTTTGGAGTTTTGGAATGTTTTGAGGTTGTTTTTGGTATTTTTGAGATTTTGCAAATGTTTTGATTTTCAATTTTCCAATGTTTTTGTGGTTTTCTAAGATTTTGACAAAGAGACTAACATAAGGACCTATCCTAGGGGCCTTGGGGGCTGATCAATTAGATTATCCTTGCCTATGTTATACACGTAGAGACCATGTAGTTTGACTGATGACTTGACCGATTTACAGATGACGATATACATGATGAAATGTTAGTTTATTATGACGGATTCCTAAAGGATTGACCTAAGTGTCTCAGGGGATGATCAAAGATCAACCTTTCCTACATTCAAGGCTTAGAGACTCGTAGTTTGACAAGACAACTTTGTTTTTGATTTTTTTGATTGACCTTTTGACCTATTTTGGGATTTTGATATGTTTTGAATGTTTTTGGATTTTTGGATGTTTTGATGTTTTTTGATTTTTGGATGTTTTGATGTTTTTGGATTTTCTGATGTTTTGATGTTTTTGGATTTTCTGATTTTAGGACTTCAAGAATATACACAAATCCGATCTGATCAGAACAAGCCCCCAGCATGATGCAATAGACTACTTTGATAAAGGCAAGACAAACTGACCTTGAGGATGGGTTGAGTAGTACTAGGAGGGATCACAGGACCAAGCTATGGTGCAGATGTGGATGGATGAGTGATGGATGGAGATATGAATGCAATGGATGATGGAAACATAATGGATGGATGATGCAGAACAAGTCATAGAGATCCTAGTGGATGGAAAGTGCTTATTTACACAAGGCACCTATTTGCCAGGTTTTCACTAAGGTACTTGTCCAAAGTGCCACCGAAGTGGTTTTCACTAGAGGATGATTTTTTTATTTACTGTTTTCAATCCTTTTTTTTCTCTTTTTTTTTTTCTTTTTTGATTTTTTTGTTGTCACCAAGATGCCTGTTTGCCAGGTTTTTGCCAAGGTAACCATTTCTGTAGGACATTTTTTGATTTTTTGGATTTTTGGTTCTATACCTTGAAAGATTAGGCATAAATTTTTTGAGATGAGAGTTATTCATGGGCTCTTGTAGAGGTTCCCCTTCGGGTGTTGATAACTGATATGCCCCTAACTTATAGCTTGTTGTGATAACAAATGGTCCCAACCAACTGCGTTGAAATTTTCCTTTGTTGTTTGGATTTGGGACGTTCTTATGATTCTCCTTTAGTACCAATTCTTCGACTTGGAATGTTTTGCTTCTGATTTTCTTGTTATAGCTCCTCTTGATTCTGTTTTGATAGACTTGTAGATGATTTAAAACATCTATATGCTGCTCATCCAGTAGCTCCAGCTCATTCAATCTTGATACTTGGTACTCCTCATCCGTGATGAGGTTTTGCAGTGATATTCTTAGTGACAGGAGCTCGATCTCAATGGGGAGTATTGCTTCTGATTCATAGACCAAGGAGAAGGGGGTGGTGCCACTAGGTGTGTGGATACTGGTTCAGTAGGCCTAGAGGGCGGGATTGAGCTACAAATTCTAGTCACGACCTACATCATTGATTGTTTTCTTGATACTTTTCAAAATGGTTTTATTTGTGGCTTCTGCTTGGCCATTTCCTTGGGGATAGTACGAGGTGGAGAAGCAATATTAGATTTTGCATTTTTCACACAAGTTGTGGACACCTTGATTCTTAAATAGTGTCCCATTCTTTGAGATAATGGCTTGTGGGACACCATAGCGACAAATGAGATAGTTCAGAATGAACTTTGATATCTGCTTCCCAGTTATATATGTCATGGGTATGGCTTCCACCCACTTGGTAAAGTACTCAGTGGCTATTATGATGAACATGTGGCCATTAGATGAAGTGGGAGTGATTTTCCCAATGAGATCAAGTCCCCACTGTGAAAAGGACCATGGTGTGATGATGGGATGAAGTTCTTGAGTTGGAGCATGGATGAGGCCCCCATGCTACTGACATTGTAGACACCTTCTACATAGTCATGTACCTTTCTTTCTAGTGTAGGCCAATAATACCCCATCCTCAGCAGTTTCTTGGCTAGAGTCATTCCACTCAAGTGTGAACCATAGATATCGTTATGTACTCCAGTTAAAGTATTCAATGCCTCCTCAATGTTTAAACAACATAATAAGGTTCCCTCTATGCTTCTACTATATAAGGTGTTTCTTAGGATGATGAATTGGGATGCCTTTTTGGAAAAGGTTCATTTTAAGGTTGAAGGTAAATTGGAAGGTATGACCTCTATTCACAGGTAGGTATAAATTTCATGGTACCAGGGATCACCAGGACCAACGATTTCACACACAAATTATGATTCTGGTACCTTGAATGTAGGCATGAGAAGCTGCTCTACCAAGAATTCATGCTTTAGAATGTTGCAAGGAATGTCCAATAGGGATCTAATTGTTGCCATGGCGTTTGCTGCTCTGTTGTTGGCTCTGGGTATCTGATCAAATGTGATCTCAATAAAGGATTCCTTAAGAGTCTCCAACCATTTTTTATATGGAGTGAGCTTATCATCCTTAGTTTGGTATTCACCATTCACTTGGTTTATTATCAACTGAGAATCTTTGTATACCCTGAGGGCCATGATGTGCCACTGTACTACTATTCTGAGACCTATGGTTAAAGCTTCGTATTCCACAATATTATTAGTTTAGGGAAAAGCCGATTTATAGGACCTTGGTATGCAATCCCCCTGTGGGGTGATAAAGAAGACACCAGCTCCCGATCCATGTGTGTATGATCCATCAAAGTAAAGTTTCCAATGGTTGGCTATGTTGAGATTGAAGATGGATTTGTCTAGAAACTCTAAGATGAGAGGATTCTCTGAATAGATTGGTGCTTCTACAAGCTGATCTATGATGACTTGGCCTTTAATTACTTTGTACTCCACATATTGAATGTTGTACTCTAATAGTATCATGACCCATTTAGCCATTCTGCTAGTGAGTATTGCTTTTGACAGTAAGTACTTGAGAGGGTTGATTTTAGCGATGAGTTTTATTTTGTGTGCCAACATGTAATGTCTAAATTTTTGTGATGTAAACACTACTGCTAGACATGCTTTCTCGATGAATGAGTAATTTAACTCATGCCCAACCATTGTTCTATTGATGTAATAGATGGCCCTTTCTATCCCATTTTTGATGTGTTGAGCTAGAAGAGCTCCAAGGGTTGTTGTTGTTGCTGACACATAGAGAATTAATGGCTTTCTTGGGATTGGTGGCACTAGGACTAGTGGTGTAAGTAGATATTATTTGATCTTATTGAAGGCTTCTTCATACTCGTTATCCCACTTGTACGCTACTCCCTTGTGAAGTAGGTGAGAGTATGGATTATGTTTATCTGCTAGCTATGCTATGAACCTTCAGATGGACTGAAGCCTACCTTGGAGACCTCTCAATTGTTTCAATATTTTGGGTGCCTCCATTTCAAGGATTGCTTTTACTTTTGTTGGATCTACCTCAACACCTCTCATTAACACTATGTATCCTAGTAACTTTCCTTATTATATGCCAAAGACACACTTCTTTGTATTTAATCAGACCTTGAATTCCTCCAGCATGTCAAAAATGGTACTCAAAGTTGCTATGTGATCCTTCCTCTTTTTGGATTTGGCTAGTATGTCATCAAAATATTCTTCAAAATTTTTATGGATCATGTCATGGAAGATTAGTGTCATGGCTCTTTGTTATGTTGCTCCTGCATTCTTCAAGCCAAATGGCATCATCTTCCAGTAGTAAGTCCACCATGGACAAGTGAAAGCCATTTTATGTTGGTCTTCTTTATCAATCATTATCTGGTTATATCCTCAGAAACCATCCATCAAGGAAAGAATTTCATGTCCCACCTTCATGTCTACAATTTTGTCAATGTTGGGCAACGAGAAATCATCTTTTGGACATGCCTTGTTTAAATCCCTAAAATTTGTGCAGATTCTAATGCCCCCATCAGGTTTTGAGATGGGAACAAGGTTTCACACTCAATCTGGATAGTCTATTGGTCAAATGAATCCTATGTCCAATATCTTCTTTAGTTCCTTTTTTACTACTAGGGCGATCTAAGGGTGAATTTTTCTAAGCTTTTGTCTGATGGGCTTTACTTCAGGATATACTACTAGATGATGAACTACAATTTCTAGATCGAGCCCTTGCATGTCTACATAGCTCCATGCAAAGTTAACTTGTCTTTCTCTTAGGAAGGATGCTAGGAGTTCTTGTTCCTCTAGCTGTAGTGATTTTGCATAGAATGTGATGTTTGGGGTCTCCTCTATTCCTAGATTAATTGGATTGCACTTTTCTACTAAGATTGCAATTTTTTCTTGATGAAGAGCTATGAAAGGAAGATTGAATCCCCCATCCTTAGGTGCCTCAGAGAGGTTTTAAATATTGGGTGCATCCTTTATTTTTACTTTTTTCATGTCGTAGAGTGCCATAGTGTGGTTTTCACTCAAGTTCTTAGATATTATTCTTAATTTCTCACTTTTGCAACTAAGGGATTCAATCATTTCCCCATAATAGGCCTGTGTATCTAGCTCAATGATAAATCCTACTTTGTGATCCCAACATGGAATGCTATCCCGTAGTCCCATGAATTCTGAGAACACCTCATCATTTTCGAATGTATCAAGAACTAGTGGTCTTCATTAGTCATAATCGATGAGTTGGGAGTAAACTAGGTGGATTTCATGATTTCGATGGTCTAACTCAAAGGATAAGGTGCTAATCATGAGAAGGGTGGTATCCTCAAAGAGCCTAGGTAGGTTGGATAAGGGATCCTCATCATCGCTACTACTACAGATGCCAATTATGTCAAATGTGAAGTTGTCTAAGACTCGACCTATAGATATGAGTAAGCGAAGTTTGACTGCGGATTGCTGAGGAGGATTAGTGACCTTTCTAACTAGAGGATTTCAGCCACATATGGTTATACTTGAAGGGGTATGTCTGAGGCCAAGATTTCTCATTCGCATCTTCAGAATTATAGGTATTATAATCTTGTTATTTTATCCAAGTATCTGGTTTCTATCATAACCCATTGCAAGCATCATTTGCAAGCCTTTGCTTCTATCGTCCAATGGTAGATTGGCTGCTAGTCTATCATCTTGGTATAGGAGATGAGATGGATCCTCCTCTATGACTTCTCATCCAAGATCTCCCCAACTTATGAAGTTGGGATAGTCTTTAGGGGATGTTTGAGATGTAGAGTCTTCATTTTCTTGCGGACATCCTCATGATCTGGGAGATTGTGGTAACTCTCCTACCACAAAAGCATTTTTGGGAATCGTGTAGTTTCCACAACAATTATCCTAGATGATGAGTTTGATATCAGAGATGGTGGGGATGGTGGGAGTGGCGGGTGTCTCTATCGTAGAAGTGGATGCAAGAGTGGCTAGATCAATGTATGGTGTTGATGGACCTTCATCATTTTTAGGCACTTGAGGAATTTTGTAGCATTTCACCTCAAGGTTCTTGCAGTAGGAAAATGGCTTAGGATCTCCATGGACAATGACCTCTTGTCCTTCATGTATGAATTTGACACATTGATAGAAATTTGATGCTACTACTTGCATTACATGAATCCATGGTCATCCTAGGAGAATGTTTTAGGGTAAGTCGAGGTCCAGGACTTAACAAGTGATTTCCATGATAGTTGGCCCTACTTGAATAGGGATTTTGATTGTGCCTTGGGACACTCTTTTCTAATCATCATATGCTCTGATTGTGATACCTTTTCCTTTGTCAATGGAATCCTTTGAGATTTTTAACTATTTAATGAGCTTGAGGGAACAAATATTCAAGCCTGTGCCTCCATCCACCAGGAATCGCTTGACTTCACTTTTCTGCACTAGGATTTCTAAGTGGAGTGCATAGTTATAAGATGGTTGAGCGGGAAAGCCCTGATTGGAGAATGTAAGGAGGTTTGGGGTGATGATGTTGCTTTCCATAGCTTGGAATTGTTCTGCATCAAGATCTATGGGGACGGTGGATGAAACCAATGCTTCCTCAAGGATTTTATCATGGGCAGATGAGATTTTTAACAACTCCATAATGGAAATTTGTGCTGGCATTCTTTTTAACTGATCAAGGAAATTGTAACCATTGGGAACAAATCTTGAATTTGACATAGAATTTCTATTTGGTTGGGATTACCCTACGATAGTAACTTTTCCGACTCTTGTGGTGACTCCACAACTGGTATAGGATCCTTTGATAGTGATTACTGCATAGTATTCATCTAGGGAAGCAACGAGATTTTCATATTCATGATTTATGTTTTTGAAGGTGCCTTTCCCCTTATTGGTGTTATTGTTCCCTTTATTGTTATGGTCAGGCATCAGATTCGTGTATATTTGAGGTTTTGATTCCCTGTTGGCTGTTCCACATTTATAATTCTTTGATCAATGAGATCTTGGACTATGCTCTTTAGTCTCATGCAACTGTTCATAGTGTGCCCTTTGATTTTGTGGAAATCACAGAGTTGATTCTCATTGTACCAAGGAGGTTTGACATCTAGTTTTTGGTATTTCTCATAGGTGGGGATCTTGATAAGGTTCTCATTTAGTAATTTCTTCATGATGAGTTCAAGTGGTTCCCCGAGAGTAGTGTACTTTCGCTTGGTAAAGTTCTTGTTTCGCTGGCGAGGTCTTCTTTGGTCATTGACATTATTGATTGCTTGATTATCTGGTTGTTTTGTTGTTGTGTTTGCTTGATGATGATTTTGGATTTGAGGTGCAGGGGTGTTCTGTCAAGGGGCACTAATGACAACTTTGGCATCGACAACACCATCGTTGGTAACATTTTTGTTTCTTGCCCATGTGTGAGGTTTATCATTGTAGTTGGTGGGTGGGAAATTATTCTATTGTTCAAGATATGAAGTTGATCCTCCTGGTTGTTTCATAAGGGCTCGTTCGATGCTAAGCACCTTAGAAATCAAGTAGTCATATGTGGTGATCCCTTGGACCTTGAGATGGAATACTAAGAGGCCATCAAGGTTGGATATGATGGTGCATACTTGTTGTTCCTCAGGCATAACCCACTTGCTTTGATTGGCCTTGGATCACCATCGTTGTAGGAATGAAGTGAATGATTCATTCTTACCTTGTTTCAGAGTTGAGAGTTCTTCTAGACTAACATCCATGGCAATACTGCATGTATAGTTTTTGATGAATGCGTATATGATTTCTTGGAATTTCTTGATGCTTGTGGGTAGGCGAGAGAACCATTCCATAACGTGGCCTGCCAAACTCCTAGGAAATAGCCACATCAGATAGGTATCATCATACGCAACTTCCATGCAATGAACCTAGAATTCCCTGATGTGATCTTCAGGGTTTCCTGTTCCATGATACTTATCGAATTTTGGGATCTCGAATCCCTTAGGGAATGGTTTCATCACAAGGCTCCTATCAAATGGATAAGGACACAAGTTACTAGATGTTCTTGTGGCTCACCCTGATTGAAGATCGAGCACTTATTTTGAGAGCAACCTGATTTGTGTTGTCACATCATTTTGCAGATCAGGAGGTGGGATGTAAGTGTTTTGAGGTGGTTCACTTGTGGATGTGATGGGTGGATTGGTTGGTGTGCTAATTGGTGATATCTATGCATTATTTTGAGCCATGTATGCTTGCACTTGCTGCTGTATAAACAATGCTTGGTCTTGTTGTTATTGTGCTAGGATTGCCTATTGTTGAGCCTACTGTTGTTCTTGTTGTTGCACCAAAAATGCTTGTTGTTGGGCTGTTAATTGGGCTACTTCTTGTTGATCTTGGTATTGTTTTATTGCTTGTTGATGTTGGAAAATGTGCCTCAATCTCACAGGCTAAAACCTTTGAGAAAGCATGGTTGCTGTGACATTCTTGGTGTCTGGCTGACTCATAGTTCAGTAATCTTGTGTTTTGCTCATGTCACTGTGACTTTGCTTTTGTCTTGCTGAAGGAGCCTATTGCTATGACTTAGTGCATTTGTTGTAACCCTTTGCCGAGTGGGAATGTCTTGATGATAGAAGGGTTTGTTATCGGGTGCCTAGCATATGTCGGTGTGACATATGGTGACTGGATCATCGGTGTAACCATTTGCTTCAATATGAAGTCTTAGCGATGGAGGGTTGTCTCATTGATATGTTTTCTCCTGGAGTCGTTGGGGTAACTCAAGTGTGTCAGTATGTGGTCCTAGTGATAGGGAGATGTCTCACCGATTGTAGTCATCGGGGTGACTTGAACATTCAGGAAGATCTCTTGGTGATTGGGAGATGTCTAGCGGACTGAATAAACTCAGAGTAACTCAAAGGGTATTGGCATGAAGTCTTCGCGATATGTGAAGTCTTGCCGATATTTCTTGTGGTCATCAGGGAAACTCATATGTGTTAGAATGTTGTCTCAGCGATGGTAGGAAGTCTTGCCAATATCGGCTTGACCTTTGGTCTATCTGGCTGATGTGGAAATCGGCATGTAGTCTTGGTGACTAGGAGATTTCTCGCCGGTTGGAGTCATCGGTATGACTTGAAGGCTTTGCTATGAAGTCTTGGCAATGAGCATTTGTCTCACCGATGGTGTGGAATGCATTCAACATGACTCTTGGTGAAAGGTAGCTTGGGGTAACCTGGAGACTTTGGTGTGAAGTCTTGGCGACAGGTGTTGGTCTTGCCGATAGGGATGCAAGTCATCGGTGTAGCTCTCGGCGACCGGTGAAAGGTCTTAGCGAAGTCAAATGTCTTGCCGACTTAGCAAGACATGGGCGCTTGGTATGTGGTCTCAGCGAAAGACATAAGTCTTTCCAACTGGTGAATGCAGCACTCGGTGTGACTTAGGACCTCGGTATGAAGTCCTAGCAAAAGCGATAAGTCTTGTCGACTCTTGGATGTTTTAGTATGACATGTTCGGCCAGTGTAAGGTTTCGACAAAAGACATAAGTCTTTCCGACTCGGTAAGACTTTAATGTGCTTGGAGTGAGGTCTCGGCGAGAGACAAAAGTCTTGCTGACTTTTGCTTCGGTGAAACTTCAGGAGACTCGATGAAAACTCTTGGCGAATGGTAATGTCTTGCTGACGGAAAATTTTAAATCGATATGGCATTCGATATAACCTCTTGCCGACTATTGGAACCTATGCCGATATCATCTGTGAATCCCTTGAGCATCAGGGAGACACTTCTCGTGTCTCACTGACATGCAAACTCAGTGGATTATTTTCTTGACCATTTGAATTTGCTCGTGGACCAATCAGAGGAAGAGAAATTCAAAAGGTTGGCAGTTGGATTTTTTGAAATAATTGTGATGGAGCTGAATGGTCTGCAAGGAAAGATCTACATAGGAGTAGAAACATCTACAACGATAAGGATGTTGAGTTGGGTGATTTCTTTTTTGTGATCTTGAACCAATTCATAGAGAGTCTATTGAGAATGAATGTATACATGTATGCATTGGATGTTCTGGAGCATAGAGCTGAGAAGCTAATAAGCCAATGAGTTGAAGAGCTGAGAGCAGGAGAGAGATAGTGAGGACCGAGTGGCTGGCCGAAAGGTTGAGGCCATGAGGTCGAAGCAGAGGAAGAGAGAGGCAGAGTTGTGCTAGAATCTCTCTTGATCATGAATGCCATGATTTATCTCCTTGGGAGAGTTTTCTACTAGTTGTATCTAGAATGAACAAGATGTTATCTCTAAAAGGCTAAGAGCCTGAAACTGTATTGTAACTTTCTGTTGTTGAATAATACAATGGCTCAAACTTTGGAGAGTGGGGTTTTTTACTTGAAAGGGTTTTCCCCACGTAAAATATTTGTGTTCTGTGTTTTGTAGTATCTTTCATCTGTGTTGTTGATTGCTATTGAATTTACATGTGTTTCTCTCAGAAGGATTAATGTAGGAAATAACTGTGTTTGTTTCCACTTTAGGAAATAGTTGTACATATCTTTAAGGCAACCTATGGAAATGAAAGTTACCGAAGGAACTATTGTTATGGAGTTTTCACTAGATGTGCTCCTGGATTTCCTTACAAGTGGTATCAAAGCCTTCTTCTAGTTGATGGTTCTGTATATTTCTCCTATGAAGATTTATTAGCTTGACTGGCTAAAAGAAATCTGGAGGAATGGACTGATGGATTGATCCTTTGATGAGTGAAAGCCTGTGGTATTCTATGACTGCATGCAACTTGAAGGATGGTCAAGATGGAAAATGGAGTTGATCATGTTGTGATCTGTGTCTCCTGGCTGGTAAAGGTTTAACCTTGGAGTATGAGGTGGATTTCTTTGCTCTATGGCTGTGTAGCAGTAAAGCTTTCATATTGGCCATCTGTGTGTCAGGCTCCTGGGTGATATGGAGAAGCCTAGGTTGTTACTCAGTCATGGAAGAGAGTGCTTATGCTAGGTGGTGGTTCCTAGTGTTGTAAGGCACTGTTTCCTATTAACCTCGAATGCTTGAAGGCTATGAAGTTAATCATTAGATGATTTGCAAGCTTCTTAAACATCCTTTCTCTCTTTCTCAGATGCATGTACATGGTGGTGGTTTAGATTTGGCTTGAAAGGGGCTTGGATTTTCTGAACTGTTGTTTCCTTTCTAAGGATGTTTTGTATTTGCATGGCTCTATGGTTTTACAGGTTTTACATGGTTAAGAAAAACTTGTGGTCATGTGGAGTTGTTGTTAAGCTATTGTCTAGACATTGGCCTTTTGGGGTATTGCTGGATGAGATAGTTGTAGGTCTACATGCATGCTTGGTGCATGGTTTGAAGAGGTTTGTTTTTCTTCTCTGCATGGGAGTGTTGGTATGTGATTTTTCACTCAACATTCCTATGGTGGGTTCCTTGATTATGGTGCTCATTGTGGACATGTTTGGCAAGTTAGATCTAGTGTGATCTGGTGTTTGAGTCATGTTGTCTATGTGGTTATTCTCTTTGAGATCTCAGTTTTGCATTTCCAATGTGATGATGGTTTTTCACGTTTCTATTGAATGGATCTACTGGTTGTGCAATGTTGTGGGTTGTCTTTACCTACATGTTTGCTATGAGACAACTCAGAAGTGGGCTATCTATATCCATGAGGTTGATTCATTGTTGGTACAAACTTGCTAGCTGGCCTTGTATGTGGTCACTTGTGCATTGGTGTTGTGTTTCGAGATGAGAGGTTGGATACTATTGAGTACCTGAATAGTTGGTTATGGGAACCTCTAGCAGGTGGTCATGATGCTTGGAGAGTTCAGGTGTCACTTTTCAGTGGGAGCTCTAGCAGTGACTGTGGATTCATCACATGGTGGTGAATGGTCTTCTTTAGTGTTGCAAAAGGGTTCTTTCTCTTTTGCATGGAAATTATTTGAAGATGTGCAACATCTTGGAACCATGGAGGACGCTTGAAGTCTTTGGTTAAGGTGTTGGTGGTGCTTGACAGGTGATATTGGTTTTAAGTCTATTTGTTGTATGTCATGGTATACTCTTGTTTGCACTAGAGTTTTGGAATTGTGCATTGTACTTAAAGACAATGGAGAAGTCACTGAAAGCGTGGTATCTCCTAAGGAGATGTGTAGATCATGGTGTCATGATAAATTCCTGATTCAGCTAATTAGAGCTTTGACAGTGGTCTGAAAGTCTAAGAAGGCTACACCTTGGTTGAACATGAGCTCAATAAGAGACCTATGAGGAGATTGCTCTTGGATTAGTCATGATGAATTGTATATCTTGAAGGAGTATTCTCGTTCCCACTCTTGGTTTGCTCGACAGTTTATCTGAAAGGTATTCGGCCCATTATATTTTTCAAATGTGTTTTATTAAGTTTACTTTCATGATATGGATCTTGAATTATTGTTTAATGATTCTAGAAGATTCATAGTGGAAGTTGTACAGTTTCTTTTATCTCCTTGTTACTAATGAGAATTGGTAGGAGATGATGTATGGACTGATTTCCTGAAAAGGGAAATGAACTAGTTTGATCTTCTTTGAGATGCTTACATCCATGTTGGTTTTAAAGATGGTTTGATCTTGGTGATTGAACGGATGGATGTTGTTAAGGCTTACTTTTGGGATATGAAGAAGATCATTCTTGACACAGCTGTCTGTTAGAAGTGTATGTAGGAGGATGTTCTATAAGAAGATGATGTGTGATGTTTCTCTCTGTGGCCATGAAGGTTTGTGATGAGAGAAATGTTTCTTGTGGCAGGTTGTTGCAGGTTGTGCATATCATTGTGGATTTTTCCTTGGTACTACAAGGTTACATTTTCTATGTGTTGTTATTGGTAGACTTGTTGATGCCTTTGATCTTTCAGATCTGGATTACTCAGGAAGTGGGAGTTCATGTATGTGTCTTGTCTTCTTTGATTGGTTGACATTGGAACTTGTATTTGTTGTTCTAGTTTGGAATAAGTTTACTAATGGTGATACCTGTGAGGTATGTAAAATTGGATGGAATAGCACGAGTTGTGGGTGCTATTTTTAGTCATGTGGGTTTATCAGTTGGATGGAAGTAGTCATTCTGATTGTTGTTTTAACTGGTGTTGTTTATCTTCTTTATGGATAATGACTTCACTATTGTGTTCTGTTTGAAGCTTTGAAGTTGATATTGCTTCTGTATAGCATTTGAGCACAGTGAAGTGGTAGCAATATCTTGTTGGTGATATCACTGGGATCTTTTTCTTCTGTTTCTTGGAATGGTGCTTATACACCTTGGCATTGTATCCTTCTTCCACATGTGCCATGTTAGAAGATGACATGATTGTTGCTTGGATGGTGGACATCTTGGATGTTGGAGCTAATTTCTTGATGGAGCATGAGAGCATGTTTGAGATCTATGTGGTTTCTTGGAAGGCTATGATTGGTTGCTTTTTTGGTCAATGAGTTGCATTTGGATGCCTGGTCTTTGTTGCAGATTGTCCTATGGACTGTTATCTATTGAATCATGTTGATTGGGTGTCTTGAGTACTGTAGGGTTTGAACTAGTGGAGCTCGTGTGATCTTAGTTCCTGGTTGCTTTGGAGGTGCCTGTGTGATCTTCGTCAAGTGGGAGTTTGTTGGAAAATGTGCCTCAATCTCACAGGCTGAAACCTTTGAGAAAGCATGGTCGCTGTGACATTCTTGGTGTCTAGCCGACTGAAAGTTAAATAATCTTGTGTTTTGCTCATGTCGCTGTGACTTTTCTTCTGTCTTGTCGAAGGAGCCTATCGCTATGACTTAGTGCATTTGCTATAACCCTTTGCTGAGTGGGAATGTCTCAGCTATAGAAGGGTTTTTTCTCGGCTGCCTAGCGTATGTCTGTGTGACCTATGGCGACTGGATCATTGGTGTAAACCATTTTCTTTGATCTGAAGTCTTAGTGATGGAGGGTTGTCTCACCGATATGTTTTCTCCTAGAGCCATTGGAGTAACTCAAGTGTGTCAGTATGTGGTCCTAGTGACAGGGATATGTCTCACCGATTGTAGTCATCGGGGTGACTTGAACATTCGGGAAGATCTCTTGGTGATTGGGAGATGTCTGGCCGAATGAATACACTCAGAGTAACTCAAAGGGTATTGACATGAAGTCTTGCCGATATGTGAAGTCTTCCGATATTCCTCGTGGTCATCGGGGAAACTGATATGTATCAGAATGTTGTCTTGAAAATGATAGGAAGTCTTGCCGATATCAGCATGACCTTTGGTCTATCTGGACAATGTGGAAATCAGCATGACTTGCTCCTATCGGCATGTAGTCTTGGCGACCAGGAGATGTCTCACCAATTGGAGTCATCAGTATGACTTGAATTCTTCGCTATGAAGTCTTGGCGATGAGAATTTGTCTCACCGACGATGTGGAATGCGTTCGGCATGACTCTTGGAAAAAGGTAGGCTCGGGGTAACCTGGAGACTTCGGTTTGAAGTCTTAGCTACAGGTGTTGGTCTTGCTGATAAGGATGCAAGTCATCAGTGTAGCTCTCGGCGCCTGGTGAAAGGTCTTGGCAAAGTCAAATGTCTTGCCGACTTGGTAAGACATGGGTGCTCGGTATGTGGTCTCGGGGAAAGACATAAGTCTTGCCGACTGGTGAATGCAGTGCTCGGTGTGACTTAGGACCTCGGTATGAAGTCCTGCCGAAAGCGATAAGTCTCACCGACTTTTGGATGTTTTGGTATGACATGTTCAGCCGGTGTAAGGTTTTGGTGAAAGACATAAGTCTTGTCGACTCAGTAAGACTTGGCTGTGCTAGGAGTGAGGTCTTGGCAAGAGACAAAAGTCTTTCCGAATTTTGCTTCGGTGAAACTTTAGGAGACTCGATGAGAACTATTGGCGAATGATAATGTCTTGTCCATGGCAAAGTTGAAATCCATATGGTGTTTGATATAACCTCTTGCCGACTGTTGGAACCTATGCCGATATCATCTATGAATCCCTTGAGCATCAGGGAGACACTTCTTGTGTCTCACTTACATGCGAACTCAGTGGATTGTTTTCTTGACCATTTGACTTGGCTCGTGGACCAATCAGAGGAAGCAAAATTCGAAAGGTTGGCGGTTGAATTTTTTGTAGCAGTTGCGATGGAGCTGAACGGTATGCAAGGAAAAATCTACACAGGAGTAGAAACATCTATGATGATAAGGATGCTGAGTTGGGTGATTGCTTTTGTGTGATCTTGAACTGATTCACAAAGAGTTTGTTGAGAACGAATGTATACATGTATGCATTGTATGTTCTAGAGCATAGAGCTGAGAAGCTGATAAGCCAATGAGCTGAAGAGCCGAGAGAAAGAGAGAGATAGTGAGGACTGAGTACCTGGCCGAAAGGCTAAGGCCACGAGGTCGAAGTAGAGGAAGAGAGAGGCAGAGTTGTGCTAGAATCTCTCTTGATCATGAATGCCATGATTGATCTCCCTGGGAGAGTTTGCTACCAGTTGTATCTAGAATGAACAAGATGTAATCTTTGAAAGGCTGAGAGCCTGAAACTGTATTGTAACTTTCTATTGCTGAATAATACAATGGTTTTAACTTTGGAGAGTGGGTTTGTTTACCTGAAAGGGTTTTCCCCACACAAAATCTTTGTGTTCTGTATTCTGTAGTATCTTTCATCTGTGTTGTTGATTGCTGTTGAATTTACATGTGTTTCTCTCAGAAGGATTAATGTAGGAAATAACTGTGTCTATTTCTGCTTTAGGACATAGTTGTACGTGTCTTTGAGGCAACCTATGGAAATGAAAGTTACCAAAGGCACTAATATTATGGAGTTTTCACTAGATGCACTCCTAGATTTCCTTATAGTTGATATGCTTGTAGTTGTGCTCCTTGTTTTTGTTCAAGAAATTGTGCTTGTGCATGTGCTTGTTGTGCTTGATATTGGGCGTGCGCATGAGCTTGAGCCTGAGCTTGTGCTTGTGCTTGTGCAACTTGAGTGGCTTGTTGTTGTTGTTGCAATAAGGCTTGTGCTTGTGTAGCCTGTTGCATTTTTTGTGCTATTTGGGAAGCTTGGGCATCTTGCACTGCTTGAGAGACTTGTTGGGCAGCTAGTTGCATAGCTTGTTGAGTAGCTAATTGTGCTGCTTGTTGAGCAACTAATTGTGTGGCTTGTTGAGTAGATATTTGCATGGATTTTTGCTTTTGTACTTGCAGGAATGCCTTTTGATAAGCAACTTACTGAGCTACTTGTAATTCCATGCTATATTGGCTTGATATATTGGAGCTTGGTGGTGGTGGGGGTGGTGGTGAGTGGTGATATTGTGTTGGTGGTTTGGGTGGTGAATGGAGTGATCGATATGGTTGGTCCTTGAGAGATCATGATTTGAGATGTTAGCGGGGTGGTTGATGATGTCGTGATTGAGTGTGTTGTTGCCATATATTGTTGCGATAATGATGACAAGTTTTGAGAGTTTGGCGTGATGTTTTGATTAATTTTTGGGATGTTGGTATGATTTTGATTGATATTTGGTAAAGGTGGGAGTCCCAAGACAAGTAGAGGTGTGGATAATAGTGATAATGGTGGAAGAGGTGAAAATGTGAGGGGTGTGATCTCTTGAGAAAATGATGTGTTGAAAAAGCCCCCAGGTCCGAACATGTCACCTTCTCCTTGTGTAGTTATGAGGAGAGAAGTTTGGTGTGTTGCGTAGAAGGATGATGATGATGGATCATTAGGATCATGGAAAGTGAGAGGGGCATACATATGTAATGGATTTTTGGGTATGTTTTGTTCCAAAATGGTGTTTGTGTCCAAGTCTTGATTATTGACGAGGGGGTGTGTTTGAATGGCATTAAGAAATGCATTTCCCTTATTAACATTAGGTTGAGTTGGAGCAAAAGATGTTGTGATTTACAAAATGTTTTGAGTGATGCTTTGGGATGGAGGTGTAGATGAGATGGGGAGTGTGGATGAAATTAGAGGCATGACCTCCAAAGGTGGTTCCACTATAGAGCTCACATCAAAATCAAAAGGTAATTTGGCCCCTTGTTTTGCTAGTTTGAGCATGTATAGTGAAGGGTTAAGCCTCATCATGATATTGATGATCTTATGGTTCTCTAGATTTTGGATAATTTTGGTTATTTCTTCATGCGACATCCCAAAGGTAAGATCTTCTTGAATTTCCTCTTGTGATGATGAGTTAGTCAAAGGATTTCTTGATTCGACAAGGTTTATTTCGGTGTTTATTTGGCTTAGGTCACTTGAAGCGGGTGTTTCTTTGTTGGCTTCCATGCTTTTCTTGTATTGAGATCTAGTTTGAACCATAAAACAAGGATCAATTTTCAAGAATATGGGAGATGAATCTCTAATTCTTTGGATTGATCTAATTTTAGGCACAAAAGTGAATTTTTAGGATACCTTGAGGATCAAAAGGTGATATGATGATGATGCAAGACATGGATGATGTGGATGCTTGATCTTTTGAAGAATTTTTGAGGGAATGCTATACTTTTAGGACTTTTGGATATGTTGTGGATTTAGATTTTGATTTCTTGGATTGTCCTTGACTTGTTTTGTTTGCTTTGATTGAACAAATAGATCCTAAGATGTTGGATGTTTATCTAAGGGGAAAATTTTCTCAAAGAATGATAATTTGAATATGTGTAGGGAGAAGGATGCATCTACCCACATGTATTCAAACAAGATGATAATTTAGCCAAGCATATGAAGAAGGATGCATCTACATATACCTAGCTAAATAAGATGGTTTGATAATTTTGACTAAGCATATGAAAAAGGATGCATCTACACATACCTAGCCAAAGATGATTTGATAAAGATTTCAAGGATTTTGTCTCAAGGATTTGATGATTTTAATTTTTTCCAAAAAGCCTAGTAAGAAGGATAATTTCAAGATTTTCCAAAAGATGATGGTGAGGTGATTTTGGTTTGATGTTGAAGGATGGATGATGAAGATTTTATTTCGATCCTAGTATGTACCTAGAAAAAGACACTTTGTTTACTAGACCTCAGTATTGAAGAGCATGCAATGCTTCTATGGACATCTATAACTAAGAAGTCATTCAAATTGAGCATACATTTCTGGATTATTCAAAGGGATGAGTCTATAGAGCCTTGTGATTTTTTTGCTTATCTTGATATGTTGCTTTTGATTGCACTTTCTATTGTATCTCTTGACAAACTTTCAAGTGTGACTCCTAAATTTTGAACTTTGACTGAAGGACTTTCATTTTGGGACTTTGACTTTCTTGGAAATCATGAGGTTTCAACAAATGTGAGTCAATTTTTTTATCTTTGTTTAGCGACTTTATTTTACCACAAACTCTTCTTTGATTAGGTTTTCCAAACTAGATGTACAATGTCTTAATTTCTTTGAATCCCACAAAGTATGTTATGTAGAAATTTGATGAATTCAAGGCAAGGGTTACCTATTGTTGATCTTTAGTAGGAAAATTGAGATGTAAGTTCAAGTGTTTAGAGACCTCTAAGGATGTGAATCCCAAGGGAAAGCAATAACACATGAATTTGGTCAATTGTATTTTCCTTCTAAAGGGTTTGAAATTTTGATAATGATGTTAAGTGTTTGTTTCCAAATATTTTCGAACAAGCAAAGTGTTTTGACTCATAAGCAATATAACATCTTAGTTGAATTGGTATGTTTTTCTTGGTGGGCTTGCCTCATTCCCTTCATAGTAGAAGAGATGATTTTACATGCAACCAAGGGAAGAGTATAAAGGTATGTTAAGAATGAGGTCTTAACCTCTATACTTTAACCAAGATTGGACATGGCAAGTAACTTCTTGGAATCTATGTTCCAATGCACCACTTTGATAAACTCGTTGGATGGACTAGTTGGCTACTACAAACAAGGTTCTTAATGATGGGACATCGGGGACATGGCACCTTGCGAGCATCCAACAAGCCACTAAAGGCTTTAATCAATCCTACTAGGGGCTCTTATACTTTTTATAGTAGTACCCCATTCTGAAAGACACTGTACGGCTAAGGCCTACATACCATGAGGACTTGACAGTTTATTCTTATCCATTTATATATCGGCCCGAATGAAAAACTAGTTGGAGTCACCTTTGAGTTCTCTTTTCGGATGTTTCTCTTAGGTAGGCCCCTCTAAAGTTAAAAAATAGTGAGAAATCACATCCATAGTTCGATCGACATTCATCTAGAAACAAAGGGAGAAAACACGTGATATACCTAACTCACACTCGTAATATTTGTTCAATTTTAGTTCCCAAAATGAAGTGTGGAGGTGATTACTTTATCTCAACCTAAGATCACCAAAAAGGCCTTTTGATTCTCAAGATCACTGTAAAGTGTGAGAGAAGTGCATACGTCCTTTTTCGATGATGTTAGTTTAAGTAAGCAATCACAAAAATAAAGTTGCATGTGTTCATTTTAACCTTTCAAAGCAATTGTGAGTTCATTTTAAAAGCACCAAAGTAAGTGTGACAATTTTCCTTGTTCAATTTTTAATCCCAAAACTAACTTTAGTAAATTTGAGTCCTAATGTTCTTTTTAAGCCTTTTTGTAACAAGAATTCAAAATTTCTTTTTAAAGCCCAAACGAAATTAGTAGATCCTAAGCATAAAAAGATGACAAATTTTCCTTAAGAGGAATAATGAATCCTCAAAAAGTGTTAAACAAACACTAGAGTGTTTAAAAACACTTGTTTTCATGAGATGACATCATCATGCTTCTCTTCCTTCTCCTCTTCAATCGATCCAACCTACAAGAAAAAAACTAGTTATATTCTACAAAACAGAGGTCAAAAAGATAGAAAATAGACAGAAGAAGCATAATTTGAAAAACCGCATGTGCTATAAATTAAGTTTCACTTCATACTCCCCTCCAATGGTGTAATCCATGAAGGCGTCACAGTTTCATTTCCCCAGTGGTGCTATATCACGCCACTTTCCAGTCAGTGTCGCTCTGTAGTCAGGATAGTGAGCATGAATGCATTGCACTTTTGTCTAGTGGTGCAGTTTGATTTTTTGAAAGATTCCCGTGGGTCAAACAAGTTTAGTGGTGCAATTTGGAATTCAAATTCTTGGGTGGGAAGACTGTGGTGTCACAGTTTGAATTATCAATGGTCCCATATAGCGACATTGGAGAACCAACAGTGCTGAATAGTGATGCTGAGCCTGTAGACAAAGAAAAATGAAAAATTTTGACAAAAAAACATGATTAGAATGTGAGATTTCCCTCCTAGCACCAAAATGTCAAACCCAAATCCAAAACCTGTAATAGCAAAAGAAATAAACAACGAATTAGATTACATGCAAAGCTAGAATGTAGATTCCTCAAGAAATTCATTTGATTTACAAAAGAAAGAGTAAATAACATGAAGAACACAAATGAAACTTGAAAACATGTTAAATCCTATTCTAAAGCAAACAAACTCCTAATCTCTTGAGGGAATTGGTGCCAATTTGATGTGAAAATTGGCCCTTTCCCAAATCCAATGATGCAATGGTGATTTGATGAAGAAATTTGATCCACTTTGTTGATGGATGATGAATGCTCCAAGAGAAAAAATTGTCTAACCTAGCTAAGAACTCAATAATATGGATGAAGATTGCTAATAATTTGAGCATAATAAGTTTACTCAAATTGTGGATGATGAAATGAGGAGATTAGCCTTTTATTTATAGAATGAGAAGATGGATGAATGTCCAAAATAGAGCAATGTGGGACTAAGAATTAGCCAATGGAAAAGTGCCACTTGTCAACTTATTAGTGGATGGAGGATGTGCAAGTCTTGAAGATTGTGTCAATAAATGCATATATATTTGAATTTGAAATTGTTGAAATGACATTAAGAGGGAAAGATGGTGCATTGAATGCCACTTAGCTCAAGGAAAAAGGACTTTGTAAGAGGAGTAAATGCCTTGTTGGAAGGACAAAGTCCACTTGGATTTTGAATTCAAAATTGAGGAATATTCCTTAAAAGATGCCTTGTTGAGGAAAATAGAGATTTAATAAATTAAATAAGTCTATTTTCATGTGCAAGTGGAAAAAGATGGAGGATGGGACATGAAGAGAAATTAAATTAATGAAGGTTAATTAATTTAATGAAGGGATTAAATAATGTGACCTATTTGACTTAAATTTGTGGATTTCTTTAAATCAAATATGAGAAGAATGTAATAAAAGGTTTAATTAAATAAGGACTTTTGATTTATTTAATTAAAAGAGATGATGTTAGATTAAACTAAATAAGGTTTTAATTTATTTAATTTAATTGATAGAATTTAGAGATTTAATCAAATAAAATTAATTATTTAATTAAATAGGATAATTAGGTTTGAATGGTCAATTTAACTATCAAGAAATGACGACTTAATTAGATAACTAATTTATTTAATTAAGAGAGGAATATTGATGAATTTAATCAAATAAAGGTATTCGATTAAATGGTTAGACTAAAGGATGATTCCGGATGAAACGATATTAGTAGTTAGGATCAGATGTCCAATGTCAATCAATACATTTTACATGTCTACACCTTATTGAATTCTCTTGAATGTTCTATAATGCCCTTGTTAAAGCACTCTTGATTGCTTATGAAGATCTAGGATGAAGCTATGTGAAATAACCTTATATTTATGCATAAATTAAGATTAAATCCTAGAATTCAAATAACACAAGCTAACATCAGATCTAGGATTTGAAATCATTAAAATACTACAAAAAACATATCGCAAGGGGGGTCCTAGGGTTGAGTGAGTACCCATTCGCCATAGGGTGAATAGATCCTAGCATACTTAACTAGGACACACTTTGGGAAATATGAAATGTTATGTAAAAAGGGGGTCTTAGGACCTAGTGAGGACCTATTCACTAGGTGGCGAAGGGGTCCTAGGTCACTAACCTAGGGCACATACCTCACAAAATTAACTGTTGTGTAATATCATTAATGAATGTCAGGTTTTATCCCTTGAAATTTGTAATTAATTAGGCTTGGATTTGAATTAAAGTGGCCAATTAAGCTCAAAAAACCTCAATTAATTAATAAAGCCATAGATTTGTGTGAAAGAGTAAAGAAATTTACATTACAAAACCCTAAATAAGGCATCATTAAGTTTTTTTTATTATTAATTATTCATTCTCAAATTAAGTGTAGAAAAGGGATATTTTTTCTACACTAAAAGAGCAATGTGATAGAGTAGAGAAAAGGGGTGAAGATAAAAGCAGAGATATGAGTTGTTGAGATAGAAGTAGTAGAGAGAATGGTTGTAGATAAGAAAAGAAGAGTTTGAGCAATTACAAAGTAAGTTTGTAACATATAATTGGATTCATTTATGAATTATTTATAATCAAGAGTTGTTGTTCCATAATTTCATTGTAATTTTGATTGGTTGGTGACATCAAAAGGTTGAGTGGGTGCTCAGTCAGAGAGTAGGTACTTGATTAGAATTGGTGCTCTTAAATCAGAGGATTAGTTTATCCTTAGGGTTGGTGCCCTTAAAAAATTTAACTAGTGAGGTTTTACTGTGAGGTTAGATTAGCACAGTAGATCCTAATAGTTATTCTCACCATGGTTTTTCCAATATTTGGTTTTCCACATATATCTAGTGTTATGTGCTTGCATTTGTGTGTTCATCTCTCTTCATATACTTTTATATTGGTTTCAAAGTATTAAGGAAATAGGTTTAATTGATCTACTGATTCAACCCCTTCTCAGTAGATAATTGTGTTCAAACATGTGTACCATTCATTTTCTATTCTATAATGATTCCACAAATGTGATGGTAATGAGACTTTATAGCATGGTAATTTTGGATCTTGTTTTTGTTAGAAATTGGAAGTTGTCATTGATGTCAACAATGGAATTTGGATAATTTTCAACGATAGAATTTTAATGTTTGTCAATATTCAACTTCTCCAATAATGAAAGTCTGTTGATTCAGTATTTTGATCTAGATATATTATTTTCTAATATTCACTCAAAAGCTGGTATTATGGTTTATCTTGACATTAGTTACATCCATAAACAAGGTTTTAGTTGACTAGTTGTACGGTTAGAAAGGTACAGTTACCAGTAGCTTGGGTAACCGTGTCATGCTTATACATTGGCTCTGTACATTAGTTTTTGGGTCTGAATTCTATCTCAGAAAAAAGATATCACTGTAAGACTTTGTATATAGATTTGAGACTATAAGATACATTCTATATTGGAGTTTCATAATGATATATGAAGGAATTTGGAAGATATGAATGACTGTATTTTGATTTGAAGACTATAGTGGGTTTCTATATAGTACATTCATGTGCAAAATTCTCCATTTTCTCATATTTGATTATCATTCCATGTAGTGTCGAAGATAAGTAGTTCAATTTTGTCTAAAGGGAAATTCATTGTGTTAACAAATTTTTGTGTTGCACATGTGATGGATTGCATGTAAGTTTTGGGTTTTGGTATATTAGGTCTAACTCTAATTGACCTAATTATGTATTAATGTTAAGAAGACTTAATATGTGTTACAAATGATAAAAGGATCTATCTTAGGTCCACACCAACTATTTCTATGCAAAGATGAATATGTTTTGAGGATAATGGTGACATAGTTGGTTTATGATTTGAAAATAAGGTTTCTCTAATTACACTGACCTAATTAGTGAGCATGGATGAATATATATGTATATATCTAAAACACCTTTTCGACGAGAAGTAGAGAAGTGCTAGAGATACATGAAGATAGACAAGAGAGTTTGTGTATGATGTAAATGTGTGAAATTGTATATATGAGTAGACAGATGTGTTGTATACAAAAAATTTATTCATGTACTATGTGTAAACACCCAAAAATGTCCTCTTACAATACCTTGTCCTGACATTACATCATTTAGACATCTTGTAGCATCTTTTTCCCTAGGTACCCATGTCATCATCTAATTAGTTAAATAAATCTTAGTTATTTAACTAATTTCATATATTCCCTATTTATCCATAATCCCCTTTTCTATAATTAAATAAATATTTATTTATTTAATTATTCATGAATATTTATCCTCTCTAATTAAATAATTATTTTACATTATTTAATTATCTTTCCACATCATCCCTATCCTTTATTAGATAATACTTTATCATTATTTAATAATTTTATCATTTCATTATCCTTCCCATCTTTTTAGGATTTATTTCCTTTAAAACAATAAATCAAAATCTTTCTATCTTTTTAAAATCTTATCTCATCTCGTTGTATTTCCTCTTTTGTCAAAAAATCAAATTCTTTTCGAATCTTATCAAATCTTATCTCCATCCACATCAAAGCTCTATAAATACAACCTCTTGCAATCCATTTAGGAAGGTTGATTCTTAAGTATCCACACTCTATCTAAATCATTCTTCAGTCTTCCATTTGCCTCTATCATTCTCCATTTGTCATTTTCATCAGGTTGTTATGCTATTGAATTGAGAAACCAACATTCTTCCAACAATCAACCTTCAAAATCTTGCATTCTTATGCAGGTGGAGAAGGGAAATGGACATAAATCAAGTTTAGCATGGATTTGGGTTTGCATTTGTTTGTTATTGTGATTTTCATGCTTGCTCGTACTCTATTGTGCTAGTTAGGATTTGATATTTTTCTATTTTAGTTTTATATCTGATTTTCTCCTAATTAGATTGGTGAACCTGATGTGAATCCTTTGATCTAGCTTGCTTTTTGTAAGTTTTATTGACTTTTTGTTGTAGATCTACCATTTTTTTGGACAAAACCTAGGTTTTATAGATTTCTTCATATCTTCTACATAGATGTGAATTTTTCTACAATGTTCTCACATAATCTTGTAAATCATCTCAAGAGGATACAATAAATAAAATTAGGGTTTATCATCCCTTTTGTAGGAGTTATTGTTATTTTATGTTTTTTCATAAAATTGATTTTTTGGATGCAAATTGGCTAATTTTTCAACACTTTTTACTTTTTTGGGAAATCTCTTGAAATTATAATGGGGGTCTATGTTTTACAGATTTAATTTGGAGGTCAAATACCATGCAAAAAAATCTAACTTTTGTTTTTTGTATGGTTTTCACAAATCCACGTTTTTGGGTGCAAAACAAGGAATTTTTTTGTCTTCTTTACATTTCTGGAAAGCTCTCATAAAATTAATAGGGATATCTTCTTTGATTTTTTATTTTTTAGATCAATAACATCTTCAAATAATGAGATATAATTCAGCTATGTTAAAAACATGTATCTGAAATTGCAATTTTCTGATCAGCTTATTTTTTTATGGCTGCATTATAATATCATTTTTTGATATTGTAGGTGATCATAAGGAGCTATATTATCAGCAATATCAGTCATAGATAGCATATTGTAAAGTGAAAACTTCTACGTGCACTCGTTTAATCTTTCATCTCTTAATCTTGTTTGTCACACATTTGGATTTGGGCTCTTAAAACAAATATTTTCTTCAATCAAATATTGAAAATCAGGTCTAAAATTAACCATTTTCTTCCATCACATTTTTATTTATGGATCTAAAAAGAACAAGTGCTTCCATTTTTTGCATACACACATTTCATTTCTAAGGTCAATTAACAACTACGAGTGTGAATCAAGTTCATGTGTGATCACAAACACCTCACTTGGTTTGCTTTTGTCAAACCCTTCATAGGAGGCCTGCTAGGGGATTTCATCACCCCTAGGGAAGACCTCAATCAAAGTGTGAATCAAAATACATGCTTGTTTGGGAGTTAAAATCTTGTCACTCTTGGCTAAGCCCCAAAGAACTTTATACCTTTAGGAAGTGAAGGTGAAGGGTGGGTTACCCCTTTCTCTCAGCTGTGTGATAGGATTTTTCTTTGAAATCATTCCTTAGTCAACCTTGTGTAGACTATCTTGAGACCTAATTGGCCATATCCCACTTGACTAGTCATAGGGCTTGTTGATGTGTCTTCCATGTGTGTTTGTTTAATAATCATCGTTACATTCTTCAAATTTCAAAATTCAAGCTTGCTTATGTATCTTGTGTGAGTGATTTGTGTGTGTACATGTGTGATCATTCATTTAAACATTTTCAAATCAAGATAAACACCAAATACATAAAGATAAGTCACTCTACACCTCCTTCCAACACATTCATATCCAATCACTTTCATCCTAATCAATCAAGTCATCCAATCTTGTCATTCCACATCATATCTTAATCCTTATCATTTCTTTAATCCAGTCAACATCATTGAACATCATGCCAACATTAGAAGACCTAACATCTCAACTTCAAAACCTCCTCTGAACACTTCACCAAATACCCCAACCCATAGAACACCAAACCATACAAAGCCTTCAAACCCTCTTCCAAAATTTTCAACAAATTAAATCACCTCAAATCCAACACCTCCTAGCTCAAGCAAATCAATTCATTGCCATTTGTCAAATCCAACAACCACAACATCATCCCCTATCCATTTATTATCAACCAATGCCATCTCAACCCAATGTGCCATTCCCTTCTATCTCATACCAATCTAATCCATCCACTTCTTCATATGTCAATGCCACATCAACATATCCACCCATATCACAACAAGAACATACGAGCCCAAGTCCACCTTGGAAAAAAAATCAAGAGCCTTTAAGTCTTAATGCCACCTTTGACAAGGGAAATACCAATCTAGCACATGCACCCTATAACTTTATCATACCATCATCCAATCAAAATCAAAACCCTAAGCCAACACCTTCCACCCCTACACCTCCAAAGGATGTGACCCAAGGGCTACAAGCAAGGAGTCAATTTTCGCCATGTCATCAAACTCATATGTTTGAAACTACCAAAGAGTCTTCAAACACCATACCTATTCCTCTAACCCCATCATGTAGTCTCCCCCTTGAGCCTATTCAAGAGTCTTCCCCATTGATCCCAAGTCAACCTCCATTATGTCTCCATGTTGTTAACCATCCAAAACATGTTGAGCCCATTCAAGAGCCACCCCCTTCCACTTCCATTCAAAAAACCAAAGAGTTATGTCAAGAGCATTATCCTAAACATGAGGAAACATTAACCACTCATTCTAATCAAGATCTAGGCCCATCTAACTGTTAGTGTAATTAATTAATTATTACACTAGCATAAGTTAACTTAGGTCTTGCATTTAATTAATTAAGTCCTAGGTTGCATTATTAGATAAATCATTTAATAAATGGGATAATATTACCTTCCTTATTTGTAGGAGATAAGATTCCTTCTAGAAGATGAGTTGTCCTATAATTTATCTCAACATTTAATATTCATCTAGATAGGGTTCACATGTTGTCACATGTTGTTAGATTATAACACTTGGCAACATCTCATGCATATTAGGGTTTACCTCTTACCTATATAATTAGGCATCTTGTTCATTTGTAAAATATCCAATATCAATCAATCATATCATATCAATATAGAATCTCTATTGTGCATGCCTAGTTGCAACACTTTTCTTTGTGGTTCATTATCTTTCCTAGCTCAAAGGTCCTACATTGAAGACTGTAGCTTCAAGGACTGTGCATCCATAATCTCAACATGGTATCAGAGCTTGTCCAGTGAAACATCAACCCTCGATCAAGAAAGTTGGTGTGCGAGATTCTTGTAGGCTGGAGGTTTCCATTGCAGGTTACTTATTTCCACCCGAGGACCAAGCTGATTTCTGAAGTTGATTGAGTCAGATCTGAGCTCGCCATTGTCTTCAGAAGGCCTCAAAACCCTAGGATCGCCTGCCCATTCATCAAAATTGGATACATCAACCCGGGAGCTTCAGAGGCATTTTTAGGGTTTGCAAAATAAATCGTACTATCCATACAATTTGCAGCAAAAAAAATCTACCCTTGCAGTTGTCCTCTGAGGAAATTTTTTTTATGTACATAGGCCATTTAGTTTTTTCAAAAAAAAATTAGGGCATTTTATCTATATTATTGGCAAAAAATCTAGGGTTGTCTATAGTTTGCAGAAAAATTATTTCATCGACCTCCATTTTTATTCATAGGTCGGCATCCTATTATTTTTCTATGGGCTTATTATATTTTATCCTCCATCAGTATTTATCATGGGGTCTGATTTTCAAAATCCATCCGCATATTATTCTTGGGATTTTATTTGATCTCCCATTTTTTTTGGTCACGAAATATATATATAAAGTAATCTTTTGATTTTTAATTGCCAATTGGCAATATTAAAAATCATATATATATGTTTGTCAGCCCATTTAATGTCTACAGAATCTTTCTGTAGGCTGCATTTACATCTATAGGGAGGGTACAAGTCTGCGGCCATCACATCACTGTTAGCCCCGCTCAACGTTCCCTGCCGGATTTTGTTGCCGACCGCCCGCTGTTCCCGCTGGTGCTCACCGGAGTTAGTTTCCCAGCTGAGCTCACCACCGACCATTATTACCGCTGACGCTCCCACTGATCTCCCCACCGTGCTGGTGCCTCTTTTTGGCTTCATCACTGACGACACTCTACCAGCCCCAAGCCCGATCCTATCAACGACTGAGGGGTTCGCTCTATCTAGCGGCGCTGCCCCGGCACCGCTCACCTCCACCCCGGCTACCACTCCACCCGGTGGCCCCCTTCTTTTTTTCCAAACATACCGACACGGTCATATCAGCGACCAGTTGCTAAGCTCAGAGGGGCTAATTTTTTTGACCCTATTTAGCCTGCAGGTGCCTAATCAAGGCATTTTTTTTCATTTTATCACAACTTTCACCTAGGATATCAAAATTTGGAAAACGATATACCATCGGAAAGGTATTTCTATCTACTTTCGATTTGTGACATCTGTTCTATGAAATTTTTCTCTCAAAAATTTCTACATTCAACTAAAGTCCAAACCCTAATTTGGACATAAAGCCTCATAACTTTGCAACTACTCATTGGATTTCAATGATTCCAGTGGCATCAGGAAGGTGATTCAGAGATTTTTTTTATCAGTCCAACCCTTGATCAGTTTCAGCTCTAGGTACTCTTGCATGTGATTTTTTTCAGTTTGGTGCATTTGCTCAATAACCTAGTCATCTTGAAGCTTGGGAAAAGATTTTTTGATCTGGGTTGCATCACTTCAATTGTACATCATATTTGGAAGTCTTTCTTCACTGTGAAGGTTAGTTTCTTTGTTTTTTGTGGAGAAATTTCATTATGGGGCTTGCATATTTCTCTCCTTCTTTGGTTATGTTGCATAAGGGTAACTATAAGCAATGGCGAGATGGGATCTGCCACCATCTTCATTCACTTGATTTGTTGCCACATCTATATGGTCTAGTTCCTCATCCGAGTGAAGGTATTCATGAGTTTGCTTGGAGTTGCAGCAGATACACTATTTTGGAGATCCTTTGTATGCAAGTTGATTATGGTGTTTTGAGATCTATTGATCATTATGATTTCCCTCACATCCTTTGGATTAAGCTTTGGGAGCTATACAGAGATTCAGATACTCCACTATTCGCTAATGATCATGATTCAGAATGTCATTCTTTAGATCAAGTTCCCCATGATGATATTTTTTTACAAGAGGTTGATTGCCTTGATCTTTCCAAAGAGGTTGACAAGGTTCCTTTGGGTGCTTCTTCTTCATCAAAGATAGTTGGTATCCCTTCACAATCAGTGATTCCTTGTCCAGAGTCATTGATTAAAGCTTCCATCATCATCATCCATCAGGACACTTTTAGTTTTCCAGACTTGACATCACAGGATGGCTTTGTTTCAGGCATCATTGACTTGGCTACTTGTATAGGTTTGGAGAACATTCTCGAGGAGGTATCTCTCCTCTATTCAGAGATTTCATATTTGAGACTTCTTCCCTGTCATTCCTTTCAGGACCGGAGGTTTCTTTAGTATCTTCCATTGCATTTACTTCAGACTTCTTTCAGTGGTTTTGAGGACACTTCATTTATGGGGGGCTATCAAGTCTCCATCCCATCCATCATATCCATCACATCTTTGCTTTGGATATTGTTCAACATCATTTTCTGCATCGTCCTGGTGTGTCACCCTCTTCATTGATTGTGGCATCTTCATCATTAGGCAAGGAGACATTTGACCAGAGTTCTGAGACATCATCAGCCTCCATCTTCATCCTTCCTTCCTTCAATTCCTATCTGGAATGGGAAGCATCTCTGCACTTGCATTTGGTTTTTTTTCTTCTGAAAGGGAGACAAGTTGTTTGTCGGCATTGGATCTTGTTTTGTCTTCAGACACTTACCTTTCTTGCAAGTGATCTCATCTTCTGGGGGGGCTCTTTAGTCTCTCTATTGTATCCATGTGACAGATGGTGTACTTGGGGGGTATTTGGGAGTCCTACATCCTTCCCATCCTATCTCACATTTTCTGCTTTTTCACATTTTCATCTCCTTTTTGGAGAGGGGTTTTGTTCCCATTGGTTTTTCCCCTTTTCTCCATTTGTGGGAGATTTTTTGCATCTTCATGTACATGGGTACCTAACATGGCCTCATAGCCGGGACCCATCATCATTATCATCTTGCATAATCATTGTATTTTCCTCCCTAAGTTGCACTTATGGGGGGTTGTTAGTGTAATTAATTAATTATTACACTAGCATAAGTTAACTTAGGTCTTGCATTTAATTAATTAAGTCCTAGGTTTCATTATTAGATAAATCATTTAATAAATGGGATAATATTCCCTTCCTTGTTTGTAGGAGATAAGATTCCTTCTAGAAGATGAGTTGTCCTTCTAGAACTTATCTCAGCATTTAATATTCATCTAGATAGGGTTCACATGTTGTCACATGTTGTTAGATTATAACACTTGGCAACATCTCATGCATATTAGGGTTTACCTCTTGCCTATATAATTAGGCATCTTGTTCATTTGTAAAATATCCAATATCAATCAATCATATCATATCAATATAGAATCTCTATTGTGCATGCCTAGTTGCAACACTTTTCTTTATGGTTGATTATCTTTCCTGGCTCAAAGGTCCTACATTGACGACTGCAGCTTCAAGGACTGTGCATCCATAATCTCAACACTAACGATCCCACTCATAAAATACTTGGTCCTGTTTATGATCAAGCTCCCCTCTATGATCTTATCTATGATCAAGAAGGCCATGATGACCCTCTTAGAAAAATTTATGCATTCCATGGTCAAGATCCTATCATTTCACCTATCCATCAACAAGAAACCTCCATTGTTCCTATCCACCCCCTACCTAGCCCTATCCATGATCCATCAACATCCATTTTCCTTGATGATACATATGCCTCCCAAGCACACATAGAAGATCAAAAAAATACCTTGGATCTAAGTGAACACAATGCTAATCAAGATTCTAATGATCCTCCATCACCCACTATTGACCCCATTGCAAGTCCTCCATCATATCCTATTGGTATTTCCACCCTCATTCATGAATGTTCCTCAGAAAAACAAAAACCATTATCTTCCCTTGCTTCATTTTCTCCATCCAATAAGGAACTCATGTCTAGTGTTCCACCTACACCTAGTCTCGTTGTCCATTGCATACTTCAAAACATGAACCACCAAGGTAAATTTCTATACCTTTATTAACATGGTATTTTAGAGCCCATCCATGTCAAAGTCCCTCCACACTCATTTAGCCTTGGATACTCACCTCAAGGACACCAATCTTAAGATTTTGATATTTCCTCCATGCATCCTAAGTCCACCTCCTTCCATCATAATCCATATCATACACCCAAGACATAAGTTTCCATTCCACCTCCATCATCCTACAAATGTCAAAAGCATGTGACCATACACCTTCCACCATCAACTTTGACACCATTTCTTCCAACTCCTAATATACCTCCATCTAATCTACCTCCTTTACTCCCCACATCTAATATCGCCATTATACAATCCCCTTATTCATCCATCCATAAATCTTCTAAAAATCCTAATCATGACCAATCAATGCACACATTATCTGAACATGAAGCTTCCACTCATTCCACCATACCCATGGGATTCAAAAGCAAAAAAATAAATTCCTCTACCTATAAAGTAAAAAATCCTAAAAATCCTCATGTCTTAGGGCATCAATGCAAAAAGTCAAAGAAAAATACATTCAAAAAGTTATATAAGCCCATACCTCCAAAAGTAAAGGCCAAAAATAAAATGGTTTGGGTCCCTAAAAAAAAGGAAAGAAAGTCAAATGAGGCATCTACATCACAAAAATCCCAACCATCCCCTTCCATCCAAAATGCACATTCTATTCAAAAATTACAAAAAAACCATAAGCCAAACAAAAATCATAAAAATACTAAGTCTATGTGGGTACCTAAAACACTTCATCTGCCACCTCCTAAGAAAACATATCCATTGCTTCCTACACCCCATACACACTTCAATGTTTATCATAGTGTGTGCAATCATTGGTCATGGTTCCCTTCCATTTCACGAAAATTACACATACCTCCATCTCCTTATCCTTCACTCATTATCCCACATATCTCCCCCACCATCTTCCTATCGTCCATGCTTTTGGCTAAGCCTCCCCATTCATCTTTTTCATAAGCCTCATATAAGTTCTATATCTTCCCTACATAATCCACATCATAATCCACTATTTTCCTCCATAATCCACATCATAATCCATAATCTACCTACTCCATCTCCCTTTCATGTCATCCCTTACCAACATCTATGAGCATAATGACATTTGGCATGGTCCATGCAGTGACATCCATCTATAGTGGGACTACCACCTTTCATGGAACTAGACAATTGAGTCCCTCCTATCCATATTCCCCTTCTCCTAATAAAAAAAGTCAAAAAAAAAGAGAGAGAGAAAAAAAAAATAAAGTAAAGAGAAATCCCTTCATCCAATGGTGAAAACCTGGCAAATAGGCTCCTTGGATAAGTACCATGATGAAAAATTGGCAAACATGCACCATGTGTAGGTTGATTTTCTATGTCACTTACACTTGGGGGCACAATGTCTTATCTATCCAACCTATCATTTTCATGTCTTGTCATTTCCATCCTATCTACTATCTTTAGCCATCATACATACCTATCATATTAAGTCCACTTATCCACCCTTCTCCTTTTGATCTTGATGAAGACATAGGGGCAAAATGTTGAAACATGTTTTTTGGGTATCTCTTGACATACCTCATCCTTCCAAACAATCCTATCATTATCCTATTGTCATAAGCTTTGTCATGAAAAATCCTAAGTATTGTACCTAGAATGGGGAATGTTATTCCTATGCGAAATAGTCTTTGGAAATCACATCCTTGCTCTCTTATGATGCATACATCCATTCCATTCACTATGGCCTATCCTTTCGATCCATCCATCTATCATGAGCCTTTTATCCCTTATCTCATCACCCACCCTTTCATCCATCAATCTCATCTATCTCCTTGCCCCTAGACTTGGTTTTCCCCTTGACATTGGTATCTAGCACAAAGGATACTCAAATTTTCATCCTTTGACACCTCAAAACATTTCAAATTTAAAAAAATTAAAAAAAAAAAAATCCAAAAAAAATCAAAACATTTAAAAAATCCAAAAAAAATCAAAACATTTCAAAAATCTAAAAAAATAAAAATATTTCAAAAATTCCTAAAAAATCAAATATTCTGAAAATACAAAAAAAATCAAATTATCCTTAAAAATACAAAAAATCAAATAGCCAACAAAAATCCAAGCAATAAAATCAATCCATCTAATTACTTCTTCCAATTTCATCGATTCAATTCCTCAACTCAATCCAATCATCCAACCATTCAACCAAATTAATCATCTTCATCAAAACCATTTCATCCAATCAACTCAATCGAATCAATCCAAGCAATAATCCAAATGCAAGTCAATCCTTAATCCATACCAATCAAGTCGATCAATCTTGTCAAATTATCCAATCACATCCTTTGGTCTTGATCCCAATCTTGTTGTAAATCCAATCAATCAATAAATTATCATCACCCTTGTGTTGATCTAGGGATATGTCGTTCCCTACAATGACAACACTATCATCATCAATCAAAGTTAATCAGTCAATTATCAATCATCCTTGTGTTGATCTAGGGATATGTCACTTCCAGCAATGACAACACTATCATCATCAATCAATCCATCAATCAACAGTTTACAGCTTGACAGGGGCACTACCTTGTTTGTTTTTGAATCATTTATGCATGCTTTCTTGCTTGCTTGTGTGTGTTATCATTTTATCTTGCATTTGTATCAAATCCATATCATTCCAACTAATATTCATATCTTGTGCATGTTGGAATATCTTTTTGCACTATCCTTTGTATCTAAGGTCATATCATACCTTTTGTGCATTAGGACTTTAATGCTCTAATTTTACTTCCTCATACATCTAGACAAGGTTGTATTATGTTGGGGAATGAGACAAATCATCACCTTGGTCCTTATATCTTGGTGCATAACGTCTAGTGCTAAATCAAACATCATTGTTGCTCACTTTCATTGTAGCATAATGCATCCTTCCCTTCTTCTATCCATTCCTTCATCTTTAGTTCTTGACCCATCCCTTTCATTTCAAGAGCCTACCCGTGTTTGTCCAACCTGCCTATCCTCTCGAGGGGGCATCATCATTCCATCATCATCCTATTTTGATATCATCATCATCCCATCCTTTTCCCCATCTCATCATCATTATCTTATCTTTCTATCATCATCCATTTTCCTCTATCCATACCTTATCTTCTTGGAAATGATGTTACTCAACACAGGTCTCATCATCTTGAACATCATCTCAAAGAGGGGAAAAATGTAGACACTCAAAAATTTCCTCTTACAATACCTTGTCCCGACATTACATCATTTAGACATTTTGTAGCATCTTTTGCCCCAGGTACCCATGTCATCATCTAATTAGTTAAATAAATCTTAGTTATTTGACTAATTTCATTTATTCCCTATTTATCCATAATCCCCTTTTCTATAATTAAATAAATATTTATTTATTTAATTATTCATGACCATTTATCCTCTCTAATTAAATAATTACTTCAATTGTTTAATTAGTCATTTATCTATTCTCCTATAATTAAATAAATTTGTATGTATTTAATTATCCTTTTCACCCTAGGTAGTTTATAATTAAATAATGTTTTTACATTATTTAATTATCTTTCCACATCATCCCTATCCTCTATTAGATAATACTTTATCATTATTTAATAATTTTATCATTTCATTATCCTTCCCATCTTTTTAGGATTTATTTCCTTTAAAACAATAAATCAAAATCTTTCTATCTTTTTAAAATCTTATCTCATCTCGTTGTATTTCCTCTTTTGTCAAAAAATCAAATTCTTATGGAATCTTATCAAATCTTATCTATGTCCACATCAAGGCTCTATAAATACAACCTCTCACAATCCATTTAGGAAGGTTGATTCTTAAGTGTCCACACTCTATCAAAATCATTCTTCAATCTTCCATTTGTCTCTATCATTCTCCATTTGTCATTTTCATCAGGCTGTTATGCTGCTGAATTGAGCAACCAACACTCTCCAACAATCAACCTTCAAAATCTTGCATTCTTATGTAGGTGGAGAAGAGGAATGAAGATAAATAAAGTTTAGTGTGGATTTGGGTTTGCATTTGTTTTTTTATTGTGATTTTCATGCTTTCTCGTACTCTATTGTGCTAGTTAGGATTTGATATATTTCTATTTTAGTTTTATATCTGATTTTTGCCTAATTACACTATGCTTCACCAGAACTAAACTCCAACAGAAAGAAGGTGCACTCTATTTCAATTCATCACTTGGTAGTGATCCATTCTCCATTTTCTTAATCACTTCAGGTTGTGAACCATTAAGGAGAATGTGTCCTGATAGTGAACCATTGTAATATTCTATATTCAAATATATTATATTGTGAGCTAACCCTCACCGTGTTTTCCATGTAAAAATACTAGTGTTCATGTGTGTTGATTCTGTTGGATATTGTGGTTGTGTTGTTGATATTTGGTTGTCATTGATGTCAACACTATTAGCATTGATGCACTAGATGTTGTATATGTTGAGGATATTGAGAAAATTGTAATAAGAAGTGTTGCAACTTGTCAGTAGTGAAGTGAAGTTCATTCTACCAGTGAGTTCATTTCATTGGTGTTTAGAGGTTGTGGACTAAAGGGTTTCTTGTTGATCATTTCTAGTTTATCCAAGTCAACTTTTAGAGATTTCCATGAAGATTTGATCAAGTTATGAAGATTTGTATTCTGACAGTTTTTTTGTTACTTTTGTTTGTGTTCCTAAATGAAGATCATATGATTTTAGTAAGTTTAGTTGCTACAAATGCTTCTCTGGTGTTTCATAATGTTTGTGGATGTTTCTAGTTCATGATCTATTTGTGTTGCATGTCTGCATTGTTCATTGTGCTCACAATCTGAGATTTTCTCTTGCGTGTTCATGTTTTTCATGTTCTTGGTTGACAAGGTGTTGAAGTGTGTTGTGGATCTTTGAGGTGTAATTAATTGGAGTGGTTCATGTTCAAGGATGTTATTTCGGGTCTTAACCATGTTATGACCGAATTTGGTTGATTTGCGTGAATAATCTTTATTGATCTGAGATGAATGTTTATATTCTTTTTTATTCTTTTATTGGAGCCAACTTATAGTGATGTAATTTCTTGTTGTGGATATATAAGAGTGGTTGTTTTATCATTTTGTATGGTGTATGAGGTGTGAGTGTGCATTTCCTATGTGTGAATATTGTTTAGATCATTTAAAGGTAGAGCAAAGTGTGAATAAGAGTGAAGAAGAGTGAAGAAGTGTTCATGTGCTTAACCAAAACAATAACCAGGAATTAACAAATGCTATTTTCTCAGTTCAAAGTCTGATGGATTTAATCAAAACTTTTTCATAAGATAGTGTGTCTTCCTTTGTAATTGAGTAGTGAGCTCTAGGCAGTGTTCCTGAATGCATGTGCATTCCCCATTCATATTTCTTATAATTTTAATAGGGTATAATCTTGTCGACTGACCTCCACCATGGTTTTTCCCCTAACACGGTTTCCACATAAAAATCTTTGTGTTATTTGTGTTTATGATCTATTGTTCATTTATGCTTTCATTGATATTGATCAAATCTATGAATAAGGATTAATAAGTTTAATAAGTTTGAAATTCGGTGACAACTGATTTAGCCCCCCTCTCAGTTGTCTATCCTTGTGTTACCAAAAATTGGTATCAAAGCTAAGTTCCTTAGAAGAAGTTTGACAACTTGAGGTGATCCGAGATGGTGACTTATAAGAAGGATAGTCCTAGATTTGATGGAAAAAATTATTCTTTATGGAAGAATTGAATGGAGTTCCATCTAAGATGCATTGGTGAACCCTACTAGAGCATTACAAGTAATAGGTATGTTATTCTACCGAATAGTGTTTATGTTGAGTATAATATCATGGCTAAGGAGGCATTGTTGAGTGTTTTGACTGATACTGAGATGACAAATGTGATGGATCTGAAGATTGATTATGAGATCTAGAAAAATTTGGAGACCTTGTATGAAGGTGATGCTAATGTGAATATTTCTAAGCTACAAAGTCTGAAAGGGAAATATGAAAATTTGAAAATGGGTGATGATGGAAAATGTTACTACTTTCATGCAAAGAGTTAATGAACTTGTTTGTGGTATTAGATGTGCTGGTGGAAAGATAGATCAATCAAATATTGTTGCTAAAGTGCTTAGATCCTTTCTTGATTCTTACAAAGTTAAAGCTAGTACCATTGAAGAGCTCCAGACTGTGACAACTGTTACCAGAGATATGTTGATTGGTAAGCTTAATGCTTTTGAGTTGAGTGAATTTTATGATGCCCTTCATAAGGTTGAATTTGCATTCAAGGCTACTAATTCTAGAAGAGATAAAAAAAGATATGATCTAAGTGAAAGTTCATCAAGAAATACATTAAAATATGAAGATGAGATGAAACAGCTTGATGAAGAAGAAAGAGAGCTAGAAGAGCTTGAAACATTGATTGTGAAGAGAGAAGCCAAAGGACAAGGTAAGTATAAAGGAAATTTTCCTATTAAATGTTTCTCTTGCAATAAGATAGGTCATTTTGCATCAAGTTGTCCTGAGAGAGTTTCTAAGCCAAGATATAACAAGCCTAAATTCCAAAAGAAGTGTTACTATGCTGCTGATGAAGGTGTGACAGATGATGAATCTGATAAAGGAAATGAAAGTGAAGATGAATTAGTATTTATTGCCATCAAGGAAAATAATTTTGTGTCTACTAAATCTACAAATTGTACAAATGTGGAGAAATCCCTAGTTGCTCAAGTTGAAGAGAAAGATGAATGGGTAATTGACAGTGGTTGTTCTCATCATATGATAGGAGATAAAAGTAAGTTTGTGAGTTTGGAAAAATATGATGGTGGTGTTGTGAGATTTGGTGACGACAAAGCTAGTGTGATCCATAGAAGAGGATGTATTTCTTTTTATGGTAAGCATAATAATGATGATGTCTTGTATGTTGAAGGTTTGAATCATAATCTTTTAAGTGTTGGAAAAATGGTTGATACAAGATACAATCTTTAGTTCAAGGATGGTAAGTGAAAGATATTGGGAAATTATGGAAATATGATTGCATCAAGTACAAAGACAAAAGGTAATATTTTTCACTTGAGTACTGTTAGTAAAAGTTGCTTGATTGCTCAAGTTGATGAAAGTTGGTTGTGGCATAGGAGAATGTGTCATGTTAACTTTGATTTAATATTGTCAAGATAAGTTCTACTAAGGCTATGAGAGACCTTCCTAAGTTGATGAAACCTACTAATTCCATATGCAAAGAATGTCAATTAGGGAAGCAATCAAGCATTTCATTTCGGAGTAAACAACAAAATTCAAATGGATTGTTGGATCTTTTGCATACTAATTTGTGTGGTCCTACTAGAGTTAGAAGTTTACAAGGTTATAGGTATTTCATGTTGCTTATTGATGATCATTCAAGAATGATGTGGGTTACTTTCTCAAGGGAGAAATATGAAGCTATGGAAAACTTCATGATCTTTAAAGCTAGAGTTGAGACAGAGATAGGTCTAAAGATTAAATGGTTGACTTCAAATAGAGGTGGTGAATTCACTTTTGGTGAGTTTAATTCTTTCTATGAAGAACATGGGATAAAGAGGAAATTATCTACACCACGGACCCCTCAACAAAATGGAGTTGTGGAAAGGAAGAACAAAAAAATTCTAGATGTTGCTAGAACCATGATGTTGGAAGGAAATGTACCTCATATCTACTAGAGAGAAGCTATGAGTACTGTTGTATACACACTTAACCATGTACAAATAAAAGGTGATACCGGTAAGACATCTTTTGAGCTATGGACTAGTCAAAAGCCTACTATTAGATATTTCAAAATATTTGGAAGCAAGTGTTATATCAAGAGAGATGAAGATATAGGAAAGTTTGATGCTAGGAGTGATGAAGGAATATTTTTGGGTTATTCTACTAATAGTAAGGCCTACCAGTGTTACAACAAGAGATTGAAGAAAATGGTTGAAAGTGTAAATGTTAATGTTGATGAAGACATATCTACACCACCTAGAACCTATGGATATGATTCTGATGATCAAAATGATAGTACAAACCAAGGAAAGCAAGGTCAGACTTACAATCAAATGAAAATCATTCCATTGAATCAAGGAGATCAAGAAGGAGAGATTGGTGAAAGAATAGAAGAGAGATCATAAGAGCCTGAAGTTGAAGAAAATTATAAGAAGACTCTGAGGTATGTAAGGTTGAATCATTCAGAGAATCGGATCATAGGTGATAAGAACAAAGGTTTCCAGATTAGGAGAAATATTTTAGAAGAATATTGCTTGATTTTGAAGACTGAGCCTAACAATATGAATGAAGCATGTAATGATGAACATTGGGTTGAAGTAATGAAAGGGGAACTACAAAAAATTGAAAAGAATGATGCATGGATTCTTGTTCCCAGACCTAAGGATAAAAATGTAATTGGAACTAAATGGGTCTTTAGAAACAAACTGAATGAGCAAGGTGAAGTGGTTAGAAACAAAGCGAGACTAGTATGTAAGGGATATTCACAGATGGAAGGTATTGATTTTGAAGAAACCTTTGCCCATATTGCTAGAATTGAAGTTGTGAGATTGTTTCTTGCTTATGCTACTTAAACAGACTACAAAGTTTATCAAATGGATGTCAAGTAAACTTTTCTAAATGGTGAGTTGGAAGAAGTGTATGTTGAACAACCTGATGGATTTTAGATGAATGATTAGGGAGATATGGTTTTTCGGTTGAAGAAATAATTGTATGGACTTAACCAAGCCCCTAGAGCATGGTATGCTAGATTGGATAAGTGCTTGGTGAAGCTTGGATTTAACAAAGGTACTACTGACAGTAATTTGTATTTCAAGATTGATCATAATAAAAATTTGATTGTTGAAGTTTTTATTGATGATATCATATTTCGAGGAGATGATAGCTTGTGCATGAAGTTTGCTAATGAGAGGAAGAATGAGTTTGAGATGTCAATGATTGGAGAGATGAAATTATTCTTGGGATTATAAATTACTCAGTTAGATAAAGGGATATTTATATCTCAATCCAAGTTGTGAAAGAATTACTGAAGAAATTTGGTATGGTAGATTCAAATCCAGTTGGTACACCCATGGTGACTGGATGCAAGTTGACAACTGATGATGATTCTCAAAAGGAAAATCAAACTAGATATAGATCAATGATTGGTGGATTACTTTATTTGACTCAAACTAGGCCTAATATCATGAATGTTGTATGTATTGTTACAAGATTTCAAGTTGATCCAAAATAATCTCATGTGACTACTGTGAAGAGGATTTTTAGATTCTTGAAGGGGACAACTGATTTTGGGTTGTGGTATTCTAAAGATGATGATCTTACTTTGAGTGTCCTTATTGATGCTAATTGGGAAGGGGATGTGAATGAAAGAAAAAGTAATAGTGGTGGAGCATTTTTCTTGGGAAAGAAGTTGATTTCATGGTTAAGTAAAAAGTAGAATATTATTTCCTTATCTATTGCAGAGGCATAATACATTGTTGTTGCTAATAATTGTACTCAAGTACTATGGATGAAGTAAATGTTGAAGGATATCAGAGTTGTGTATGATGAGCCTATTGTTATATTTTTTGATAACTCAAGTGCTATTAATATTTCTAAGAATCCAGTGTTGCATTCCAAGACCAAGCATATATCTATTAATTTTCACTTTTTGAGGGAGAAAGTAAGTGAAAAGGAAGTTAGATTGGAGTATGTGCCTACTAAGGAGAAAATTGTAGACATATTTACAAATTCATTGCCTAAGGATACTTTTGAGTATCTTAGAGGGAAGTTAGGGGTGATTAAGCCTCCTAATCAGAACTAAGATGAATTGATTTGCATCAATCCATGCATTTCATGATCATATTTTGATCTAGATTGATGTTGTGGTGGCTGCTACTTAGGGGGAATAGTCATATGTTCAGATGTTTAAGTGTGTGGTTCAAGATCTTGTAATGTATATCTTTTCCATTGATTTCAAAGGGGGAGAAGAGTAATGTGAAAACTTTTTGAGAAAGAAGAACCTTGTGGGGAGAAGAGTTGTGTGGATGAGTAGTGTTGATGGTATTTTTCACATCATGTGTTGCCATCAATGCCAAAGGGGGAGATTTTTGGATATTGTGGTTGTGTTCTTGATATGTGGTTGTCATTGATATCAACACTATTAGCATTTATGCACTACCTGTTGTATATGTCGAGGATATTGAGAAAATGGTAATAAGAAGTGTTGTAGGTTGTCAGTAGTCAAGGGAAGTTCATTTTCTTAGTGAGTTCAATTCGTTGGTGTTCAGAGGTTTTGGACTAAAGGGTTTCTTGTTGAGAATATCTAGCTTATCCATTTCAAGTTTTAAAGATTCGTGTGAAGATTTGATCGAGTTATGAAGATTTGTATTCTGACAGTTTTTTTGTTACTTTTGTTTGTGTTCCTAAATGAAGATCATGTGATTTTAGTAAGTTCAGTTGCTCCAGATACTTCTTTGGTGTTTCATAATTTTTGTGGATGTTTCTAGTTCATACTCTATCTATGTTGCACGTCTGCATTGTTCATTGTGCTCATGATCGGATATTTTCTCTTGCGTGTTCATGTTTTTCATGTTCCTGGCCGATAAGGTGTTGAAGCATGTTGTGGATCTTCGCGGTGTAATTAATTGGAGTGGTTCATGTTCAAGGATGTTATTATGGGTCTTAACTATGTTATGGCTAACTTTGGTTGATTCACATGAATAATCTTTATTGATCTGAGCTAACTATTTATATTCTTTTTCATTCTTTTGTTGGAAACGACTTATAGCCATGTAATTTCTTGTTGCGGATATATAAGAGTGATTTTTTATCATTTTTTATGGTGTATGAGGTGTGAGTGTGTGATTCCTATGTGTGTATTATTCAGATCATTCAAAGGTAGAGAAGTGTGAAAAAGAGTGAAGAAGAGTGAAGAAGTGTTCGTGTGCTTAACTGGAACTATAACCAGGCATTAACAAATGCTATTTTCTTACTTCAAAGTCTAATGGATTTAATCAGAACCTTTCTGTAAGATAGTGTGTCTTCCTTTGTAATTGAGCAATGAGCTCTAGGTATTGTGCCTGAATGCATGTGCATCCCCCATTCATATATCTTATACTTTTAACAACGTATACTCTTGTGGACTGACCTCCACCATGGTTTTTCCCCTAACAGGGTTTCCACATAAAAATATTGGTGTTATGTGTGTTTCTAATCTATTGTTCATTTATGCTTTCATTTATATTGATCAGATCTATGAATAAGGATTAATAAGTTTAATAAGTTTGAAAGTCAGTGACAATTGATTCACTCCCCCTCTTAGTTTTCTATCCTTGTGTTTCCAACAGATGCATTTCCTTGATTCCATTTTCTCTCTTGTTGTTTTAGTCAAAACTATAATATTGTTTGGATGCATTTTATGTGAATGGTTTAATGGAATACTAATTCACCCCCCCTCTGAGTATTTTGGGTTTTCAACAATTAGTATCAGAGCTTGGTTCCTCTAAAGAAGTCTAACAACTTGAGGGAGGTCCTAAAATTCAAATATATGGAAGAAGAAAAAAAATATTCCTCTGGAAGAGATCTCTATTGAGCATACAAATTAAAATGAAGATTTGAAGGATAGATTGAAGGAAGCAAATGTGTGCATTAAGAAGCTGAAGGAAAGATGTGGAGAAGTTAGTAATCAATTAGATAAAGAAAATGAGGACATCACCAGATTGAAAGAATAGTCGGAAAAGAAGATAAAAATTGAAGACTGTCAAAAAGATGAAATTCAAAGGAAGATGGATGAATGTGCGAAACTTGAGCAAGAAGTGGTAATTCTGAAAATAGATTTGGCAAAGGAAAAAAGACATGAAGTTAAATTTGTGACAAGTTCTACATTGTTGTACAAACTAATTGTAGGATAGAAGTCCTCTATGGATAAACATGGTTTGGTATTTGAAGGACAAAGTTCAAAGGTGAATAAATCCCATGACATGAAGACTCAAAGAAATGATGGAAAATTCAAGAATCTATGGAGAAATACTGAAAGGATTCCTATTAGACAACCTAATGCTCAAAGGTACATATCTTTTAATGGTGTCTATTATTCTTGCAATAAGTTTGGACATAGATAAAAATATTGTGAAAATAAAATGAAAAAAAAACTTTATCATTCTCCGATCAATGTTTGGAATGCAAGAGGATTGGACATAAAACTAAAGAATGCAGAAATCGGAAGCTAAATAATATGATTTATACATTCAATGGCTATTGTTATCACTATAATTGATTTGGACACAAGGCTAACAAGTGAAAACATAGATTGAATAAAGGAAACTTTGGATGGAATAATGTTTGTTATATCTGCAACAATCCGAGACACTTTTCCAAAGACTACAAAAGTAGAAATATGAGAAGTAACAATTCAGTAAAGAGATATGAACCAATTATTAATATTGATCTGAAAGAGGTTAAGAAGGAAATGAAAAGGATTTGGAGAAATGAAGGAGAATTTTAAAAGCAAGGAAAACTAGAATCGTCATTTTTTGTGTCATCCTCCGGTGTAGACAATCCTAGTAGAAATTAAATCTAAGCAGTGGCTAAGGGGGAGAAATAATAATAAAAATTAACATCCCTCTTTTCGATACATGATGTCACATCATGACATAAACATATTTATTAAGGTAACAAATTCATATTCATGTGAAAGGCATATTTAAACACACGTGTGAAGAATTAATTCCATAGAGTTTGAAATGATGGAAGTATACACAAAGTTTCAAGACATCTACTTGCATTCTAAAGCATTTATTGCTGAATAGTTTTGGATTAAGGAAATAAATTCAGATATCTTAGGGAAAGTTCATTCGTTGAATGAAATTTGTGAAGGAAAAGAAGTATTTAGGGAAAGCTTGAAGAAACCAGAGCAATTCCATACAACAAAATTTTGGTTTTGGTTTGTAAAAAAGAGGTAAGTCACTATTTCTATACACTATTTCATCTGAATTACTTGTCAATTTTTTTTTAATACGATGGATATACCTTGAATTAAAGATGTAATGATGAAAAAACGTCCCCTTAACTTGGCCTTGATTTAGTGTTGTAATATGACTAATATATTCATATTAGGTCTTGGGCCCTTGTGAACTAAATAAACATCAATGGTACCTTTCCCAAGTGTTGTAATACATTTTCACACTTTTCTAAGGTCTTGTTAATGAAATACACCTAATAAACCTCTTTTGTGCATCAATATTGCCTTATTTTAAAGTGTTTTAAAGTGTTGTAACACACACACTTTTCTAGGTTTTTCATTAATAATTGGGATTTATTATGCTTTAATTGGCCCTATTTTACATCCAAAAGCCTCATTTATGTGTATTTTTTAGTATAATCCTGACAAAACCCTTTAAAACATCAAAATTTTGAAAAACCCACCTCAAAAAGCTAAGTTGGGACTCATTCATCATTCTGGGTGAATGAGTCCCATTTAACTCAAAACCAAAATTAATTTAAATCTTTGGTGAGATTTTATTCTCCTAGATCCAATGTCAGCTTGTAGTGTTGTAATTTTGATAATTATTGCATAATTGAGTATAAATACAAGGTTCTTTCACTCATATTCTTACCTAGCATTCAAGAGAGTTCACAAGAGCATTCAAGAATTCACAAGAGAATTCAAGAGCATTCAAGGGAAGATTATCAAGTATTTTAGAGTAGCATTCAAGTGTCAATCATCATGTCAAAGATTTCATCCATCATGTTTGTTATTTTTCTAATAATTATGATGTAGGATTTTATGATTCAAGCATGTCTTTCATGCAAGATCAACATCATTCAAGCAAGAGTCAAGAGTCACATCCATTGCAGCCATCTCAAGCATATTTGTAGCACCTTATTGCTAGGGTTTGGTGAGTTACAACATTGTTATTTGTTCATTCATCATTTTCCATTCATATTTTCTTTCATTACAAGGTTTAATTACTGTTGAAATAATATTCCACTCAGCTCCCTTCGGGTTCCCCTTTTTTTTGCATGTTCATGCGCTGGCCTGCGCGTCTCCGCGTTTCTTCGGCTTCCCGGCAGGTTTTTGATCTTTCCCTTTGTGTGCATTCCTCGCTTCGCAACTTTGGCAAGCGGCTTCCCTTTTGGCTCTTGAGATGCTGCGCTGGGCGCCCACGTGTCTCGCCTGCGGGGTTTTTCATTTTCTGTTGCTTTATGTTTCCTACGGGTTGCGAAACGGGGCCCACATCTCTATACGTGGCGGTGTAGCGCAATCTTTCCCTAGCAGGAGTAGAGTATGCTGCGGCGGGCTGCGAAGGATTTCTATTGGCCTTCTTTATTTCCTGGCGGGGCCCACCCTCGCTCACGTGTCAGCGGTTCGCGGCTTTTAAAACAACAAGGGACGAGAGCACCACGGGTTGCGAAACGCGGCCACGCGTCTTTCGCCCCCTTTTCATGCGGCCTTTCCCCGTTTTCAAAGTAGCCTCCGTCCCCTGAACACGTGTCACTTCTCCGCAAGCTCCCGGTCAATGGAGAAGGAGTTTTCATTCGGGCCGCGGTTTGCTGCCACGTGCCTTACATCGATTATCAAAGCAAGCTGTGAGATGGCCGAGCGGGATGGTGTCATTGACTGCTGCTCGCCATGGTTCTCTAAGGCGGTGGACGACACTCGTCGCTTCGAAGCCTGGTTGGGACCACTGCCATCATTTCAAAAGGGCACGCCTGTAACTAACCAACTGGATGTTGTACCCTAATTGGCTGCTCTCATAACGGCATTGGGAATATTCTTATCCGGGCATCATTACGGGGGATTGTGGAATCATTCTGTTACAACTCTCCAGGCGGTGGGATTTTGCTCTCCGGCTATATATACTCCCTCTGTTGAGGGAAAATCGTCCAAGATTTTACAGGAAGAATACTGGTTTTAGTAAGAGACGCCAGGCCTCTTTTGCATGTTTATTTACAAGATACTTTCAGACTGTGCCTATTGTTCGGCCTTTCTGCTTTTTATGTCTTGATTAAATTGTGAACTGTGCTTTTTATTGTCTTAAGCATTTCATTTGAGGAGACTTCTATATATTGAACGCAAACTTGCTGGTCTAAATCATGTCTTAATGAATCTTCTTAGCAGTAAGAATGTATGTGATACTGTTTTATGTCAATTAAATGAACTATTTATGCTATTGCTTTAAGCTTCCGGTGTTTTGGAACATATCAATAACATTCAGGCCCTTGAGTCTATGATTTATCGTGCCTATCAAAAAGCTTTGGCGCATCGCCTTAGATTAATATTTGTTTCATTATATCTACTTCCTTTTCCCTTTCCAAAAACCATTATATAGAAGAAGCCGGCTTCTTTAAAATCCGGAGGTCACTCAGTTTGGCGCAAAGGGGTCCCCCTTGAACTGAGTTTCCCATAAAGGCACTGTTATCTCGTCAATTTTTGGCGTCAACAGTTTGTCCTTTTTTCTGGCACGCCCGGTGGGACCCAAACTAATGAAATCGTCTTCTAAAAGGGTGTATGAGCCATCGGCCTGTAACTAGATCCCAAACTGCAAGTAACCCAGGTTTACTAGTGCCTCCATCCAGGACAGTCCAGGCCGCAAATCAGTTAGTAACCGTTCCATTCCCACCACCCTTTCCTCTCACCATGTTGCCGGCCGCGAACAGAAATTATGTAGCATGGGATGCTGGGAGTCCCCTTGTAGCTCCGGTAGCACCTGCTGTTTGGGGTGCCATACCGGTTTCGGCCCTGAAAGCTCTTCCCAAATTCGCCGGAGATAACACAAAAACGCCAGCAGAGCATTTGCAGGATGTAGCGGATGTATGCCTAGTACATGGTATCACGGCGCAGAATGTAGCCCTGAGGCTCCTTGCTGCGTCCTTCAAAGGAAAGGCCCTGGAGTGGTACCGAACACTGACTCCTAATACCATTCGCACTTGGGATGACCTCGGAGATCCATTCTATGAAAGGTTTTCAAATGACGGAGATCGTTCTTCGCTATATTATCAGTTATCCGTCATCAAACGAGCACCCCAGGAGGCTCTGACGGACTTCAATGCCCGATTTCACTCGAGTTGGCGGAGGATTCCCGTGACCATCCGCCCGACCCCAGATTTGGCGTTCATATTCTATCTGAAGTCCATCAATCCCGACATTTCTATGATGATCAAGTCTCTGGGAGGAGCCACTCTACCAGATGCATATGCCACCACTATCAAAGCAGAAAATCACTTGATAGACTGCGGAAAATTGCCTCCTCGACCTGTTATGCTGATATTTCCTGAGATATCAAACGTGGCACAAGAGGTGGCGTCGACCAGTGTGCCAACGACTCCCCAGTCAGCGTACTTATATACAGCCGCTCCTGAAAACTTGGCCTCTACATCAAGTTCTCCAAAGAATGAAATGGGCGACCTCAAGGAGATGCTACGGACTATGGCGAATGATATAACAACGCTCAAGTGGAATCAAGCAATGCCTCCGCGGCCTGCGTATCAGAACTACCAAGGTGGGCGGCCTACCTATCAGCAGAATCAATATCAGAATGTGCATCGCACTAACTCACCAACGGTGGCTATGAACCAAATAGTTCTGGTGCCTATGCCACTGGCAGGAGCATCGCCAAGCTCTAGCAGAGAATTAACCGCGAGACAAAATAATCTTATTGATGACATCAATCCATGGTGCTTCCCTTGCAACGATGCGCATATGCCCCGAAATTGTCCGCGTGGCAACTTACAACAAAGGATAGCAGAGCAACGTAGTCAAGGGATTGCGACAGAGAACGAAGAATACAGATATGCCTCGGCAATGGAGAATGCGGTCCTTACCGCGCAAATACAAGGAATGTCCCTGGAGCAAGAGTCCGACATTGTTCCTGATCATGCGCTCTTCTCATGGATGGAAGACGAGGAAATGGTGTTTGCGAATGACATGTCCACTGCCGAAACGCCGCGGGTAAAGTCTGACTATAATACACTCTCCAAGAGAAGATTCACCGGTGAGGCCGTGGTTTCACTTTCGGACAATCCGCAGTGCAAGGACGTTTCGGATCAAATTCCTGGTGGCCCGACCGAATCCTTGTCTCCTCAACGGCGGAAGGAAATTATTATAAGAAAAGCCAAGGAGCAGAAATCTCTGAGCTCCTCACCTCTTAATGTGGTGGAGCAGTTGAAGAAATCACCTGCTAATATGTCTTTATGGGACATTCTAGCTATCCCGGAGCAGAAGACCATACTCCAAAAAGCGCTTCAGCAACAGATGGACCCAACACTAACCGAGCCTTTGGCCAGTACCGAGGCGGTTTATCAAATGCCACCAACTAAGGTTGTCGCAAACAAAGTGATGGAATCCCATGCGGAAGGCGGAGGTAGGCCAAAACCTCAACCCTTCTTCTTGACTCTCATTATAGGGGAGAAACTATTACACAACGCTATGATTGATTCTGGCGCTAGTACCACGGTTATGCCAAAACTAATAGCCGAAGCCTTGGGACTCAGCTACGAACCTATGAAGAAAGGGGTGATGCAGCTAGATGGAAATAAGGTTGATACTGTGGGTGTCATCAAAGCACTTCCGTTGACTCTATTTGCCTGCCCGAGTATCACGGTCCCGCAAGATACAGTGATCATAGATGTTCCGCCAATGTTTGGTCTTTGCCTTTCTCGAGAGTTTACTTCAAAGGTGGGCGGCTATTTGTCTTTAGATTAGTCACATCTAATACTTAGGACCAAACATGGCGCAAAGATGAAGATAGAATTGGAGGTTCTGCATTCCGAACATGTGGCGAACGAGGCCCTGATTAACTTTGAAGCGGCACATACCTCCATCACCAAGCAAGACATGTACAATGTTGAACTGCTGGAGGAGGAGAAGGTCAACGGAGACCGAAGTGATAGCGAAGACGCTCTGTTGAGTGAACATATAAATAATGATCCCTTCGGAAATTATCATGCTACCGGTTTAGGCACATATGTGATCTATGACGAAGACCAAGTTCTTCCGAAGGTCGTCAAAGAGCCCGACGATGACCAAGCAAGTGAGCTGTGGACATTATATTTTGATGGAGCAAGGAGCAAAGTTGGAGCTGGAGCAGGGATATGTCTAATATCCCCACAGAATGAAAAGTTGCTGAGGGCCTTCCGATACCAATTTGCTTGTTCAAATAATGAGGCTGAATATGAGGGTCTAGTCCAAGGCCTACGCCTAGCGGAACGAATGGGTATCAAACAATTGATTGTATTCGGAGATTCAGAACTGGTAGTTAATCAGGTCCGAGGAGTCTCAGCAGCAAAGAATATCCGCATGAGATCCTATCGGCATCGAATCTGGGACCTTATAGAAAGTTTTGAAGCTTTCAACATCCTGACCATTCCCCGAGCTCAGAATGGCGATGCAGACCGCATGGCAGTAATCGGAGCTCAGTTTGATCCTGTCTCCGACTTGCTTCGGAACAAATATTCAGTACGAGTGCTGGTTAGACCAGCAATACCCGATAATGACCAAAGTTGGCAAGTCTTTGAGAGCGATGAACACATCGCCTCGTTTATTCAAAACTCAGGGGAATTTGCCGATCAACTCCAACCAAAGATCGCTGAGGCCTACGAGGGACAAATTATGCAGCTGAAATCAAATAAGCTTCCGAAAGGATTGGTTACTCTCAAAAAAATTTTCGATTGTAGTGACGCCCGAAATGATAAGCGGAAGTTCGTGGCGGAAAAAGGTGATTATGAGAATCTTCGGGTCTCCGATGACAGGAACCTTCGGGTCGGAAAAGATGTCTCACAGCAAGATAGAGAAAGGCTTATGAATTTCTGTGAGAAATATGGAGTAGTAGCCTGGTCCTACGATGATCTGGAAGGTTATGATCCTAGTATCATTCAACATACTATTGAGCTAACAGAAGGTGCAAAGCCAATCCGACAGAAACAGCGGCCGATCAACCCTAAAGTTGAAGCCTTGATGGCACAAGAGCTAACCAAGCTCATTGAGTCGCGTATTGTTTTCCCAATTAAACATAGTACTTGGGTATCAAATCTGGTACCAGTCCGAAAGAAGAATGGTGATATACGCTTATACGTAGATTTCTGAGACCTAAATAAAGCATCTCTGAAGGACCACTATCCCTTGCCTTCTATGGAGTCGATCCTCCAAACCGTTGCGGGATCGGAAATGTTCTCTCTACTGGATGGCT
>VDFB02047397.1:75423381-75884126 GCA_007258455.2 Sequoia sempervirens | reverse complement strand
TTTTGCCGAGTTCATGGTCAAGGAAATGATATAGCAAATAGAGAATTATCAGGCGGAGATGAAATTTAGATTTCTTTCCTACCTGGTCCACATGTTCCTGCATCAGAATCCGGATTTCTTCGCCCGATTTTTCCCACTATCAATTTTTGATGAGCAGAATAAAAGAAAGCTGGTATCTACATGGACACCCTACCTTTCCACAACATATGACTACTATGCCTTCGCGGACTATTTCATAGCCCCGGTCCTGAATGATTTGATCGGAGAGGGTGATATCGTCCGGCTTAACACTGAGCAGACTGGATTTCTGCAAAGCTACATCCCCGCTTGCGACTGGTTCCTGGGCAAGGATTTCACGATCCTTCGAATGAGGGGCTTTATTGACAGGCCTTTCCTGCTCCCGGCTTGCATCACCGATAGAGTGCTCGCGCTGGAGGTTTACCGACAGGTATGCGTCATTGATTTCATGTTTTGTAGCAGCAAAAGGGTCAAAAAGAAGGGATTCTTCAGTTGCCCGAAGAGTTTCAAGTCAATAACGCTTGTCAAAAAGCGATCTCATCAGCTGCTAAGCGACAAGCTGGCACACCTAGGGCTAGTATTAGTAAATGATAAGTGGGATTACAACCCTTTCAATGACCTACCTGAGCCGCATATGAGAGTTACACATGTTTCCCGACCATACTGGGAGAAGCGGCGTAATAACTGGACTGATAAAGATGAAGATCTGGTTGAATTGGCACAAATCCCTACGCCGGATACCAGAGGCCCATGGCACAAGTTCTACTTCCCAGTGGCCGTGGCCAGGGACAACCTTCCGATAGAGCGCAGCATGCTTAACAAGTTGAAAGTGGACAAGGAATGGAACGATGAAAAAATAAAAGCTTTCTGGAGATACCGCCAAGAAACAGGGCAGTTGAAGGCTCCTTATAATAAATTGAAGGATGACCAAGAATTCGAAAGACACTGGGATGAAGGCCATCCCAGCCCGACCTCCAGCGCTAACAAGAGCGAAGCAGAGGGTTCCGATGAGCAGGAGGAAGAGAGGGCGATATCTTCGCAGGAAGGTGATGCTCCCGAGCATCCTGCCTATGTCGGCACTAATATGCGCTTTAACATATCAAGGAGCTCACTTACGCACACATGGGCCGCTAAACCGGTTAGGCTAGTGCCCCAGCAGAAAGATCCAACTGCCGAGGTTAGTGAGTGTCCCCCCGCGAAAAGACAACGCATGTAAAGTGTTATCGGGACAGTTTCACATGAACCGGCCGAAGGGGAAACACCCACTGCTAGTCAAATGCCAGAAGTTGCGGTCGAGTCCCAAACGATCCAAATGCTACCGCCGACCAGTCAGCAGGTACATTTCGCTCCTTTCTCTCTTGCATCTCATTCTTTCACGTCCGCTCCTGCTCAATTGACAACTCCTGCCATTCGTCCGAGCCCTCCACCCTCTGTTTCTAGCCCATCTTATTCCGAGGGGTTTGCCCAATATTCGCAAGCCCAACCGTTTATAATCACCCCTCCAGGCATGCTAACGCCTACTGCTGCCACCCAGACTTTCCTCACCTCGCTATCCGAAGATATTCCTCCCATCGGCCCCCACTCTTTTTTCGAGATGCTTACAGATCCCTTCCCACCACAACAAACTGAGCCCTAGGCAGCGACTCTTTTTCCTCGGCCAACAGGCCTTATGACTGAATCTTCGGTTCAACCGTTGCAATTATCCAGCCAGGCTGAAACCCCCTAGGCTAAGCTATGGAATGTGCCACACTTTTCTCCACAAACCGTCACCCTCCAGAAGAAGCAAATGCGGGCGCCTATGAAAGTTACCTATCCCTACGCCCTACCTTCTGGTGTTCCCTTCACAGGTGGGCTGGTTTCATCACCAGCTGAGTTCATTGCACAGATAGATTGTGGGAAGGAGGCTCGCGCAAATAGAATGAGGCGACGAAGGGCAAAGGATGACAATGCCCCCGCTGAACCGAGAGTACAGGCTTCGTATGACGAGGCCCGCCAAGAATTAAAGTTTGCAACTATGTACCCAAGGATAAACAAGCCTCAGGGAGAAATGCAACCAGAGGACTATGATATTTATGTTATCGGACTGGACATGAAGATGGTCCAGCCACAAGATAAAGTCGAAATCATGGAGGAGACACAACGGGTGGTCACTTCCGATTTCCTAAAGACTGGTTGCCAGTTGAAAAAGAAGGATGAACAGCTCAAGGCAGCCAAGGACAGGGTGAATTTTCTAGAGGAAAAGGAGAAATCCTTAGAGGCGGATATCGCCTGAATGACAGAAAGGGCGCTAATAGCAGAGAATGAGAGGAACAGGCTTCAAGGCGAAATTGCAAAGGCCCGAGTAGCCGACCCAGCTATATTAAAAGAATTGCAGAATCAAAACCAAGCGGCACAACAGAGCTTACAATCGATGGAAGAAGAGCTTGAACGCTTCCGCCTTGAGTTCAGTCAGAAGCTGGCAGAAAAAGGTGAAGAGATGGAATGCCTACAAGATCAGCATCAGCAGAAGATACAGGAAAAAGAGGCCGAATTCAAAGATTTGAAGAATAAACTGGAGGAGGAGCTCCAAGAAACGAAGACCAAGCTAGAAGATGAGCTCCGAGAAGCGAAAGCTTCATTAGAAGAGCAATCGGCTAACCACTCTAGAGCTGAACAGAATTGGCACAAACAAATGAACAACTATGAAGCGCTGTGGACATCTGAGAAGAAGAAGAAGGCATAATTTGCCGAGGCTCTCATTTCATGAGACACAGAGATTTCTTCGCTTAAGGCCTCCCTGCTACCAGCCCCTGCCCAACTGGATATCATCCCACTGGTCAGGAAATTGTACATTTCTTACTGGGAGAAAATCAAAGCCTTCTGCCTAAATCTGCAGCCTACCCTCCGGTTCATCGACAGGGCGTTAAAACTCAATCAGGAGGCCCATGACACAATGGAACAGTTCCCGCATTTCATCCTGGAAAAGGTTCCTGAGGCGAGGGACTTGTTAAATAAGCTATACTCGGTCTCAGACGAGATCCTCGCTGGGGCAGGTATTGAAGATAGGGACAACGCAGCTCAAACGGCAAATAGGTTCATTCATTGCCACTCCGCTTTCCAGCGTACTAAGGCAGCAGCGGCTTTTCTAAACAAAGCGCTGGATGGCATTCGAGGGAGTTTCTCTGAGTTAGGCAGGTTGGGATTACCGTCCCCATTTCTTGAGGATGGCACTATTGCCACGGCTGCGAAGATTACCGAGATCATTGAGCAGAAGGAGAACGATCCGGAGGCATTCAAGGAACTCGGCAGCCCCCCAACAGCAGCAGATATCGAGGCAATCATTCATCCTCTCTCTCAGCTGCTGTTCCACATAGAAGCAGGCGCTGACCTGCCAGAGGTGCTGCCTCATAAGGAAGCTATTGATCTCCGCGGAGCACAAGAGAATTTGCGCAGCATGGCAAAGCCATCCGAAATTGAATGGGTGCCTTTGCAGGCTGCACTTTCAAAACTCTAACTCCATTTGCCCTAGAGAGGAAGGCTCTGGTCTGCAGAACCAGAGAGTTTTTGGGTTCTCCGTTCCTTATCCGAAACGCCCCTGTTAGTCGCCAAAAGCTGTTGAAATAATATTCCACTCAGCTCCCTTCGGGTTCCCCTTTTTTTGCATGTTCATGCGCTGGCCTGCGCGTCTCCGCGTTTCTTCGGCTTCCCGGCAGGTTTTTGATCTTTCCCTTTGTGTGCATTCCTCGCTTCGCAACTTTGGCAAGCGGCTTCCCTTTTGGCTCTTGAGATGCTGCGCTGGGCGCTCACGTGTCTCGCCTGCGGGGTTTTTCATTTTCTATTGCTTTATGTTTCCTACGGGTTGCGAAACGGGGCCCACATCTCTATACGTGGCGGTGTAGCGCAATCTTTCCCTAGCAGGAGTAGAGTATGCTGCGGCGGGCTGCGAAGGATTTCTATTGGCCTTCTTTATTTCCTGGCGGGGCCCACCCTCGCTCACGTGTCAGCGGTTCGCGGCTTTTAAAACAACAAAGGGACGAGAGCACCACGGGTTGCGAAACGCGGCCACGCGTCTTTCGCCCCCTTTTCATGCGGCCTTTCCCCGTTTTCAAAGAAGCCTCCGTCCCCTGAACACGTGTCACTTCTCCGCAAGCTCCCGATCAATGGAGAAGGAGTTTTCATTTGGGCCGCGGTTTGCTGCCACGTGCCTTACATCGATTATCAAAGCAAGCTGTGAGATGGCCGAGCGGGATGGTGTCATTGACTGCTGCTCGCCATGGTTCTCTAAGGCGGTGGACGACACTCGTCGCTTCGAAGCCTGGTTGGGACCACTGCCATCATTCCAAAAGGGCACGCCTGTAACTAACCAACTGGATGTTGTACCCTGATTGGCTGCTCTCATAACGGCATTGGGAATATTCTTATCCGGGCATCATTACGGGGGATTGTGGAATCATTCTGTTACAACTCTCCAGGCGGTGGGATTTTGCTCTCCGGCTATATATACTCCCTCTGTTGAGGGAAAATGGTCCAAGATTTTACAGGAAGAATACTGGTTTTAGCAAGAGACACCAGGCCTCTTTTGCATGTTTATTTGCAAGATACTTTCAGACTGTGCCTATTGTTCGGCCTTTCTGCTTTTTATGTTTTGATTAAACTGTGAACTGTGCTTTTTATTGTCTTAAGCATTTCATTTGAGGAGACTTCTATATATTGAACGCAAACTTTCTGGTCTAAATCATGTCTTAATGACTCTTCTTAGCAGTAAGAATGTATGCGATACTGTTTTATGTCAATTAAAGGAACTGTTTATGCTATTGCTTTAAGCTTCCGGTGTTTTGGAACATATCAATAACATTCAGGCCCTTGAGTCTATGATTTATCGTGCCTATCAAAAAGCTTTGGCGCATCGCCTTAGATTAATATTTGTTTCATTATATCTACTTCCTTTTCCCTTTCCAAAAACCATTATATAGAAGAAGCTGGCTTCTTTAAAATCCGGAGGTCACTCAGTTTGGCGCAAAGGGGTCCCCCTTGAACTGAGTTTCCCATAAAGGCACTGTTATCTCGTCAATTTTTGGCGTCAACAATTACCAACCAGGGGTTTGACCAAGGAAAACCCCTATCCACTAACCTCACAACATTTTCCCCTCTCCTTTGTGTGTGATTTCCTGGTCTAGGCTGTAGATTTCCTAAGGAGCAAGATTGGAGAAAAGTTGCAAGTTGTTCAAAGTTTTGAAAGTTTTCATCAAGCCTTGGAGAACCTTGGAGAAGATCTACAAGTTGCAAATCAGATATTCAGAACCAAAAATCAATTAGGAAGGACAGAGCAGACAAAGAAGAGCAAGATCAACTTTTGAAGCTTTAGAAAAGCCTAACTGGACTAATTCGCCAGTTTTGGAGAATGAGTCCTAGTTCCAATAATTTTTTATGACTTTGCAGATTTGGATACCCTTTTGGTAGAAACATGTTCCGACACAATTTCCTGAAAGCATGATTGATTCGCCTAGCTTGGAAAATGAGTCACAGTCAGAAGTAAAAGTAGACTTTCTAGAATTCTAGATCTCCATTATGTCTTCCTTGGATTCCTAGGTGCACACTTTTAGTTTTACAATTTTTTGTGTTGTTTTGTTCACTTTTCTAGGTCATTTAGTACTATTTTGCATTCAATTATGGTTTTGTATTACATCTTGCATTTCATTGTTTTTTCCAAGTTAAAACCTGGTGGTGAACCCCTTTAGATATTGCATTTAGCCCCTAGGACAACCCTATTATAAGATTTCTTTCCCCTTTTGCATTGATATCTTTAGGGTTAACCTTGAATGAAATTGAACGAGTGGGTATCCTCTATGACCAAAATCATATGATAGAACTATCCCACAAATTCATCATTTCATTTTGGTGAACTTTCATTTTTTTATTTGGAGTGCATTGGAATCCTAGAATTAGCTTACATTAACATTGCATTATAATTTGCATTCTATGGTTTCAAAATTTTCATTAGTGAAAGCTCATTTAGCTTACATTTTTGCATCTAATTTCATTTAAAATCATTCAAAATTTGCATTTGCATCTCTGATAAAGATCAAAAAACATAAAAAGCATAAAATGCAATTGATTTTTTTTTTGAAATCATCCCTGGGACTCATTTACCACCTTGGGTGAATGAGTTCCTTTGCATATTCTATATTGCATTTTCTAGCACTTACAGTTTAGTTTATGTGTTTCCATTTGATGTTATTGACTTTTTGCTTCAGTTTCCATAATTTTTGTTTTAAGCATTTCATTGTTCTTAGCTTATATTGCATTTTCCTTCAATTTGCATTTAGTATCCCTTGCATGATTATTTGGTGTTCTATTGCTAACATTTTAGTGAAACAAAGTTCGAGAATCATGTCAATCCTTGATAGCACAATCGATGTGGATTTTGGGTTTTCTAGCTCTTTCATTCCTAGTGTTGACATTAGTACACTAGGTATGGACAACACCCTTAGCAACTCTTTCCTTCAAGTAGTATGCAAGTTGAAACAAGGAATGATAGTGTCCCACAAGAAAACCTAATTCAAATTCATGAGGACCTAGCAAACCTACAACATCAAGTGTAAAATGGAAACATTTCAACTACTACAATTTCTACTATAGATAGCATTCACTGCATACTTAAAAGTGGATGGCCTTGACCTTGTGAAAAACATAGCTCAAATCTTTGGAAAAAATTTCACCCCAACCACTAGTTTCCCTATACCAACAAGCAATGTCACAACCCAAGGATGAACTCAAATTCCTCCTCCCACAACAATTTCCTCAATACCTACCTATACCAACCTACAAGTCACAATAATGCAAACAACTAATAATGTGACTCCTTCTTTGGGTATTTCTGCTAGCATCCCTAGTTCTTTTGTGGCATCACAAATTATATCTCCTACCACTCTACAACCTATAATCATTCCATTCACTTGTCATACGAACACATACACTCCTTCACCACTTTCACTCCCATCTCATAATGCAGGCAATGACCCTCTCATTATCCAACTATTTCCAACTATTTGATCCTTCCAAAAGAAAACCTCTACCATCAACAAAAATCAAAATGGCCCACCTACATATTATGTCAAAATTAGTCCATTTTCTTTAGAGATATTGCAAACACCAATGCCACAAGGAATAGAGGTGCCTAGATTTGAGAAATACGGAGGAAAGGGAGATCCTTGTAACCATGTCAATTCCTACACCACCCGATGTAGTGACCTTTTCCTCGATGACAAACTTTTGGCTAATCTTTTTCTTAGATCATTGAAAGATACCAGCTTGGAATGGTTTTCTTCTTTACCAAACAACTCAATTCATTCATTCGATGAACTTGTTGAGGAATTTTTTAATAATTTTTAAGTGCATATGACTCCTAAGATGATCTTGGCTAATTTGATGAGATGTAAGAAAAAATAAGAAGAAAAGATAGCTAGCTTTATCTCATGCTATTAATCGCTTTATTCCCAAATTGATGTCAAGGTCCCTGACCCTCACCTTCAAAAGATGTTCATAGAAAATTTTCAAAGAAATATTCAAGACAAGCTCACCATGATGAAACTCCCATCCTTTATGCACTTGTGTACTACCCTTCATGACTATCAAAATTTGGTTAGTAGTTGAGATACAAGGTCCACTTCTAGCCTAGCAGAGAAACTTAAGCCCACAAACCAAAACAATTCCCAACCTTTTAGAAAATAGAATAAAGGGTTCCTTCAATTCAATCCCACTCAAAAAAATGTCAATAACCAAATAGTTGTTGATAAAGCCTTGATACCCTTTGGCTACGGTGACTCAAAAAGAAAATTCACCCCCTTACCCAATACCCTTCATAACACAATGTCCCAACTCTTAGAACAACAAATGATTACCTTGCCTCCCATCAAAACACCTAATCCAAATTAGCCTTTACCCATGAGCTTTACATCAAATTTTTATTGCCACTATCACCAACAAAATGGACATGACATGAAACATTGCAAGTGTCTTAAACATCTTATGCAAGACCTCATTGATTCTCGTTGTCTTTCCATTGGAGTTGTTAGTGATAAAGGAAATAAGTATGTTTCCCCTCCTAACCAGAACTTGTCAATATTTACCAACCCCATGCCTAAACACAACATCTCATTTGTAAAATCTAGTGAAACTACAAAGAATTTGATGTGATGAATGTTAATACAAATGATGATAACACTGATCCTATTCAACATGATTCAACAGATAATGATCCTATGCATGAAATGGTAGGAGTGATATACATCATTCCTTGTAAGGGCCAAACTAAAAATACTCTTGGCATTGCTTTCTCCTCTAAGGATATACTTAAACATGCACCCGATGGTCATCTTTACATAGCTGACTATATCTATGACAAACCCACTAATTGGATACTAATAGATCCTGCCTGTGGAGAGAATGTGATCAGTGAGGAATTCTTACTTTTGCATGAGCTCTATCAAGATATATACAATAAATTGAATGCATGGATCAAGACACATAATGGGTATGTACAGGATCATCATGGAAAAAATAGGCCCTTAAGTGGCAATTAAAATTCATAAAAAATCAGAGTTAGCAACTTGATGTAAAAAATTGAATAAGTTATCTATATTATTTCAAAAATATGTAAGAATAGAATATGTAAAAAATTGAATGTAGTTTCTAAACTACTAGGTTTATTTATTTTTAAAAATCTATTTGGTGAAAATTTGAAATTTCAATGTAGTAGTACTTAAATTTTAGGGAAAAAATAAGTAGGTTTATGTCTAACCATCCTAACCACAATAAAATGATAATATTTTTTAATAATATTTTAGATATAAGTAGAGGACTCATGTCTTGATATGGTGCATTTTTTTTTGTAATATTTTTCCAAGTAAATAATTAATTATGAATTTTGTATTACAACTTTTAAAAAATATAAAAACTCGTATGTATGACCACCTTAACTTGGTCAAAACTTCAAGAAATTAATTTTTTCAATCCTATAGCATGTGAAGCATAGAATGTGATGCATGTTTTGGATTCAAAAAATGTGATACCATTTGAAATCTATAGATACTTTTCAATCAGCCTATCAATTAGGACTATAGTCATAATTCAAATAGAAAATCAATTATAATTATTTATTAAATTCAAAGTAAAGCATAATTTATATTGGTGGAAAGATGAGAATCTCCTTTAAAAACCTTTTTCATTTCATCAATTTTGGGTAAAAAGAAAGTCATCAACCACATACCCTACACATACCCATCATATTGTGACTTTTTGGCCCATCATGATCCTATGCATACCCTAATGGTTTTTCTTGCCCTACACGGGGATCAATCACCTTACCACTGTAAATAGGGCCAAAAATATGAGATGTCTCATTCTCCATCATCTCATACTCAAACCAATTTCATGTGAAGCTAGGCCATCCATGGATTCACTTCATGAAAGTTGTCCCTTCAGTTGTGCATAAATGCTTAAACTTTCCCTTTGAAAATGAAGTATTGACCATCCACCATAGTGGATTTAACCCATTATCCTCTAAAGGTAACTTTTCCTTAGATTCCTTTTGGCCTGAGCCCATGGAACCTATAAAACAATGAAAATACTTCTTTCTCTTGTCCTATCAAAAGTTCAAGGAAAAGAAGACAACATAACTATCCCTCTGAAACATGTCCACATCCACCACTGAGCCTACGATCCTAGACGAAACTATGATTGAGCCTAAATAAATTCCAAACAACCAAGACCAACATAAAACAAAACCTTCCCCTACCTCCTACAAAAGACCAAGAGACAATGAAAACAACCCCACCATACCTCCTCGAACAAAATAGGTTTACAAAGACAAAGAGAAAGTGATTGAACAACCTCTTTTGGTTCCTTCTATTCCTCCCCTTAGGGAAAAAAATAAACCTTTGGTCAATCAACCCGCTCCTACACAAATGCAACTTGAAAAAAAAACTAAAAGAAGCAAAGGTGCTAGAGAGCTTAGGCGTAGACATCATGCCCTTGCTTGCAAGTTACATGAAGAATTAAAAAGAGAAAATCAAAATCCAAACTCGATCAAATCAATTCATGACCAAACTCTGCAACAAAACAATCCAATACAACAACCACAACAAAAATTGAGCTCTTCTATGGAAATTATCCTTCTACCTCCTAATGTGATTAACTTGGATGATGATGATGAGCTTGCTAAAATTGATGAAGAGATGCATAATGATTTGAGCACATTTTTTTCCTCTTCCATGAGATTAGATGACAAAACCCCTAAAAAGATTGTTGAACCTGGTGCTACCCCTAGTTTGACACTTTCTATTGTCCCTTTGGCTATTTTCCCACCTTTAGTATACAATCAACATGATTGAGAGGTGGATGACCTGCTTTAGGTTGACTCGCTTGTGCCTTACTAGTCTTTTACATTTTTTCATTTTTATTTGATTTTGTGTGATTGCATGTGTGTAATGTGATCCCTCATGATATTTTGTTTGATGTTATCTCTTTGTGACATTCCTCTATTTGTACCTTCATTCTTCTTTATATCATAAATCTTTTTTTCTTTTTATCTCTTTCATTTTTGTCTTGTGCTTTCATTTTGGGGATGACACAAGGTGTCAAGACATTCGTGTCTCTTCCATATTGAACCAAATTATTTTTTCTTTGTTTTCACTCTCTTTGTGTCATTCTTCTTGTTCTATGTGTATTTAGGGAATGATGATAGTTTCAAGCTCTCTAAAAATATTACAACAAAGAACATATTAACCCCAAATCCATAGATCCCTTATGTGTTTGGATTTTCTCATTTTGGGGGCAACCCCTCTTTTCTCTTTTCTTTTGCATGACGTAGCTTTACTTGGAAACATATGACTTGGCATAAGGCTTTCCAAGTTAGCTCTCATGTCTTTTCTATTTGCATTTGTCATTTGCTACTTTAAAGGAATTTCTCACAGCATGGTATTTAGCAATTTCTTTAAAGTGGGGGCATACATTGGTATTATTCTTTTACATTTTTATTTTTCATGGTTCATTGTACAGTCTTCTCACTTTATACGATGCATTTTTCACTTTGTGGTTGATATTGGGTGTGATTTCCCTCAAGAGAGTGATCTCTCAACATATTTCATTCCTCTTGGTAGCTTGATGTGATGCACTACATCTCATAAGTTGCAAATCTTTTATTCTTTGATTGGTCCTCTCTTGGAGACATTAGGCACAATTTTCCCTAAGTTGAAGACCTTGTATGAACTAAGCAAGATTCCTTTGGACCTTTTTCTTACATTTTTCATTTTACATGTTGCATTTATATGGCCACCTTGCATAACATAGCTTGCATGCCTGTGGAGCCATCCTATTTGTTCATGAGCTCCAAGCATACAAAGTTTTACCTATCTCATGAAGCTCTAAAACCATTTTTTTGTTGCACCTTATTAAAGTTATCAGGAGGTATAACTTTGGTATGCTTTGAGCGGGAAGCCCAACTGTGGAATGACTTTCCACATAGCCACTTGCGTGTGTGTGTGTGAGTGCATACCAGCCATGAGTGTATGCATCTCCCCCTCTTAGGAATTCTCACCCAGTGGACAACTTGAAGTTCTATCACCTTAGAGTGAGCATGCATTTTTCAAATAAACAACCTAGGTCTGATCAATAGCGCATTAGACAAATGATTGAAGCATGATCCACCCCTTTTTATTTTTCTATGTTTCATTTTATTTTTTTCTTTGATAGTGCATGCTTGTGCTTTGTTTTTGCTCTTTATCATTTCAAGTGCATTCCTTTGTGCTCATGTTTGTTTTCCATAGGACCTTGTGTTCCAAGTATGAATTAGTTTGGTGGTGTTGTCATTGATGTCAACATAGTATAGGTTGTTGCAGAGAAAGGATTCAAGTGATTGCAGGTTGTGCATGTATAGTTTAGATACTATTGAGATGTGAGTGCATGGACCTATCTTTATGGTGTTGCACGTGTATTGATATGAAGACTTACCAAGTCATTATGAGAAAATTAATAAGTAGAGTTGAGTGTGTGTTCAGAATTGGCTTTGATATGTGCTTCACATTTCTTCTATGTTGATCCTATGCTTGTGCAGATCTAAAGAGTTATTTATGGGTGTTGGCCTCCTACAATGATTTAATAACTAAGCCCTTATAGACATGATTCAAATATTGAACATCTAACCTAAATAGATAATAGATATTTCAATCATCATGAAGGTGCATTTAACTTGTTAACCGAGGGACGTGAACTTGAAATGGATCAACACAGTATGTGCACTAGGGACTCAAACTAGCCATTTTAATTCTATAGCTAAGGAACACACAATACTGAAAGTAAATTTCTTAGAAGGGAATACCATAAATGTCAATCATCAATCAAAAACTACATCAAACTAAAATACATAACAAAATAAAAAATTTGAGCAACAAACAGGGAACTACTTTGTCTGCTTTGGCTACAGGAACAGTCACATAATGTAATTCTAGTGGCTGCAGGAACAATCAGTGCTAGATTTCTATCTAATTACTAAAAGACAAGTAAGACTAAACTAGTACTAAACTAAATGATGGATTAATCACCAAGTGGGCCCCCTCGGATAAGTATCCTCTAAAACTAACAAGAACTTAGATGCTCAAACTCAGAACTTTATTTTATTCATTATAAATCATGAGTACAAAAGAGTAATGTATTACTAAAAACTTGAGAGTGCAAGTACAATATCAAATCATGCAACCCTTAGAAAAGGAGTGTCTGATACTTATTTATACTATCAACTAATCAAGGAAGTCAACTCCATGACTGGGAGGACACCATTTAGGGAAAATAGAGAGAGTGGAGCGACAACAGTTATGCATGCATGGAATCCAGTCAAGCATGCAGGTCTAGACGTAGATTTAGTATTGCAGTAACACTCAGTCTGATCAACATCATTAAATTCCACTAGAAGGTGGTTACATTTGGTTGCATGAGGAATCTTCTATCATCGACCTCCTTTGACCTTGGAGTGATTCCTTTGTTGGATGTTATGGTGCATGCCCAACTAGCAGTCTCTTCCTCAACTTAGCATCCTCAAATTAAATTTGCATGGTAATGTTAGTACACACAATAACTACATATTTATAACCACCTTAAGGAACATTTATTAACCACATGCAAAATCAATATAGTTAATCCACATAATACACCAATATCATTAAAACTTGCAGAAATAGGATTAAGCCCAATGCCTATGGTTTGGGGTAAAAATTATGAAAATATCAACATTTAGCATCAAATTCCATGACAACTGCCAAAAAATAAACTATAGATTCTACCCAAAATTGGACCAAAAACTAGGCTCATCACTCACCCCAACCTAATGTTTTGTTGGTCCTCCAATAGGGGAAGGGTTGTTCTTTTGTTTGGTTAAAGCTCTGAAATTTGCAACTGATAGTTGTCCCACATCAAAGTGTGTTGTGCATGAATCAAGATCCTAATAGAATCCTCCCAATCTATCCAATCTGCTCCATCTTTGTCTCTTTGCAGCAATATCATATTGGTAGAACCTGAAGTTTGGCATAGGCCACATGAGAATGGGTGGCTGAAAAGTTAGGTGAAGCCAAAATCTCCCTTTTGTCCTTCCACTATGAAAATATCTATCAATTCTTTTAAGAGCTATTGCATAGTTTTGGATGGAATGAGGCTCAGCTTGTTTGAGATCATCTATTAGGTTGTTCCATCTTTGTGAGAGGTATCTTTTCATTGTTTCCTTCTTTGTTATCATCTTTTCCTCATAATCACTATAAACTGCTTCTATCCAAGGCATAATCCTATTACTATAGCTAGTTTTGAAAAACATTATGTTCCATTCCCTGAAAATGTCCCTTGGATTCCTTAATTCAGCCCTAATGGGAAGAGGGATGTTAGACTCCAATTTCTTATAAGCCTCATATTGCAGTCCCCAACTAATCTTTTTTTGCACCCAAGACATAAATGCCCTTAATTGGACATCCCCAACATACAACGGATTCCAATCATGGTCTTGAGTTACAACATAATTATGCAAATAAAACTCACACAACAAATTCTTCATTTTAGGGGAAGCAATTCGATAAGCATTGAAAAATTCAATAGGGGTTCCAATAGAAGGATTCAAACTTGAGACAATTTTTTTTAGTCTAAAAGAGAGATATTTCTCCTTCAAGTGTAGAGCATAGACCCTTGGAGGGGTCCTACATTCCAAAATCTGTGGTACCAAGGCTGCCATATCATCCACCCTCTTCTTCAAGGTGGAAATTTCTTCATCTTTTTCTTCAATTTTCTCATCTCTCTTTTGTTTTTCCTTCAATTTTTTTTTCCTTTTTCCATTCTTCCTCACTTCTTTGTATCTCTTTCCATAAATTCAAAATTGTTGTATGTACTATAAAATTAGGAGGATTATGAATTCCTACTAGTATCTTCTCTAGCACTAATGCTAACTGCAAGGATTCAAGTTGTCCTATCAATTCTCCTTGTAGGGGTACTATTTCTTCTCACACTTCTTGTTGTAGGGGCTCTTGTTCTTGCTCTTGCTGTGGCTGCAAGAACTCTTACTCTGGTTTTGGCTATTGCTGCAGGACTTCTTGTTGCAGGACTTCTTGCTCATGCTGCAGGAAATCTTGATTTTCCTCAAACTCTTCTGCAATGTTAGCAAGATTGGTCAGCATTATGTTTGTTGCTTTCTCAAATATTTCTTATTCTCTAACATTCTCCTACCCCATTGGAGCTTCTATGTCTCCCTACAATATTTCTCTAGAATTATCGCTTCCCTATGGACACATAACAAAGGTTGGCCCAACTGGTCTTTATTTCCTAGGAGGGTTCTCATATCATTCTTTGGCTGGAGGAAGAATAGTGTTAGCCTTCCTCCTCTTAGAACTTTGCACCTTTCTTTTTGCCGACTATCTTTTGGCCTTTCCTTTCCTCATTTCTACTTCTCTCTTATGTGCTCGAGTTTTCATCAAGGTGCCAAGTGGAATGTCATCATCAGAATTTGAGGAGGACCTTTCTTTTTCTATGTGGTCTATCCTATAAGAGCTAATTTCTATGGTTTCTTTTGTTACAGGAGGGTTTACACTCTGGCCTATGCTAGAGGTTGAAGCACCAAGAGGGGCTTCAGCTGTGCTCAATCTCCTACTAGACCTGTTGGGTTGAGGAAAAACCTTAGGTTGCAAGTGCTCAGGTCTAATTTGGTCAACATTTATAAATTCTTCCCAGGTGATTCCAGACACATCATGTAGAGACTTCTCAACTAGCAATTTAATCACAAAATGGTGGGAAACAGAATTGTCCCTACCTTTTTGGGTCTTGGCCGCCATGATTGAGATAAGATTATATAGCATGTTAGGCACATTCACCCTCCTCTTGTGCCTCATGTGACTCAAGAGTTTGAAATGTATTGAATGCAAGTTTGACAGATGACCTTCACAAGTGAGATAAATTATAATGTAGATGGTTGTCTACTTCCATGGTTCAGGAAGATATGTTCTTTTTGTACCTTGTTTATCCACACTAATTGGAGGGTCACCATGTACTATAAATTTAGCCCTAGCTGACCTGGCATCTCTAGAGAAAAGGTAATGTTCACCATCAGTAGGTAACCCTATAACCTCTACAATTATTTCCTTAGTTGCCACAACCTCCAACCCTTTTACTATGGCTTTTCCTTTAGCAAATGTCTAGGTGAATTCTAGTGCAATGCCTTCATCAAAATCATCCAGCTTCAGGAAGCAATCTAACCATCCATAGTTTCTAAATTCAGCCAGGAATTGAGCATCCTACAATAAAACATCATGAACCAAGGGATCATTTTGAATTATCCCTCCCCCCATTTTTTGCAATCAACTAGATCACTCTACAAAATTTCCTTCCTATAATTCCTTTCTAAAAGCCAAACACCTTCCTGCAATACCTGCTAAATTTTCAGTGCCAATATCGACTGAATTTTCCCTTTCTTTTGTTTTACATTTTTGGTTGCAACTCAAGATTACGATGGAGTCAATAATGGCAAAAAAAGGAGTGATAAAGGAGAATTATGATGGGAAGAAATGGCGGCTGTAGTTAGTGTCACTTCACACATGTGATCCATCCTCTCACTCTAATTTCAAATTGGCTCATTTAAATTTCTTGACATAGCCTAACATAAATTGACACATGGGTAGTATATTTGCATCTTTTCTTTGCCCCCCAAACCTAAATTTGGACATGTGTCCACAAATACGAGATGAGAGTGGTGATTTGATAGGGAATAATGACATGCTATGTGAATTTTTATACTAACATACAATTATTAAATGAATGCACTTAAAAGATGATTAAAATATAGCAATTAATGTGCACATACTTGAATGTGTGGAGGATTTGTTGCAAAGATAATGGGAAAAGTACCGGTTACCTTTTTAGGGAATAGATTGAGCAATTAATGAAGATGAGGTGGGATGAGGTGATGTGAAATGAAGTGATGGAAGAGAGAGAAAGGTGGTGATGGATGGGTGAAGAAATGGACTCCCACAAGAGAAAAAGTATTTATTATGACAAGTATGTACCTTAATTAGCAAAAAGGAGGGACACTAGGTCCACTTCCTTTGGTTGCAAGAAGCTCGAGTGCTAAATGCTGGGTGAATTGTTGTAGGAACTCTTGTTTGGAAGTTGGTTTGTGATATAATCTGAGGTGATGACCATTGACAAGTAACTTGAATCTGATAGGGTCAATGGTAGTAAGATAAACAACTCCATTAGGAAAGACCTCAGTGACTTCATATGGTCCTAGCCACCTTGTGTACAATTTTCATACATTGCCTGATATCTAGAGTTATAGAGCAGGGTCCAATCTCCTGGTTGGAATTTCTTATCCTTGATAAATTTTTCATGCCACTTGATTCTCTAATTCTACACTACCTCTGTAGGATGCAGGGATTCTCTTCTTATCTCATCCAAAGAATTTAGTTGAATGATTCTTTCTCTCTATGCCTTAGAAATATCCATCCCCAAATCTAATATAGTCCTAAGAGTCTTATGTTCAAATTCAATGGGCATCACGGTTGTCTTTCCATACAACAACTCAAATGGAGTGAATCCTATAAATGTTTTCTAGGTTGTCTTATAGGGCCAAACAACTTCTGGTAATATTTTTTCCCAATCCTTTCTATGAATAGCTACCATTTTGGTCAGAATGGCTTTAATTTCTCAGTTGGTCACACAACTTGGCCATTAGCCTAGGGGTGATAAGGAGTAGAATTCTTGTGCCTTATGTTGTACTCATTTACTAGTTCTACAACAAGGGTTGATGTGAATTGAGCCCCTTGATTAGTCACTATTTCTCTTGGAACTCCATATCTTGTGAAAATATCCTCATAAAGAAATTCTGCAACCTTGTTATCTCTTGCATGTTTCATAGCCTTAACTTCTACCCATTTAGTTACATAATCAGTGCATACCAAAATATAGGAGTTACCATTTGATGGAGGGTCAATGGGTCCTACAAAATCCAATCCCCACTTATCAAAGGGAGTGATTACTACCTGAGGGAAAAGTGGCATCTCATCAAATTTGGTTGGTCTACCCATTCTTTGGCATCTGTCACATTTCCTTGTATACCTTCCTGCATCCTTGTGTAGCATTGGCCAGTAATATCATGTGTTCAAAATCTTCATTGTTGTCCTCTTGGCTACAAAAATGTCCTCCACATGGTTCATTGTGGAATGCATGCAAAATTTCATATGTCTCATCTTCTCTCACACATCTCCTCATGACATAGTCTTGTCTAGTATAAAACAAACATCTGACAATCCATGAGAAAGAAAAGGATTTTTCAATGAGTGCCCTTCTCTCTTTTGGAGAGAAGTGAGAAGAAACTCTACCTGTGACCAGATAATTAGCTATTTCAACATACCAAGGTGTTTGTATACTAAGGGAGAATATATTCTCATCAGGAGAAGAGTCATGTATGGGCTGATTGTCTTCTGATATAGTCAGGCTTGAAAGAAAATCTACAACATTGGCCTTCCCTAGCTTATCCACAATGGTTATGTCAAACTCCTGCATCAACAATAACCATCTTGCTAGTCTACTTGTGATCAAAGGTTTATTCATGAGATACCTAATGGATGCATGATCAATGTGCACAAATATTTGGTAACCTATTATGTAATGTTTGAATTTGTAGTGCATAGATTACTGCTAGCATTTCTTTCTTTGTCACTGTATAATTGAATTTAGCTCCTTGCAATTTTTTGCTGACAAAGTAAATGGAATTTTCAATAGCTCCTTCTTTCTTTCCTCAGATTGATTCTATTGTATAATCTAATGCAACAGTATGGATGTGGAAAGGAAGTTCCCAATCAAGCCCTTTAAGTATAGGAGCATGAGTCAAAGCTGCCTTCAAGTCAGAAAATGCCTTGTCACAAGCTTCAGTCCACTAAAATTCAACATCTTTAGTGAGAATAGTATACAATGGTGCTGCTACCTTGCTGAAATTCTTGATGAAAGGCCTATAATATCTTGCATGACCCAAGAAAATCCTAATATCCTTTTTTTTTACAGGTGTGTGCAGATTTGTGATTACCTCAATCTTTGAGGGATCTACTTGAATTCCCTTGTGGGAGATGTAGTGGCCAAGAACTACACCTTCCTACATTATCATGAAGCACTTTTCACTATTTAAGGACAATTTTTTTTTTTCACATCTCTATAAGATTCTCCTGAGGTTTTTCAAAACTTGATTAAAATCAACACCATAAGTGGTAAAGTCATCCATATAGATTTCAATGTAATAATGAGAAATGTCTAAAAATATGCTAATGATTGCCCTCTGAAAGGTTGTAGGTGCATTGCATAAGCCAAAAGTGAGTACCGAGTAGGAATAGGTCCCGCATGGATAGGTAAATGTGGTCCTCTCCTAGCCCTCTAGTGCAATTTGGATCTGGTTGTAGCTGTTGAATCCATATAGAAAAGAAAAGTATCACTTTCCTGCAAGTTTGTCCAAAACTTGATCAATGAAGGGTAAGGGAAAGTGGTCCTTCTTGGTGTCAACATTAAGTTCCCTATAATCAACGCAAACTCACAATTTCCCTCCTTTATTAGGAACATTCACTAATGGAGACACCCACTAACTATCTGAAATGGGGTAGATAAATCCTGCATCTAGTAATTTCTGTAATTCCCCTTTTACAATTTCTCTTAGTGTAGGGTTAATTCTTCCTTGTAGCTGCCTTACTAGGGTGGAATCATCTATGTGTACAAAGTTTAGGGTCCAATCTCTTCATATCATGATAATCCCACACAAATGCATGTTGATGGGTTCTTAATAAGTTTTCCAATGACAATTGTTGTTCTTCACTTAATTTACTAGAACATTCAGATATTTTTCTTCTGACACCTATACTTGTGTAGTTAACTCTATCATAGTTGCTTCATTAACACATGGCACCTTTGTTTCATATGGCAGCAATGTATGGGACATACCTATTGCTGCAAGAAGTCCATCTATAGGAATAGTGTCTGCAGGAAGAACATCTGTAGGAACAATTGTTGCAAGAACAACAAGCAGAAGTGCCTTGACTATAGTAAAATAATGAGAAGATGATGCTTCGTCCACTTCAAAATGGTTCTAAATAATGTTAACCAATACTTCATCTTCATCTTGAAGCTATATGAAAGAGCTTCTGCCTAACATCATAAGATGTGCCACAAAATTAACTTCCTCGGTCTCTTCACCAACATGTGGCCATATGGGATTATCTTCATCATGGGATGGCTAAGCAGGAGGATAAAGAACAATCTTTTTGGTGCTCCTTCCATTAGAAATGGTCATATCTCTAGAATAACATCTAATGTATGCATCTGTAATTTCCAACCATGGCCTTCCAAGAATAATGAGTACCTGCCTAGTGTAGCTTTAGGAGAAAGAATCATGAAGTCTGTTGGGTACTCCCAGGAGTCTAAAAATATAACAAAGTCTTCCACTACACCATCAAACTTAATAGTAGAGCTATTAGCAAGATAGAGGACAATAGGAGTATATCTCATGCTTGCAACATTTAGTTGTTGCAGGATGTCTTTGGTCATTTCATTTATTGTTGCCCCTAAATCAATCAAAGAATTCTTAATTTGGATTCCATTTATAACAACTGCTACCACAGGACTACCTAGGTCATTATACTTGGGGATAATTACTTTTCCATGCATGATATCAGCTAGTTGTCCCACCACATGGACTATAGTTGGGTCTCTCTTTTTCCTACATGGCTTCTTGAGGCATGCTTCCTTGATTTCCTTGCCATAGATTGAGACATCCTTTATGGCTTGAAATAGAGGTATCTAGATGCATATATGCTTTAGCTGATCCGAGATGTCAAAATTTGTATCCTCCTTTTCTTCCTTCTTCTTGACAACTTACAATTTCTAAGGAAATGGTGGTTCTTTTTTAGTTTGCTTGCATAGAGCTGGTTTAGGATTTTTAGGTGCACTTGGCTAAATGGGATCATTCAGAGATTCCTCCTCCTCTTCCACATGAAGCTCAGTTGTAATGGAATTGGAATGGGCTGTAGAGTAGTTCCTAAACACAAATGGATGTCACTTACACTCACAACATATGCAGGGAATTGATTTGAATCAGCAGAGTATACAAGTTGTTGTTGTGGTTTGTTATTTGGATTAGGTGTGGGCTAAGTTGGTAGTTGAGTAGGTTTAGGTGCATTTGAGCTTGGATTAGTGGGTGGATGAATTATAGTAGGCTATTGGGGCTGAGAAGGTGGTTGCATGCAACCAGTTGTCTGGGTAGGCCATTGTTGACCTCCCGTCCATTGATTTGTTTGCTGCCAATTTTCTGGAGGTCGCTACCAATTCCCTTGAAATTACTGGCAATTCCCCTGAGGTTGCCGCCACTGGCATGGAGATTTTTGATGATTGGGCCAAGCATTTGAAGGGTTACTCCAAGGATGTGGTGGATATCCTCCATAGCTGGATGGATATGGGGGATTCCATTGGTTACCAGATGAATATGAATTAAAATATGGCCCAGCATAAGATAGTGGATCCGGTGGCATACCTTGTCTTGGAGCCCAAGGCTTCCTTTGTGCAACATAGTAGACCTGGTCTTCTTCAATCTGGATTGGTTTGAACTTGGGTGCAATATGCTTACTTTCAAGATTATCTACCATCTTTCATCTACAGTCCCTCTTCTTTTGTCTGCAGTGGGGGCAATACTCTATCAACATTGTCTCTTCCTCCTCTTGTTTCTTCTTGGCCTGAAGTGTATCTCACTGAGTAACTAGACTATTTATAATGTCTTGCTTGAAATCTGCCAACAAATGAGTAATCTCCATTCTTGAAACTCCATCGGTAGATGACTTACCCAAGGAAGGTTGGTAAGCTCTCCCTTTCTTTGAAGCTTCCCTAGAGTATTTTTGGCATATTTTCTTGATATCGTCCCAAGGAACTTGGGCAATATCTCCTCCTCCCATGAGGTCCAAGGAATCAATGCAACTATCATTGATTCCTCTCAAGAAAAACAACTTTTGTGAGTCTTCATTGAGTGTATGATGTGGATATTTTTGTAGGAAAAACAAAAACCTTGCAATATAATCTTTGAGGCTCTTATCTTCCTTTTTATGCATCATAAAAATGTTACCTCCTCTCATGTCACTACCCCCACAATATTGCTTGTATTTCTCAAGGAATTTTATCTTCATATCTTCCCAAGTTTCCGCAGTATCTCTACCTAGGCTCATGAACCATCTTAATGGAGCTTCTTTCAGAGTAGTAGGAAATAGCTTAAGTCTATGGGAATTGGAGTTATAATCATAACTCCTAATGAGTATGTCAAACTCAAACAAAAAGGTATCAAAATCTTTTGTGACAAGTCTATAAAACTTGGGGAGTGTTGAAACATGGATATTTTTTATGTTGTCAACTTCATTCTGATGGGCAATGAGGAAAGGAAAAGCTAGTTGTAGGTCTATTTCCATTTGCATCACCCATTCCTGCTTGATGTAGTTCCATAGAAAAGGGGTTATCAATCTAATTTTGGTCCTTAGAGGAGACTTTAGAGCTAGTCAGATCACAAAATGCATTAGCAAAGGGGTGTTGATCTTCTTCTTCTTCTTCTTCTTCTTCTCATGGTAGATTTTGATATTCAACTAGCTAGAATGGATTAGGATTGTTAGGAAGTAATCTCCAATAAACATCCCTTCTCTTGCCTCTATGCATGCGGTATCACTCACTATCAACCAAATCACACAAAGAATAGGTATAGAATAAGGGGGGTCATTACTTCCTAAATGAGGGTATACCAAGAACAACTTTCAGAAATACTACAACAAGAAAAACTACCAATGACTCCAAAGAACTTTCTAGTTTGACACCATCCTTGACAATAATGCCAAAAATGTTGGCCTCCTACAATGATTTAATAACTAAGCCCTTACAACCATGATTCAAAGATTGAACATCTAAACTAAATAGCTATTTCAATCATCATGAAGGTAAATTTAACTTGTCAACCTAGGGACGTGAAATTGAAATGGGTCAACACAGTGTGTGCACTAGGAACTCAAAGTAGCCATTTTCATTCTAAAACTAAGGAACATACAATACTAAAAGTAAATTGCTTAGAACGAAATACCATAAATTTCAATCATCAATCAACAAATACATCAAACTAAAATTCATAACAAAAGTAAAAATATGAGGAAAAAATAGAGCACTACTCTATCTACTTTGGCTATAGGAATAGTCACAAAATGGAATTCTAGTGGCTGTAGGAACAATTGGTGCCAGATTTCTAACTAATTACTAAATAGAAAGTAATACTAAACTAGTACTAAAATAAATGATGGATCACTCACCAAGTGGGACCCCATGGATAAGTATCCTCTAAAACTAACAAGAACTCAAATGCTCAAAATCATAACTTTATTTTATTTACTGTAAATCATGAGTACAAAAGAGTAATGTATTAGTGAAAACTTGAGAGTGCAAGTACAATATCAAATCATGAAACCATTAGAAAAGGAGTGTTTGATCCTTATTTATACTATCAACTAATCAAGGTATTCAACTCCATGACTAGGAGGATGCCATTTAGGGAAAACAAAGAAAGTGGAGTGGTGACAGTTATGCATGCATGGAATCTGGTCATACATGCAGGTCTAGATGCAAATTTAGCACAATAGTAATGCCCACGTCTACTCAACATCATTAAAGTCCACTACAAGGTAGTTACATTTGGTTGCATGAGGAATATTTTATTGTCGACCTCCTTTGACCTTTGAGCGATTCCTTTGTTGGACGTTACAGTGCATTCCTAGCTAGCGATGTCTTCCTCAAATTAGCATCCTCAAATTAAATCTACATGGTAATTTCAGTATGCACAATAATTTCATATCTATAACCACCTTAAGGAACATTTATTAACCACATGAAAAATCAATATAGATATTCCACATAATATGCCAATGTCATTAAAACTTATAGAAATAGGATTAAGCCCAATGTCTATGGTTTGGGGGAAACATTATGAAAATATCAACATTTAACATCAAAGTCAATGAAAACTTCCAACAAATAAACTATAGATTCTACCCAAAATTAGACCAAAAACTAGGCTCATCAATGGGCATCATTGGGTGATATATCCTAGATTGTAGCTTCTAGTTTGATGAAGAGTAAAAGTTGTGTTTACTGGTGTGTGAACTCGTTTGGCAGAGTTGTTTTTTTGTGGACTGTGGGAAATGTATCTACTTTGTGATTCTGTGTTGGTTTGTTTTAGGTCTTGCAGATTTGGAAGATGGTTTGCAATGTTGTTATCTATGTTTTGTGAAAAGGTGTTCATGGTTTGGTGCTTCAGAAGATGAGTTTTAGAGTTATTGTGTGTGTCTATATAGTCCCGATGGATTGATGGAAAGTGTTCTATGTATGAAATTTTTTGCATTATATGTAGATGAATTTGAAGGTATCCAAGTTGTGTTATAGTGTATGGTGAAGCATGTTATGTGGTTTGCATGTTATCTTCTTGTTGCAAAAGAGTGTACTTCAAAGTTCATTGGTGTTTTCATTAGGTTTGGCCGACCTGGTGTTTACATGTCATGCAAAAGATACGTGTCAATTGAGGAAGTGTGTGATTGATTTGAGATATTGTTTTGGGTCTTGGTTAAGTGTTGGTTTGGTCTGCTGTCATTGTCTTCCATTGAGGGAATGTTGAGTTGTTGACCTAATTTGAATTTGTAAAATGAAGAGTGCATATCCAACCTTGGAGAAAGTTTCTAAGATTGAATATGGTATAAATACAAGGCAAGATATTAAGGATTGGGTGAGATAACAAGCCACAAGTTTGAGAAGCAAGACTGTGCAATATTGAATTGAGGCACTAGTACTTTAATGTGTTAGACTATTGAAAGTAGTGAGCTGATGGTGTCTACAATTCTCTGATCAAGGCTGAGGATGTATGGAAGTTGTTGTGGTGGATCTTCTATTGCATTAAGAAATTGTTCTTTGTGTATCTGTAGGCAGAGAGCCTCCCTATTGGATAGTGAGTCCTATCTTGGGCAGTGATCCCCTTGGTAGTGAGCCTCTTTGTAATTGGTTTTGCTATTACTCTATATTGTGAGTTAATACTCACCATGGTTTTTCCCTTATTGTTTTTTCCACGTAAATCTGATGTTTCCTGTGTTGATATTGCTTTTTGTTATTTGTACTTCATGCTCATACTTAATAATAAATTTTAAAGTGGATGTGAAGATTAATGATTGTTTAAGATTTGTGAATGTGATTGGTGACAACTGATTCACCCCCCCTCTTAGTTATCTTGTGCATTTCAACATTTGGTATTAGAGATTTGGTTCCTTAGAGAATAGCTTAACTACTTGAGGTAGATCTGATGGAGGAAAAATTGACATTCCCTATGTTTGATGGATTTGATTATAGTTTTTGGAAAGTGTAGATGAGAGGTTACCTAATCTCTCTTCGTTACAAGACTTGGAAAGCTATTGAGACAAAATATGTTGCACTAGCAAGTGGTCCTTCTTTTGTAGATGGGATTTCTACCTATGAAGAAAATTAAAAAGCAAGGTATGCAATCCATAGTGTTTTATCTAATCCCGAGTTGACAAAAGTTATTTCTTTAGGCACTACTTATGAAGTTTGAAAAAATTTGGAAGACATATATGAAGGAAATGATAGAGTGAAATTGTCAAAGAAGCTAACAACTATGTGCATAGATGAGAACTTGAAAATGGAAGAAGGTGAAGACATTGCAATATACTTTCAGAGGGTTGATATTGCAGTAAATGAAGTTAAAAATCAAGGTGGTACTCTGATAGATGAAGATGTAATGGATAAGATTTTGATGACTCTACTAGAGAGTTACAGTGATAAAGTCTCAGCTATTGAGGAAGTGTATGATCCTAAGAAATTTACTAAAGAAAATTTATTTGGCACCTTGACTACGTTTGAAATGAGGAAATTTGGAAAATAAAAGGAGAAAAAAAAAACATTCAAAGCTACAAATACAGGAGATGATCCAGATGGTGATAGTTCAGAGGATTTGGAAGCAAATTTTACAAGGAAGTTGAAAAAGAGTACTAGTAAGTACAAATGTATGTTACCTTTTAAATGTTTCAGTTGTGGAAATATTGGTCACTATGCTTCAAGATGTCCAAATAGAACCATAAACAAGAAAAGTAGAGACAATAAAGAAAAAAAAGGATAAGAAGTTTAAGAAGTTGTATTATATTAGAGAAGATGTTGGAATTTTTGATGATGAATCTAATTTTGAAGGTGATAATGATGATTTCTTGTTTCTATCCTTAGAGAATAAATTAGTAAAATTTTCAAAGGAATGTGGTCCAAAAAACAAGAAGGAAGAGACAAAAGGTACTCTAGTTATTTCCTTTCATGCTAGACAAGATGAAGACTACTAGATGATTGAAAATGGATACATGTAAGTTTAATAAACTTGAAAAATATGATGGTCGATTAGTCATGTTTGTGTTAACAGGTGCAGGACAACTACGAGCAGGGGGTGAATCAGTTGTCAAACAAATTCAAATTCAAAACTTCAACACTTATCAATTCCACAACCACACTATTTTTTTATTAAGTATGAACATGAGATTAAAAAAATAGAAAGTAAATTAACACACTATACACTATATTTTTACATGGAAAACCGAAGGAGGGAAAAACCACGGTGAGGATTAACTCACAATATAAAGTAGTTCTAGAAATGAATATATAAGGCTCACTTCCAAGGGCTCATTTCCCTAAATAGGACTAACTATCTAGATACAAAAGCTCACTGCTTACAAGGGAGGATCACTACCTACAAAATATTCACAAAACAAAATTGGGCTTCACAGCCAAAATGAATTGAGAAAAGTGCACCTAACAAGTGTTGATGTAGTTTTGGTGATGCTCAATAGATAGACTTGACACACTTCATCATTTTCGCTCTTCTTCACTTTCACATTTACTACTACTTCATTAATCACACTTACAGACACAACACACACACACACCTCTTCTTCAAAACCTATTCAACACATGTATATATATACTCTATCTATCCACAAGCATCAATTATGTTAGCCTAATTATATGCATTTCTTTGTTAACCAAAAAATACCAACCTGTCAGCTTCAAGTACTCACCAAAAACTTCTCAAATAGCAATTCAAACACATAATACGCTACATAAAGTTGGCATAGACCTAAGATAGGTCACACATATATCTGCATAACAAAATTAATTCATCATATCACAACTAATACAAGAAGTCATCCAGAAATAGACTTCATTGCAAAAAGAAATTAATAGAATAAAGCTAGTACACCGTACGAGCATCAGAGCACAAGAAATTATGAACATACATGCCTTCAACAACCATAAAAAATTTCCAAAAACCGTAAGCAACTACCAATACTAGAGGATTATAGACTAGAATACCAAAGGATGTAGCTTGAAAACTAGTTCAGATAATAGACCAAAATACTAGATGAAACACTGACTTAGACTTGCAAACACAACATGGTGACATCAATGACAACACAAAACTATAGAGATGATCATTCTTCTTCATTCTTCCAACAATATCCCCCTTTGTCATTGATGGCAACATGTGCTAGAGTTTTCAAAAAAAAATTTCCTCCGATCTCTCCCAACTTTCCAAATCTCTCCCCCTTTGAAACCAATGGAAAAGGGTGACCAAAAATATGTAAACATGGTGACATCAAAATTGCAAAAGTATTCCAATTCTTTTGAACACTTCCAACCATTCACAAACATTCAATAGTTCAAGTTTTCTTTATCTTGTATAGATTTCCCTTTTCTCTTTCTTTTCTTCTTGCCAAAACAAACAAAATAGTAGAAATTGAACATTCATGTAAAAATTACATTCTTCACCTTAAACAACTTCTTGTATCTTTCTTTGATAATTGGATATAACTTCTTCTAGTTAAATGTAGCTAAATCCATTCGCATGCAGATTCTTTCTAATAGAGCCAAAAGTGTAAAAGAAGATGACTAGTATGAGTACTATCTTTCACAATCTTCTATGTTAGTAAGTATTTTAGAAAGATAGTCTAACCAGCCCTCAGCATTCTCCTTAAGGATCCAGAAGTTTTTAACCACATCATCTCTTAGTTTATGTACACCAATCAGTTCAACTTGCAATTCACCAACTCTCATCCTTTGTTTCCCTTCTCTGCCTTCAAATATATCAAAGTTCTTTTTGATGTTGTTTACTTTAGATTCAATTGCTTCAATCCTACTTCTAAAATTGTCTATCGTAGCAGGCCACCAAAGACAATATTTGTAGATATTTGATATTTCTTTGATACATTTCCTTGTTTCCATGATAAGTTCAAATAATTTCAGCTTCGCTTTAGTACAACTCTTTTCAACCAAGGCTTCCAACTTGCATCCTTCTGGACCTTCAAGCAACATTCTTTCTTCAACAATATTAGCTAAATTTTCTAGCAAGGAATTAGAAATAGTTGATACATCAATACCTTTTTGAAGTAGATACTCTACTAGAGCATCATCAATTTTGAGTCTGTCAACTGGAGAAGTTGCATTCCATATCTCACCAATCTTCTTCATCTTTCCTTTAACCAACATAGAATGTATGTCATTTGGATCAGATAATTTGGATCTAGGAAGAGATTCTTTTTCCTTTTCTTCTAAAAAGATAGTGATGTCTTCAGTTATAGCTTTTCCTTTCTTTGATTCTCGGGGGAATCACTAATGATAGCTTCCAATTTTCTCTTACCAGAGGATGAACCCACTTCAAATTGACTCGGTGTTGACATACCAGAGGATAGATTTTTTCTTAAGGATGTGAAATAAAATTTTCACACACTTACATTATCTACCAATGCTTCTAAATATAAATAGACTTGTTTCCCAACAGGAATATTGGATTCCCACACAACATTTTCTTTTCTCGGTAGGGAGCTCAAAAATTAAAAGAACAAGCACATAATCATAAATCCAAACCAAAAGGGATAACCCTCAACCACCAACATTTGGGAGTTTTCAAATAGATTTTCAAGTAATAGGCTACACAAATTAAACTTACTATTTTCCTTAACCATCATATGTGCAATGTAAACAATGATAACTGATGTCGAACCTTCATGATTTCTAAAATAGATTTTGTAAGAAACAACGTATGCAACATACCTTATGGCCAAATCTGCAAGATTTTTTATCAATAGACCTTGATGATCTTTGTTAATTCGAGTAAGTTCCTCCACATCTTTGTATTTCACGGTTTTCTTTCCAGGAAGATCCCCAATACTTCATAAGCAAGTAATTGCTTCGATCGCTTCCTTTGTAATTAGGTATGATTTTTCCAATACAATGTTGTCATTCTTGTAATGATTCAACAAGAATAAAATAAACTCTTTATCAACAAACCAAGGAAATTCTCCCCACAAATCCATACCTAGGGCTTTTTGTGCTTTGTAATTCATTTTCCTTCAACCCTAGTTCCATTTCTTTCATCTTTCTATGATCAAATTCTTCCAATTCAATTCCTTTCATCTTTAGTGGAATGTCGCCACTCGATCCTTTGTCCATTTATGTGCTTAACTTCTTTGAATTTGTTAATGTTCAGAAAAAATTTCTTCCATTCCTTCACAAACTAAATGATAATTCCTATGTATTCATAATAGTTTCTTCAAATTTCTTTAGAAATTCCTCAAGTCACTTTGAGATTGTTCCAAGGCACTTTTCAAACTCTTCAAATGCTGAATTGATAAAAAATACTCATGAATTTAATCTTATACACCATCAATTTTCCCTAAAATGAATTAAATGTGACAAACATCAAAAAGCTGCTAAAAACATTCTTCTCAACACAAAAAAACCCTAATTCAGTCCACAAATTATCATGTCAATAATTTTTATTCTAGTTCCTTTTCCAAAACCTTTGATTATTCATTCTTCACATTTCATCCTCGTGCTAGCCTCTTACATGCTATTCATCCAAGGGGTTTTTATAATATTTCTGATAATGCTTCCCCTAAGACCATGCTAGGTCTAAGTTTTGAATAAATCGTCTGTATTGGATGAGGGCATAGACACATTAGTAATCTCAAGTTCTTCTTCCTCTCTCTTCTTCCATATCTTATTCATCTCTTGCTTCATTTCTTCTTTGTCAATCTTGTTTACCAAATAATTCTTCTCTACCGAAGTAGATTGCTTTCCCTTCTTACTTCTACAAACCTTTGAGATATGTCCAGGTTTATTACAGTTATAACAAACAACACTTTTCTTATTAGTCTGACCTCCATTACTTCTTGATCTACATTGATTTTCCTTATGTCCAAATTTGTTATAGGTATAGCAGTAGCCATTAAAGGGTTGATTCATTCTACCTCCATTAAACCTATTCATCATCACTTTAATGACCATTCTCACCTGATATCTGCATTCAGTAGCTTTATGTCCAACCTTCTTACATGAAAAACATTTTCTAGAGAAAGAACTAGGAAACTAATTCATCCTGCTCCTACATTTTATTGCCTTGTGACCATACTTATTATAGGAAAAACAAATACCATTGAAAGAGGGATTCCTTTGTGCATTAGGCTCTCACAGGTGGTCTCCTTCCAAAATTTCTTTTCTGCTTCCCTTTGTCCCGAGTCATTTGATTGTCCTTAGAAATTTTACGTGCATCATTTCCCAAGCTAGATTTGTCTTGATTTTTGTTCTAAAATTAATTCATCTAGCTCGTCAAAGCTATATTTGAAATTGTTTTCATAGATTTTCTCCTTTTCTACCTCAACTCTCAAGTTTACTGCATCCTGTTCAAGTTTAGAGCATTCATCATATTTATTTTGTATCATTGTGTTCATACATTCTTCAATTCTCTTCTTTTCTTCTACAAGCACTATCAGTCCAATTATCTCTTGTTTCTATTGTTCACTCACTTCTTTGTGTCTTTCCTTGAATTTCTTTAATTGTTCTTTTAGCTTCCAGACAAATTCATTTGCTTCATCAAAATTCTCTTTTAGATATTTGTTCTCATTTTCAACTTTGTCAAGATCCTCAAGTGCAGTATGAAGTTCTTCTTTATCATCCATTTGATCAATTTTTTAGAATCTACCTCAAGCGTTTAAGCTCTAAACCAAGGAACCAAAGCTCTAATACCAATTTTTAATAGGTGTAGTAAAATTGAGAGGGGGGTGAATCAGTTGTCACACAAAATTCAAATTCAAAACTTCAACATTTATCAATTCCACAACCACACTATTTTGTTATTAAGTATGAACATGAGATACAAAAAATAGAAAGTAAATTAAAACACTAAACACCAAATTTTTATGTGGAAAACCCAAGGAGGGAAAAACCATAGTGAGGATTAACTCACAATATAAAGTAGCTCTAGGACTAGATATGTAAGGCTCACTACCCTAAATAGGACTCACTATCCATATACAAAAGCTCACTGCTTACAAGGGAGGCTCACTGCCTACAAAATATTCACAAAATCAAATTGGAAATCATAGCCAAAATGAATTGATAAAAGTGCACCTACCAAGTGTGGATGCAGTTCTAGTGATGTTCAATAGACTGACTTGACACACTTTATCATTTTCACTCTTCTTCACTTTCACATTTACTACTACTTCATTGATCACACTTATAGACACACATCACACACACACACACCTCTTCTTCAAAACCTATTCAACACATGTATATATAGACTCGATCTATCTACAAGCATCAATTAGGTTGGCCTAATTAGATGCATTTCTTTGTTAACCAAAAAATACCAACCTGTCAGTTTCAAGTATTCACCAAAAACTTCCCAAATAGCAATTCAAATGCGTAATACGCTAGATCAAGTCAGCATAGACCTAAAATAGGTCACACATATATCCGCATAACAAAATTAATTCACCATATCACAACTAATCCAAGAAGTTGGCCATAAATAGACTTCATTGCAAAAATAAATTAATAGAATAAAGCTAGTACGTTGTATGAGCATTAGAGCACAAGAAATTTTGAACATGCATTCCTTCAAATACCATAAACAATTTCCCAAAACCGCAAGCAACAACTACCCATTCCAGAGGATTGTACACTAGAATATCAAAGGATGCAACTTGAAAATCAATTTAGATACCAGACTAAAATACCAGATCAAGCACTGAATTAGACTTACAAACACAAAATGGTGACATCAATGACAAGACCAAACTATAGAGATGATCATTCTTCTTCATTCTTCCAATAGTTTGGAGATGATTTTGGTACAAAGATTGTTGGAAAAGGAATAATTAGTTTTGATGGAAAACACAGTATTGATGATGTCTATTATGTTAAGGGCTTAAGGAATAATCTTTTGAGTGTTGGAAAATTGTGTAGAAAAGGATTTAAGCTTGTGTTTTAGGATAATACTTGTGAAATTAGAAAAAGGGTATGGAATCGTGGTAGCTATAGGAAGAAGAACATATGGAAACATTTATAGCTTAAGGGTGTTGATGGTCAATGTCTTATATCTTAGGTTAATGAAAGTTGGGTCTGGCACTAAAGGATGGGACATGTAAACTTTGACAATCTAATCAAAATTAGTTCAAGAAAAGTTGTCTGGGATCTACCTAAAATCACAAAGCCTACCAATACTGTTTGCATAAATTATCAGTTGGGAAAATAAACAAGATGCAACTTTAAAGGAAAAGAGCAATCAACTATTGAAATGTTGGAATTGGTTCATGCAAACCTCTATGGTCCCACAATAATAAGAAGTCTTAATGGTGACAAGTATTTCATGCTTTTAATTGATGATTATTCTAGAATGACATGGGTTACTTTTCTTAGGGAGAAAGCTCAAGCTCTTGATAGATTCAAAGTGTTCAAGGATATGGTAGAGAATTAAGTGAACTTGAAAATCAAATGTTTAAGTTTTGATAGAGGTGGATAATTCACTTCCAGTGAGTTTAATACATTTTGTGAAGAGCATGGCATAAAGAGACATTTTTCTTCTCTTAGAACTCCTTAGCATAATGGAGTTGTTGAGAGAAAGAACCAAACTGTTCAAGAGGCTGCAAGCACTATGATGAAAGAGGAAAATGTACCTAATGTATACTGGAGAGAAGCAATTCACACTACTATTTACACTCTTAACAAAGTTTAGATCAAAGGTAACAATAGAAAGACCCCTTATGAACTGTAGACTTGCAAGATTCCTACTGTTAAGTACTTCAATGCATTTGGAAGAAAATGTTACATTAAAAGAGATGATGAGAACCTTGGAAATTTTGATGCAAGATGTGATGAAGGTATTTTCCTTGGATATTCAACTAATATAAAATCTTATAGATGCTTCAATAAAAGATTGAGAAAGATTGTTGAAAGTGAAAATGTAGAAGTTGATGAAGAAATGCATAGATTAGTTGAAATAAGTGAAGTTGAACTAGATGAACCTATTTGTGGACAAGTAAAAGAAGAGAATAAGGAAGAAGAAGAAAATATTGAAGAAGAAGAAGCTCTGAAACCTTCTCTTAAGACTCCAAAATATGTACAAAAGAATCATTCTTAAGAATAGATAAATGAAAACAAAAGTGAAGGTGTGAAGATAAGAAGCAAAGTGGTGGCAGCTGAGGTAAATCTATGTCTACTATCAAGGATAAAACCTAAATCAGTGTATGAATCATGCAAAGATGAAAATTGGGTTAGAGAAATTAAAGAGGAATTGCAACAAATAGAGAAAAATCAAACATGGGAACTGGTTCCTAGACTGGTAAACAAGAATGTAATGGGTACAAAATGGGTATTCAGGAATAAGCTGAATTCGAATGGTGAAGTAGTAAGAAACAAAGAAAGGCTTGTGTGCAAGGGTTATTCATAGGTTGAAGGAATAGACTTTGAGGAGACATTTATACTGGTGGCAAGAATGGAGGATATTCAAATGTTTTTGGATTTTTCTACCCACAAAGATTTCAAGGTATATCAGATGGATGTTAGGTTTGCATTCTTGAATGGAGAATTGGAAGAGGAAGTCTACATGGAACAACTAGAGGGATTTCAGTTATAAGATAAATCAGACATAGTCTGTAAGTTGAAAAAGGAATTGTATGGACTTAAATAGGCTCCCAAAGCATGGTATGCAAGGTTGGATAGGTATTTGACACAAAAAAGCTTAAGAAAAGGCTTCATAGACAATAATATTTATTTCAAGGTTGAAGGAAACAAACAATTGATAATGGTTGTGTATGTTGATGATATTATCTTTGGAGGAAATTAGGGTATGTGCAGGAAATTTACAAAGGAGATGCAAAAAGAGTTTGAAATGTCTATGATTGGTGAGTTGAATTTCTTTCTTGGACTTCAAGTGAATCAAAAAGATAAGGACATATTCATTTCACAATCAAAGTATGTTAAAGATTTTTTGAAGAATTTTGGAATTGATAACTCCAAACTAGTCTATACCCCTATGGTGACTAGATGCAAACTGAGTAAGGATGATGATTCTCCTAAAGTTGATCAGAGCATGAACATATCTATTATTGGTGGACTATTATATCTTACTGCTACTAGACCAGATATCATGCATACAGTATGTTCGGTTGCCATATTTCAAGTAGAACCTATAGAAGAACATGTTATAGCTATGAAGAGGATATTTATATATCTAAAAGGCACTTTGGATTATAGCTTGTGGTATCCTAAGGATACTAATTTCACCTTGAGTGTTTTCAATGATGCAGATTAGGTTGTTTGTGTAGATGGTTAGAAGAGTACAAGTGGTGGAGGATTATTTCTTGGGGGAAGATTGGTTTCATGGTTAAGAAAGAAACATGATTTAGTTTCCTTATCCACTATAGAGGCTAAATACATTGCAGCAACATCTTGCTGCACACAGGTATTATGGATGAGGAAAACATTAAAGGATATAGGAGTGATGTGTGATGAGAATATCCCTATCTTCTATGATAATACAAATGCTATAAATATTTCAAAGAATCTGGTAATGCATTCAATGACAAAGCATATATCTATTAGATATCATTTCTTAAGAGAGAAGGTATTGTAGAATGAAGTAAGGCTGGAATATGTGCCTACAAAGCATCAAATTGTAGATATATTTACTAAGGATCTTCTGAAGGATACTTCTGATTATTTTAGGGAGAAGTTGGAAGTTACTACCCCTCCTTCAAACTAGGTGCACATTGAGGTGCATCATTCTAGTGGATTTACAGATTCTTCATTTGTCTAGACTAATGATTGGGTCTACTCCTTAGGGGGAGTAGGAAGTATTATTGTTGTAGTATGAGATGTGTGGGTGCACTCCTAAGGCGAAGTGATAAAAAATATGTTCTTTTCCATTGATGTCAAAGGTGGAGAGAGAGTCATGTGTTTCCATCAATGACAAAGGGGGAGATTGTTGCAAGTATGAATGAGTTTGGTGGTGTTTTCATTGATGTTGTCATTTATGTCAACATAATATAGGTTGTTGTAGAGAAAGAAATCAAGTGATTATAGGTTGTTCATGTATAGATGAGATAATTTTGAGATGTTGTGAGTACATGGACCTATCTTTATGGTGTTGTAGGTGTGTTGATATGATGAGTTACCAAGTGCTTCTAAGAAAATTAATAAGTAGAGTTGAGTGTGTGTTTAGAATGTGCTCCAATATGTGTTATGCATTTATTTTGTATTGATCTTATGCTTGTTTGGATTTGAAGAGTTGTTTATGGGAATCATTGGGTGATATATCTTGGATTGTAGCTTCTGGTTTGATGAAGAGTGAAATTTTTGTTCACCGGTGTGAACTAGTCTGGCAGAGTTGTTTATCTATGGACTGGGAGAAATGTATCTACTCCACAGTCCTCTGATGGTTTGTTTCCGGTCTTGTATATCTAGAAGATGGTTTTTAGTGCTGTTATTTATGTTTTATCAAAGGTGTTCATGGATTGGTGCTTTGGAAGATGAGTTTCAGAGCTATTGTGTGTGTTTGTATAGTCTAGATGGACTAATGGAAAGTGTTCTATGTATGAAGGTTGTTGCATGAGTTGTGGATGAATCTAAAGGCATATAATTTATGTTCCAATGTATGGTGAAGTGTGTTATGTTTTCTTCATGTTATCTTCTTGTTTTGGAAGTGTGTACTTCAAAATTCATTGGTGTTTTCATTAGGTTTGGCCGACCTGGTATTTACACGTGATGTAAAGAATAAGTGTCAATTGAGGAAGTGTGTGATTGATTCAAGATGTTGTTTTGGGTCCTGGTTAAGTGTTGCTTTGGTCCACTCTCATTCTCTTCCACTGTGAGAATGTTGATTTTCCAACCTAATTTGAATTTGTAAAATGAAGAGCCTGTGGCCGACCTTGGAGAAAGTTTTTAAGGTTGAAGATGGTATAAATACAAGGAAATATGTTAAGGATTGGGTGAGATAACAAGCCACAAGTTTGAGAAGCAAGACTATGCAATTTTGAATTGAGGTAGTAGTACTTTAATTTGTTAGACTCCTAAAAATAATGAGCTGATGGTGTCTGCAATTCTCTGATCAAGGCTGAGGATGTGTGGAAGTTGTTGTGGTGGATCTTCTATTGCATTGAGAAAGTTTTCTTTGTGTAACATTCTTATTTCTATATTTATGTATCTATAGGCAGTGAGCCTCCATGTTTTATAGTGAGTCCTATCTTGGACAGTGAGCCCTTTGGTAGTGATCCTCTTTGTAATTGGTTTTTCTATTACTCTATATTGTGAGTTAATCCTCACCATGGTTTTTCCCTTATTGAGTTTTCCATGTAAATCTGGTGTTCCTATGTTGATATTGCTTTTTGTTATTTGCACTTCATACTCATACTTAATAACAAACTAAATTTGATGTGAAGATTAATGATTGTTTGAGATTTATGAATCCACCTCTAGCTCATCTACCAAAGTAATTTTATTTCCTTAATTTTACTCCTATGTGAGTTGGCAACTCTTTCTGTTTGTTTATGGCTTCAAATATATAGTACAATCAAGTTGGCCCTCTTACTTTATCACAATATCATGATTTACCCCAAGGTTCTTGAAAGAGGTTTCCTAAATTTTCCAATTAGAATGGACAAGATCCTAAAGAACATGTTTCGGCTATAACTATTGTAAGTGAAATTTTAGGAATTCAAGAAGAAGAAGTTTTTGTAAGAATTTTCATTGATAGTCTGATAGAGAAAGTGACAAAATGGTATGGTTATGTGTAGGATCATCATGGAAAAAATAGGCCCTTAAGTGGCAATGAAATTAAAAAAAATCAGAGTTAGGCAACTTGATGTAAACATTTGAATAAGTTATCGATATTATTTCAAAAATATGTAAGAATAGAATTTGTAGCAAATTGAATTTAGTTTCTAAACTACTAGATTTTTTATTTTTTTTTAAATCTATTTGGTGAAAATTTGAAATTTCAATACACCAGTACCTAAATTTTAGGGAAAACATAAGAAGTAGGTGTTTGTCTAACCACCCTAACCACAATAAAATGATAATATTTTTTTATAAGACTTTAAATATAAGTAGAGGACTCATGTCCCAATGTGATGCATATTTTTTGTAATTTTTTTCAAATTAAATAATTAACTATAAATTTTTTATTACAAATTTTAAAAAATATAAAAAATCATATGTCTGACCACCTTAACTTGGTCAAAACTTCATGAAATTAATTAATTTTTAATCCTATAGCATGCAAAGCATAGAATGTGATGCATGTTTCAAATTCAAAAAATGTGATATGGTTTGAAAGCTATAGATGTTTTTCAATCAGCCTATCAATGACTTTAGTCATAATTCAAATAGAAAATGAATAATAATTATTTATTAAATTCAAAGTAGAGAATAATTTATATTGGTGGAAAGTTGAGAATCTCCTTTAAAAACCCTTTTTGTTTCATCAATTTTGGGTAAAAAAAAAAGTTGTTAGCCACATATGGTACACATACCCATCATATCGCGACTTTTTGGCACTTCATGATCCTACACATACTCGTATAGAGGACTCAAAAAGGGGAGCATTACTGGACGACATGTTCTCAAAACAAAATTTCTCCAACGTTGTGGAATTCCAATTAATATTGTAGCTTCCTTACGTCTCTTCTTTCAGATCAAGAAAAATAGAGGAGAAACAATGAGGGATTTTGTTTATCGGATTAATCAGCCCCTTCAAAAGATTCCTACTCTGGAAGGACCAAGTGCAGAGATATAGTATCATATATTCATTTCTACTCTAGAACTAGACATACAATTTGTTGGCACTCTCAAATTTCCCAAATTTGAAGTGCCCATTTCAAAATTTTGCCTATGCACTCTCAAAAGTGCACTTGAAGAATCTACCCAACTGACCCACTTTGGAGGGTCATAATTTAGTGCTTGTTGATTTTCATGCAAAATCCCTTTGCAAGATCACTCATGTGTCCTATGTGAGTAGCATGTCAATTTTTAGCTTCCTAATATAAGTTTCGCCAGGGTTTCGAAAAGCGAAGCTAGAGGGTTTTGGCATTTTCTTGTTGTTTACAAACTTTCAATTTTGCAAAATTGCCTCACGTTTGAGCTTGCATTTTGTAACCAGATGATTTTCATTTCAAACCAATTGTTCCTCTGCATTCTCCATACCAAAATGAACTCCCATGTTAGGTTTGAGATCTTCATGAGCTGATTTGATATTTTTAACAGGTCAAAACCAAATGCAATTTAATCAGTTTTGCACATGCATTTCCTAAAACCTTTCTGGGAGGTCAAATTTGACCTTCAATATCTTTTGATGGGATATGATTCAAGCCAATCCCTTTTTCAAATGTGCTCATTGCACCAAAATGAGCTTATGTGTCCAGTGGCAGCTCTCCAGGAGTTGATTTGATATTTTTACAATGAGGTGATCTCTTGAGTTTTAACTGGTTCAAAATAGCTGATTGTTGCAGAAAGTTCAACTGAGCAACTTTTTTGATTAATATCTTTCACCTTGTGACCTATTTCTCTGACCCATCTATTACATTCAATTCTCTGGACCAATGTATACATGTTTGCAAGTTTTTATGGCTTCATGATGTCGTTTGCCCAGTTTTCAATGATGATTCCAGAGCCCACCTGGCCAGTTTTCACCATTCCTCAAAAATACCTGAAAGTAGGTTCTAATGGAAACCCATTTCATGTTTTCATTCCAGATGCATTCAAAGGCTGTCTCAGATCAATTCAAGGACAAAACTTGTTTGAAAATGATTTTTTTTAGTCGGGCCCACATGGGGACCTAACTTATGTCACATAAGTATCATTTGTGAGGGCTATAAACAGAGTTCGGAAATAGTTTCCTCATTTCAATTCTCCTATTGTGATAAATAATACGGATCAAATATTCAAAGTTCTAGTGGCATCATACACTAGAAGGACCAAGAGGCATTCTAAGAGAGATTGTTGAGACACAATTAAGATAATCATTATAGATCATTTTGTTGGAATTCAATTGGATATTGTTGAAGCTTGGAGGTCTGGTGTTTTTAATGAGATCAGTGTTCCAGTAGAAGTTATGCAAATAGGAGTTGTTGATGGAAGGCTCTATATCAATGTTTGAGGGAGATTTTCTATTACACCCAGCTACAGGAAACCTCAAAATTCAAGGGCTTGATGTGAATGATTCAAAGAGGCAACCACAAACCAACAAACAGGGCATGTGTAAATTTGTTTAACAAAATGCCTCAATAAATGTGATCTCATGATGAATACCATGCTCATAATCTACAAGGCAGATTTATTGAAAGTGTCTCAGAAACGTGTAAGTAAATGCAAGGGGAGGCACGTAATTTTCTTGAATGATAATCCCCAATAAGTGTGATAGGGCGTCATTAGCATAAACACGGTATGCAAAAGTTGGAAGTATAAACAAGGGTACAAATATCCATGAAAGCACAGAGGATACCAACATTGGTAGCACATACAAAATCCATTTATTGAGAATTCCTTAGAAATTACAAAGAAAATGCATTTGGAATTCCTAATATGCAAATGGAGGCACCAATTCATAGGATACATGAACTTGTACAGTGATCACTTCTACCAAATTAATGTAATCCTGTGGAAACACCAAAAGGTAGCAGTGATACACACAAAATGGATTTATTAAAAACCTTAAAACCTACAGGAAAATGAAATGGGCATCCAACAAAGGCAAGTGCACATCATGGAGGGGCACCACTTCACGTTGTACATGTCCAAAATGGATTTATTGATAAGACTTTAGAAAGTCTCAAGCAAATCCCTAAATCAATGAAGCGCCAGCATGGTGAGGAAAATGTAGCTATTGAAAAGTCTTTAAAGAATTCAAACAAATGAAAGAGGAGCTCGATGCAGTAATGGAGGAATCTATAGTGCTCCATTAAAGCTTGAGATGGATGCAACACATCTAGTGGGGGCCCGTGAATCACCATTAGAGGATCCAGTGCACTGGATGGAGAAATGGATGAATATGTACCAAAAATTCATTGAAAATGTCTTTGAAACTTCAAGTAAACACTATGGGAGAAGGCTCAAACCATCTAGTGGGAATTTTTGTTATAGATGAACCACATAGCCAAAGGGGAAAACCATTCAAGATGTAGAGAAAATGAATGCACGACAAGGAGATTAGGGCACAAGTAGAGCAAAATGAAATGAACGATAAAGATGAAGTATTGAGAACAAATCTACACTGTTCCCTGCTATCTCACGGGTTGAATGTGCAATGGTTAAATGTCGTGGGGTCAGCGAAATGATGACATGTAGCATGTGGGCCTAGCATAATTTGAAGGCATGGGACAGTCCTTTAATGGTTTTCATTTTCTTTGCAAAGAAACACAAAACATTTCAAAAAAAATCTCGATGACTTTGATTTCGAATGGAATATTTTAAAAAGGGGAAAAAGCATTTAAAGATTAAAGTTTTTCATGAATAAAAGGTGGGGCCCATCAGATTTAAAATCTTGAATAAAGTTTTATTTTCCCATGAAATATTTAGTGAAAACATTTAAATGTTTTTCCAATGAAAGGTCAAATGGGCTCTCCTTTAAGAGAAAAAAGTGAAATATTTAAAGTATTGAGCCCATGTGAATGTGCATGGGTAAATGTCTTATTTGTGCAAGTAAATGTTTTGGGGCCCTATGATTTAAAATAAAGTGAAAAGGAAAATATTTTAAATGGCACAGGAAGAAAGTGAATAAAATATTCACTTTAATTTTTATTTCCTAAGGGAAGAATATTTTACTTGGTTGGCAAGTGAATGCTGAAATATAATGTGTTGGTAAAATAAAGAGAGAAATGAAAGCTTTCATGAGAAAACTATTTTCACATAGCTGGGTAAAATGTGCAGATTTTTCATGGAGAAGTGAAATTTTTTGTTGTAGATGGGAAAAGGTAGATTTGGAGGCAAATTTTGTTGATGCAGAGAGAGGAGAGAGGCTTTGCAAATTTGTTGATCAATGATGAATGGAATTTCCAGATGGCATCTCCCAATCAGCTTTAGGGATTCTTCTGGAGATTTATGTTCTCCTATATCTTCTCTTCTATTCTCATTTGTAGAGGGTTCTGAGAAAAGAGCTTTTGATTTTTTGAGTCTATAAGTTGTAATTTATGATTTTATGAGAAAATACAACTAGTTTGTGCAAATAAATCATGATTTTCTTCAAAGTGTCTCCATACTTGTACAGTTAAATCATATGAATTCAATAATACCAAGTATCTTTGAGTTTTTCATCTCAAATTTCATGGGATTGTGTTATTTGTTTATGGGTCTATTTCAAAGAAATGGTTAAATACTTTGAGTAGATAACAGTGATTTCAAGTGTGCAGGTTGGATCTGATAAAGAGAATTTGATTGATGATAAGAGATGATCTGTTAATTAATGCATTAACAATTATAAATCCACTGGTTGAAGTCTATTTTCTAATGAATTCATTTTATGTGTTTGACTCCATGGCCTAGAATTAGGCATTGATTTATCTTGCAGCTTAGTTCATCTCAGAAAAATTTTACAAATTCAAAATCATTCTTAATCCTTGTTGTTGGGTTGAGGTTTTGTGTTTTGCTTCCCAATTGCTGAGTGAGTGTTGAGTTACGAAGAATATAGCTAGATTTGAGGTTGTCAATGCTTTGTTTAGTGTATTGTCATTGGGAATCATCTACTATAAAAAAAAATGTTTGTATGTAGTTGAATTAAGTGCTAAGGAATTGTATAGGTTGATCCACCTTGGTCCTACAAAGCTAGAAGTGCAAAAGATCTCAGTCTTTGACTGAATCTTGTTAGTTGGCCAAATCCCCCATTGAATATGATCATTAGAAAGTGGCTAGTCTATAGGATTCAATTGTTTTGGTTCGATTTGGAGCACCAACACAAGTAGTCCTCAAAAGAGACAAAGTGCATGGAATCGAGCAAGCTCAACTAGAAGCAGTGAAGGCTGAGGATGATTTTATTGCCATAGGTAAATGGAAGTTAGACTCAAATGTGATGCTTGAATCTTGATCGGACGTCATAGAGAGGTAGGATTATCTTGTTCGACTACCAAAGACATTAATTTAACAGTTTTTGATGGAATGCAATGGCCTAATGAGAGACAAGATCAGTAGTGAAGGCATCTCCTAAGTTCCTAATTGGAAGTCACAAAGAGGTAGGATTATCTCGATCGACTACTAAAGACATTAATTTAACAATTTTTGATGACATGCAACAGCCTAATGAGAGAAAAGATCAGCATAGTAATGATCTAACTTTCAACTTATATACTTCTTTTGAAGTAGAAAGTGATGAAAATTCATCCAATGATGATGAAGATGATGAGTCGTAGGAAAGGTCATCATTTGCTTCACCTCCTACTTTTGATAATCCCTCCCTCTCTTAGACTAATTTGAATGATGTAGAATTGACTTCTCTTCCTACTCTAGAATATGAAATCTTCTCCTTTGAAGAAATGGAGAAGAAGGACATATGTTTAAATTTGGAAGGAAATGATGGTTCCAAGAATGGTGATTTTCAGGAAAAGGAAAAGTGGTTGACTCATTCTAACCCTCTTTTTAGGTTAATGAATTTGAAATATGTGATAATCTCCTTTTCACAAGTTAGATTGCTGATCAAGTAATGTATGAGGATAAATTCCATTGATTAAGGATTGATATAGATTATAAAAAAATGAAAGATGAAGAGGATGTTAGTCTCTTGCTGGGGGAAGATGAGGTCTACATCCAGTGAGAAGTGGAGAATAAACCAGTCCCTACTTTGCACTGGTATGCAAAATAGATTACCCTTCATGAAAGTGATCAAACTAAGTGAAGGCATGATAAGGTTAAGGATAATATTGTTTCCTGTGGTAATTTTCTAGGAACTAAGAAAACTTTTGGGAAATGTAAGGTCCAAGAAAAATTTGGAGCTTAAGATGCTAGCAAGTTATCGGAAAAAGAGGCATTTTCTTTTGAAGATATTAATGTGCATTGTATAGCTAAAGGTGAAAATAAAAATCAGCTCCAAGAGGTAACTGAATCTCCAAACACCTCTTCTTGTTTGCAACCTGATTATGGAGCATCTAAGTTTGTTGATGAAATTCTTGAAAGCAAAATAGTAGGAAATGAGGTAATTAATCATCCCATTTCTAAATCTTTTCATATTATACAAGATTCAAATCTTTCAGATCCATCATTTGAGTCAATTCATGGGATGGATAAAAATGAAGAAGAGATCAAGATAGGGGTGAAATCACAATACTGTGTATCACTTTTTTCCCAAGATGGACATTTACATCAATATTTTAACAGAATCTTGATCTTCTAAGACCTATAGCAGATAAACTGTTAATAATTTGAAGATGATGCAAACTACTGATTTGTGGCAATTTGTGTGTAGATTTTAAATATATTTTTTTATTTTTTTATTTTTTGAAATAAATCATAGATATTTCAACATCTCCTTTAATAACTAGTTTTAAACAAAAAACAACATTTTTAGAAAGTAATGTTTGTGTCATACAACATAACCTTTTTCCTATGAAGGGAAAAAATTCTAATTTTTGAAATATAGATTCTCAACATCAATATCTAGGGAAAGGATATTTTTTCATAATTTTTTGTTACATATATATTTTTTAATTAATTTTTGAAATCATTGTAACTATAATCTGGACATGCATGTGTGTTGTACAACCTAACTTATTGTGTATATATAAAAATTCAATTTTTCCCCTTTTTTAGTGGAAAAAGGACATCAATACCTAGGGAAAGGGTATTTTTTTATTTTTTTACAATGGTTTACTATTTTTCCAGCTCTAAAGAACAAAAAGCTTGATGTTCAAAGAAAAAACTATATTTAGTAAACATTAAAAATTAAATACAAGATTAAATTAAAACATATCAAAACTATACTTGCTAGAAAGCTAGTTTCAAAGGCTAAAATCTTACAAGAGATCATTTCTAAATGACATTATTTAATCCATCAAAAGGTAAAGAAAAGGTGTTTTTTTGCTAGCATTTTGATAGGTGTGAAGGCGACTCCATTGTGGGTATGATTTAATACTAGAGGGGTTATATCCAAGGGGGTTTGATCTAAGGGTGTCTTATCTATCCCTCTTCAATTAAAACCATTTAAATGGTTCCTCTCAAGGCTAAAATCATTAGTTTTTCTAGAAAAATTGATTTCAGGCAAAAATCAGCTTGTCCCAAAATTGAGACACACTATTGTGGTAGCACTCATAGATGAATCAACAGTCGAATCTAATGATTCTTTTGCTACACATACTACAAATTGGGGTCCAAAACTTTTAAAAAATGTAGTTACTTCCACATGTGGTGACCAAGAAATATCTTTATCTCATGATTTCTATGTGGGGTGTCCAATTCAAGGGCTAGTTTATTTTTGTTTAGAAAATCAATTACAAAGCAATATTGAATCTAATGTGGTACAGGTAGATTTTTCTAACCCTATGCAAGGCAGTGACAGTGTGAATCATTTAGTTGCAAAGGCATACAATAGAGAGTGGCTTATTGAGTAGCAAATTTTATTTAGAGAATTTTCATATGGTTCTTATTTTATCTTTTCAATGGCAACAGTCACAATTTGGTAGTTGGTTGTACACATGATTTCTAGTCACCTAGCATTGTTTTGCATAGGTAACTACTTCTCCCAGCCTCTTAATGGATTTTTATGATCGATCTAGAAGTAATTTGAGGTAAGGTCTTCCTACCATGTATAGAGTAGGAGTTTTTGTTGTGTTGATAATTTAGGTGCTTTCATTTCCTACCTTGTTCCTTTTTTGGCTTGGTTTTTCCTCGGCTCTTCCATGCCCAATGGATAAGGACTAGTCCATGCTTGAGATTCTGGATTCCTTTCTTTGTCATTTCCAGTCCTTGTCCCCAGCTAGAGCCATTGTTACCATAAGTTCCCCTTAACTTCACTTATTGTTGTTATCCTTTCTTTCCGCCTAAGTTCTATACTCAAACTTATGTTCAGGTAGCCTTTTTTTATTTTCTTCGAACTCATGTGGGGTTTTCACTCATTCATCGAACCTCTCATTCTACTACTCATGTTGTTTGTTCTTCACTAGGTGTTGTTTCCTCACTATTTTTGAACTTTCCTTTCCTCCAAAAGGGGGTGCACAAATAAAATAATAAAATAATAAACTAATTGATGGGTTGTGTGTCACAATTTGGAAACTTCACTCACAAGTCATGCCTTAGGCAATATTCTTGATGTTTTTTGAAACCTAGGAGGGGTTTTACTAAGTTGTGTGAACTATCCATTTTGTTTCCTAGAAATTTTTTAGTGATTAATAAAATAACAACAAGCCTAGTTTATCTAACCAGTGCATTTTACAAAAAGGAAACCAACATTTTCAAACATGATATGAACAAAAAATCAATAATTCCCTACATGCAAAGACACAATGATTTCAAAAGAGATATTTTATTTATATATAAACATTTTTACATTGCACTAGCATTGCCAAAAATTGCCTGGTTCGACTACAAAATTCATGGCGTGGACAAAAAAGGGACAAAATGGGTATTTCTTCTTAAGTACATAGAGTAAACATCAGGACACAAATGCCCTTAGTAACAACCTATAGGTGCTTGACTTGAGCTAGTGACAATAGATGTTCATGTGAATAGAGGACTCATGCAAAAATTCATGTATCATTCCTCACCATTCTAGTGCACAGAAGAGCCACGACCTCCTCTAGAGTCTTGTCTTGAATAGCTGACATAATGTAGATAGCTTCAACTATTAATCTGCTTTGAGGATAGTAGTTGAGCCTGTTAATTGCCACCTTAACATGATGATGAAACTTAGCTTTCACCACGTGCTCCAGTGCTCTCATGCCCCAATCATGATGGCCAGAAGTCCTGATGACTATATAGATAAAGCACTCTATCAGGGTAGTGTTATGCACATGAGCTTGGCCTAGGAACGCTTCACTAAGGATGCTTTGGAGCACTTCTTCCTCCACCTCGCTCTACACTATGAAGACTTCTTTTAGTTGGTCTAAGGTGTGCATAAATAGTGGTTTACACTCGATTTCCTCTAGAATGATGTAGTCATTCATGAAATTACCATCGTTTTGAGAGTTCCCCATATTGGATGCAACTGATTGTGGAAGAAAGGTGATGTTGGTTGAAGTTTTAGAGTTTTGGCTAGACATGGGTGTATTCTCTTGAGCTTGATAAGATGTTAATTTAATTCCCATTTATGGGTAGCTTGTATTACTTGGAATTATAATTTCCTATTAAGAAAGACACACGTGCTATTGCTTGATATCCCTATGCATTGCATTGATAGTGGGAGGTATGATTGGTCCTTTAGTGGTTGTTGGTGTGATCAGGATCAATTTTCTTTTCCAATATTTATTCCTTAACTAAATTCAATTATTCTAACCAATTCCCCAAGAAATGTTAGGAATACAAGAATTTGTTGGTTTAGTAACGGCTTTGGTGCCCATCTAGTGGCACTAGATGTGTTATAAATTTGAAATTGTAAAGGCATGAAGGGGTTTTTTTTGTTTATACACCTGAGGGTGTTATTGAGAAGTAATTAACATTTATTGCAGAATATGATGGTTTATAATGTGTTATGTATTTAATAATTTGGTATGTTGATCTAGGAATTATGTGTACAATATGGTTGTATCTTCTTTAAAATATAAGTTGTATGTCTTCATTTATTACAGTCTAATTTATCTTTTGAATTTGACGATCATGAATTTCCAATCTTTGAATTGATAGTTTGTAGTTTTGGTTATTTCGTTCATGCTAGCTTCATATTTATGGACTAGTGTTGATCACCTTTTCTGCTTTCTACTTAAAAACACACCCCTTGCATTAGAATAGAATAATTCGTTGAAAATTTGGTGAGGGAGTTCTACCTTGTCAAAATTCAGAGAAAAGCCACAAATGCAATTGTGAACTTTTCAAAGTTGTTAGTGGATTTCAATTGGTGATAATTTTGGGCCTGGAATCATTATTTAAGTATATGTGTTAAGAGCCATTACATTCACTAACACTCATGACATAAGAATTAGGATGAATAACATAGCCAAATCCCAATAGTATTTTTATAATGACACAAAATTAACCAATTAATTTATCCCAACCTCCTTTTGATCATATCATCTAGCAACAATAATTCCATTAGAATAATAATTCTTGTCACACGAAGTATGGACCTTACACTCCTCTCCCCTTAAATTTTACTTCCTCCTAGAAGTCAATAGGGTTTAGAGCTAATTTCACACATAGTCTCATTTAGCACATATCTGAAGAGAAAATGACTCATTTATGATAGATTACAAGTATGATAGATAACCAAATTTTACTATACCATACAAATTACCTTAAGAGATGAGAATAAGCTCCATAACCAAACATTTTATCCATCAAATGCATCCCAATAATGTTCATTTTATCCATATCACTCTCATAATAATACTATTGTTTTAAAAAAACTACACATATATATGCTAGATGTGCATCAATCACCATTCAACATTTTAATGTAATTATTTTCAACATTAATCAAAAGCCATGATCTCAATTCAAATCACATCTCAAGGAAACACTCACTTTCTTTTATTAATGCCAAATTATAACAATAGTTCATAGGTATTTCACATCATATTAGTTCTTAGAAAACACACATATCACAAATAAATCAACATAATTCATACCACAAGGATCTCAAAATTGAATTTATTACTTGATGAATGGTGTGAAATACCACTAAATAACCATAAGATATATCACTATATATATTTTTAAATTTGAAATACCATGTAGTTGTAGAATCGCTATGTCATCACTAAGTAACTATAGAACAATGATAACATTGTTGGAACACAAAAATTAACTAAGAGGGAGGGTGAATCAGTTGATACTAAAATTTTAACCATTTAACCTTAAGAGAAGACTAACTTCTTAAATACTTAGATAGATTGAAACATGAAATACAAAAATTTAAACAAGCACATAATCTAACAACTCATAACACAAGATATACGCAGAAAACCCAAGAAGGGAAAAACACAGTGAGGAAATGTTGCTAGGAGCTACTATCCTAATCCTACCTCACAAAGAAACCTTTTGTTATAAATTTTAAGGGAACAAAACCTAATGAGACACCAATCCCCTATTTTTAGCACCAACTTAGTTATCTCTGTGCAATAATCTTATCACTCCAATTCAATCGTATGCCTTTAAAACCTTACCATCAAATAAACAGTCTTTAAATCTCCATTTTTTATCTTTTCCATCGCATATCGCTCCAACTCTTGAGTCACCACCATTCAATCATGCAATGTGAATACATTCATTGATCACCATTGGATCAATCACCAATCAAGCTACACTGTCCCCCACTATATCCCCGGTAGAGGACATGGGCCCACAAAACCTAATAGGTTAGCGGGCTACTACCACCTGTTCACCTTTGTCGTAATCTTCTTCCATCCCACACTTTCATCCGTTCATCGCTTGTCGCAAGAACCATCCTATCACTTCACTTCAGAACAATGATGTGAAGTGACCGAGAGATATATCGCCATGTGTATGCTAGACCCACCATTGGAGTGTCGAAGGGACTCACATTTTTATCTTGTTGACATGTTCCTTTCTCTTCAATGAAGTGCTTATTGGGATGTCAAGGGGACTAGCCACTAAGTCCTATTGAAATCCACCTACCAGCCCAATGAAACTTAGTGACATCATTCTCCATTAACTCCTACTGCCATCATTATGTAGAAGAGACTCTTGAAACTATCTCACCGATGTTTAAATATCTCCTTGAGATATCTTGTTACCTCATATGGATGGTCCCCATTGGCCATGTGTCATCCATGTTAGCACAATGCAACAAAAAATCACCAATTTGAATTGACATATTGACCAAACACTTGGTGCCACATGTCCTAACTCACCATCATTTACTAATGTCACCTCCCTATCAAAATGTTGAAGGGACAATCTTTTTTTCCTTTCGATATCCATCCTTCTGTACAATGAGGTTCTATTGAGATGTCAAAGGGACACCAAAGTGACTCCTTCTAATACAAAGCAATCTCTTTGATATGAACACATAGACTTCACCAACCTAGAATACTAGGTGAAGTGTTTCGTCACAAAATGACTTAAATGACATAAGTTGTAACTTATGTTACTTGTAACTACCAAAAAGCAGTCAATGACAAAACAAAAAATTTGTTAAGGCACCATGACTGTAACTCTAGGGCTTAACCAATAAACCCTAATTATGGTCAAGAGGAAACATAATTCATTTTTGGGTGCATTATACATCCTCTAGACTTCCTCATCACATTTTTGAGAAGCTCTCAGAAAACCCATGTCAAATTTGGCCTTTGATTTTACTTTTGGACATTGAAAGAATTAACTGCAACTCCATGACAAAGTTGCATGACAACAATAAAACATCCTAAGCAACTATTGCAACTAACACTTCATCTTCTAGAACCAAATCCACATCATACCATATCTCCCCTTAGACATAAATGACAACATTTAGACATCAATTCCAAGACACCCTTCATACAAATGAACCATAGAGTTTTGGCACCCTAGTCTTTTCTAACTCTTCTAGGGTTTTTCACCTAAAAGGAGAAAGAAGGGCCAAAAGATGTAGCTATTTCACTCAAATTATGTAATGTATTATCCAATTAAGACTAAATGGAATGATATGAATGAAACTAAATGAAATTTTTAACTGATTATGAATGAAAAACCTAAGAACAATGCAATGTTGGAAAACACAATGATGTTTGGAAACATGAACTAAGAATGAATGAATGAAAAACAAAATAGAAAGAGGTTGATTCATAGTGCACCTAGGCAGAGAATGGAGAATCAAGAATATCTTTAATGTTGTCTGAAATCATAGAAAATCACCAGTGGGACTCATTCACCACTGATGGTGAATCAGTCCTGCTTCTAATGAAAACTGTTAGAAACTAGTTTCTGAGTGTTAGGATCCGAAAACTAACAAAATATAGATTTCCAGCCTTAAGGTGGGACTAATTTTCCACTAATGGTGAATCAGACTCCTCCCTAAATTATAAGAAATCAGGAACCAATTTTGTAGCTCTAGATATGAGGTTGTCTACTTGTCAGGTTGACGAAGTTAATCCTGTAGAAAATGGACAAAATGTCTTCTCCAAGCTTGAAATAGGAAGTAGTTGTCTTGAAACACTTTGTTAGCTTATTCTCCACTTTTCAACACCTAATGCTTTCCAAATTTGCATACACAACACATGCACAAAGGGGAAAAATGGTTAAGGGTTAGGGAAAAGCGATTTTCCTTGGTCAAATCCCACTTTGGTAATCAAACCCTTAACAAAATGATGAAATGAAAGAGAAAGATAAACTAATAAATGAAAATGCTATCAACTTACCAAACCCTTGTTGAAAAAAATCTGAAGATATGTCAATGGTCACCTTTGAATGCTTGATTAATGCTTGATTAGATGATACAAAGTGTTCAAATGCTAGTTGAATGCTTGAATTAGTGACCTTAATGATTGGGGGTTAAAATGAGAAGAAAAATACTTATCTATACACACTTGTGCCTTTGTGACCCAATAATACCTCATCACAAGTCGACATAAGGTGATTTTAAATAAAACCTTGAAAGAAATTTTGAAATATTTTGAATTTTGAGCCAAGAGGGACTCATTCGCCACCCATGGTGAATGGGTCCCACCTTGGACTTGAATGTGGATGTTGGGAGTTAACTTGCATTTAATGTTGTTTGTCAGGTTTACATTCAAAACTACACTTAATTAAGCCTTATAAGGGCATAAAGGGGTCAAATAAAGCATAAGAAAGGTGTAAATAGTGAAATTATGCCTAGAAAAATGTGAAATCTTGTTACAATACTTTACAACACTTCAAAATAGGACTTTATGATGAATAGAAAGGTGATTTTTAGGTGAATTTTAATGAATAGAGTCTAGAAAAGTGTATAAATTTTTTACAACACTTCACAACACCTTCACAAGATGCCATAATTTGAATTTTAAGGACCTAATGTGAATGTTTAAGCCACATTGCAACACTAAATCAAAGAAAATGGACCAAGCATCAAGAGGAAAGGCCTAAAATACCATGAAAATGACAAGGGGCCCTTTTTATATGGCACATTTAGCCCCCACTTTAGTGAGAAGATGAACTTGCTTCAAACTCACACTAAAGTAGCCATGAATGTTGAGAGAGAGGTTTCAATGTACTTACATTAGCAAGATGGAACAACAATAATCAAGAGGGATGATCAAGCCCCCATGATGAAGATACCATGGAAAACTAAAAATAAGAAGAAAGGAACACACGTGATGATGAAAAATGGATAAAATATTTGATCATCTGTCCAACTAGTTGTGGATTAGATCTAGGCTAATTATTTGAAAAAGAAAAATGTATACTCACTCTGGGGTGATAGAACTCATGGTGGTCCACTGGATGAGAAAACCAAAAAGGTGAAGTACATACACTAGTTGGTATGCACTCACAAACACATAGGTGGCTATGGGGAAAGTCGTGTCACTGGATGGGTTTCCCACTCAACCATATCAAAGTTATACCTCCTGATAACTTTAACAAGGCACCACAAAGGAAAAATGACGGTTCATCCTTTATGAGACAAGCAAAGCTTCGTGTGCTTATAACTCATGAAAAAAGAGAAAGGTACCATAGGCATGCAAGTTGTGTTATGCAAGGTGGAAAAAATGTAAAATGAAAAAATGTAACATGTAAAAGATGTTCAAAGGAGTTTTGTTTGGTTCATATGAGGTCTACAACTTAGGGAAAAAAATTTCTAATGTCTCCAAGAGAGGACCACTCAAAGAATAGAAGATTCACAACTTAGGGGATGTAGTGCATTGCATCAGGCCACTAAGAGGAATGTACTATGCTAAGATAGATCACACTTATGAAGGAAATCACACTCAATGTCATCCACAAAGTGGAAAACATATGAAGTGGCAAGGCTACACTAGGAACCAAGAATGCAAATGAATAATGCCAATGTATTTCCCCCCACTTTAAATAAATTGCTACGCACTGGTCTAAGAGAAATTACTTTGAAGTAGTGAAGGGGAGAAAATGCAAAGAGAAAACAAGACATGAGATCCAACTTGGAAAGCCCTTATGCTAAGTCATATGTTTTCAAGTTAGGCTACATCATGTAAACAAAAAGGAGAACAAAAGAAACAGAAAAGGAAAAAGGAGTTTCCCCCAAAAAAAGAACACACCAAACACATAAGGGATCTACGGATTTTGGGTTAGTATGTTGTTGTAATGGTTTTATGAAAGAGCTCAAAAATGTCATCATTCCCCAAAGCAAATAGAATTGGAAGAATGACACAAAGAGAGAAAAAACAAATGAAAAATAAACTGTTTTTTGAGTCAACATGGAAGAGACATTGTGGTCTCAACAGTTTGCATCATCCACAAAAGGAAAACACAAGCGAAAAGAAAATGAAAAGATAAAAGAAAAGGAAATGCTAATGGGTCAACATGAAGGAGACATGTCATTCTCAATACCTTGTGTCATCCCCAAAAGGAGAACAAAAGAAAAGACAAATAGAAAAAAAGGAAAAGGGGACTAATTGGGTCAACATGGAAGAGATATAGGGTGTCTCGATGCTTTGTGTCATCCCCAAAAGGAGAACACAAAAAAAATGTGAAAAAGGAAAGGACCTTTTGGGTCAACATGGGAGAGACATTGTGGTCTCAAAAATTTGTATCATCCCTAAAAGGAGAACATTAAAAAATGCAAAAAAGACCAATGCACGACATAGAGAAAAATAGAGTTATGAATAGAAGAAGTGTACAAAGAGAGGGAACATCAAACACACATTACAAGGGAACACAATATGAACACACAAAAAAATTGAAAAAGGAAATTGTAAAATGCTAGTAAGGCAAATGCAAGTCAACCATCTAACAAGTCATCTGCCTCCCAATCATGTTCAATGTACATTGCGAGGGTGGTTGACTGTCCAAAGGAAGAATTGCAAGGGAAAAACTAGGAGATGTGCCTGGTTCATCACTTGGCTGAGAATATTTATCATTTAAGCTCATGGTAGATGAAAATAATGATTTTAGATTGTTATGCACTTCTTCATCTATTTTTGTGATTTCCTCATCATTGTCATCATCAAAGTTGATTACAATGGGAGGATGCAGGGTAATTTCCAAAGAATGATAGATCAAGAGTTATGGTTGTTGGATTGGTTCATTTTGTTGTGAGGGTTGGACTATGTTTTCTTGTGGTAGGTCAGGGGGAAGAGGTTGATCATCTATTGCTTCTGTTATAGGTGGAGGTTTGGTTTCATTGTTTTCTTCCATTCAAGATTGGCGAGCAAGGAGACGATGATGACGCCTACGCTCCCTAGCACCACAATTTTGTTTAATTTTATTTTGAACTTGTTGAGGTGTAAGAGTGGATTGCTACATCATAGATTCATGTTCTTTCATAGGGGGAAGAATAGAAGAAATTGAAGAAGATGGGTCAATCACTTTCTCTTTAGCTTTATACAATTGTTTAATGTGAGGAGGCATGATAGGATTTGTTTCATTTTATCTTGGTCATTTAAATGAAAAAGGGGAAGTATTTATGGGTGGTTCTTCATGAGGTTGTATGGTTTTCTCAATGTCAAACTTAGGCTGAAGCATGGTTTCATCTAGGATAGGAGGAGTTGAAGTGGACAGGGACTAGTTACAAAGAGACAATTCGGCTATGCATTTGGCTTTGAACTTTTGATAGGCTATGAAGAAAAAATCCTTATGAGGGGTGATGGGCTCCATAGGTTTAGGCCAAATGGATTCTAGGGAAAAATTTCCTTTAGAAGATAATAGATTAAAGCCACTATGGTTGATAGTAAATATTTCATTGCCATGTGGAAACTTCAAACATTTGTGAACAACAGAAGGGACCACTTTCATTGAGCAAAGCCAAGAGTGACCTAGCCATAGACAAAATTGGTCCGATTGTGAAATAATAGAAAATGTTACCTCCAGAGTTTTGGGTCCTACTTGTAAGGGGAGTATGATCAATCTAATCGTAGGGCATGCAAAAATAGTATGTGTTAATCCATGCAATTGGTTTATTGTAATCATCTTGATATAGCTCATGTAATACTAAAAATTCTTCTATGATCACATTCTCGCCATAGGCAAGATCTATTAATATCCCATTAGTGGGCTTATCATAGATTCAGTTGGCTATGTAAACATGACCATCAGGAAGCTTTTTGAATATATCTTAGGAAGAAAAGGTGATATCAAGATTTTTGTTGGTCGGGACCTTATGAGGGATAACGTCTATCACACCCACAAGTTCATCTATAGGATTATCTTGGGTATCATTTGGAGTTATATCAAGTTGTTCATTATTTGTATCAATGTTCATGACTTGAGGGTTTGAAGGTTCACTAGCTTTGACAAATGAAATATTGTATTTAGGAATAGGGTTGGTAAAGTTTTTAAATTCTAGTTACGAGGTGCAATAGACTTATTACCTTGATCATTTACACCCGCAATAGAAAAACAAACCAAATCAATGAGGTCTTGAACTAAGTGTTTTAAATGCTTACATTGTTTGGTGTCATCGCCATTTTGGCAATGAAAATGGCAATAAGAATTTTTTTTGAAGTTGGGTGGTAAAGGCTTGGTGGTATCAAGTGTTTTAATGGTAGGAAATGTGAGCATTTGTTGTTGGAGCAATTGGTTCATGGTATTATGGAGAGTATCAAGTAAGGGAGTAAATTGTCTCTTCTGGTCCCCATAGGTATATGGAACGACTACTTTAAGAGAAACCACTTGGCTTGGAATAGGTTAGGGTTGGTTGCAGAGAAGGCGGATTGAATTTTAAGAAGCCTTGGTTCAGTTTTGTAAAGTTTGGTGCATTGTTTTAGTTATTTTGCTTGGATTTCTCAGCTTGGTTAGAAGTGGAATTTGAATCATGACTAGAAATTGAGTTGTGATAATCACAAAGGGTCATGCATAAATGTATGAACAAATGGAATTTCATCATAGTTAACTTATCTTGAAGGTGAGTGTGCAATTTTTCGATAAACATCTTCTGCAGATGTGAATAAGGAATCTTGACATCAATTTGAGCATACAATGACTAGTAACAAGAAACGAAGTCAGTGACTTTTTCATCGATATTTTGTTTATAGTGCATTAAATCAGCCATTGTTTTCTTAGGAGTCATGTGCACTTGGAAATGAATGATAAAGGCGTCTATAAGTTCATTTAATGATTAGATGGAATGATTGGGTAGGTTGGAAACCCATTCTAATGCAGTGTCTTTCAAGGTCCTAGGAAAAAGTTTGGCTAGCAACTTATCATTGAGGACAAAGTCACTACACAAGGTTGTATAAGCATTGACATGATTAGTAGGGTCTCCTTTACCCATGTATTTGTAAAACCTAGGAATTTCAATTCCCTGTGGCATTTGTGTGTGTAATATCTCTAAGGATAATGTGTTGGTGGAGCATTTTGTCTTTGGCTAATGGTGGAGAGTTGTTCCATGGATGAGACAGTGTTAAACAGTTTTGTAATGATGGGATCAATGTAAGGACTATGAGGTGGAAGGGAAAATGGAGATGGGGTGTATGTAATGTTAGGAGAGGTGAAAGGGACACTAAGAGGGGTGAAGGTGGAGGATGGAATATGTGATGCCACAAAAGAACTTTGAATTCTGGTTGGAATTGCAAAAGAGGGAGCCACATGACTAACCTATTGCATAGTTGTTGTAGCTTGAGGAGTGGTATAAGTTGGTATGGATGCTATTGTTGAAGGGGGAGGGATGTGAGGTCCTCCTTGGCTTGCAAATATGTTTGTTGATTGGGATGTGGAAGGAGCATGCTTGTTGTATATCTCAGCTATTCATTTCATAGCTTGTAAACCATCATCACTTTCAATCAAATGATGAAGGTTTTCTATTGCAGGTATGGCAGTGGTGGAAATGTTTTCAAGAGAAAAGTCTTGTTGTAAATGTGCAAAATCTTCATGAATAATAATGACCTTGTCTTGCAGAAGGGAGTTTTTTTGTGTGTCAACATTCATTGGATGGAAAGGGGAAGGCATAGAAGTGGTATGATCAATGCCTAATGCACCATTGTCCATACTAGGAGTAGGAGCTCTTGAGATCCCAAGGTCCACAACAAAAGTGATATCGTGGGAAGCCATGAGTCTAGAACTTTGTCTCACTAAAGTATTATCAATGGGGAACCAAATACTCATGCAAGTACCACAAAGGACTAGGTGAATGTAAATGCAATGTAATCTAGGATTCCAAAATGAAAATAATAGTAATTCTACAAACTAAAATAGAGAAATGACAACAGAGAACAAAAATGTAGAAATTACCCAGAAAAATGCTTGAAAATGCATAATGAAATGTGCTTGTGAACTGATTCTCCCAGGGTGGCGAATGAGTCTAGTTATAAGATTTTTTTATGTTTTCAAAATATTTAAAATGATTTAAATGTTTTTTTGATGCCATTGAAAGATGGAGATGCAATTTTTTAGTTGTTTTCAATGATATCTAATGCAAATATGAAACCCAAATGAGTCTTTCACTAATGCAATATGAGAAACCCTAGGATGCAAAAACAAAACAAAACCTAAATGAATGTTGATGCAAATGAAAACTAGGATGTGAGATGCAATGGAAATCAGAAGGATAATATGTTCAATATGTAGGTTCACCAAAATTAACCGTAGATTTTTGGCACCCTAATCTTTTCTAACTCTTATAAGGTTTTTCACCTAAAAGGATAAAGAAGGGCCAAAAGATCTAGCTAGTTCACTCAAATTATGTAATGTATGATTTAATTAAGACTAAATGGAATGATATGAATGCAACAAAATGAAATTTTTGACTGATTATGAATGCAAAACCTAAGAAGAATACAATGTTGGAAAACACAATGATGTTTGCAAACATGAACTAAGAATGAACGAATGCAAAACAAAATAGAAAGAGGCATATTCAAAGTGCACTTGGGCAAAGAATGGAGAATCTGGAATATCCTGAATGCTATATGAAATCATAGAAAATCTCCAATGGGACTCATTCGTCACTGATGGCCAATTAGTTTTGCTTCTAATGAAAACTATCAGAAACTAGTTTCTGAGTGTTGAGATCTGGAAACTAACAAAATCTAGATTTCCACCCTTAAGGTGGGACTCATTCGCCATTGATGGTGAATTATTCCTCTCCCAAAATTTTGAGAAATCAGGAACCAATTTTGTAGCACCAGATCTAAGGTTGTCTGCTTGTTGGGTTGACAAAGTTAATCCTGTAGAAAATAGATAGAATGTCTTCTCCAAGCTTGAAATAGGAAGTAGTTGACTTGAAACACTTTGTTGAATTCTTCTCCACTTTTCAACACCTAAATGCTTTCCAAATTTGTATACACATTAAATGCACAAAGGGGAAAAATGGTTAATGGTTAGGGAAAAGGGATTTTCCTTGGTCAAATCCCACTTTGGTAATCAAACCCCTAATAAAATGATGAAATGAAAGAGAAATATAAACTAATAACATGAAAATTCTATCAACTTACCAAACCATTGTTGAAGAAAATCTAAAGATATGTCATTTGTTGCCTTTGAATGCTTGATTGATGCTTGATTAGATGATAAAAAGTGATCAAATGCTATTGAATGATTCAATTAGTGAAATTGATGATTGGGTGTTAAAATGAGAAGAAAAATACTTATTTATACACACTTGTGCCTTAGTAACCTAATAATACCTCATCACAAGCTGACATAGGGTGATTTTAAATAAAAACCCAAAATAAATTTTAAAATATTTTGAATTTTGAGCCAAGAGGGACTCATTCACCACCCATGGAGAATGGGTCCCACCTTGAACTTGAATGTGGGTGTCAGGAATTAACTTGCATTTAATGTTGTTTGATGGATTTACATTAAAAACACACACTTAAGGGTATGTGCAGGATCATGATGGGCCAAAAAGTGGCGATATGATGGGTATTTTTAGGGTATGTGGCTAATAAATTATTTTTTACCCAAAATTGATGAAATGAAAAGGGTTTTTAAAGGATATTCTTATTTTTCCACCAATATAAATTATGCTTTACTTTAAATTTAATAAATAATTATTATTCATTTTCTATTTGAATTATGACTAAAGTCCTAATTGATAGTTTGATTGAAAAAAATCTATAGCTTTCAAACGGTATCACATTTTTGGAATCCAAAACATGCATCACATTCTATGATTTGCATACTATAGGATTAAAAAAAGAAAAAATTGAATTTCATGAAGTTTTGACAAAGTTAAGGTGGTCATACATACAAGTTTTTATATTTTTAAAATTTGTAATAAAAATTCATAATTAATTATTTACTTGAAACAAATTACAAAAAATATGCATCACATTTGGACATGAGTCCCTATTTATATCTAAAATCTTATAGAAAAATATTATCATTTTATTGTGGTTAGGGTGGTGAATACACCTACTTCTTATTTTTCTTGAAAATTTAAGTACTACTGCATTGAAATTTCAAATTTTCACCAAATAGATTTTTTTTTAAAAAACCTAGTAGTTTAGAAACTACATTTAATTTGCTATAGATTATATTCTTACATATTTTGAAATAATATAGATAACTTATTCAAATTTTTACGTCAAGTTTCCTAACTCTGATTTTTCTAAATTTTTTGCCACTTAAGGGCATGTTTTTTCCATGATGATCCTACACATACCCTTAATTAAGCCTTATAAGGGAATTAAGGGGTCAAATAAAGTGTAAGAAAGGTGTAAATAGTAAAATTATGCCTAGAAAAATGTGAAATATTGTTACAAGAATTTACAACACTTCAAAATAGGACTTGATGATGAGTAAAAAGGTGATTTTTATGTGAGTTGTAATTAATAGAGTCTAGAAAAGTGTATAAATATTTTACAACACTTCACAACACCTTCACAGGATGCCATAATTTGAATTTTAAGGACCTAATGTGAATGTTTAAGCCACATTACAACATTAAATCAAGGAAAAATGGACCAAGTATCAAGAGGAAAGACCTAAAAGACCATGAAAATGACAAGGGGTCATTTTTCTATGGCACAACAAGATCAATTCCATCCCACCTATGATCCCATTTTTGATATCAGTGACAACAATATGCTAGCAATCTCCCCCTTTGTCATTGATGGAAAAACTAAATTCTCATACCAATTAACTAAATGGTTTGATACCAATTGTATCATCTCACCTTAAAGTTCTATACCAATTGAACCATTTAAGCAATTCACTCCCCCTTTGGCATGCATCTCTTATTTGCTCATACTTATGAGAATTTGCTAATTTTACTCCCTCTTTGACATCAATGGAAAAGGGTCAATTTGTATCCTTTCCCCCTGATTATATGCTCCCTCTTTGACAACCATCAATTCATTAGAAAATTGTAAAACCATTATTACTTGACTTGATCTCTCCTTTCCATTTCCAGGGATGAATGATGTATAAATGAAGCTCCCATAGACTCATGCCCTATCACTAGAGTCTAGTGATATGACGTGGGAGAAATCACTCCCAACTTATACCTAAGATATTCAATTTGTTCCTTGGGAAGAGGCTTGGTGAAAATGTTAGCCACTTGTTCATTTGTGGGAACATACTCCATGTTGACTTTCTTGTCTACAACTTTCTCTCTGTTGAATTGATACTTGATGGGTATGTGCTTTGTTCTAGAGTGAATCATTGGATTCTTTGATATTTTTATGGAACTTGAATTGTAAAAAAAAATAGATATAGGTTCTTTGTACTCAGCCTTGATGTCCTTAATTGTCTACTTCATCCATAGGACCTAAGTACAACATGCTGCTACTTCTACATATTCTTCTTCTATCATGGATAGAGTGACTAATTCTTTCTTTTTGCTCATTCAGGAAACTAATTTGTTTCCAAAAAAGAATGCTCCTCCACTTGTGATCTTCCTATCATTCCCAAATCCATCCCAATCTACATCTGTATGTGTTATCAAAGAAAAATCCTTGCTCTTGGGATAACACAACCTTTAATTAACAGTGCTTTTGATATATCTGAAAAATTATTTTCACTACGTTTACATGAGACTGTTTTGGTACAGCTTGTAACCTTACAACTAAACATACTTCTTAAGCATTTCCTTTGAATATTTGGTTTGAGATATAAATATCACATTCTCAATTTGTACAATTTGTAAACCAGGGAAGAATGATAACCTAACATTGACCTATGAAATTCATCTTGCATATGCGTAGCAAATATTTTACATATTTTATCATTACTACCTCCAAATATGATGTCATCTACATATACAAAAATAATAATCATGTTCTCACCTTTGATTTGAAGTAAAAATTATTTTTTGCATATCCCTTTTTGAATGCTTGTTGCTGAAGATATTGGTCCAATCTAGAATACCATGCTCATGGTGCTTTCTTTAGACCATACAATGCCTTTCTCAATCTGCACATGTAATCCTCTTCTTCTAAAAGTTGAGAACCTTCTAGTTGTTCAATGTAAACTTCCTCTTCTAGTTTTCCATTCAATAATGTAGATTTAACATCCATCTAATATAATTTTAATCCCTTGCAAAATTGAAAAATGCAAGAAATGTTCTTACTTCTAATCTTGCCACTAGTGCAAATGTTTCTTCAAATTCAATTTCTTCAACTTGTGCATATCCTTTGCACCCTAATCTTTCCTTATTCCTCAAAATAGCTCCATCTTAATTCATCTTGTTTTTAAATACCCATTTAGTTCTAATCAAATTTTTGCTTGGGGGTTTAGGAACCAACTCCCATGTTTTATTCTTTTCAATCAAATTTAGATCCTCTTCCATGGCCTCTATCCAACTCTCATCCTTGCTAGCTTCAGTAAAAATTTTGGTTCAATTTGAGATAGGAGAGAAAATTTTACTTCTTTGTCCTTTGCAAATCTTCTCCTAGTATGAACTCCTTCATTTTTGTCCCCAATTATCTTATCCACTGGGTGATCCTTCTGCACATACTTTGTAGGTGCCTTCTCAACCTCTTCTTTAGATTCTTCTTCATTATTTTCCACATTGTCTTCATCATCTGAATCATCTTCAAAATTATTCTGGTTAGATTTGATATTCTTTATACTTTCATCAATCTTGACATTGATTCTTTCCACAATATTATCTAGTATTTTTTTATAGCATTTGTAAGCTTTTCTCTAAGTAGAATATCCTAAAAATATTCCCTCATCACTTCTTGATTCAAAGCTTCTCAAATTATCATCTTCTCTTTTGATGTAGCACTTGATTCCAAAAACTTTGAAGTACTTCATGGATGCAGGTCTGCCATACCACAACTCATAGGGAGTACTATCACTATGTGCTCTGATTGGAACTCTGTTCAGAATATATACTATAGTATGAACTACTTCTCTTCAAAACATATCAACTAATTTGGCCTCATTTAACATTTTTTTAGCCATGTCCTTCACCATTCTATTCTTTCTCTCTACAACTCCATTCTTCTATGGAGTTCTTGGCATTGAGAAATTTCTCTAGATTACATGTGCCTCACAGTATTTAACAAATTGAAATGATGTGAATTCTCCTCATTTGTTTGACCTTAAGCATTTAATCCTTCTACCTATATCCTTTTCAACCATTTTCTTGCATATCTTAAATCTTTCAAATTCTTGTGACTTGTCTCTCAAAACTTTTGCCCATGTCATTCTTGTGTATTCATCAACTAGGGGTGATCCCACAATACTAGTTTACAATTTTTGGCCAAACTAGACACTAAACTAATTTTTTCTATCTAAATCTTCATTTTCAGGCACCTATAGCAGCCAAACCGTGAGGAATTTGAAGAAGATGCAAACTAGTGATTTGTGAAATTTTTTCTATAGATTCTAAATATATTTTTTTCAAAAATTTTGGAATCAGATTGCACTTCTTTTTCCATCTCCTTCAAAAACTAGGTTTTTTCAATAAACGCCATTTTTAAGGAGGGACGCTCACTGTATAACACAATTTTTTTTCCACGTAGGATAAAATTCTTTTTTTTTTAAATTTAGATTTGAAACTATGATATATAGTGCTTCCAATTGGTTTCATAGTTTTTTATTGAATATTTTTTCCTTAATCAAGTTTTAAAGTCAAACCAATTACACTTTAGAAATAGGCAGACTATATAACACATAATTTTTTTTGTATGTATCAAAATTCTTTTTTTTTGTTGGATCAAGGACTTCAATATCTGGTGCACTCATATTTTTCAATTTTTTTTGATAATCTTCTATTTTTCCATATGTAGAATGAAGAGCTTGATTTTCAGTGAAAAACCTACATTCACAAGAAATAAAAAATAAATATAATAATTAAATTAAATTTATTTAAAATTATACTTTTTGGGAAGCTTATAATAAGGACTATATACTTACAAAAAATAAAAATTAAATGAATTCATTTGATCCCCAAAAGGTAAATCTAAAGTCATTTTTATTAGCATTTTGATAGGTGTAAAGGAGACTCCATTATAGGTATGGTTTAAAACTAGTGGGGTTCTATCCAAGGGGGTTTGATATAAGGTAGTTTGATCAAACCCTCTTCAATTGGAATGTTTTAAATGGAACTTTTTAAGGCTTAAATCATTATATTTTCTAAAAATATGTGATTTCAGCAAAAAAACTAATCTCCCAAAAATTGTAAACTAGCTTTGTAGGATTACCCCTAGCAGCATGAAATACATTTCACCTTTCAGACCTCTTGTACTTGTAGGTCCACACAAATTAGTATGAACTAGTTGCAATGGCTTAAAATAGGATCCACCCTAATGTGTGGTAAAAAGAGATGGATCGCTTATTTTCCAAGGCCCAAATCACTCGAAACTATGTAAAATAAGATGTTAATAACAACTAGAAATGCAATCTAACTATTATAGAAACTATGGGGGATGTTTTTAGAGCATAAAAAGTCATGTACCTAGCCAAAATTTTGTTGTTTTTGGGCTATGGAGGACTCATTCGCCTTCAGGGGCGAATGGGTCCTTTTAGGGTTTTGGAAAATTGATTTTAGGATCTTGTACCTTGATGTCTGCACTCTTGAAATCTTGGTTATCAAGTTTTAGAAGCCTGTAGTTAATTTTGTAGAGAATTTTTTGTGATCTTTCACTTTGAATGACAACTTTGACAATATTGCTCCAAATCTTGCTCAACTTGATCTTCAACCTATAAATATATGATCACACACTCAAGGGCAAGAAAACTTGTTGATTTGTTAGTGAATGGGAGTTTTCCTCAATCAAACCCGTTGTAGGTAATTAAACCAAATGATGAAATGAATTAATTGAAGCATGAAATATGAAATATGTAATTATGTCACCTTGGATGTTGTCTTGTGAATCAAATCTATAAACAATCATGGAGTGCCCATGAAGAATGTAGATCTTGGATGTAGGATGATGCTTGTAAATGGGTCCTCAATTCAACATTAAATTCTTAGCTCAACACACATGAATGCATTAAACACTTGACATGACGATATGACTTTGAATTTCTGCAATAAACTCTTGAAATCTACCTTGAAATACCTTATGAATGCTCCAATTCCTATAATGAATTGCTAGGAGAAACAATTTGAATTAACCCCTTATTTATACTAAATTAGGAGATTAACTATGAAATTCAAAGAATTCAAGCTGACCTTAGATTTGGGAATGAAATTAATTAAAATCCTACCAGGATGAAATTAAAAAATATGCTCCTATTAAGGGAGGACCCATTCGCCACAAAACAGGAATGGGTCCTAGCTAAGTTTCCAAGACCAAGCTTCGGGGAGCTGAAAGAAGGCCAAAAAACAATTCTAGGCCAACTAAGAAAGGGGGGTCATGTTAAGGGAGGACCCATTCATCATCAAGGGAAAATGGATCCTAGCTCAACTTACTAGGACCAATTTTTTCCCAATGAAATAATTTGATATTTAATTTATGATTGTCGGGAAAGATCTTCGGGAGTTGTTAAAATTAAGGCCTAAAAGGGGGCTAATAACTCCACTTAACCACAATGAATTAGGACCACATAGATAAATGTGAAAGTTCCTTAAGATAATTTACAACACTTCAACAAGGTATACACTATGCATATTTTTATTTAGAAAGGGGCCCATTAGGTTTAATTAAGAAAATAAGTCCTAGAAAAGTGTGAAAGTGTGTTACAACACTTTACAAAACCCTTGCAAAAGACCAATTAAAGTTTTTTTTAGTTAAATAAAGGTCCTATATTAGTGTGAATGTGTATAATACATTACAACACCACTCCAAGACATCATTAATCTAGCTTTAATGTCAACTGTCCAAAAAAGCAAGGAAAAGGCTACTTTTTTCATTAGTACATTTTTCCCCCACTTTAGTGAGAGGATGACCCCATGTAAAACTCACACTAAATTAGACATCCAAGACACTTAAGTATGTAAAAATACAAAAATACACATGATCATACCCTATCAAAGTCCAAGAAAAATAAACAAAAACAAAGGATCAATCACAATTGATTCAACGTTATGTGAGGTGATGATTGTTTTTCCATAACAAATGTTGCTCGCTCTGGGGTAGTGGAACCTCATTTTGTCCACTAGGTGAGTTGTCCTAAAATATGTGTGCTCACTTTGGGGTAGTGGAACCTTAATTTTTCTACTAGGTGAGTTGTTCCAATGAAGTGGTTTAGTGAGAAATTCATGCCAGTGTGTCGGCTTCCCATCATATAATGAAAAATTCATGTCAGTGTATTGGCTTCCCATCATACCAACCATAGAAAAGTTATCCTCATAATAAATTTAATAAGGTACCACAATGAAAATGCTTTTGTAAATGTTTTTGAATGTCATGTAAAAATTTTGCTTAAAGGGGATTTTTCTTTGTTCATGTAATGGTCTTCCTCATAGGGAGAATTGTGCCTAATGTCTCTAGAAGATGAAAAGTCAAAAGTATCAGATAAGGGTATGTGCAGGATCATCATGGAAAAAATAGGCCCTTAAGTGGCAAAAAATTTAGAAAATCAAAGTTAGGCAACTTGATGTAAAAATTTGAATAAGTTATCTATATTATTTCAAAAATATGTAAGAATAGAATTTGTAGCAAATTGAATGTAGTTTATAAACTACTAGGTTTATTTAAAAAAAATCTATTTGGTGAAAATTTGAAATTTCAATGTAGTAGTACTTAAATTTTAGGGAAAAATAAGAAGTAGGTGTCTGTCTAACCACCCTAACCACAATAAAATGATAATATTTTTTATAAGATTTTAGATATAAGTAGAGAAATCATGTGTTGATGTGATGCATATTTTTTTGTAATATTTTTCCAAGTAAATAATTAATTATGAATTTTTTATTACAACATTTAAAAAATATAAAAAATTGTATGTCTGACCACCTTAACTTGGTCAAAACTTCATGAAATTCAATTTTGTTTTTAAAAATCCTATATTATGTGAAGTATAGAATGTGACACATGTTTCAAATTCAAAAAATGTGATACCGTTTGAAAGCTATAGATGTTTTTCAATAAGCCTATCAATTAAGTATTTAGTCATAATTCAAGTAGAAAATGAATAATAATTATTTATTAAATTCAAAGTAGAACATAATTTATACTGGTGGAAAGCTGAGATTATCCTTTAAAAACCCTTTTTGTTTCATCAATTTTGGGTAAAAAAAAGTCGTCAGCCACATACCCATCATATTGCCACTTTTTGGCCCATCATGATCCTACACATACCCATAAGTGCCCATGGGATGCCTCATTCACATCATCCCATGACAATAGATCGTACACTCTTGGATGGCATCAAACCTAATGACACCCCCAAGAAGAGGACACATCACAAGAAAAAATTAAAATCATGCAATGAAATTTTTCCAAAAGATGTCATCTATGTATGCCCCCACTTTAAAGCAGTTTCCACACCATCATTGTGAGAAATTGCTTTAAAGTAGCCAATTTTTTTTATCCTAAGACATGAGATCTTTCCTCGAGAAACCCTATGCCAATTCATATGTTTCCAAAGCAAGTTGTGTCATGAATTAGGAAGGAAGGGTTGCCCCCACAAACACATAAGGGATCTATGGATTTGAGGTTAGTATGTCTATGCTACAATTTTGTCATAGAGCATGAAATTGTCAGCATTCCCCAAATACTCATAGAACTGGAAGAATGACACAAAGAGAGAAAAAAAATTCAGGTCAACATGGAAGAAACATAAATTTCTTGACGCCTTACGTCATCCCCAAAAGGAAAACATAAGACAAATGAAAAAGATAAAGATAAAGCTTTCAAGTCAACATGGAAGAGACATAAATGTCTCAACACCTTGTGTCATCCCCAAAAGTAAAACACAAGACAAAATGAAAAAGATAAAGAAAAATATTTTCAGTCAACATGGAAGAGACATAAATGTCTCGACGCCTTGCATCATCCCTAAAAGGAAAACACAAGACAAAATAAAAAATGATGATTATGACATAGAGAAGAATGAAGGTACATATAAAAGAATGCAAAAAAGAGAGAGGAACATCAAATGAAACATCACAGGGGATCACATTACACACCTACAATCACATAAAGAAAAATGAAAAAGCAAAAGACTAGTATGGCATAGGCGAGTCAACCTAGATTAGAATGTTGTGTGTTTGATTCACATAAAGTTCACCAAAAATGGTTTGTGGTCAAAATAGGATCCACCCTAATGTGTGGGAAAAAGAGATGGATCACTTATTTTCCAAGGCCCAAATCACTTCAATTTATGTAAAATAAGATGCTAATAACAACCAGAAATGAAACCTAACTGTTATAGCAACTATTGTAGATGTTTTTAGAGCATAAAAAGTTGTGTACCTATCTATAAAGTTGTTATTTTTGGACTATGGAGGACTAATTCACCATTAGAGGTGAATAGGTCCTTTTAGGGTTTCAAAAAACTAATTTTAAGATCTTGTACCTTGATGTCTGCACTCTTGAAATCCTGGTTATCAAGTTCTAGAATCGTGTAGTTAATTCTATTTAGCTTTTTCCGTGATCTTGCACTTTGAATGACAACTTTGCAACTTTTGAAAACTTTGAAAATCTTGCTCCAAATCTTGTTCAACTTGATCTTCAACCTATAAATCTATGAGCACACACTCAAGGGCAGGAAAAATTGTTGGTTTTTTAGTGAATGGGGGTTTGCCTCAGTAAAACCCCTTCTGGGTGATTAAACTAAATGATGAAATGAATGAAATATGAAATATGTAAATGATGTCACCTTGGATTTTGTCTTGTGAATCAAATCTGGAAATAATCATGGAGTATCCATGAAGAATTTAGATCTTGGATGTAGGGTGATGCTTGTAAATGGATCCTCAATGCAACATCAACTTCTTAGCTCAACACACATGAATGCATTAAAACCTTGACATGATGATATGACTTTGAATTGCTACAATAAACTATTGAAATATGCCTTGAAATTCCTTATGAATGCTCTTGTAATTCTCTTGTAGACTCAATCTTGAATGCTCCAATGCTTATAATGAATTTATAGGAGAAAAAATGTGAATTAACCACTTATTTATACTAAATTAGGAGATTAACCCCAAAATTCAAAGAATTCAAGCTGACCTCAGATCTGGGAATTAAATTAATTAAAATCCTACCAAGATGAAATTAAAAAAGAGGGTCCTATTATGGGAGGACCCATTTTCCACCAAAGGTGAATGGGTCTTGGCTAAGTTTCTAGGACCAAGCTTCAGGGAGTTGAAAGAAGGCCAAAATTCCATTCCAGATCAACTGATAAAAGGGGGTTCCTATCAAGGGAGGACCCATTCGCCATCAAGGGTGAATGGGTCATGGCTCAACTTACCATGACCAATTTTTTTCCAATGAAATAATTTGATATTTAATTTATGATTGTCTTGAAAGATCTTTGGGAGGTGCCAAAATTAATTCCTAAAAGGGGGTTAAAAACTTCACTTAACTACAATGAATTAGGACCACCTAGATAAATGTGAAAGTTCCTTAAAACATTTTACAACACTTAAACAAGGTATACACTATGCATATTCTTATTTAGAAAGGAGCCCATTAGGTTTAATTGAGCAAATAAGTCCTAGAAAAGTGTGAAAGTGTGTTACAACACTTTACAACACCCTTACAAAGGACCAATTAAAGCATGTTTTAGTTAAATAAAAGTCCTCGAATAGTGTGAATGTACATACAATACATTACAAAACCACTCCAAGACATCATTAATCTAGCTTTAATGTCAATTATCCAAATAAGCAAGGAAAAGGCTACTTTTTTCATTACTACATTTGCATATGACATTTGCAGGCTTGGTTATTTTATGCATGTGTCTTACTAGACCTCTTGAACTTACCTTTACCAAATTATCAAAGTTTATGTGGCCTAATATTCTATTCCATAGCCAAATTTCATTAGCTTTTCCTATAAAACAACTTTGACCTTTTACTTCAGAAGGGTTATAAAGATTGTTGTCAATTCTCAATCCTTGTCCAACTATTTTTCCATTCTTTCTTATTTTTCATCCTTTAGAATCAAAGATGAACTGGTAACCATGGTCACACATTTATCTCACACTTAATATATTTTGCTTCAATCCTTCCATGTATAAAACATCCTTAGTGTAATTTTTACCATATAGGCTCAAAGTGCCTTTACCACAGATCTTAACTGTAGTGTTATCACCCAAACTCACAAATTCTCCTTTACATTTCTTGAGCTTGATGAACTTACTCTTATCTCCAGTCATATGCTTGGAGCAGCCATTATCTATTACCCATATATTTTTCTTCTTGGCATGCAGTGTTCTCTGTGCAATCATTGATTGCATGGAGCTTTCTCATTTTTCTTTACACACTTTCTTAGCTTTCTTTTCTATCTTCTCTTCCATGATTTCAGATTCTTTGTTTAGGTGGATCTTTATTTTTCTCATTCTTAACATTTGGTCTTGTAAACTTTTTTCTATAGTTTTTAGCTATATGACCAAAGTTATTATAGTTATAACATACTACATTCATATCCACTAAAGGATCAAACATATTTTTTCTTACAAAGTTTTCACTCCTCATAGTAATGACTCTACATTCTCTAGCCCTATGACCAAATTCATTACACATATAGAAATATCCATAGAAATGTGAAGAATACCTGGTCATAGCATTTTGTGCTAGATGAGGGGGTTTGTTTTGCATCTTCCTTCTAGTGTTTCTCGCCCTAGTGAATCCATCAGCATCAATCTTGATGAAATTTTGTCTTCTCTTCTGATGATCAAGAGTTGAATAGCTATCCTACTTGTCTACAATAGACTTATTTTCTTCTTTAGTTTTCTCTGTCTTTGCATATTTCTCAGTGGATATACTTCCTTTGCAATCTCTTTCATCACTGAATGCAAATTTTCTTCTACCCTAAATCTTTCATATAATTTTGCAAAAGTATCCATGAAGGTATTCTTACCTTTTTCAATCCCTAATCTATATTTTTATTTGTTTAAGGGCTTCTAGGTACTAAATAGCTCATCCAAAATATTTGAGCCACTTTTCAGCTTGATTCCTTTCTCTATTTTCTCTTTTTCCTTTTGTAAATATTTTCTTAGAGCAACAATCTCTTCCTCCAGCTTCATACATATGTCAACCTTATATTGTAGCTTGAATTTAATTACATCTTCTTCCCTCATGTATTCCTCGAGTTGTAACTTCAAATCTACCACATATTGGGTACATTCTTCTAGGTCCTTGCTCAATTTTTCTGACTCTTTTTGAGCAAGTTTCTTCTACTACTTGTTCTCCCTTTTTAACTTCTTAATCTCACCTTTGATACCATCAATATCATCTAGAGCACATATGAGTTCTCCTTCTAGGTCAACCACTCCTTCAACTTCTTCATGAAGGTCTTCTGCCTTTTCATTTTTATTTTCCTCGTATTCTTTTTCCATGAAGAGAAATTCATTTTCTCTCACAACAAAAGCATAACTTTGTTCATCATTTGAGATATTATTTTCATTTGATACATCATTGTCCTCTTGGTTTTATAGACTCTTCTTCTTTTTATGAAAGATCCTTATTTTAGGGTAGTAGGATTTCTTCATTTTATCATCTTTCTCATGCTCAAAATTATCTTTCTTATTGTAGGGACATTTAGCAACAAAATGACCTACTTTACCACATTCAAAGAATTTAGAGGGAAACTTACCTTTGTACTTGTTAGATCCTCTTCTTAGTATCTTGATGAATTTTTTCTCTTCTTCATCAATATCGTCATTCTCAGATGTGATTATCTTAGCCTTGTCTTCTTAGGAGATACATCCTTCTCCTTGTTGGCAACCTTGAAAGAAACTTCCTTCTAGGATGGTTCTGCATCTCCCATCCTCATTTCATATGCAGTGAATATAACATGTAGCTCATTAATAGTAAGTTTATTTATCTCCCTTGCTTCATCTACTGCAGAGATCTTAGGATCATATTTTTTTTCATTGACCTTACAACTTTTAGTACAACATCATATTTTACTTCTTCTCCATATCCTCTAATAGAGTTCACTATATCATTAACTCTCAGAAGATAATCTATAATCTTCTCTTCTTTTTCATTTTTAGGCCTTCAAATCTAGTTCTTATTATTTGAAGCTTTGATAGTTCTACCTTGTTATCTCCTTCATAGATCTTTTTCAATGTATCCTAGACATCATGTGTAGTCTTACAATAAATAACCTTGCTATGCATAGATCTAGACAAACTATTCAAAATAGCAAACCATGCTTTTTCATTATTCTCATAATCTATTTTTCCTACAACATGAGTAGGAGCTATGGTTGGTGGTGTGTATCCATTCACAACAAACATCCACATATCAAATCCTAAATATCCAAAATACCTCATCATCAAAGAGCTCCAAAAAGTATAATCTATTCCATCAAACCTTTGTGGCTTATTTGTAGAGGAACCTTCTTGACTGGTCATTTGTTCTCACAATCCAAGGATCTACCCAAGTTGATTAAGCTTCTCCTAGGGAACCTAGTGCTCTAATACCAATTGTTGGAACACAACAATCTACTAAGAGGGGGGTGAATCAGTAGATACTAAAATTTTAACCCTTTAACCTTTAGAGAAGATTGAATTCTTAAATACTTAGTGTGTAGATTGAAACATGAAATAAATAAATTTAAACAAGCACACAATCTAATGACTCATAACACAAGATATATGTGGAAGACCCAAGAAGGGAAAAACCATGGTGAGGAAATGTTGCAATCTATTGTCCTAATCTAGCCTCAGAAAGAAACCCTATGTTACAACTTTTAAGGGCACCAAACCTAAGGAGACACCAATCCACTACTATGAGCACCAACTTAGTTATCTGATGGAACCAACCAATTAGATTTACAACATATAGGAATATTACAATTTGTTAATGAATGTTACTGTAAGTGGAAGAATGGGATAAACAATCTAAACATGCTTCTACACTTCTAAATAGGACATTGCATCTAAGATTTAAAGAATTTAAACTAATTTAAACTAAAAAGCTTCAGAAATCTATCCTATTGCTCTCTATCTCTAAAGGATCTCTCTAATTTACTTTGCTCTCAGATTTAGAAGCTAATTAAACTATTGAAATGACATTTAGAGAATGAGAATTAAGCTAATTATATTTCTATATGATTTAAATATGCAAATCTATTGTAATGGCAGCCATGATTGCAAATGCTGGATGCTTGATTGCTGCTTGATGGATGTTGGATGAATGCTTGAATGCTTGAATGCTTGGATGCTTGGATGCTTGAATGCTTGGAAAACCTGCAGAGTAAGATTACACAAATTGGGATCCATTTCATGTAGCCAAAGAGCTGTATTTATAGCTTTCACGGCAGCACATTTGCACAGGCATATGGGATAAGGGGCTGTAATTCAATCTGGAGAATTGAATGGCCTGGGATGAGAAGATGGAGCTGATCATGGAGGATTGTTCCTCCCCATGAAAACACCAGGCAAGAAGAGAGGGAGGATTGATGGAAGAAGATTGAGAGGACTTCCTGCAAGTTTGTCCCCGAAGCTCTTCCCGTGAATGGAAGTTGCATTAATTAGATTTTTAAAAATCTAATTTTATTGGTGAGTGAATAGTGTAAATGATTTATGCATAAAATTAAATATTTTTTATTTATTTAATTTTAGCAAAAGAGGAATAAATAATTTAATAAATCAAACTATAGGGTTTGTTTATTAAATTAAAATAAAAGGAAAATGATAATTAAATAAAAGATTCTTAAAATATCTTTATTTAATTAAGAAGAAATGTGATGAGGTAATTAAATAACACAAATTATTGAAGCTGTGTATTTAATTTAAGATAAAATTAATAGATAAAGTATAGAAGAAATATTAATGATAATAATTAAATAAAACAAAGTATTTAATTTTGTTTATTTAATTAAGAGAGAAAATAATATGATAAAATGATAATTAATTAAATAAAACAAAGTATTTAATTTTGTTTATTTAATTAGGAGAGAAATAGAAGAATTAATAATGAACTTAATATAAATAAATATTTCTATTTATTCACTAAGTAGATGAATTTAAGATTAATTAATCAAATAAGTCGTACTTAATTAATTAGATTCTCCAGACCATTTTTAGGTGTCTACATTTTGCCCCTCTTTGAAGTGATGGGTTTACACATTGCTTCAAAGAATGATTTTCCTCAGCTACCAGTATTTGACGAAAAGTTTAAAATATGCCCCTAATTTGCCCCAGATGTTGGATTTTGGAATGATAGCGATATATGCCCCCACAGGAGATAAATTGATAAATTTTGGATTTTTATGATTTTTTCAAAAAAATTGAATTTTTATGATGATTTGATGATGAATATGTGAAGAAAAAATTTATCGCCCAACAAAATAGTCCAAAAATGCCCCGGATAGATAAGAATAATTCCTCAGAAGGAAAAATAGATAAATCTTTTGAAAATTCCACAAAAATAACCTATAAATGCTCAAAAGGTCATTTTCAAAAGTTATTTGTGCATTTGACTTTGACAATCTTGTGATAGAGACCCTTAGAGTGCTTAGAGCTTCAGGATGCCAATCCCTTACCACACCCACCGACTCGAGTGTGTGCGATGTCACCAGCGTCCGGCCGACTATGGACCTTCGGTATGTACCCAAAATCCTTCTCGTGATTTGCACCCATTCTTTTTGTGTCTTTTTGCACGTGTTTTTAGTGTTTTAGCGCGTGGCGGACGCAGTTTAGCGCATTCGTAATTTGTTGCAGCGCGCCATAGTTTTAGCGCGTCCGTGAAGTTTTGTAGCATGTCCGTTCATTAGGATAGCGCGCCAGAAGTTTTAGCTCGTCAGGTTATTTTTGTAGCGCGCCAATGAAAGTTTGTAGCGCGCTAGAAGTTTTAGTGCATTGGGTCCATTTTGTAGCGTGCCAATGAAATTTTGCAGCGTGCCAGACTTTTTTAGCGCTTTAGGTTGATTTGGTAGCGCGCCAATGAAATTTTGTAGCGTGCCAGACCTTTTTAGCGCTTTAGGTTGATTATGTAGTGCTTGGAGGTATAGATTGATGAAAAATTGTGCACTTTGATTTTTTTTATTTCATCGATTTGTTGTTGACTCCATAAATGGTAAACGATCTCATGATGAGCGAAATCTATTGATTTGATAATAATTACCCTCATGATAGGTGAGGAATAATTTAAAATGTCTGAAGGAATGAACCTGATTGATAGATGAAGGTTCCTTCTTGATAAATTGATCATTTGATAGGTAAAGCACAATTTTTGAAAATTTGATGATCTCTTGATGTTTGATATTTTGATTAACATGTTCTGTTTGTATGATAACAGGAGCATTTAGATGTTATCCAGGTGCGAGAGCAGTTCCCTTGGCCGTTTGATATGATATCGCGACTTTCACCTGATGAGAGACAGCATATTACCGCTTGTGGTTTAGCGACATTATTGGATATGCCCCATATTAGAATTAATAGGGGTCTGCTGACAGCCTTAGCGGAGTGGTGGCATAGTGACCACAACACCTTCCACTTACCTACTGGTGAGATGACTGTGACGCCAGAGGATGTATGGCGTATTCTTTGCATTCCTTTTGTTGGAGAGATTGTAGTGCATGATTCAGAGGAGGTTGGTGGGGTAGAGGCTATGCGGAGAGCCTTTCAGGATCCCCATGTTGCGGGAGAGTGGGTTCCATGGATAGATATTTATGAGTCATATGCCCCACTTTCGTCAGTTTTGGCTGGCTTTATTGGTGGATTCCTTTGTCTTGATAAGAGGTCAAAGGGTCTATCTCTCGGATGGGGTCGAGTTTTAGAGGGCATGGTAGTGCAAAAGACGAGATACGCTTGGGGCATGTGCATGCTTGCTCAGCTCTATCATGATTTGCATTGGATCGTGTACCTTGGCGGTAGCAGTTTATCGGCGGGAGCTACCCTTCTCCAAGTATGGGCATGGGAGCATATTGCCGTTACACGTCCCGTGCCAGTGTTAGAGAGACCAGCGACGAGACCCTATGTGTTTCGTTACAGAGGCAGGCCTACCCAGCATATGATGGGTAAGCTAGATTATTGGAGGCAGATTATTGATGATGTGGAGATGGTGACCTGGCATCTGTATTTAGATTGTGATGTCTGGGATGATGATGATATTGAGTTGGGGTTCTTGTCCGATTCGATGTATTTGATCGGGAAGAGCCCCAGGATCTTGGAGCGATTCCTGTTTTGTCACGTATACAGGTAGTATGGTATCATGTAGTGTATGCCATAGGGAGTGGCACATTACGGACGACGTCAGATAGATGTCAGTGATTGGGGCCCTAGTTTTCCTTACGGGGCACTCGTTGAGGGTTACCGTGCTCTGTAGCCATTAGCATGGGATATTCGACGGGACATTGTCGAGGCACCTGTTACTCCTGAGTATGGAGAGTACTTGGCTCTGCACCCTCCTCCACGTATTACCATTCTAGATGAGCTAGTACCAGCACCAGTGGCAACACCAGCACTAGCACCAGGTGTTCAGGTTGGTCAAAGACGGGGGAGAGATGATGACAGTGAGAGTGATGATAGCAGCGACGCTAGCAGTGATGATGATGGTGGAGATGGGGGAGACTGAGCGTAGCAGGTACCACAGAGCCATCTACTAGTGCACCTCGTAAGAGGCAGGTTGTTGCTTCCTCATCGACAGATCCATTAGAGGTTGCAGGTCTATAGGTGCAGGTTCAGACCTTACAGGGACAGCTAGCACAGGTGCAGGGCTTACCAGCATAGACACAGGCTCAGATGCAGGCATAGCTAGCTACTGCATAGACACAGATTACCTCTCTGATTGGTGAGAGAGATGGGGCTCTACAGGCAGCAGCGACCGCACAGGCTCAACTAGCGGGTGTACGAGCATAGTTGACCACTGCCCAGGCACAGATCACAGCCTTGACTGCAGAGTGAGATACTGTTAGACAGACGACAGAGACAGCATAGGCTACTGCAGAGAGATTGCAGAGAGTGGCAGATGGGACCTCTGTGGCAAATTATATGCGAGAGGTGATGTGAGCAGGGGCTGAGATTGAGTTCTATAGGAGCCGTTATCATGAGTTTTTCCCCCCAGAGCAGAGAGTCAGTTATGCCTAGTCTCACTCAGAGAGGACTCATTCGAGGACAGTGAGTAGAGGCGTGACACAGCCTCTTCCGAGAGATCTGAGAGATCTGAGAGATCCTGGGACATCTGGTGGTGGTCCTGATACTGGTGCGAGACCTACTCCTTCTGGTGTGAGTACCACTTGATATCAGTTGTGTACCTTTTGAGAGATATATACAACCCTTTTTGATATGATGTTATTTTCATTCTTTTCAGACTTCATTGTATACTTGACACTTGATGAGATATATATGTGCAGCGGTTCGATTGATTCATGATATGTTCTACATGATTTATGTGATGGATGTATTGATTTTATGATGGATTCTACATGATTGATGTGATGGATGCAATTTAATTTTTATGTTTTATGATGATTTATTGTACTAGCTTGTATGGGTGCATTAATGATGATGTGATATGATATTGATGATATATTTCCCTTCTTAATGAGATGTCATGTATGATAAATAAAATGTGATGTAATGTATCAATGTATGAATAAAGTGTAATGATGTATGATGAAATATAATGATGCATGATGAAAATGTAATGTATAATAGATAAATGAGGTGTAAATGATAATGGATAAAATGTAGTATATAATGAAACGTGAATGAATGATGTATATGAAAAATGAGATGTATATGAAATGATATATAAAATGAAATGTAATGAATGATGTAAATGAAATGAGATATTAATGAAATGTGAATGGATGAAATGTAATGAAAATGTATGATGAAAACATAAATGAATGATGATTTTGCAACTACATGATAATGATAATGTGATGAGACGTAAATGCATGATGTAACATAGTGTGTATATGATGTCACAAAATGAGATGTTTATTGTGAAATTTATGATGAGATGAAGAAATGATTTTATATGCATGCCATTTCGAAAATTATGTGTCAAGTATACTCGATCTGTAATAAGAAAAGATAACATTCTTTGCAAATGAACCCTTGTAATTTGTGCAACCAGTACTCTGTAGATGTATTATTATGAATGCAATCTATGTTTACCATGCAAACCTATTTTATCAATGAAAACCTAAGTGTCATTTCAATAATCTTTTTATTTTGCTTGGTATCATCACTGAGCCTTTAAAAATGTTGAAAGTGAATACAAGCATCAATGATATGAGATAGACCAATGATGACCTAAGTATTTCTTTCATGATTTTTGATTTTGCAAGCGAACACAAGCATCAAGGTATGAGATAGACCAATGATGACCTGAGCATTTCTTGCGTAAACAGACAAGAATTAATCATTTTCTTAAGTGAATCGGAATGTCATCCATGATACTTGGTAGAGCACTTCCCGCGACAATTCACAAAGTAATAATGACTAACTCACAAACAACAAACAAAGAAAAAGTATCATTCTCCTTCCTTGCTTCTCTTAGTTTTAATACATCATCGAGTAGCTCCAAAGAAATGATAAGAAATAATAAAAAATAAAAAGCACAACAATTCAAATTCTACTTAATGTATTTTCAAATCATTATTTAGATTAGATCATCGATGTTGAAATGTGTGTGTTGATGTTTGCATGATATTCTTAGATGTTCGACCAAATGATGTAACCTAAAGACCTATCCTAGGGGTCTCGGGGACTGATCAAAGATTAGTCTTGCCTACGTTATACACGCAGAGACCACGTAGTTCGACTGACACAGACTCCACTTTTAATTGATGTAGACTCTATATTTTTTTTATTTTTTTTTCAATTTTACGAATGTTTTTGCATGGATTTTCTGATTTTCTGATGTGTTTTGATTTTGATTTTCTGATGTTTTGGATTTTTGATGGATTTTCTGATGTTTTTGATTTTGGGTTTTCTGATGTTTTGGATTTTGATGGATTTTCTGATGTTTTTGATTTTGGGTTTTGATGTTTTGGATTTTGATGGATTTTCTGATGCTTTTGGATTTTGATGGATTTTTTGATGTTTTTGGATTTTGGGTTTTCTGATGTTTTGGATTTTGATGGATTTTCTGATGTTTTTGGATTTTTGATGTTTTCTGATGTTTTGGATTTTGATGGATTTTCTGATGTTTTTGGATTTTTGATGGATTTTCTGATGTTTTTTTGGATTTTTCAAGTATCGTCACTTGGTGTTGTCATGTTTGATTGCCTTTCTATTTAAGCTGAAAGTTCATTGTACCAAATAACACTAGGATGTTGCCCCCAAGCCAGAGTAAAACATGATATCCTTGCCATGACATGGATAGTGGTAATGATTATCCCGAATGATAGATGGAAATGATATGAAAGGAAACAATCGTGACAAAATTGTATCTAATAGATGGAAGAGTTGGTAAAAATCACAAGTAGCGCCTGTTTGCCAAGTTTTCATTACTTGTTTTTATTGTGTCCTCTTTATTTTTCTTTTTCTTTGTATTTTTATTTTTATATTATTATTTATTTTTGTTTTTCCATCATCATGACGCCTGTTTGCCAGGTTTTCATCAAGACAACTTTATTGACCATGCACTAGGTTTCCTCAAGTGTAGAATCGCCTGAGATGAATTTTGTTCATGGGTTCCTCCAACATATCCCCTTCTGGTGTAGACAGCTTGTATGCTCCTGATCCATAGACTGATATGATGACATAAGGCCCTATCCAGTTAGTTTCAAACTTACCCTTCTTTTCTCTATCTGCTTGATTTCTATGGTTTTCCCATAGGACCAAGTCCTCGATCTAGAAGACTCTAGGCTTAACCCTCTGATTATAGTTCCTAGACATCCTTTGTTGATAGGGTATCAAATGATTGACAGCTTGTTTTCGACGTTCATCAAGTAGCTCTAATTCTTGAAGTCTAGAGATCCTATAATCTTCATCTGAAATGAGTCCCTTTAGTGAAACTCGAAGGGATGGAATTTCTACCTCGATAGGTAATATTTCCCCTGATCCATAGACAAGAGCATATGATGTAGCTCCTATTGGTGTTCTGATGCTAGTCCTGTAAGCCCAAAGAGCAGGGTTAAGCTGAACGTGTCAATCACGCCCTACCTCATTTACAGTCTTCTTGAGAATCTTGAGGATTGTTTTGTTTGAAGCTTCAGCCTGTCCATTACCTTGAGGGTAATACGGTGTTGAAAAGCGATGTTGAATAAGGAACTTTTCACATAGCTCTTGGACGTCTTGGTTCTTAAAAGGCCTGCCATTATCTGTGATAATTGACTGGGGTATCCCATATCTACAAATGAGATAATTTAGTATGAAAGATGATATTTGCTTCCCAGTGATTGTGGTTAAGGGAACCGCCTCCACCCATTTTGTAAAATATTATGTTGCTGTGATAATGAACTTGTGTCCATTAGATGAAGATGGGTTTATTTTCCCTACCAAGTCCAATCCCCACTGACAGAAAGGCCATGTAGTTGCAAATGGATGGAGCTCCTGTGCTGGTGCATGTATAAGGTTGCCATGAATTTGACATTTCTAGCATATCTTAACAAACTAGTAAGATTCTTGCTCCATGTGTGGCCAGTAATACCCTAAACGAAGGAGTTTCTTGGCTAAAGATAATCCACTTGAATGTGTACCACAAATTCCTTCATGGACCTCCTGTAAAGCAGAAGCAGATTCGTTATGTTCTAAACAACGTAAAATAGTACCATCTAGGCCTCGACGGTAAAGGGTGTCAGCAATAATGGTATGTTTGGCGGATTGGTGTATGAAGTTGCGCTTTTGGTTTCGAGAAAGATCTGGGGGTAAGATATTATCTTTTAGATAAGTATAAATGTCTCCATAAATGGAAGATGGAGTACTATCCAAAAGTCTTATGGTTTGGGATTTGGGATTTACGTATGCAGGGTTTGACACTTGTTCCACAATAAATCGATAACGATCTTGTGTTTCAGGAATTTGTAGAAGAGATGCTATTGTGGCCATGGCATCTGCTACTTTATTATCTGATCTTGGTATCTGCTCAAATTTGATATCTATGAAGTATTTCTTTAGATCATCTACCAGTCTTTTGTATAAAATTAGTGTGTCATCCTTGGTTTGGTAATCATTGTTGACTTGATAGATGATTAACTGAGAGTCTCCATATACCTGTAGTTCTGTGATTTTCCAGTCAATAGCCACTTTAATTCCAAGGATCAAAGCTTCATATTCTGCCACATTGTTAGTGCAATGGAAGGTAAGCCTGTAAGATCGTGGAATTGTGTGCCCAAGAGGTGTGACAAATAAAATTCCTGCCCCTGATCCATGTTTTGTGTAGGATCCATTGAAGTAGAGTTGCCATGGTTGTGTTGTAATATTGAGGATATCTACATTAGGAAATTCCATGGTCATAGGATGATAGTCTGATAATGGAGCTTCTGCTAATTGGTCGGCGATGACTTGTCCTTTGATAGCTCGCCTCTCAACATACTGAACGTCAAACTCACTGAGGAGCATGACCCACTTTTCCAACCTTCCTGTTAAAGCTGCTTTGCTCAGTAAATATTTGAGGGGATCAATTTTTTCCACGAGCTTGACAGTGTGAGTGAGCATATAGTGTCACAATTTTTGTGTTGCAAATACTACTGCTAAGCATGATTTTTCAATGAAGGTGTAGTTTACTTCATGTCCATTGAGTGTCCTGCTGATATAGTATATTGCCCGTTCCTTCCCTTCTCTATCTTCTTGTGCTAGCAAGGCTCCTAAAGAGATATCTGTTGTTGCAATATATAGTAATAATGGCTTGTCTTCACTAGGTGGCACCAAGATTGGTGGTGTCATCAAATAATGTTTGATTTGATTGAAAGTACTCTCACACTATTCATCCCATTTAAAAGACACATTTTTATGCAAAAGATGGTTGAATGGATGACACCGATCTACTAGTTGAGAGATGAATCTTCTGATGGACTGTAGTTGGCCTTGTAGAGATCTTAATGTACTGATATTCTTAGGAGGTGGCATTTCCATAATGGCCTTAACTTTTGATGGATCTACTTCTATTCCTTTTGTAGAAACTATGTATCCAAGGAGTTTTGCTGATGTTACTCCAAAGGCACATTTCTTGGGATTTAATCTGACTTTAAATTTCTCCAATCTGTCAAATATTTTTCCTAGTATCTCAAGATGTCCTTCTCTAGTGTAAGATTTGGCTAAGATGTCATCCACATAGTCCTCCATGAAGGTGTGCATCATGTCATGGAATATTGTTGTCATAGCTCGCTGGTATGTAGCTCCTGCATTCTTTAACCCGAAAGGCATGACGTTCCAGCAAAAGGTGCCCCATGGACATGTAAATGTTGTCTTTTCTTGGTCTTTAGGAGCTATTTTGATTTGATTGTATCCTGAAAATCCATCCATGAGTGATAGCGTGTGATGGCCAGCTATGAGATCTACAATCATGTCAATGTTTGGCAAAGGAAAATCATCCTTTGGACATGCTTTATTTAAATCCCTAAAATCAGTACATATTCTAATGGTGTGATCTGGCTTTGAAATAGGTACAATGTTGGATATCCATTCCACATAATCAATAGACCTGATAAATCCAACATCTAGTAGTTTCTTCAAATCATTTTTTACTAATAATGCAACATGTGGATGCATTTTGCTCAGCTTTTGTTTTATTGGTTTTGTGGCAGTTGGTAATGATAAGTGATGCATAATGAGATCTGTGTCTAAGCCTGGCATGTCAGAGTATGACCAAGCAAAATTGATGCATCTTTCTTTAAAGAATTTGATAAAATATGGTTTTTCTGTATCTGTCAGGGATGTTGCCAGGTGTAGTATTCTTGCTTTCTCTGTTGTGCCAATATCAATAGACTGTGTGGGTTCTATTAACACTGATGATCTTTCATGGTAATGTTGTGGGAGGATGTCAAACCTTCCATCCTTTGGTGCCTCAATGAGGTTTTCACCATTGGATGCGTTCTTTGTTTTTACTATTTTAGGACCAAATACTGCCATAGGATGGTTTTCACCATTAGATCCATTTTTTATTTCCATATTTTTGCAACTGAAAGGCTTGGCACCCTCCTGCCTAAAAGCGTCATCAAAAGAAGTATTGTTAGAACAAGTATCAGATTCCTCACATCAAAGGTAGTTAATAATAGCGGAGTCATTGTCAAAAATAGGGAGATTGATGGGGTGTTGGGGTTCCCATTCGGGATGTAGTAAAGGCAATGAATCATTAGATGAGTCGAGGTCAGCAATTGTGAAAGCTCAAACAGAAATGTCGTCCAGGTTGTTAATGGTAATGTTAAGGCCTACGAAGGTATTTTCTTCCACATCATTTATCTCAATCAATGTCTGTTCATCTTCACTTAAGTCATCAAAATTTTGTGTTTCAAAGACAATAGGATTAAAACTCGAGCTTTGACCCTCCTCACGTTTGGGGGTATACTTTTTTATAACATCAATCTGAATATCTTCATAGGAAACATCTAATAAATTTTCCCACTCATATTCATTTGAATCTGTTTCAGAATTATCTCTTATTTGAAGAATCGCTCCACAGTTTTATTGGTGAGTTCTACTCTTGCTTCTCCTGTGTATCCAATTTTGCCATTTTGCTGAATTGTGAGAACTTGAATTGGTTCTGTTACACTTTGTTTCCCTCGGTCAAGAGATTCTTGTTCTGTTGCATATCCTAGTCTAGTTTTATCCTTATGTTGGAGTGTGAGTGGCTAGATTGGTTCTGTTATGCCTTGTTTCCTTAACCCAAGAGGTCCCTGTGCTAAATATCCCATCTTCTCCAGAATAGTTTTTCCCTTTCCATACTGATTTGTCTCTATGATATTACTTGTGGAAGTGGAAGCTTCCTCATCCCTATAAAGCCAATTTAGTAGGGCCTTATCTTCTGATTCTTCTTCTAAGTTCCCAGCTTTTACAAATCTGCCATCTAATACTGTTGTAGATTGTTCTGAATTTTGGGTGATTGTGGATGGTTGTCCATACGTTTGTAAGGAGGGTAACATTTGTGATAGATGAAATGAGTGTCCAACACCATATTCACTTATTCCTTCGTCACTTATCTGTACTTCCTTGGTGAATTGATGTGAGAGTGGAGCCAATTGTTCTTCAACATTTGAAGGGTTAGATTGTGTTACCCTTATCTCTTGTGATTTTTGTTGTTTTGGAAGCCACTTGGATATGAAGCTTTGCTGTTGCTCACCATCTGATGTGCTACCTTCTCTATTGTGAGGTATCAATGTATCCTAAGATGTTTTCAATGTATGACAAGCTTGAGTGTCATTATAGTCTGCTGTGATTGTTACCTCCTGTCCATTGACGGGAAATTTCAGGCATTGATGATAGGTGGAAGGCACTGCTTGCATATCATGGATCCAAGGGCGTCCTAACAGTATGTTGTATGTTAGTTCCCTATCTAAGACCTGGAAAACCACTTTTTGGACAATAGGTCCCACTTGAATAGGTAATATGATCAACCCTTTAGAGGACCTTTCTTCTTCATCATATGCTTTGATTGTGATTTTTTGCCTTGTATCAATGGCTTCATCTGAGTATCCTAGTGCACGAATCAGCTTTAAGGTACAAATATTTAAACCAGCCCCTCCATCTATCAGGACACGCTTTACACGGTGTTTATGGATGAGGACTTCAATGTGAAGGGCAGAATTATGTGGATGGGTGAGTGATACATCATCATGTTCAGAAAATGAAAGGCAATGAGGTGCAGATAGATGTCCCACCATAGCTTGGAATTGACATACATCCAAATTGTTAGGTATCGTGGTTGATACAAGAGCTTGTTCAAGAACCTCTTTGTGTGATGGGGAAATTTTTAAAAGTTCCAAGATGGATATTTGTGCCGGTATTTTCTGCAATTGATCGATGAGATTATATTGATTAGAGGGAGGATCCATAGATGGGGATGATATTGATGCTCCTTTCAATATAACTTTTGATTGTGCCCTTGTTGTGGCATTAACTAGTTGGTACTCTTGTTTCCCTTTGAGTGTGATTACGTTAATTTTGTTTTCAGATTTGTCCATATTTTGTACCAAATTGGTGGATGTAATGTCCTTGTTCCGATTGATTTGATTGCATAACTCTTCATCCTCCTTGGCAGCAGAAAAACAAAGGATCATTGTGTCATAAACATAACCGATGTTCTTACCTTTAGTGTTTGCGGACGAGGATTCTCCCTTTTGATAATTGGGTAGAGGATTTTTGAACGTTGTATGATCTTTGTTTGTTTGGTGCCCCTCTACAAATACTTTCTTTTGATCTATGAGGTCTTCAACCTCATGTTTTAACTGCCAACAATTTTCAGTCATGTGGCCTTTAATCTGATGATAGTGACAGTAGTGTAAGTCATTCCACCATGATGGTTTGACTTGAGGGTCCCAATTTCTAGCCTCTTGTACTTGAATGAGTTTTTTGTCCAAAAGTTCTTTGAGGACTGATTCCAATGATTGTCCTAATGGCGTGAATTTTCATTTATTGGATGGTTGTTGGAATGATTGGGTTTTTGTTTCTCTACTGTTTTGATTATTTCCTTGATCACTACTTTGTTTGATATTAAGACAATTGTTTTTTTTGCTTGTAGTGGTTGGCGTCAAGGTGAATACTGGTTTGGATGTGTGTGTATCGATCATGGTAACAGTATTCTTATTCTTTTGCCAAAATCTTGTCTTTTCATTGTTGTTGTTAGAGGAATTGTTATTGTTTGAACCTTCAATGAAGTGTTTGATTGTTCCTCTTTTGATTAGAGCCTCTTCGATTTTGAGCCCTTTTTCGATAACTTGTTCAAATGTAGATGGACATTGTAAGTCCAACCTATAATTCATGTCATCCACTAAGTTATCAATGAACATCTCTATCTTCTCCTCTTCAGGAATAGATCTGGGATATTTAGCAAATAGCCTTCTCCATCGTTGGAGAAAGGAAAGAAAATTTTCACCCTTTGCTTGTTTTGTGTTGTAGAGTTCTTTTAAGGTCACCCCATGTTGGATGTTGAATGAGAAGTGTGTTATGAACCTATTGATTAGTTCTTCAAAAGATTGAATCCCAGGTTCCAATTTAGAAAACCACTCCATGCAAGTGTTTCCTAAGCTTCTTGGAAATAATCGTAGCAAGTAAGAGTCCTCATGTGCGAACTCTATGCTCATGGCTCGAAATTCCCGTACGTGATCAAATGGATCAGTTCTTCCATTGTATTTTTTGTACACCGGGTATTCACAATACCGTGGAAATGATATCATGTTAATGCTTGGATCGAATGGATAAGGGCAAATGTCCTGTAAGGAATATCTTTTTGTTGGCCCTTGTTGGATATTTTGGAACTGCAATTGTAATTGTTGGATTTGTTTTGTCAAAGCATCTATTTGATTTGGATTTTCTATACTAGTTGAGTTAGGTGTGGTCATTTTCTTGAGTTGATTTACATCAAAGTCTTTAGGAAGCTTAGCACCCTTGTCAGCTAATAATAGAAGATACTTTTCCATATCTTGCTCTAACATCTTTTCCATAAATTTATGGAAATGAGGGTCTTGTTGAACTTTCTCGATTTCCTCTGCAGTTATTTCTTTCTCGTGTGAATTAGTGAGAGGATCAGTGTTGCTATATCGTCCCCAAGGGTTTTCTTCAGCCATGGCTACTATTCTTTCGTTTTGTTCTTGTTGTTGTCTTTGATATGCTGATCGTGTAAAAATAGGCATACAAACCTTTCACTCTAGACTTTGATCTTGGATTTTTTTGATTGGATAAGTGTCGAGGTTTTTTATTTAAAATCTGATTTAGTCGTGTCTAGTTTCGTGATGGAAGGATGATAAAAATTCTTGATAGGGAAACTTTGACAAAAAATCTCAGATTTGGTGATAAGGACACTTTGCAAGATGTTTCAAGATCTAGGTGTAATGGTAAAGTGTTTCTTTTGTATGACCCAAGTGTTTTGGACTATGAAAAAAATGTTTTGGACTGATGAAAACCTTGTTATCAATATGGGCAAACTGACAAACTATCCTACCAACTCTCTATTTTTCTGACTTTCTGGAGCACTAAAATAGAGACCTAAAGTGCTAAAATAGAGACCGAACACGTTGGAACAGAGACTCTACGCACTGAAATAGATACCGGATGCGCTAGAACAGAGACCGTATGCGCTGGAACAGAGACCGGAAGCGCTAGAACAAAGACTGGACGCATTGGAACAGAGACCCAAAGCGCTGGAACAAAGATCTGACGCGCTGGAACAGAGACCCAAAGCGCTAAAATAGAGACTCTACGCACTGGAACAGGAACCAGACGCGCTGGAACAGAGACCTGACGCGCTGGAACAGAGACCGGACGCACTGGAACAGAGACCCAAAGTGCTAAAATAGAACCATGAGGTGCTAAGACAGAACTATCTTATTCTATGAAACTTACTTGGTTTGGTATCGTATTGTATGGCTGGTTGTGGGATGTATTCTGGATGAATTCTTTGACTGTGATTGTGGTGTTGCCTAAGAGCCCTTCTTTGATAGAATGCTTGTGAATCTAAGGGAGCTACAGCATAGTCGTCCGTATAACCTCTAGAGAAATCGTGATACCTATGAATAAAAGTCCTATGTTGGAGTAGAACTTTCCTACTTTGATATAGAAATCGTTGCTTTCTCAGAAGTTGTTTGTATGCAAGTGTTTTCTTTGGTTTTCTAATTCGTTTGACAAGAGATTTCTTGACAAACTTGGTGGATACCCAATCTCGAATCATGAGAATTCCACAAGTGTTTTGATTTTGAAGATTTTTGTGATGATCTTATCTGAATTTAATGAGAGAAAACACAACAAGCAAGAATAGAATGGTTGACTTTAAAATCCTAGAATCTAAACAGATAGTGTATGTTCTTAAGAATCAATGATTCTTCTTGATTTTCACTGGTTTATAACAGATAAGACACTTCAGATAGACTCAATCCTAGAGACAAGAGGTCATTGTTATATACTCGAACGGCCCACAGCCATGTCACCCCCTAGAGGGCGCCCGTGTTTTTGTCTTTTCTAGGTGTGTACTTAGAGTGACGGAAGTGGATACCGGATCCCCTGAGCAAACGGTCCTTGGCAATTATATGGTGAGTGCTTGAGGGTAGATTCTTCCGTGCCCCTGCACCGCCGAGTATTACAATGTTTAGAAACTGACAGGCATGCTTCTATTTCTAGGTTCTTAGATAGGGTTTTTGTTCAGAGCGGAAAATGGATAAACTCCCTCGAGAGACCTCCCAATCTTTAAAACAAAGATTTTGGGGATGGTTATCCTGCACACTTCCATTGAAAGAGGGTTTCCCCAAATTCACATAAATTTTAAAGTGGGTTGGAATACCATGGCTTTTGGCTGTCCCCACTCAGGTCATTCCCGTAGGGTGAGTACTTTTTCCCACTATGGCAGGCCTGTCTAAAGGTTTTAATGAAAGCTTGAAAATGCGTAAAGTAAAAGTGAGTCTGGTATTTTGGTGCACCCAGTTGAGGGGAGAGCATAAACCTATCACCCAATCACAGCAGAGAAATTGTTCACTTTTAAAACCCAAAAGATGAATGATCTAATCTATATGGAGATATTGCTCCATAAAAACATGATGTTTAATTTTAGTCCCAAAAGAAAATTGTGAAGTTTCTATCCTAGGATTGATAAATTTTATCCAAAATTAGACAAGAACAAAATCTGGTTGCGGACGCGTCGGATCTAGATAAGAAGAATGATTTTAAAGAAAGTGAAGCGGCGCGCTCAAACAGTGAACCGACGCGCTGAAATAGTAACCTGGCGCGCTATAACAGAAACCCGGTGCGCTGTAATAAAGACTTGGCACGCTGTAACAGAAACCCAGCGCGCTGTAAAAAGTCTCGATTCCGTGAAAACTATCACGCCGATACCTGTAAAACACGTTTCTCAAAAATTAGTCAAAACATGGGGTTAGGCCCCACGGTAGGCGCCAAAATGTAAGTGGAAGAATGGGATAAACAATCTAAACATGCTTCTACACTTCTAAATAGGACATTGCATCTAAGATTTAAAGAATTTAAACTAATTTAAACTAAAAAGCTTCAGAAATCTATCTTATTGCTCTCTATCTCTAAAGGATCTCTCTAATTTACTTTGCTCTCAGATTTAGAAGCTAATTAAACTACTGAAATGGCATTTAGAGAATGAGAATTAAGCTAATTCTATTTCTATATGATTTAAATATGCAAATCTATTGTAATGGCAGCCATGACTGCAAATGTTGGATGCTTGATTGCTGCTTGATGGATGCTAGATGAATGCTTGAATGCTTGGATGCTTGGATGCTTGGATGCTTGAATGCTTGGAAAACCTGCAGAGTAAGATTACACAAATTGGGATCCATTTCCTGTAGCCAAAGAGCTATATTTATAGCTTTCACGGCAGCACATTTGCACAGGGATACGGGATAAGGGGCTGTGATTCAATCTGGAGAATTGAATGGCCTGGGATGAGAAGATGGAGCTGATCATGGAGGATTGTTCCTCCCCATGAAAACACCAGGCAAGAAGAGAGGGAGGATTGATAGAAGAAGATTGAGAGGACTTCCTGCAAGTTTGTCCCCGAAGCTCTTCCCGTGAATGGAAGTTGCATTAATTAGATTTTTAAAAATCTAATTTTATTGGTGAGTGAATAGTGTAAATGATTTATGAATAAAATTAAATATTTTTTATTTATTTAATTTTAGCAAAAGAGGAATAAATAATTTAATAAATCAAACTATAGGGTTTGTTTATTAAAATAAAAGGAAAATGATAATTAAATAAAAGATTCTTAAAATATCTTTATTTAATTAAGAAGAAATGTGATGAGGTAATTAAATAACGCAAATTATTGAAGTTGTGTATTTAATTTAAGATAAAATTAATAGATAAAGTATAGAAGAAATACTAGATACTGGTTCAACAAAACAAAGTATTTAATTTTGTTTATTTAATTAAGAGAGAAAATAATATGATAAAATGATACTCACTAAATAAAACAAAAGTATTTAATTTTGTTTATTTAATTAGGAGAGAAATAGAAGAATTAATAATGAACTTAATATAAATAAATATTTCTATTTATTTACTAAGTAGATGAATTTAAGATTAATTAATCAAATAAGTCGTACTTAATTAATTAGATTCTCCAGACCATTTTTAGGTGTCTACAGTTACAACTTACTCTGCAACTGCTCAACTTTTTATTACTATCACAACAACTCTCTTCTTTGCTATGATCTTCTCCTTCTCTATTAGTGTATTCTCATTACACCTTAATGCACATTCACTCTCCTTCTATAGCTCTATCTTTTCTTTTCGGTTTATTCTTTGTCCACATTTGAAGAAAAACATACCTTCTATTGTGTGTACTCAATCTTCTTCTCTCAACACACATAGATACTACAATTCACAACTTTTGATTTTTTTTTGTGTAGTTTCTAACCAATGGTGATTACCTCAGGACTCTCCACCACATACAGATCTTCCGTTAGGGTTTTTAGATATCTTCTACACTGTCATACTCCTGCATTGAGCTGTACAAAATTAAATTTCTGGCGCAAATAATTTCTCTTCTTATTCTCTTCTCAAACCCTAAGATCAAATATGCATTTAGTGCATCCTTATGATTATTTTATTTGATCTTGATCCCAAAATTTTTAACAATTTGTGCTATCATTATGTGCATCAAATCTTCATTACATTTTTCATAGATGTAGGTAGAATATTTAATTTTCATCTCTATGTCACTTTATCAATGAAAACCCTATTTCCAAGGACTTGGTCATTTTTCATCTTCACGTTCAAATCTAGGTCATCAATCACTTGTCTTCAGGCCATGATCTTATAACTCCAATTCAATCATTTTCCTTTAAAACTTTACCATCAGATAAATGGTCTTTAAATCTCCATCATCGATCTTGTCCATCACATATCACTCAAACTCTTGAGTCACCACCATTCAATCATGTGATGAAAATAAATTCAAAAAATATTGTTGGATCAATCACCAATCAATCTACACTTTCCTCTACTATATCGTTGGCAGAGGACATGGGCCCACATAATCCTAGCAATCTAGTGGGCTACTACCACATGTTCACCTTTATTTTTATCTTCCACGTCACACTATATTTTGTTCATCACTCATCACAAGAACCATCCCATCACTTTGGTTCACAATAGTGATGTGAACTTTGGTTCACAATAGTGATGTGAATTCACTGATAAATATGTCCCCATGTGTCTACTAGACCTACCATCAAAGTGTCAAAGGGACTCACATTTTTTTCCTACCAACATGTACTTGTCTCTTCAATGAATTTCTTATTGATATGTCGAGGGGACTAGCCACTAAGTCCCATCGAAATCCACCTATCAAGTCGAATAACCTTAGTGATGTCATTCTCCACTAACTCTTGTCACCATCATTATGTCATAGAGACTCTTGAAACTATCTCATTGATATTTACGTCTCCTTGAGATATCTTGCTGCCTCACATGGATGGTCCCCACTAGCCACATGCAATCCTTGTCAGCATTTTACCACAAACAATCACCAATTTGACTTGACATACTGACCAAACACTCATTGCCACATTTCCTAACTCGCCATCATTTACTAGTGTGACCTCCCTATTAGAATGTCGAAGGGACAATCATTTTTTTCCTATCGATATTCATCCTTCTCTCTAATGAGGTGATATCAGGATGTTGAAGGGACACCAAAATGATTCCTTTTGATATAGAGAAATCTCTCTAATATGAACACATGGTCTTCACCAACTTAAAATACTAGGTGAAGGGGCTGGTCACAAAATGACTGAAATGACATAATTTATAACTTATGTCATTGATAACTACCAAAAATTAGTCAACAACATAATAGAAATTTCGTTAAGGTGTCATGACTACAACTCTAGGTTTTAACCAGTAAATTCTAATTCTAACTGAGAGGAAACATAATTCATTTTTAGGCACATTATGCATCCTCTAGACCTGTTCATCATATTTTTGAGAAGCTATGAGAAAACCCATGTCAAATCTGGCCTTTAATTTTACTTTTGGAGACCTAAAGAATTCACTACAACACCATGAAAAAGTTGCATGACAACAATGCAACATCTTGAACAACTATTGTAACTAACACTTCATGTTCTAAAAATAGATCCACAACATACCATATCTCTTCTTAGACATCAATTCCAACACACCCTTCATACAAGATCAATTCCATCTCACCTCTGATCCCCTTTTTGACATCAATGACAACAATATTCTAACAAACATTATGAAAGATGGTCTCTAGGCCCCTTTTTGAGGACCCCTCCATAAATTTCCTAGTACCTTCCCCTTATTTGTATAAGAGGGTGTAACATCCTAAATTATTGCCCTTGACAATTCCACACTTTATTTTTCTCCCTCCTATGTGAGTGGACCTATTTGTGCTCCTAATATCCTAAATTAAGTATTCTATGACCTATTTTATCATTTATCAAGAAATAAAATGCATAAAATCAAAGTAAACATTTAATATTTTTCTCCTAATACTTTACACCCTATAAAATAGGGTTGAAACAAGGGTTCCCTAGGTGACTTTCGCCCCCTATTTTGGATCCAATTTTTAATACCTTAGAGTTAGAAATTTATTATTTTAATTTCAAATGTCAAATGTCACCTATTGGAATTTATTTTTTAGGAAACTAGAATTATTTTTTATAAATACCTAGTCATTGCATCATTTGAAAACTAAGTGGAATCATTTAGAAGGAATTGGAAATCAAGAGCATTATCAAGTCAAGAGTATTCAAGAGTAAGATCATTGTAATATTTCATTGTCAAAGCATAATGCCAAGTTTTATGTGAGTTTTTTCATGTTTATGTATACATTTTATTTGTGAGGACTAACCCTTGTAGGTCTTTAAAGCAAACCAGGCCAAATTATAATCAAGCTTCGATGAGATGTGCATGACTTAAGTCCTTCAAAGAATAAGATTTGAGTGGTGAGTTTCCTCCAATTGTTTATTCATTATTTGTTTATGATTAGGACTCTATCCCTAAAAAGGATAATCTCTCTATCATCAATTTTTCCATCATGGACGTGGAAACACCAACATGGGGTTTGATCAAGGAAAGCTCATCTATGGCACAACCATTCCTCTCTCTTTGAATGTAAAGGTTATATATCTAAAGAAGATTGGAGGAGGGTTGAATTTTTTTATCATTGTTGCATTCAAACACTACAACTTGGAAAGATATGAAAACTCAATTATTTCAGCACCCAACAAAGATATGATAGTGGGATCTAGAAGGAGGAAGCCTTTGATCAAACACTCAAGGATTGTGAATAATTTTTTTAAATTCATTTTCTAGGACATAGGTACCCTTAGTGACTTAGTTGTGCAAATTCAACTCCAAATTTATATGATAAGTGCACATATGTCTGCTTAGTCAGTTTCTAAACATCAAATTTTCCTGTGAATTTATAGATTTTTTGTTTTCACAATAGAGTAGTATATTTTCATTATTGGATAGTTGTACCATTTCAGTTTATATAAAATCCATTTCAAACTCCCATTCCTAAAAGGCATATGTGGAAAATCCCATGAAATCCTAAGGTGAAGTCCTAGGGTTTCATTTTTCCAGCTTGTCAAGGGGTTAGCCTCCAAGAAGGAAGGTACACAAAGAATCATTAACAAGAGTTAGGGGGAGTGAATTATTACCATCCCATGCCAATCCAATTTGTAGCCCCCATCCTCACATTATAATTTACTTGCACATCTATACCTCATACAACCTACTAGGGAACCATCCTAGATATGAAAGTTTACAAATTTCACATTACACCACACACACTAGTAGTTAAAAATAAAATTAAGAAAGAATCAAGCTAAGAAAATATTCCTAAATCACAATAAAATTGTTATGAAAGAAAAGTAAGGAAAAATAAAAGTAACAAGGTAATACCTAAAATTTAAAAGAAAAAAATAAGTTAAAATGATTGCTTGAGGAAAAAGTACCATTTCAAAGATTAATACAAGTTAAATAGGTCAAAATTACAACACTACTTGCATCAATTTTGAAGTAGGGTGATCCCACAAAGCTGGTTTACAATTTTTGGGAGATTCTATTTTTTGTTGAAATCACATATTTATAGAAAATATAATGATTTAAGCCTTAAAATTTTCCATTTAAAGCATTCCAATTGAAGAGGGTTTGATCAAAATACCTTAGATCAAACCCCCTTGGATAGAACATGACTAGTTTTAAACCATACCTATAACAGAGTCTCCTTTACACTATCAAAATGCTGATAAAAAATCACTTTTGATTTACCTTTTGGGGGATCAAATGAATTCATTTAAATTTTATTTTTTTCAAGTATGTAGTCTTTATTATAAGCTTCCCAAAAAGTATAATTTTAAATAAATTTAATTTTATTATTATATTTTATTTTTATTTCTTGTGAATGTAGGTTTTTCACTGAAAATCAAGCTCTTTGTTCTACACATGTGGAAAAATAGAATATTATATTTTTTTTTTGAAAAATATGAGTACACTATATATTGAAGTCCTTGATCCAACAGAAAAAAAGAATTTTGATACATGCAAAAAAAAGTTGTGTTATACAGTCTGCCTATGTCTGAATTGTAATTGGCTTGACTTTGAACCTTGATTAAGAAAAAAATATTCAATAAAACACTATGAAACCATTTGGAAGCACTAGATATCATAGTTACAAATCTAAATTTGAAAAAAAATAGAATTTTATCCTTCATGGAAAAAATGTTGTGTTATATGGTGAGTGTCACTCATTAAGAATGGTGTTTATTGAAAAAAACTAGTTTTCAAAGGAGATGGGAAAGAAGTACAATCTGATTCCAAAATTTTTGAAAAAAACATATTTAGAATCTACAAACAAAATGTCACAAATCACTAGTTTGCATCATTTTCAAATTCCTCACGATTTAGCCGCTATAGGTGCCCGAATGTGAAGATTTAATTAGAAAAAAATAGTTCAGTGTCTAGTTTGGCCAAAAATTGTAAACTAGTATTGTGGGATCACCCAATAAAGAGAATCATCAATTAATAATAAATTAACAATAATACACATTTTCACAAAATTTCCACATTACATCCACTATGAGACTTTTCTAAATCCACTCAATGGTTGGAGGGGAATGGTGATCTAAAACCAAACACACAAACAAACAAACACACACACAAAAAAAAACACACACACACACACACACACACACACACACACACACACACAAACACACATAATAGCTAGCAAGATCATGGTGTTTCAAACCACATACGAAACATAATATCACGTTTGAGGAATCAGGGATAACATTTACCATTTTCTTCAAAAGATCGATGAGCATTAGGGGAAATTCAGTCTTTGATTTCTTAAATCCTTGTTATAATATAGGTTGAATCGATATTTTATAGATTGGTCTTTAGAGAATTTTTTTATCTCTTGTCTTAATAGATTCATAAATGTTAATATGTAGACCTGATACTTGATGACTGGAAGTTTGATTATGAATTTTTAATGCAATTTTTTTGGGATTGGGCTTTAGGTTTATTATTTATCTCTTGCTTTCAATATTACCAAATATTATGAGGTAGGCTTGATCCCTAATATCTAAAATATTTACTCATAAGTTATTAAGTAAATTTTTTTAGGGAGAAACATTGTTAGTTAATATTGAGGTTCAGGATAAACCCATACACTTTGTAAAAGATGTGGTTTATATGTTAGGGTGAAAACCTGATCACTAAAGCTTGAAATCCTTTATTACATTTCCTCTAAGGTAAAAGCATAAGGAATTGGGTTTCAAGGTAAACCCTTACACTTTATCCTATAAAATTGATAGACCTTAAGAAGAACTTTTGATCAATGATGGTTGAAAAAGTTTGATAAAAAATTTCTAATTTGAAAGGCTCGTCAAGGATTTGGGATCGATGATCTGATCAAAATTTGATTTTTAATAAAGATAATTAAATTACTTAGAGACCAAAATCCATCAAGGTGTAATGGTTTAATAAGAATAAGAATCTCAATTGGCATGTCAATATTTGGGAGGATACAACTAGGGTCAAAACAAAAAATGGAAAAAAAAGACCTTAAAAAAGGAAAAGGAAATAAAAACACCAAAAAAATTGATAAGGCCCAATTCAAATCCCATGGATAGAAATAGGAAAATAACATAGCCAAATTAAAACACAAACAAACAAAGGAAATAAAGGATAAAACAAAAAAAATCAAAAGGAACTACCATTAAAACTTGACATGAAGCACAAGAGGCCTACTTGGTTAACAATTGGTTTAAAGAAAGAGTCAAAAAATATGATGAAGGAAAATAGGCACCAATAATATCCAATCACAAGAAACACCTTGACATATATGATCACAACAAGGTTTAGCGATTCTTGAATAAGTAGCAATGGGAGATCAATAGAACAAGCACAAAATAAGCAAAAACGAGATTGAAAGACAATAAAAACTATTAAGGAGTCACATGCCTTAAAAAAATTAGTCCATGTCAATGGAGTTAGTTTCATGCTAGAAGGGGTGGGTTATGTTGTAAGACAAGTGCTTCATTGAGGATCAAGATTTGGGTTTCTAGTTGAAGTCATGACAAACACCAAAACTCTAATTACTGATAAATCAAAAACTATAACAAAGACAAAAATATTGATTAGGGTTTTGTTTGATTAGGAAAAGGATGAATATCCTCTTCCTAATTTGGATTAATGATGACCTCAAGAACCACTTGGATATAAACCCATTAGGGAGAGCTAGAATGGTGCATCAAATATTTAATCCAATATTTGATCATGTGTGTGTGTGGAGATTGATGATGTGAATTTGAATGAGTAATTTCTAAATGAAATGATCTAATTATGAAAACTACGCAAGCATAGTGATCTATTATGATTTCTGAAAAACTAGATACAAATAGACAAATTCAAATTCTAGAAATGAGGACAAACACAAACACACCTGATATGTAAATTTGAGCTTGATCTTCCTGGTATAGGGTGCATACAATCTAGACTATCCTTTTTTCTTATATTCGAAAATGTAGGCTTCAAGACACAAATTTTTAGCTTCTATCCTTTAGGTGTTGTTCTTGAAACTTCATCTATTGGTGAGATAATGTAGATTTTGTGACTTTTCAACTTGTAGGATTAGAGTGCATGAATTAAAAAGTATCCTTCAATCTTCCTTCTGTTGCAAGTATGAGCAAGTTTGGTGGTGTTGTCATTGATGTCAACACAATTTAGTATGTTGAGAATTGTACATGTATAGTTGAGATGCTTTTGAGATGTTGTGAGTACATGGAATTGTCTTCATGATGTTGCAGATGTGCTAAAATGATGAATTTCCAAGTGCTTTTGAGAAAATTAATAAAAAGAGAAGTCAAAGTGATGAATTTGTTTAGAATGTACTCTGGTATGTGCTCTATGTTTCTCCTATCTTGATCCTATGCTTGTGTGGATCTGAAGGTTTTCTAATGGTGATCTAGTGATGATATCTCCTGAGTTGTAGTTTCTGGTTTGATGGGATGTGAAAGTTACATTCATCGGCATATGAGTTGTTCTAGCAGAATTGGTCTTTTGTGGACTAGGAGAAATGTTTTTACTCCGCAGTACTCCATTGTTCTATTTCAGATCTTGTGGATCTGGAATATGTCTTATATTGGTTTTCTCTTGGTTTTGGAAAAGATGTGTGTGGTTTGGTGATTCAAAATTCATGTTTCTAAACTTTACTGTATGTTTCTGCACAGTCCAGATGGACTAATGGAAGGAGTTCAATGTTCGAAGATCATTACACTTGTTGCAAATGTATATGAAGTAATCTGAGATGTGTTCTCATGCATAATGAAGTGTTTTTTGTTGTCCATGTTTTATCTTCTTATTGGGAAGTGAGGACATCAATGTTCATTTGTGTTCTCAATAGGTTTGGTTGACCTAGTGTTTACACTTCATTTAAAGAAATTAAATGTAATCAAGGAAACATGTGGTTGATCTGAGATATTATTTTTGGTCTTGGTTAAGTATTTTTATTGGTCCACTCTCATTCTTTTCTACTGCGGGAATTTTGATTTTCCAACCTAATTTAAATTTATAAAATGAAGTTTATGTGGCCGACCTTGGAGAAAGTTTCTAAGGTTGAATATGGTATAAATTCAAGTTTGATTGTGAAGATTTGGATATAGATGCAAAGTGATGAAGTAAGCCAAAAATAAAAAGAGGAGAAGTGTGTGAAAGTGAGTTCAGGCATCAATACTTTATTGTGTTAGATTCTTGAATTTAGTGAACTAAAGGTTTCTACAATCTTCTATTCAAGGATACAGATGTGTGTTAATTTTTGTGGTGGATCTTTTGTTCTCTTTTGTATCAATAGGAAATGAGCCTCCCTGTTGGAAAGTGAGTCCTTTTTGTAGGCAGTGAGCCTTTGTATTTGGACAGTGATTCCTCTTCTGGGCAGTGAGCCTCTGTATTTAGTTTTATAATCTCTTTATATTGTGAGTTAATCCTCACTACAGTTTTTTCCTCATTGGGTTTTCCACTTAAAAAAATTGGTTTTCATTGTGCTGATTTTACTTACTATTATCTGCTTTTCATGTTCAGACTTAATAACACAATAGTGTGGTTGTGGGATTGAAAAGTGTTGAAGTTTTGAATTTGAATTTGTGTGACAACTGATTCACCCCCCCTCTCAGTTGTCTTGTTCCCTTTAAAATTTGGTATCAAAGCTTTGGTTCCTTGGTGTAGAGCTTAACCACTTAAGGAAGATCTGATGGCACATAAGTTGGTGATCCCTATGTTCGATGGATCTGATTACAATGATTGGAAAGTGCAGATGAGAGGATATATTGTTTCTCTTGGTTACAAGACCTGGAAGGCTATTGAGACAAAGTATGTTGCTCTGATGAGTGGTCCTTCTACTGTAGATGAGGTTTCTTCTTATGAGGACAATGAGAAAGCGAGGTATGCTATTTATAGTGCTTTATCTAAAACTAAGAAAACTAAGGTTATTTCTTTAGACACTGCTTATGAAGTTTGGAAGAAGTTGGAAGAATTGCATGAAGGAAATGAAAGAGTAAAGTTGACAAAGAAGTTGGTAGCAAAGCAAATATATGAGAATCTGAAAATGGAAGAAGGTGAAGAATTTACAAGCTATTTCTAGAGGGTTGAGATGATAGAAAATGAAGTTAAGAATCAAGGGGGAAAGCTGACTGAAGAAGATATTATTGAGAAGATCTCAATCACCCTAAAAAATTGCTACAGTGATAAGATATCATTTATTGAAGGGATGTATGATCATAAGAAGTATACTAAAGAACAGTTATTCGACACCTTGCAAGCATTTGAGATGAGAAAGTTTAGGAAAGAAGAAAAGATAGAAACAACATTTAAGGAAATGAAGATTGAAGATGATCCAGAGAGTGATGGTTCTAATGAGTTGGAAGAAAATTTCATCAAAAATTTGAAGAAACGTACTAGAAAGTATAAAGGTATGTTTCCCTTTAAATGTTTTAGTTGTGGTAATATTGGTCATTATGCTTCAAGATGTCTGAATAGAGCTATACATATGAAAAACAAGGATTATAAAGATAAGTATAGAAAGGATAAGAAATATAAGAAGCTCTATTATTTTAAAGAAGAAGCCAAAATCTCTTATGATGAATCTAATTATGAGGGTGATGATAGTGAATGCTTAATTTTAGATTTGGAGAATAAATCTTTCTTCTAACTTGGGAAATTATGCAAGGAAGAATACTAAGAAGAACAAAAAGAATAAGATGGAAGGTAATTTGGTCACCGCCTTTCATGCAAGACAGGATGAAGATTACTGCATGATTGACAGTGGATGTTCCAATCACATGACCAGAGATAAAAGTAAGTTCACTAAAGTTGAAAAGTATGATGGTGGTTTGGTCATGTTTGGTGATGATTCAGGAGCTAAGATTTGTGGGAAAGGTATAATTATTTTTGATGGAGTACACAACATTGATGATGTATATTATGTAAAGGGTTTGAGGCATAACCTTTTGAGTGTTGGACATATGTTTAGCAATGACTTTAAACTTGTGTTTAAGAATAATACCTATAAAATAAGAAAAGGATCTAGAGATATGGTTGTTGTTGGAAGGAGAACTCATGGAAACATCTATCAACTTAAGGGAGTTGATGGTCAATGCCTTGTATCTCAAGTCAGTGAAAGTTGGTTATGGCACTGAAAAATGGAACATGTAAACTTTGATAATCTTGTTAGAATCAGTTCAAGATATGTTGTCCATGGTATGCCTAGAATCAAAAAGCTTGCTAATACTATTTGCAGAAGTTGACAGTTGGGGAAACATACAAGATGTAGCTTTAATAGAAAAGAGAAATATACTACCGAAATGTTGGAATTAATTCATACTAAACTTTGTGTTCTGACTAGAACATGAAACCTAAATGGTGACAGATATTTTATTCTCCTTATTGATGATTATTCCCGAATGACATGGGTTTCCTTTCTTAGAGAGAAGACTCAGGATCTGGATAGGTTTAAAGTGTTCAAAGCAAGAGTGGAAAATGAAGTGAATTTGAAAATCAAATGTTTGAGATCTGATAGAGGTGGAGAATTCACTTCTAGTGAGTTTAATACATTTTGTGAACATGGCATAAAGAGACAATTTTTTTGTCCAAGAACCCCTCAGTAGAATGGGGTAGTTGAGAGGAAAAAATAGAAGGTATAGGAAGCTACAAGAACCATGATGAAATAATCAAATGTACCTGATGTATACTAGAGAGAGGCAATACACACTGCTATTTTTGTTCTTAATAGAGTTTAGATTAGGGGCAACAACACAAAGACTCCCTTTGAGTTATGGACTGGTAAGGCTCCTACTGTGAAATAATTTAAAGTATTTGGAAGAAGATGTTACATTAAAAGAGATGATGAAAATCTTGGGAAGTTTGATGCTAGATGTGATGAAGGAATTTTTCTTGGGTACTCTACTACCAGCAAAGTATATAGATTTTTCAATAAAAGATTGAGGAAGATGGTTGAAAGTGCTAATGTGAAATTTGATGAAGGCATGCACAAACCTATTTAGATAAGTGAAGTTGAACCTGATGATCCTATCTGTGGACAAGTACCTAAAGAGAATAAGAAGAAAGAAGAAGAAGAAGAAGAACATGTTGAAGAAGAAGAAGAAGAAAATGAACCAAAACCTATTATTAAGACTCCTAAGTTTGTGCAGAAGAATCATCCAGAGGAATGAATAATTGGAGATAAGAGTGAAGATGTGAAGACAAGAAGTAAAGTAGCAGCTAAGGTAAATTTGTTTTTACTCTCTAAAATTGAACCTAAGTCTGTGAGTGAAGAATGTAAAGATGAGAGTTGGATGAAAGCTATGAAAGAAGAGTTGTAGAAAATAGAAAAGAATCAGACATGGGAATTAGTTCCTAGACCTGTGAATAAGAATGTAATTGGTTCAAAATGGGTGTTTCAAAATAAGTTGGATGAAAATGTTGAAGTTATAAAAAATAATTCAAGAATTGTATGCAAGGGATACTCACAAGTTGAAGGCATAGACTTTGAAGAAACATTCGCCCCTATGGCTAGAATGGAAGCTATTAGAATGTTTCTAGCATTTTTTCCCACAAGGATTTCAAAGTGTATCAGATGGATGCCAAGTCAACATTTTTGAATGGTGAATTAGAGGAAGAAGTATAAATGGAACAACCTGAAGGATTTCAGTTATTTGAAAAATCAAACATGGTTTGTAAATTGAAGAAGGCATTGTATGGACTAAAGCAATCTCCCAAAGATTGGTATGCAAGATTGGATAGATACTTGACAAAGAAAGGATTCAACAAAGGCTCTACTGACAAAAATCTCCACTTCAAAGTGCAAGGTGACAAAATGTTGATAGTAATTGTATATGTTGATGATATCATCTTTGGTGGAAATGAAGGTATGTGTAGGAGATTTTTTGAAGAAATGCAAAAAGAAATTGAAATTTCTATGATTGGTGAGTTGAATTTCTTTCTTGGTCTTCAAGTAAATCAAATTGATAAAGGGATATTCATTTCACAATCTAAGCATGTGAAAGAGCTATTGAAGAAGTTTGGAATGGATGATTCCAAACTAGTTAGTACTCCTATGATAACCAGATGTAAGCTGAGTAAAGATGAAGAATCTACTAAAACTGATCAGAGCAAATACAAATCTATGATTGGTGGACTACTGTATCTTACTGCTACTAGACCAGACATTATGCATGTAGTATGTTTAGTTTCCATATTTCAAGTAGATCCTAAAGAGGCACATGTTACAACCATAAAGAGGATATTTAGATATCTTAAAGGTACACCGAATTATGGCTTATGGTATCCTAGGGTGCCAATTTCACCTTGAGTGCTTATACCGATGCAGATTGGGTTGGTTGTGTGGATGACCAAAAGAGTACTAATGGTGGTTCTTTCTTTCTTGGCTATAGATTGGTTTCTTCATTGAGTAAGAAACAAGACTCAGTTTCTTTACCACTATAGAGGCAAAATATATTGTTGCAACATCCTGCTGCACATAGGTTTTGTGGATGAAGTAAACTATGAAAGACATTGGAGTAATATTTGATGAGCCTATTCCTATTTTTTGTGATAACACAAGTAGTATAAACATTTCAAAGAATCCAGTTATGCATTTAAGAGAAAAACACATATCTATCAAATATCATTTCTTGAGAGAAAAGGTATTGGAGAATAAAGTCATATTGGAGTATGTGACAACAAAGGAACAAATTGCAGATATATTTACTAAGGCTCTTTCGAAGGATACTTCTGAGAATTTTAGGGAGAGGTTGGGGGTCATTGGCCTTTCGAACTAGGTTCAAATGAAGGTGCATCAGTCCAGTGAATTCACAAATTCTTCATTTATCTGGACTGATGAATAGGTCTACTCTGCAGGGGGAGTAGAAAAGGTTTTCATTGTTGTAGTATGAGTTGAATGGGTGCACTCCTAAGGGGGAGTGATTAGGGTTTTTGATCTTTTCTATTGATTTCAAAGGGGGAGAGAAAGTCATGTGAAAAATAGTTGCAGAGGAAGAGAAGGTTTTCTCTCGCATTATTATGCAGGATGTTCTCTTTGATGGTTTTTCATATCATGTGTTTCCATCAATGAAAAAGGGGGAGATTGTTGCAAGTATGAGCAATTTTGGTGGTGTTGTCATTAATTTTATCATTGATGTCAACATAGTTTAGTATGTTGTAGATTGTACATGTATAGTTGAGATGCTTTTGAGATGTTGTGAGTACATGGAGCTATCTTCATGATGTTGGAGATGTGTTGAAATGATGAGTTTCCAAGTGCTTTTGAGAAAATTAATAAAGAGAGAAGTGAGAGTTATGAGTGTGTTTAGAATGTGCTCCACATTTCTCCTATGTTGATCCTATGCTTTTGTGGATCTTAAGGTTTGCTAATGGTGATCTAGTGGTGATATCTCCTAAGTTGTAGTTTCTGGTTTGATGAGATGTGAAAGTTACCTTCACCAACATGTGAATTGTTCTCACATAATTGGTCCTCTGAAGATTGGGAGAAATGTTTCAGCTCCACAGTCCTTTTTTGTTCTATTTTAGATCTTTTGGATCTAGAATATTTCTTATATTAGTGTTCTCTTGGTTTTGGAAAAGATGCATGTGGTTTGGTGATCCTAAAGTCATGTTTATGAGTTACTATATGTGTCTACATGACAGTCTAGATGGACTAATGGAAGGAGTTTGGTGCTTGAAGATCATTACACTTGCTGCAAATATATCTAAAGGAATCTAAGACGTGTTGTCCTTCATAATGATGTTTTTTGTGTCATCTGCATGTTATCTTCTTATTTGGAAGTGTGTACATCAATGTTCATTTTTGTTTTCATTAGGTTTGGTCAACCTGGTGTTTACACTTCATTTAAAGAAATTAAATTTAATCAAGGAAGCATGTGGTTGATCTGAGACATTATTTTTGGTCTTGGTTAATTATTTTTATTGGTCCACTCTCATTCTTTTCCACCGCGGGAATGTTGATTTGTCGACCTAATTTTAATTTATGAAATGAACTTTATGTGGTTGACCTTGGAGAAAGTTTCTAAGGTTGAAGATGGTATAAATGCAAGTTGGATTGTGAATATTTCAATATATATACAAAGTGACAAAGTAAGCCACAAATCAAAAGAGAAGAAGTGAGTGAAAGTGAGTTGAGGCAACAATACTTCATTGTGTTAGATTCCTGAAGGTACTGAGCTAAAGGTTTCTACAATCTTTTAATCAAGGTTGTGGATGTGTGTTAATTGTTGTGGTGGATTTTTTTTCTCTTTTGTATCAGTAGGTAGTGAGCCTCCCTATTGTACATTGAGTCCTTTCTACAGGTAGCAATCCTTTGTATTTGGGTACGTGCAGGATCATGATGGGCCAAAAAGTGGCAATATTATGGGTATTTGTAGGGTATGTGGCTAACGAATTTTTTTTTACCCAAAATTGATGAAACAAAAAAGGTTTTTAGAGAAGATTCTCAACTTTCCACCAATATAAATTATGCTTTAATTTGAATTTAATAAATAATTATTATTTATTTTCTATTAGAATTACAACTAAAGTCCTGATCGATAGGCTGATTGAAAAACATCTATAACTTTCAAACTGTATCATATTTTTTGAATCCAAAACATGCATCACATTCTATGCTTCACATGTTATAGGATTAAAAAAATAAAAATAAATTTCATGAAGTTTTGACCAAGTTAAGGTGGTTAGACATACAAGTTTTTATATTTTTTAAAAGTTGCAATAAAAATCATAATTAATTATTTACTTAGAAAAAATTACAAAAAATATGCATCACATCCGACATGAGTCCTCTACTTATATCTAAAATCTTATAAAAAATATTATCATTTTATTATGGTTAGGGTGGTCAGACAAACACCTACTTCTTATTTTTTCCCTGAAATTTAAGTACTACTTGCATTGAAATTTCAAATTTTCACCAAATAGATTTTATTTATTTAAATAAACCTAGTAGTTTAGAAACTACATTCAATTTTCTATAGATTCTATTCTTACATATTTTTGAAATAATATAGATAACTTATTCAAATTTTTACGTCAAGTTGCCTAACACTAATTTTTTAAAAAAAATTGCCACTTAAGGGCCTGTTTTTTCCATGATGATCCTGCACATACCCATTTGGACAGTGAGTCCTCTTCTAGGTAGTGAGCCCTTGGTAGTGAGCCTCTGTATTTAGTTTTTTAATCTCTTTATAGTGTGATTTAATCCTCACTATGGTTATTCCCTCATTTGGTTATCCATGTAAAAAATCTAGTGTTCATTATGTTGATTTTACTTACTGTTATCTACATTTCATGTTCATATAGTGTGAGTTAATCCTCACTATGGTTTTTCCCTCATTTGGTTATCCATGTAAAAAATCTAGTGTTCATTATGTTAATTTTACTTACTGTTATCTGCATTTCATGTTCATACTCAATAACAAAATAGTGTGGTTGTGGGATTGATAAGTGTTGAAGTTTTGAATTTGAATTTGTGTGAAAAATGATTCACTGCCCCCCTCTTAGTTGTCTTGTGCCTTTTAACACCTTCAACTCACTTCAAATATGAAACCTACACACATGAGAGGAGAGAAAGGGTAATTTCATATAGAGGATTGTCTAAGTCAAACCCTGTGTTGCTATTTCTACCTCCATAATGGAAAATTATGATAAAAGATATTGTATCCTTTGATTAATAGAGGCTAATTGAAAAATAGGCAATGAATTGACATCTTGCTACAACTCACCACTCAAATTTTATCTCCTTAATGGATTGAAGTCATACTCATCACCTTCAAAGATCAATTGTTACTTGATTTGATTCAATTTGATGACCTACAAGTGTTAGTACACAAAAACAAAGCATGAAAATAATATGAAAAACTTACATAACACATGACATGATGCTTGAATGATGAAATTTTTCAATAATATTCATAATTCTACTCCTTACTACTCTTGAATGCTTTTAGGATACTTGATTTTCTCAATTGAATTTACTTAGACTAAAATGGTGAAAGTACCTTGTATTTATATGCAATAATTCTAATTTCCCAAAAATAAAATACCGATCTCCAACATTTGAAATTGGAAATTAAAATAATAAATTAATGACATTGACATATTCAAATTTAGGTCCAAATTAAGTGGTCTAGGGCATAGTGCACTCTAGGCTAGATTCCTACTCATTAGTAATCAAAAGTGTTGAGGGAAAAATATTAAATGCATAGTCTGAAATACCATGTTTTATTTTCCAAGAATTTTTATAAAAATAGGAAATTATTGCATAATAGTGTTGTAAGTATGTTGCTAGTGTTTTCATTGATGTCAACAATTACTAGTGTTGGTCATTGATGTCAACTATATGGAGATTTTGTTTTGAAGTTATTGAAAGGATGATAGTGTTATCATAGTTGGGGAGATTTTTTTCAAGATCTCTTTATGATTTGATAAGAAGGTGTTATGGTTTTTTCATCAGTGTTGTCATTAATTTCTTGATGAATAAAATTTGCAATTGTAGTAAGTTCACTTGGTTTCCAAGTGATTTTTAGAAAATTTGAATAAAAAATATTATGGTGTGATAGAGTTGGGTGAACTGTTGTTCTTTGTATTTATTCATGGTTGAAGTTATGCTTATGTGATTTGGATATGTTGATCATATATGTTTAGAGGTGTTATATCAAGAGTTTTAGGTTCTAGATCATATGGAAGTGAAAGTTATGTTCACTAGTGTGTGGACTTTGAATAAGGTTGTTTGGGAGAAATGAGATTGCTCTAAATTTCTCTACATTGAGGTTTCTTGTCTTGTAGGTTTTGGGACATGCTTATAATGTCTATATCTAATTTTCCTTAAGTTTTCAAGTGCTAAGGTGTTTTGCGAAGTTGGTCAGTGAGTTGGATGTCTGTGCTAGTGTGTATGGTTGCATAGAATGATGGTGTTCTTAGTTTCAAGTGGTTTTGGCAGAGTTGTAGAATATTTTTATGATGTTGGAATATAATGAGATGTTGTATGTATAATGTGGAGTGTTGTTATGTGGTCCATGAAGTTTTCTTTAGACCTGGTTAAACATGAACTTAATTATTAAGGGAATCTTTGGTCAACTTGGCTTATTAGCACTAATTATAGAAGTGCTACATTGTTTTTGGAAGCTTTGAAAAGTGTGTCGGTGTAGATTTAGGTCCTAGTTAACCCATAGTGTGGTTTTCCTTCACTTCTTTCCACTGTGGAAGTTCTTGGTTGTAACCTATTTTGTAATTACACATTTGAGGTGCATAGTTGACATTGGAGAATATTTTCAAGGTTGTGGATTATCTAAATGTAAGGTAGAGTGTTGAAGAATAGTGTGTGGTATGGTGTGGTGTAAAATATGATTAAGTGTTGTGATGTTAGTGCAATATTTTATGACTAAGGCTATTAGAAGTAGTGAGTAGAAGGTGTCTACATTTTCAGTGTACTTGAAGTTTCTGAAGGAAATGAGCTAAAGGTTACAGATGGTTCAGAGTTGTTTTGGGGGATCTTCTTGTTGCTCTGATATGGATTTATCTTTGTAGTAGTTCCATTATTTCTTCTTTCTAATATCAGAGTGAGTTATTTCTAGTGAGCCTTTCTTTCTTTTGGGTAGTGAGCCTATTATATTTATTATTGCAATTCATTTATATAGTGAGCTAATCCTCACTATGGTATTTCCCTTAGGTTTTCAACATAAATTATTCTTTCTTATGTGTTTGATGTGTTTACATTAATTTTTTATATGTTTATATTCTACGAATGCATGGTAAGGGTTTAAGGGCTAATAAAGATTTGAATATTAATGAGGGTTTTCATGTTTTAATGCACACCTAATTCACCACACCTCCCAATTGTCCTATGCATCTAATAATTGGTATTAGATCAAGGTTCCTTGGAAGAAGATTAACCACTTGAGGTAGATTAGGATGGTGCATAGGAGGGAGGCTCCCTTGTTTGATGGGACAAATTATGCATTTTGGAAAACCAAGATGGAAGGTTTCCTTGTTTCCCTAGGGTTTGGAGTTTGGAAGTCAATTGAAGATGGATATAGCATGCCTACTAATGGTCCAACAACTCATGATGAGATAAGGGAATATGAGAAAAATGGAAAATTAAGGAATGCTCTTTTGAGTGGTCTTGCTATTTTGGAACTTGTGAAGGTTATGGGATACAAATCTATTGAACAAGACAACTTAGAGAGGGGTGAATCATTTTTCATAGATTTAAACTTTAATTCATTCATCAGAACTAATCCTTAACACTTCTTAATAAATTAAACAATAAATACTAGTGCAGACACTAAAAACCATCACACAAACACAATAACACCAGATTGACATGGCAAACCCAATAAGGGAAAACCATGGTGAGGATTAACTCACACTATATAGAATATCAAAACTTATTACAAGAGGTTCACTACTTGAGAAACAAGGCTTACTTCCAAAACAAGGACTCATTGTTTGGAACAAGGACTCACTGTCCAACAAGGCTAACAACCCAGAGGGATCACTACCATGGAGATACAAAGAGGATAAAGAATACTTGTTACAAATAGAAGACAATCTCAATGAAACAAAGGATTCCACCACAATTCACTCAACCCACTTACAAACATGCATGAATGATAGAGTGCACCTTCAGCTCACTACTTCTAGAAACTCAAAATTTAGGATTAGCATTGATCTTCCATACTCGCATCATGCACAAAAACTAATTCACACTTATCTCTATTCTCTTTGCACTCTTGTATCTATTTCATTTTTACTCACTCTTTTTCTTACCTAACTCATTCTACATTTATACCATCTTCAACTTTGAAACATTGCCAAAGTCAACCATATAAACTAAAATTTAAATTAGGTCAGAGCCAAACATCCTAGGGTTGAATTAGAATGAGGGAAACCCAAAAACACACTTCATAAGGACCCAAATAGATCCAACACACTTCATCAAATCCGAAGGTAGTATTCCAAACAAATTTGGCCAAACCAGTGTAAAACACATAGAACAATTACACACAAACTTTTTAGATACCAAAATTATCTTCAATACAATCAAAGCAACTCAACTCTAGAACTACAAGTCACAAGATTTTAAAAAAGAGAAATTTGGACCAACAATATTTCTCTCAGACCTCAACCAGAAACATAGAAAACAACAGTTCACAACTGGTGAACACAACTCGCACTAAACAATAAATCAATAGCCAAAAATCTGGATATAGCAACTTCCAACAACCATGATCAATATATATGAGCCACACAAACATAGGAGCAAATCTAGTGTAGGGCACCTGGGCCTTCATTATGTAAAGGGGGTTTAGTATGTAGTTATTTTTATGTTTAGAGTCATGTTTTTTGTGCAATAAAGTCTTTCAAGACCCTTTGTGATGTTTATAGGCCGATTGGTGTTAGTTTGTTTAAAGTTCCAAAATGTTGCAAAATGTTGCAATTTGTTGAAAAACAACTTTTCAAAATTGTTGTAAAACAAAGTGCCAAATGGGTGTTTGTTAACCAATAATTCAAAAGTTAGTTTGTAACCATTGGAATAGGCTTTTAAATGCATAAAAAACATGATTTCATTGTTGGAGGAGGTTGATTGATGTTTTCGAGGTGTTGGAATCAATAAATCTCTATTTTTCTATGTTTTCTCATTGAAATTTGTTGCTACAACACTTAGTATGGCCTTGTACGGCCTGTAAGTGAACTTCTATGAATTGTAATTGATGGAGCACTGAAAATTCTCTTATTTTCATATGGTTTCATTTTTTTCATTTGGTTTTGAGCATTTTAGAGCTATTTTTCTGAAAATTGCCTTGGAACCCTAGGTTTTGGGGTTTTGAGTGAATAAAATGGATTTTTGAGCCATTCCACCAGTGCAATGGCCCAAGAACTAGTGGCATGGAATTAGATAGGTTATATTTTTTGTCTTTGGTGTTTGTAGGAGAAGGGGTTGAGGATTTGAGTAGATTGGTTGATGCCTTAGGCTGGAAACTCAAGTTTTTAGACAAATAAGTTGCATCAAGGTTGGGGTTTGATGAAAGACTCTTGGAAAGTTGTTTGGAATGATAGAAAGTGTTTGTGTAGACCTTATTTGGCATGATTGGAGGTCTAGTTTGAATATTGGAATCCTATAGAGTGATAACCTTGTTGTTGCTCATTCAAACTAGCCTATTTAGGCAATTGTTCAAGTGTAGCAACAAAATTTAGAGGGTTATGTTCCAAAACAACTCTATCTATAATTTTTATATGCTTTAAAAATCCAAAAAGGGTATCTAGAATAGTGATTGGATTTTGAGCTTGAGACCTAGTCTGCAAATTATGTGAAAACAACCTTGTTTGTTGTGTTATAGGGAATAGTTGCAAATGGTGAAGGAAATATTCTTGGTTGATGTGTTTAGACCATTGAATTGGAAAATTTGTTGAATTGAGATTTTTTAGACACCTTCTACCCTGATTTGCATCAAATTGGTATCAAAGCCTAGGTCTGATTTGAAGAAGGGAAAAAAAGGTTGAGTTGAAAAAGGAACAAAATTCCTCCAAAAGGGAAAACCATTGCTAGGGAAGTGAATGAGTTGAAGGAAAAGGATGCTAGAGAGATAAGAGAGTTAAAGGAGAGGCTTGATGCTATGGAAATAAGTCAAAAAATAGGTATGGTCATGGGTGATGAGAGTGACTTTGAAGAAGAAGAAGAGGAGATTGAAGAAGAAGAGAAAGAGGAATTGGATCTTGATGATCAAAGGATGGCTAAGTTACTGAGAGCAGTAAAGAAAGATAAACCCAAGGTGAAGATTGATGTACCTAAGTATGGATGTAATTTGAATGATGAAGAAATTTTTTATTAGATTGCAGCCCTTGACATTTATTTTGAGTGTGAGGATGTATCAGAGGAACAAAGGGTGAAGATTGCAAAAAAAAATTGAAGGGTCATGCACTTTTATGGTAGGATTATGAGTAATCTGAAAGGAGGAAGAAAGGTAAGTCAAAAATTGTTTCTTGGAACAAAATGGTGGTTAAACTTAAAGGTAATTTCTTACCATCTAATTACGCAATTCAAATGTTTAAGAAACTTCAAGGTTTGAAACAAAAAGGAATGGATGTGAAAGCCACTACTAAAGAATTTTATAAGTTGAGTATAAGGGTCAGTCACATGGAGGATGAAGTGGAGAAGGTGGCTAGGTACTTAAGTGGATTAAGATTCAACATTCAAGATGAGTTAACTTTGGAAAATCCAAGAACGGTTGAGGAATGCTATCAAATGGAAATTAGGGCTGAAGAAAAACTAAAGAGAAAGTAAGACAAACAAACTAGGGGAAGAGGAAGCACTTCTAAAGGAAGAGGTTCATTTTCTACTCCAAGGTAATCCTATGAAATTCAAGAAGACACAAGCAAAACACAAGACCAAGTTGCTGATTAGAGAGCTGGATTTAGAGTTGGTAGATCAAGCTTTAGAGGCAGATTTGGAAGTCAAGGAAGAGGATCACAAGGATTCATAGGAAGGTGCTATCAATGCAACAAATTTAAACATCAAGCATGGTAGTGCAGTAAAGGTAAAGCTTCTAGTTCACATGGAGGTGAAAGAAGGAATCAATTGGTGCAAGAAGAGGATACTGAGAGTGTAAACTCTTCATCACAACATGTTGCTCTTGAAGTTGGAGAATCACTAATGGTAAGAAGAAATCTCATTAAAGCATCAAAGGAAAAGGAGCCATCACAAAGGACACTCTTCAAAACCACTTGTAAGTGCATGGGTAAGGTATGTAAGGTTGTAATTGATTCATGAAGCATAGATAACATTGTTTCTAATGAGATGGTTGAGAAACTTAGATTGCCTAGAATTCCACATGATATTCCTTATAAAGTTTCTTGGTTGAATGAGGGTCTATATGTTTTGGTTAATGAGCAAGCTTGGGTGGAGTTCAATATAGGAGGGTACAAAGATGATATTTTGTGTGATGTGTTACCTATGGATGTGTGCCACTTGCTGCTAGGGATCCTTAGAAATTCAATAGACATGCTATGTATGATGGTAGAATAAATACCAATGAGATAGAAAAAGATGGAGTATCTTGTACTTTTGCACCCTTGAAAGAAGATGATAAAGGGAAAACTAAGTCAGCCAATGTGATGATTGTTGGTAGGAAAGATTTTATAAAGGTAGAGGAAGAAAAGGATAGAGACCTTGCAACCACTCCTACATTTGGAGGAATTAAAATAGTATATTTGAAGAATGGTTGATTTTGGAAGGAAATGATATTGAGTTGGTGTTCAAATTTGCTTTGTTGAAGGTCAAGGATGAATTGATTTTGGGGATTCAGGAAGGACTTGAGAATTTTTTTGATATGAGGATAAGAGAGGTGATTCATTCAATTTTTTCAAAGGAGGATAGTAGTCATTCAAATTCTTTCATATCAAAGGTTGGTAAACTTGAGCAAGTGGTGATCATAGGGACAAAGTATCAGATAGAAGAGATGGAAAGGAAGGGTGACAAGATCAAAGATAAGCTGCAAAGGAAAAAGAGTAAGTTCAAGCATGCATCTAAAGTGAAAGAGAAGGATGGAGGAGGTATATTTATAGGTACTAAAGCAGGTTCAACAATGTTTTCAGATGGGGAAGGAATCAATGATCAATCACTAAACAGGTCAGTAAAGTTGAAGCATAACTTAGATGCCAAAGAGTTCAACAAGAAAAAGGATGATGCACATTTTCAATTTTTTACCCATTGGAAGGATTTACCAGATGAAAATTTCTCTTGGAGGTTAGATTATGATGTGATCAAACATGATTCCTTTGTTGCTCAATCCTCAAGGGGACTTGAGTTCCTTTTGCCTAAGGAGTATGGTGTAAGGCACCTAGGCCTTCATTATGTAAAGGGGGTTTAATATGTAGGTTTTTTTTATGGTTAGAGTCATTTTCTATATGTAATAAGGTCTTTCAAGACCCTTTGTGATTTTTTTAGGTTAGTTGGTGTTATTTTTTTTAAAGTTGCAAAATGTTGTAATTTGATGAAAAACAACTTTTCAAAATTGTTGTCAAAAAAGTTCCAAATGGATGTTTGTTAATAAATAATTAAAAATATAGTTTCTAACCATTGAAAAAGGCTTGGAAATTCATAAAAATCCTTATTTAATCTTTGGAGGGGGTTGATTGATGTTTTGGAGATGTTGGAATCAATAAAGCTCTATTTTTTTGTGTTTTCTCATTGAAATTTGTTGCTCCAACAATTAGTATAGCCTTGTACGGCCTGTAAGTGAACTTATATGCATTGGAATTGATGGAGAACTCAAAATTCTCTTATTTTAATCTAGTTTCATTTTTTTTCATTAGGTTTTGAGCATTTTAGAGCTATTTTTCAAAAAATTGCCTTGAAACCCTAGGTTTTTGAGTTTTGAGTGAATAAAATGGATTTTTGAGCCATTCCATTAGTGAAATGGCCTAATAATTGATGGAATGTAAGTAGCTAGGTTATATTTTGTGTCTTTTTTACTTTTAGGAGTAGGGGTTGAGGATTGGGCTGATTAGTTGATGCCCTAGGCTGAAAACTCAAACTTTTTGACAAATAAGTTGTATCAAGGTTGGGGTTTGATGAAAGAATCTTGGAAATTTGTTTGGAATGATAGAAAGTGTTTGTGAAGACCTTATTTGACATGATTAAACTTCTGGTTTGAATATTCGAAGCCTATAGAGTGATAAACTTGTTGTTTCCCTTTCAAACTAGCCTATTTAGGCCATTGTTCAAGCATAGCAATAGAATTTAGAGGGTTATGTTCCAAAACAACCCTATCTATAATTTTGATATTTTTTAAAACTCCAAAAGGGTATCTAGAATAGTGATTGGATTCTAGGCTTGATACCTCATCTACAAATTAAGTAAAAAAACCCTATTTGTTGTGCTACAAGGAATAGTTGCAAATGGTGAAGGAAATCTTCTTGGTTGATGTGTTTAAATCATTTAATTGGAAAATTCATTGAATTGAGATTGTTTAGACATCGTCTACCCTAATCTACATCAAAATCCCAAACAAAAAATTGGAGCAACCACTAAACATCTGTAACATACCTTTATTACAATTTTCTCAATATCCCCGACATATACAACCAATGACCTATATCCATGAAACTAATGACAACAACAATCAATTGACAACCAATTGACCTATTGAAATCAATGAAAAAATCTTCATTCTTTCCATTTTTCATTGATGGAAACGCATGATGTGAAAAACCATCAAAGACACCATACTAGCTCTAAATACACTTCTCAATATTTTTCTTTCTATTCCTTTCTATTTCTCCCCTTTAGTAGATAGTTTTTTATATTCATCCTCTTTGTTTTAGATTCCTCTCCTTTTCACATGCTTCCTATCCTTTTTCACATGCTTCCTCTCCTCCTTTGAGATCAATGGCAAAGGAAAAAGATATTTTACATTGATTTCCCCTTTACATAGAAAATAGAATACTCACAATGACAAAACCTGACACTACCTACTCCCCCTAAGAGGTAGCCACCAAAACATCAGTTTAGAAGAAAGATAGATCCATAGATCCACTAGAATGATGCATCTCCATATGCATCTAGTTCAAGAAAGGAGGGGCAATGACCCCTAACTTCTCTCGGAGATACTCAAAAGTATCTTTAGGAAGAGCCTTCATAAATATATCAGTAACCTGATCCTTCATTAGAAAACACTCAAGATTTAATTCATTCTCCATGACCTTCTCTCTCAAGAAATGATACCTGATAGATATATGCTTCATCCTCAAGTGCATTATATGATTCTTTGAAATGTTAATTCCACTTGTATTATCACTGAAGATAGACATACAATCATCATGCACCACTATGATATATTTCAATATTTGTTTCATCCATAGAACTTGTGTACAATAGTATGCAACAACAATATACTCAACTTTAGTAATAGACGAGACTGAATCTTTCCTTTTACTCAACCATGCCACCAATATGCAACCAAGAAAAAATTCACCACCACTTGCACTCTTTGTCATCTACACATCCAACCCAATTTGCATCTATATAAGCACTTAGAGTTAAGTCAGTATCTCAAGGATACCATAATTTATAATTTGGAGTGCTATTCAAATATCTGAATATTCTTTTAATAGCAGCAACATGTGTTTCCTTAGGATCTTCTTGATATCTAGCCACAAGACAGACATCATGCATAATATCCAGTCTAGTAGAATTTAAATACAACAGTCCATCAATCATAAATATATACATGCTCTAATTAGCCTTAGGTGAATCATCATATTTACCCAGTTTTCAACCAGTCACCATATGAGTACATACTAGTTTGGAACCATTCATACCAAACTTCTTCAACATCTCTTTCACATACTTAGACTGTGAAATAAAAATTCCTTTCTCTATTTCATTAATCTATAGCCCAAGAAAGAAATTCATTTCTCTAAACATAGACATTTCAAATTCTTTATGCATCTCTTCCACAAACATCTTGCACATATTTTCATTTCCTCCAAAGATAATGTCATCAACATATACAACTATAATCAAGATTTTTCCATTTTCAATCTTAAAATATAGATTACTATCTATCATACTTTTTTTGAAACCATGATTAATCAAATAACTGTCTAACCTCGTATACAAAGCTCTAGGGGCTTGCTTCAACCCATATAAACCCTTCTTCAATCAATACACATGTAGACATAGAAAATGTATTGATTGATCCTATACACCTGATCCTGATTTTACTAACATTGCTTCATCCTGAATCATCTTTTTTACTAATCATTTAATTAAATAATATTTTTTTAATTAAATTCATCACACTTCATCTTTTAATTAAATAAATCAAATATATTTGATTAAGTCATTCCCTCATATTAATTAAATAAATCATTTTGTTTAATTATTTCTAACATCTTCTTTTAATTAACCTTGTTTGATTAAATCATCACATTCATATCCTATAATTAAATAAATCAATTTTATTTAATTAAATCTCTAAAATATTTTTTGTTAAATTAAATAAATTAATCTTTGTTTAATTTAATCTAACATCATTCTCCTTTTAATTAAATAAATCAAAATCTTTATTTAATTAAGTCAAAATCACATTCCTCTCAATTTGATTTAAAATAACCCAAAATCCTAAGTCAAAATGGTCACATCAACTAATCTCCCTCTTAAATTAATCAAATCATGATTAAATCTAATCAAAATTAATCACATCCTCTAGCTTTTGTAACTTGCACAAGAAAATAATTCAATTGATTTATTAAATCTTCTAATTTCTCTCAACATAGCACCAAAAGGGAATATCCCTCCAAAGGGATTTTTCCTTCCAGCAAGGCATTCAATATCACTTAGATGTCCTTGTGCATTGAGCCAAGTGGCATTTAAGTCATTTCTTTCTCCCTCCAACATTTCATTTCAGGAATTTCAAATTCTACCTAATATCATTTATTGGCACATTCATCAAAATGTGCTCAACCTTCATCCATTCACATCTTGACAAGTGGCACTTGGCCATTGGATGTTGAATGATCCCACATTCCTCCATTTTTTTTATTCTTCCATCTTTTTCTTCAATAAATAAGAGGGTTTTCTTCTTATTTTTGATCCACAATTTGATGCAAAGTGATAATCTTCAAATTTTGAACTTTTCTCATCTAGCATTCATCCATTTTCAAGTTTTATAGCTAGGTTATGCAAGATTTTCTCCAAGGAATCATCAACTCTTCATCAAGTCATCACAAAGCTTACAAGGGATTGGGAAAGGGCCATTTTCCACATCAAAATGGAGCCAATTCCCCCATGGGATTGAGAGTTGGATCATCTATATAGGATTTAATAGCTTCTCTCATTGTGTTCTTCACTTATTTCTTATTTTAATGTTTCTAATGAATTGCATGGGGAATCTTAGTTCTAACTTGCATATATGACTAACATTGTGTTTGTTCTTTATGTTTGTACAGGTCTAGGATTGGGGTTCATATTTTGGTGCTAAAAGGAGGGAAAAATTAAATATTTTAACACATTTTTTCTCAAAAAAATTATGGTTTTTAAAACTTTGTGTTCCTATAGGAAACTGTGTCGCTATCAATCTAGCAGTGAAATACAATGATGCTAAACCATCCAGTGGTGCCATACAACAATGCTAAAAACTCCAAACTTCATCGTTGTGTGTTCTCGCCCAAAAATTCAAATTTTTAAACTACAATGCTTGACCATTTCTTTTGTTGACCGGATGCCAAACTCCAAACTGCATCACTAATTGAAATAGTGCCACAATTGTGCTCTCTTGTTTTGCTACAAAGCACTATTGTTAGTCCAAGTGGTGCCATATAGCATCGCTTACCTCTTCAAACTATGTCGCATATGCAAACTTCACTACTGGAGTTGGGTAAAAGGAAATTTTCAATTTGATTTTAACATGTACTTTTTTATTCTAGTTGCTTTTGGCTACTAACTGGTTTCTTGACCTTTGTTTTGTAGTTCTAACCAGTTTTTTAGGTTGGCTTACTCAAAGGTGAAGGGGGGAAACAAATACAAAGACTTCTATGACATCGCTATCTCATTGTATCAAGTGTTTTTAAACACTTTGGGGAGAAATTATAATCCCTCTTCTAAGTATATATTATCTTTCATGCTTTTAGGACTCAATAGATTTCAATTTGGGTTTAAAAAAAACAACACAAAAGGATTAAAAAGAACCTTAGGAAACTTACTAGATTTTGTTTAAGGTTTAACAATTGAACAAACAACTTTCATATTTCCCTTTTGGTGCTTAAAAGTAATTCAATCATTGCTTTGAAAGGTTAAAATTAACATGTGCTTCTATGTTTTGTAGTCACCTATCCAAATTAATATCATTTAAAAGACATATGTACTTCTCTCGTGCCTCACAGTGATCTTGAGAATAAAAAGGATTTTTGTGATATTAAGTTGTGTAAGTGATTTCCTCCACACTTCAATTTGGATTCATAAAATTGGACAAATCTTGTGAATGTGAGTGGAACATATCGCGTGTGTTCTCTTTGTTTCTCAACAAAGATCGATCAAACTACGAATGTGTTTGCTCGCTTTTGTATTATCTTAGAGGGCCTTCCTTGTGGGAAAAAGTAATCACCCAAGGGAATGACCCAATTGGGAACATGCTAAAGCCAAGTGACTTCCAACTGGTATATAAGTGTGGGTACTTGACGAAAGTTCAAGAATCATGAGGAGTTTTTTGAAAAGAAGGGCAACAATAGTCTCTTTCTGCATGGATGATCCACCATGAATGGAATACCCCTACTAGAACCTTTGTTTAGAAGGCCAAAATACCTAATCTATTTGTTGGTGCAAGAACAGTCATTCTGAAGCCACCCAACATTTTTGCGGCTCCTAGTAGAGATGAGAAGTATGCCATGGGAGTTTCATGGGTACTAATTCTTGACTGACCTAAGAAGTGTGTGCCATGGAGGGTAGCCAGTGTGGTCAAGCATCTAATCATCCACTAAGAGTAGGCATAACTGGATTTACCTAAGTGGAGATTCAAAAAATATTTTCTTTTCATCCATAGGGTTGTGCATGTTCTTGGAAACAAAACACTTTGCTTGATCTTAAACATTGGAATAAAAACATTCAACATCATCATCAAATTTCAAACCCTTTAGGAAGAAAATATCATTGATAAAATTCAAGTGTTATTGCTTTCCCTAGTGATTCTATCCTCAGAGGTTTCTAAACATTTGGATTTACATCTCAATTTTCTTACTATAGTCAACAATAGGAAACTTTTTCCTTAATTTCCTTGATTTCCACATAAAGCACTTTGTGGGATGATAAGAAGTTAGGAAATTAGACATCTAGTCTGAAAATATAATCAAGAGAGTGTTTGTGGTAAAAAAAGTCATTAAGCAAAGGTAAGAAATCATTTGACCCCACACATGTGCTCCTTCAAATGATTTCCCAAAAAATCAAGATCTAAAAACCAAATACGAAAGGTCTTAGTCAAAAAGCTCACAAGAAGCATTTGTCTATGCTTTACGAGTGTAGAGAAAGATTGAAATTCAAGTTTTACAAACATGCATCAAGAAATAATCCAAATTTGTATTCATTTTACTATTGTCAAAATCCAAATCTCTTTCAAAGGTTTGAGTATCTCACATAAGAAGTGTTACATGTTCTTCAACACCAAGGTCTTGTAAACAAGAGTCTTTTTAGGTTCATCTTAGGATCAAAACCAATCAATTTCATCCATCCAGCAAACATCAAAATCAAAATCACCTCACCAACAACTCTAGAAAATCTTGAAAAAATCATTCATGCTAAACTTCAGGGAAATCCTCTTGAAATAAAAAATCAAAACAAATCCAAATAGTCTTGTTTGATTAGATGTGTGTAGATGCATCCTTCTCCAAATATTTAGTCAAATTATCAAAATATTATGAACAATTCTACCCCTTGATCACATCCAACATCTTGGGGTCTATGAGTTCAAAATCAAACCAAAATCATCTTGTTTGGGTATGTGTGTATAGATGAATCCTTCTTTACACACTTAGTCAAATTATCATCTTGTGTACAAGTTTACTCTAGGACAACATCTAACTTCTTAGAGTTTATGATTTCACTAATCAAATCAAATCAATCCAAAATCAACCATCAAACATAAAAAATCTGAAGTCCTAAAGTTTAGCATCTCCTTCAAGGTTCCTAAGAGTTCCAACCATTCACCAATCATTCATATCTCATCATCTCATAACCATCCTTTTGATCCTTAATCATCCTAAATTTTCTCTTTTGTGCCTAAAGTTAGACCAATCTAAAGAGTTCTCACACATTCATGAAAATTGATCCTTATTTTATGGTGCAAACTAGATCACAACACAAGAAGAACATGGAAACAAACAAAGAATCATCAACTTCAAATGACTTGAGCCAAACTGCTCCCCAAATCAATCAAATTGAGTCAAGCAATCCCCTAACTAATATTCCTCTATCATCCCAAAAATCTCAAGAGGAAGGTCAAGTAGAATAAGTTACCAATAATGCCTTCAGGATGACACAATAAAAAATTATTGAAATGGTTCAAAATCTTGAAACCCACTGAATTTTCAATACCATGATGAGGCTCAATCCCTCCCAATGCATGCTTGAATTAGCAAAAGAAGAGGCTAAACTCCCTTTCAACTATGATTTGAACACAATTGTGGAGAAGCCTCTCAAAATAATGCCACCAATCTCATCCACACTTCTATTTCAAAGCATCACTCAATCCAACCCCCAAATCACATCATCCATAGCTCCAACTCAACCAATCGTCAACAAGGGGAGCTCATTGCTTCATGCACTACAAACATACCCCCTTGTGAACAACCAAGATTTGGATGCAAACACCATCTTGGGTCAATCTGTCCCATTAGACCTGCTACACCCATACGTCCCACTCACATTTCATAATCCTAATGACCCATCATCATCTTTTCATGCAACACCTCTCCACACACAAACCTCTCTCCATATGACCTCACAAGGAGAAGGTGGACTATTTCGACAAGTGGGAATAGTTGACCCCTCATCATCATCATTTCCTCAAGGGAACCTACCACCCCTCTTCCCACCATTTGCACCTTTACCATTAACATCCACACCTCCTCTTGGTTTAGGCCTTCCCCCTTTACCACTCATTAATCAAACCAATCCAAACAACCCTTAACCATGAATCAAAGCATCATGCCAAATCCTCCCAACTTGGCATCGATATCACAACAACAAATGGAAATGATCCCAACAACACAAGCAATCTTCACAAAATCTCAAAACATGGTCTCCCAAGGGCCTATCGTATCAATTGCACCCTCCACTACACAAGTTCCTATCATCAATACAAGTACCTCTCATCACTAGAATAGACACCATTCCAAATCCATCATGACCACCTCCAATGATGAACATGACCAACCAATATAGCATCATGTTGCAAGCTGCTCAACAAGCTACCTATCAAAAGGAACTTCAATAGATTTAGAATCAACAAGCTACATAGCTAGCTACATAACAAGCACAAGTACAGTTAGCTACACAACAAGAACAACAAGCATAGCAGGCTTCCCAAGCTCAAGCTTTTTTGCAACAACAAAAAACTACCCAATCTACCCAAGCTATGTAATTAGGTCAAGTTGCTCAAGCTGCACAAGCAGCCCAACAAGCACAAGCTCAAGCTCAACCCAATATCAAGCTCAACAAGCAAAAGTGCAAGCTCAATACCAAGCCCAACTATGAGTAGCTCAACAACAAGCATATCAACAAGCCCTACAACAATATCAAGCATAGCAAGAAGCCACCTAATTACTAGCCCAACAACAAGCATTATTGGCACAACAACAGCAAGACCAACAACAAACGTTGTTGGCACAACAACAAAAAGACCAACAATAAGCGTTGTTGGTGTAACAACAAATGCAGGCATATCAAAAAGCCTTGATCGCACAACAGAGCTTGCAAAAAACTCCCACCAACACATCCAACACTCCACCTATCACTCAAACACCTCGAACACATCAAAACACATTCACTCTACCCCCTAATCCATAAAATGATGTGATGACACAAATCAAGTTTCTCTCACAACAAGTGCTTGATCTTAAGTGAAGGAAAACCACCAAGACATTCAACAACTTGTGCCCCTATCTATTTGATAGGATCCTTGCAATGGTACCATTCCCAAAGGGGTTTGAAATCCCTAAATTTGACAAATATCGTGGGATGGGAAACCCTGAAGATCACATCAGGGAATTCCAAGTACATTGCATGGAGGTCGCATATGACAATACCTATCTGATGCGGCCATTTCCTAGAAGTTTGGTTGGTCCTACCATGGAATGGTTTTGTTGCCTTCCTCATGGCATTAAAAATTTCCAAGAAATTGTAGACACATTCCTGAAAAATTATGCATTCAACATTGGAATGGATGTTAGTCTAGAGGAACTATCTTCTCTTAAACAAGGTAAGGGGGAATCATTCACTTCCTTCTTACAATGATGGCAATACAAGGAAAATAGAAGAAAGTGGGCCATGGTAGAGGAACAACAAGTTTGCACCATCATTGCTAATCTTGAGAAAACCTTAGCATTCCATCTTAAAATGTAGTGCATCACCACCTATGATCACTTGATCCCTAAGGCACTCAACATTGAATGAACCCTTATTGCACAAGGAGGGACACCTACATATCTAGAACCTCAAGACAACCACCCTTCTACCAGCTATAACGAAAATCCTCGTACATAGGATAGAAACAAAAATGTCACCAATGATGGTGTGGTGGATGCCAAGGTCATAATCATCACTCTGAAACAAAACACCCAAACATACTAGCAACTGCAAAAAAACAATCAAAACAACACACAAACCAATGCAATATCACAAAAACCACCCACCAATCAAGTCAACAACCTAAATAATCAAGGGGGACCACCTTCGTAAAAAAAATATCCCCCCAAGATAAAGTACACATCCCTTGGGGAATCAATTGAATCTATCATGAAGAAGTTGGTAAACAAGAATCTCATCAAAATCTCCACATATAAGAATTATCAAGAGCCCCAAGTGAAACTACTGTGGTATAATGAGAATCACCTTTACAATTTTCATAAAATCAAGGGGCACACAACAACTAGTTGTATGAGGTTGAAAAATATGATCCAAGACCTCATCGATGACAAGATCATAAACATCAAACAACCAGTGGGAAATCAAGACCTAAAAATATACATGAATCTGATGCCAGATCATAACAAAGGGAACAACAATGGAAAGAAAAATGATGCCAATGTAAACCATGTCTATGATCATGTTGCCGCATCCCTAGACAAATGGGTCACTGTCATTAATATCAAGGGAGCCAAAGCTGATTGTGGAGTTACCACACGCAGTAGAAAAATAACCATTGTTGGGTCATCACAACCACCTAGAGCATCCACTTCAAATCCAAAATCTGTTCCTAATGGCTATAGTGTTCTAGACCAGTTGAAAAGAACCCCAGCTTTGATCTCCATCATGGAGTTACTGAAGATTTTGCTTGCTCATAAAAGGATCCTTGAGGAAGCATTGGCTTCATCTACCATCTTCATAGATCTTAATTCTGAGCAACTCCAAGCTATGGTCGAAAAAATTATCACCCCAAATGTCCTCACATTCTTCAATCAAGACTTTCCCACTCAACCATCTCACAATTAGGCACTCCACCTTGAAGTCCTGGTTCATAAAAACAAAGTCAAAAGGGTCTTGGTGGATTTGGGTACAGGTTTGAACATCTGTTCTCTTAAGCTCATAAAGAATCTGTGATTCTCAGAGGACTCTATTGAAAAATTCAATGGCATTACAATTAGAGCTTATGATGATCAAGAGTGTCTCAAGGCACTATCCAATTCCTTATTCAATTAGGGCCAACCATTATGGAAATTACCTGCCAGGTCCTTGACCTTGATTTTCCTTATAACATTCTCCTAGGGAATCCATGGATCCATGGGATCTAAGTAGTTGCACCCAGCTTCCACTAGTGTGTCAAATTCACCTATCAAAATCAAGAGGTCACAATCTATGGTGATCTTGAGCCATTCACCTGCTGCAAGAGTTTGGAAGAAAAACATTATAAAATATCACAACTTCCCAAGAATGATGAAGGCCCCACAACCCCATATATCAACCCAACTACTTTGGAATCCACTTCTGAGACAAAGACACCCACCATCCTTGATATATTTGAAATCAAAGTCATCATCCAAGACAATAGGTGTGGGGATTACAAAATGAAGAAAACTTCCTTCGTGATAGGAGAGTTACCTCAATCTCCTAGGTCTCATGGGAAACCACAACTAGTTAGAACATCATCCCAAACATTCAAAGATGACCCTTCTAGATTCAAATGTTGGGGGGACCTAAGCCAAGAAGTGGTAGATGAAAGAGATATATCAAGCTGGCTATACCAATATGAAAGGCCCATGCCTAATCTTCCTATGGATGAGAGTAGCAAAGGGTTACAAATTATGCTTAGTATGGGCTAATAGAAACAAGAGACTTGGAAGAAATGATAATGGTATTCTAGTACCTATCATTCCAAAGACGCACATGAGAAATCTTGGACTCAGATATACCCCTCCAAGTGTGACCATATGTGGTAGAAGTCCCCTAGTTAGAATAGTCAAGACTCCCCCTCAGCTATCAATAGCCGCCCTTCGGTTACCTGTATCCATAGGTTGAGTCATAGACAACTTTACATTTGACATAACTAAAATTTGTAGTATTAGTGATGATGAAGATGCCATAACTGACCTACCTATGCTATTTGAGAATACCACCCTTCTCATGATTAGTACCTTGTCTTTCGAGTCAACTAGTCAAACTCATGAAATAAACTTAGTCTATCCCCAACTCATCAATTATGACCAATGAGGACTGTCAATTCTAGACACATTCAAAAACAATAAGGCGCCCTCATAATTCATGGGATTACGGGATACCATACCATGTGGGGATCACAAAGCTATATTTGACATCATACTAGACACACATGCTTATTATGGGGAAACGATTGAATCCTTCAGTCGCAAAAGTAAAAACTTGAGAATAATCTCTAGGTCTTTGAGTGAAAACCACACTATGGAACTCTCTAACTTGAAAATAGTAAAAATAAAGGATGTATCCGATGGTGATAACCTCTTTGAGGCATTGGAGGATGAAGGATTCGATCTTCCTCTCAGTTCCATCTAGCAAGAGAAGTCAGTGGTTCCAGCAGAAACATGCAATCTAGTTAACTTGGGAACAGAGGAACTACTACACATAACATTCTATGTAGAGTCTCTTTTAACAGAAAAACAAGAACTCCTAGTTGCATTCCTAAGAGAAAGAGAGGTCAACTTTGCATGGACTTATGCCAACATGCTTGGACTTGATCTAGAGGTCATGGTTCACCACCTAGTAGTATATCCTGAAGCAAAACCCGTGAGACAAAAACTAAGGAAAATGCATCCTCAGATAGCACTATTGGTCAAAATGGAATTATAGAAGCTCCTAGATGTAGGATTCATATGGTTGATAGATTATCCAGAGTGGGTCTCCAGTCTTCTACCTATCTCAAAGCCCACTGGAGACATCTATATCTGCATGGATTTCAAAGATTTGAACAAAGTGTGTCCAAAGGATGACAGGAGATGATATGTTATCACTAATGGATGGATTCTTAGGATATAACCAGATCATGATAACTAAAGAAGACCAACACAAAACAACCTTCACTTGTCCATGGGGAATATACTACTAGAATTTTATCCTATTTGTACTAAAGAATGCAAGAGAAACTTATTAGAGGGCTATGCCACTAATCTTTCATGATATTGTCCATAAAACTATGGAGGATTATGTGGATGATATACTGGCCAAATAAAGGAAAAGAAGATATCACATAGCAGAGTTGAGTTCCATCTTTGGTAGACCTTAAAAGTACAAGGTCTACTTAAATCCAAAAATGGTGCAACCACGGAGGGTCCTCAAGGAGAACAATCTAGACTGTGCAACAAGAGCAACACAATGAAAGCAACATAGAATATGGAGGAAAATGCAGATTCAATCTGTTTCATTAACATAAATCTTAGTTACATTTGGCCAACAACATTCGGGCTTATAGATTTGGCTGACATGCCAGATAAAATATACATCACTCTAACATGCTCCTATAAAAGCCAAAAATATTACATATCAAAATCCTATATTATTCTAGATCAAAATATAATTGGTTGTTCCTATCCTAATGATCCATTACAAGATTTATAGAATATCCAAAACTCTAGAAATGGCCACATTGGCCAAAGATCATCACATTCTCCAAGGAAAGAAAATGTAACGTGCGCATGAATAGGTCAGCCTCAAGTCTAAATTATTCTTCATTAGGTGCATAAGATGAAGTGTGGGCCTATAATGAAGGCCATGAACACTCCTAGGAATATTTAAAATCACACCATTAAGATCCGTAATTCACGGGGACGATCCACAATGATCGAATTAGCTGAAAAGTTTGAAATTATTCTGGTGTCAGTTTAAGAAACTGCCAAGAATTCTAGAAGCAATAAACTGCTAGAAAAAGATCCAATCATGCCCAAATCTTGGGACAAGGAAAATGAACATGTCCATGATGTAAAAAAAGATCCACAAGGTTTGGTGAGCAAACATAATTAATCCACCAGCATGAACTGAGAAGGAACAAAACAAGAACACAAAAAACTAAAAGAAAATATTTTTTTGTTGATGCAAGATTCCCAAGAACCAAGGATGCTCCTGCATCAAAAAAAGTGTCTTTGGGGTACAGTTAGGAAAGCTCTTAGGGTATATTGTATCCATGAGAGGAATTAATTTATACCTCGCTAAGGTTAAGGAAATCCTCGAAATGGAGGCACCCAAAACATTAAAACAACTATGAGGCCTACAAGGAAGACTCCAGTCCATCTACATATTCATAGCACAACTAGAAGACAAGAAAATCTTGTATTCCCATACACTCCACAAGGGGGTATCATACAAATGGGATGACAAATGTGATCAATCCTTCAACAAAATTAAGGAGTATTTACTCACACCTCCAGTACTCATGCCACCCATTCTAGGAAAACCCTTGATCTTATACATATCAACAACAATAGGAGCTCTCGGTGCTCTTCTAGCACAACATGATCAAAATGGAAAAGAGATAGCTATCTATTACATCAACAGAACAATGGTGGGACATGAGTTGAACTATACATCTATTGAGAAAGCCTCCCTAGTATTCGTATTCATAGCTCACAAGTTTAGACATTACATGCTAGCACACCAAATAAAACTCATAACAAAGATAGACCCCCTTAAGTACATGCTTTCTAAAGCAACTCTCACAGGGCGGATAGAAAAATGGGTTACGATCCTCACAGAGTATGATATCAAGTATGTGGAATGTAAAGCTATCAAGGGACAAGCAATTGTAGACCAACTAGAAGAAGCACCCATATATGTAGAAAATCCACTTGTATCAGACTTCCTTGACGAATCAATCCTTAACCTAAGTGTAGCAGATCACTGGAAAATGTACTTTGATGGATCCTACATGCAACATGGGTCAGGAGCATGGATTTTCTTCATCACTCCATAGGGAGATTGTATACCTAAATTGTACAAGTTGTCATTTTCATGCACAAATAACATTGCAAAGTATGAAGCTCTTTTCATAGGGCTAAGAATTGCAGTGCAGTGGTAGATCATGGCACGTAACATATATAGAGACTCACAACTCATAATCAACAAGGTAAATGGTGAGTATCAAACAAAGGACAACAAGTTAACCCCTACAAAAAGTTGGTGGAAAGCCTTAAATAATTCTTCATTGATATCACATTTGAGTAGCTACCAAGAACAAATAACAAAGTAGCAGATGCCATGGCAACAATTGGATCACTCCTAGAGATCCCGTGCAACATACCAAAGAAAAAATTCCTCATAGAGTAGCTTCTCGTACCAGCATTCGAGGTACCAAAGTCTAAATTTGTGTGCAAAATCATTGGTCCTGGTGATCCCTAGTACCATGATATATACATGTATTTGAGAATAGGAGTCCTCCCTACAGACATAACCCTAAACCTCAAAAGAGCCTTTATCAAAAAATCATCCTGTTTTGTCATCCTAGGAGATACCCTTTACCATAGAAGCATTGAAGGAACCCTATTATGTTTCCTAAATTCCAAGCAAGCCTTGACTTCTTTAACCAAAGTACATAATGAAATTTGTGGTTCACATTCGAGTAGTATGACCTTGGCTAAGAAATTTTTGAGGTCTGGGTACTATTGGCCAATGATTGAAAGATAAGATCATGACTATGTTAGAAGGTGTCTATAATGTCAGTAGCATAGGGACCTCATCCATGCACCAGCTCAAGAGCTCCATTCGATTGTCACATCATGGCCCTTCTTGTAGTGGGGGCTTGATCTCGTTGGAGAAATCACCCCCACCTCATCCATTGGGCATAAATTTAGCATCATTGCCACTCAGTACTTCACCAAGTGGGTGGAAGCCATCCCCATGACATACATCACTGGAAAGCAGATATCAAAGTTCATCTTGAACTACTTAATATGTCACTATGGTGTCCCCCAAACCATTATCTTAGACAATGGGACACCTTTCAAGAATCAGGATTTTTGTGACCTGTGCCATAAATTCAAAATCCAACACCACTTTTCCACTCTGTATTATCCATAAGGCAATGGCCAAGCATAAGCCACCAACAAGACCATCCTTAAAATCCTCAAGAAAATAGTCAATGACGCTGGTTGTGACTGGTATTTGTAGCTAAATCTCACCCTATGGTCCTACCACACAAGCATCCACACACCAATAGGTGCCACTGCATTTTCCCTAGTCTACGGATAAGAAGCCATACTCCCCATCTAGATCAAGCTCCCATCACTAAGAATATCTTTGTAGAACCTCATCGTAGATGAAGAATATCGGGTATCAAGACTAAATGAGCTAGAATTATTGGATGAGAGGTGTATGGATGACTTAAACCATTTATAAGTCTATCAAAAATGACTCAAACAGAGCTACAACAAGAAAATCAGGAGTCATACATTCCAAGTCAAAGAACTTGTGCTGAAGGAAAACCATAAGAATGTCCCAAATCTAGACAATAAGGGAACATTTGAACCCAATTGGTTGGGGCCTTTCATCATCACAAAAAACTACAAATTAGGGGCATATCAGTTATCAACTCCAAAAGGCGAGCCTCTACAAGAGCCCATGAAAAACTCCTATCTCAAAATTTTTTATGCCTAATCTTTCATGGTGTAAAACCAAAAATACAAAAAAAAAAGTCCTAAAAAATGGTCACCTCGATGAAAACCTAGAAAACAGGCATCTTGGTGACAATTTTTTTTTTTAAAATCATAAAAATCCAAAAAAATCAAAAAATGGATTGAAAATAGTAAAGAGAAAAATTGTGCTATAGTGAAAACCACTTTAGTGGTGCTTTGGGAAATTACCTCGGTGAAAACCTAGAAAATAGGTGCCTTGTGAAAATAAGCATGTTCCATCCACCATGATCTCCATGACGTATTCTCCATCATACATCCATCATGCTTCCATTATTCATTGCATCTCATATCTCCATCCATCATCCATCTGCATCCGCATCATAGCTTGGTCCTATGTTCACGTCATGATCCCTCCTAAGTACTACTTGGCCCATTCTCAAGGTCAGTTTGTCCTACCTATATTGGAGTAGTCTATTGCTTCACACTGGGGGAATGTTCTCATCAGATTGGATTCGTGTTTGTTCTTGAAGCCTCTAAATCAGAAAATCCAAAAACATCAGAAAATCAAAAAATCCAAAAACATCCAAAACATTCAAAATCCAAAAATAGGTCAAAAATTCAATTGAAAAAGTCAAAAAAAGAGTTGTCTTGTTGAACTATGGGTCTCTGAGCTTTGAACGTAGGAAAGGTTGATCATTGATCTTCCCTTGAGACACTTAGGTAAGTCCTTTAGGAGTTTTTCATAATAAACTGGCAATCCATTTGTTCATATCTCATCAATAATCAGGTCCATGTCAATCAAACTACATGGCATCTGTATGTACAACGTAGGCAAGGATAATTTATTTATCAACCCCTGATGCCCCTAGGATAGGTCTTTAGGTTAGTCTCCTAGTCAAAATCTTAGAAAACCCCATAAAAATTGAAAAATTAAAAATCAAAACATTTGAAAATCTCAAAGTACCAAAAATAGCCTCAAAACATTTCAAAACATCAAAAACATCCAAATCTTTGAAAAAAATTGTCCGTCCCCATCTCACTTTCACTCAAAATAAACTTTCACTCACAATAAATCAATCGTCATTCTCAACCTTTGGTGAAACAATTGGGAACAAGTGAAGCAGTTCAAAAGTGAAAACTTAAAGCATCAAGGTCTCAAGTCTAGGTTAGTAAGTAAACAAGTTGGTCAACTCTTGGTATCAATAGCTCATCATCTAGTTTGTCCCAAATCAATAATCTAATATCATCATTTCCTAGGATGCGTCCTTCCTACAATAGACATCAACATCAGGCATCACGGTAGTTTTAGTCTTGGCTAACAGTATGAAGAAAATTAGCTTGTTTGTTTACTTTATCTTTGTCTTTTGACTTATCTTATTTGAACTCATTCCGATGACCTCTCAATGATGTCTGAACAAAGGGATTTAGAGAGAAAGGGATTGAGAAACAATCATGATCTTTTTATCTGTTATGCTTGTTGGATATTCTTGTAATATAACTTGGTCATGCATGCTTTGTTTGGGTGTAGGGAAGATGTTTTAGGTATCTTTTTTACCACATAGGAAGGCTTTCCTTTCTATGTTTTGGTCTAATATGTTTAGAATATTGGAACTTCATTTTAGATGATGTTCCGTATGTTAGGTGTGTATAGGAGTACTCCTATCTGATTGTTGAGTCAAATTTCATCACACTAGGTACATCACCATCCTGATTCTTTGTACCTTGATGCATCATACCTATGTGTATTATCAAATATAAGGTAAATGGCCCTTTTAATGTCCCAATTCCTAGTAATAAAATCATCATCATCATTATCATCATCATCATCATCTTTTGACTTGTTGGATCCTCTTCTTTCTTCTATCTCCTTTTCGTGCTAACATGGTACCATGACCATTAATCAGATCCTCACTAATGCATCCATCTTGCATCCACAAACTATCAACATAATGCATATCATATCATATCATATAAGAAACATTAAATCATCTTGCATACATTACATTTCTCATCATTGCATAATATAGATTGGTTATTCTAAGCATCTCATAAATCATAACCATAAATTTGCATTCATTACATAAGCATAAAAGAATCATCACATGGGATTTTAACTCATATTTGATACATCATTGAAGCATCCATTGTTAGTGTAATTAATATTTAATTACACTTGCATAAATTTACTTATGTAATATTTAATTCCTAGGTTAATTATTTTCATCTTTATCTTAATGAGCTATCTTATTGCTCAAGATAAGATTAGGGTTATGCATCTTTTCTTTTATAAAGCAAATCATATCTTGTAATTATCAATTCCTAAATAATAATATGTTGCACATATTTTTGCAATAGCTCTGTCTTTTTAGTTTTTTCTCTTCTATGGAAGGCTTTTTCTGGTTTGCATTTCAGATCTTGGTTTCTAACATAGTATCAGAGCCATGATTTGCAACCGTTTCTTAGATTTTTGAGAAAATCATTGTAGAGTTTGTTTGGGATTCCTTGAGGGTATCATGCCTTGAGTTCATTTATGAGGAATTTTGGATTAGATTAGGCTTCACCATTGGATTCGAAGCACTGGAAAAAGTCAAGATTGGCTTTTGTTTTGTAGATTTTGGCCATCATTTGCCAGATCTGTGAGGGTTTCAGACTGGGAGATTTTTTGCAAGTTTTGGAGGTAACCAATTTTGTAGAGTAGTTTGAGCACAAACGTAGGTCACCATTGCGTTCGCAATGGCCAAAAACCCTAAAAACACCTTTTTTTGTCGATTTTGGTGAAGTTGGTCTGGAAGGAAAAAAAAATTGCTTGGCGGTCATATGGCCTCCCTAGCACGCATTTCGATGCACAAAAATTTAAAAAAATTGAAAAATGTGCATTTTTTGGGAACTGTGTGATGAATCTAGTTATAAAGGTCGCCATCGTCACTACACCATTGGGTGGCCACCAGTTGGCCGGCCATCATCCACTGTCGTCGAGTCTCACCGCTGATCCGCCACCCTTATGCAGCCCCCGCAGGGCCCTTATGCCAGGTCAAGGTCCTATGGAGGACCACGAGCCCATGCCCAGCCCTTGGCGGCCTTCCAGCTTCGTCGGCGATCCTATGGTGGACTAGTCCCTCAACCCAGCACCCAACCGGCTACTAGAATATTCTGACGATTGACAGAATATTCCATCCATGTAAGATTTTCAGGCGGCCGAAAAAAAATTTCTGGCAGGGGGGGCAATTTTTTTCCTTGACGGCCTCCAGGCTGTCAAATTTACACTCATGAAGTGCTGATGTCAGCGTACGACTGAGCCTCTTTTCTCCCTCCTAGCCCTGATTTTCCCTAAAGGAGCACTTTTTTTCTTTTTGGCATAACTTGGGTATATAGTATCAAAATCGGGCAAGCAAGATATCGTCGGAAAGCTGGTTCCGAGAACTTTCCAATGATATAGTTTATTTTTCAGCATTTTTATTTTTTTAGCTGCATTTATTTCTATTTGAAATCAGATGTTCATTTGTGGCTTCTAAGCTCATAAATTTTTTCCACGATCTCTGTTTTTCATCTTCTTTGCGGCATTCAAAAGGTATTGAGGAGCTCTACATTGTTGTTAATGCACTTTTTTCTATATCTGTCCCAAGTTTATCATTATTCCAGATTTTTCCCAATGGGTGTTTTGGAGATTACTTGGATGTTTTGGCAGTTGGAAAGGTGAAACTTGAATATTTTCACTTCATTTCAGTACCACATCATCTTATTTTTTGTTTATGCATATTTATCATGCTCTAATTTTACAATCTTTGGGTTATTGTAATAAATGAGCTGAGATAAAGTTCCATCAAGGGGGTTTCTTGCATAATAAATCTAATTAGAGTGTAGTTTTCACTTTGATCTTCATCTTGTTTTGATGGAAACTCGTATGGGTTATCTAGTTCCCTAGTTTATTTTGGCCACATTTTTTCTATTTCTTGCATAATAAATCTAACTAGAGTGTAGTTTTCACTTTGATCTTCATCTTGTTTTGATGGAAACTCATATGGGTTATCTGGTTTCCTAGTTTATTTTGGCCACATTTTTTCTATTGCTTGACACATATCAGATTCATCAGTTCACACTTCAGTTGAGAGATTATGTTTCTTGATCCACATTGGTTCAGATCCTTCTCAGTTTGAGGGCCATGTTTTTATGGTTAATGTTCTAGAATCTTTATGGTACTCCTTCCCATGGAAGAGTTTTAGTCTCAGTTTTCCATTGGCATTGAGATACAAAGTTTCCAGATTATTTCATCATCTCATCTACTGTCGCTTCACAAATTCTAGGGTTGTTCCAGTTTTTGAGTTTTCTAGTGTTCCATGGCATCGGATCTGCAGTCACATTATGATCCTACTTTTGGTTTTATTTGTAGATAGAAGTATCTTTCCTTGCTTTCCAGATTGCGGTTCCAGTGTTACTCCATAGTGTTCTTCTAGTGCTTCTCTACAACAATCATCTCATTATAGGGGGTTTTGTCCCACTGGGTTTTCCTTCTCTACTTCATTATTTCATTTTTATTTGGGTACCTGATCAGGCCTTGTTTTCGGGACTCATTCATTCATTCTTTCTTGCATTTATCTTATTTTTAGGTGCATGCTTTGTTAGTCTCCCTAAGTTGCACTTATGGGGGGGTGTTAGTGTAATTAATATTTAATTACACTTGGATAACTTTACTTAGGTAATATTTAATTCCTAGGTTAATTATTCTCATCTTTATCTTATTGAGCTATCTTGTTGCTCAAGATAAGATTAGGGTTATGCATCTTTGATTTTAAAAAGAAAATCATATCTTTTAATTATCAATTCCTGAATAATAATATGTTGCACATCTTTTTGCAATAGCTCTACTTTTTTAGTTTTTTCTCTTCTATGGAAGGCTTTTTCTAGTTTGCATTTCAGATCTTGGTTTCTAATCAAGCAGTTCAAAAGTGAAAACGTAAAGCATCAAGGTCTCAAGTCTAGGTCTATAAGTAAACAAGTTGGTCAACTCTTGGTATCAATAGCTAATCATCTAGTTTGTTGGTGCAAGAGCACCTACACCTCATCCTCCATTTTCGCTCATTTAATGAAAATTTGTTGTTAGGAGGTTAGAATTAGTCTTTTTGAGTCTTTTAGTCATTAATAAGGTCAATCAAGACCATTGAGCAAGATCTAGGGTGAGTTTTTGAGTTTTGAGTCAAAATATGCAACAATGCAATCTTGCACTAAAAGTTGCTTTTGTAGCCTTTGAAGGAAAAAATGTGAATTTTTATGTAATTGTGCAAGGTTTGAGGTCTTGAAAATGTACTAAGGCTGTTTCAATGTTATTTGAATGGTTTTTAAGGTCTTAGGTCTTTAGGATTGCAAAGTTGCTTCAAAATGCAAAGTTGTCATAAGGAAATTTGGCGTAAAATCAGCATTAATGATGTAATTTCATTAACTAATGGTTCCCTCCTTCAAAAATCAGTTGAGGGCAGTTGTAAATGATGGGAAACAAGTTTAAGAAGCCTCCCTTGGGTCGAGGTTGGGCTGTTGTTGGCAGTTTTGAAGTTTTGAAGCATTTAATAAGAAGAGAACTTTGTTTTTCTATTTTTTACAGCGTTTTTTCCTGATCCCATGCTTGGTACAATTTGGTACATCATTGTACGGACTCCAAATTGAAATTTTTTGAAATAAGGAAGAATCTACTTTCTTTTGGTGGTGATTTTTCTCGTTTTCATTAAGAATTAAATAAGTTACATCAATTTTAGTGAAAGTGGGTCTCAAATCTTGCAAAACAAGGGTTTGGTCACCAAAATGGATGTAATTCCCATTTCCACCGTGGGAAAAATCTAAAAACTGGTGGATTGGTATATTTAGGACTCCTTTACATTATGAAATTTGTTTCATATTAAAAAATGGAGTTTTGCAAAAGTTATGTGATGCCCTAGGTCTGGTTTTACCTTGAAACAGTCCAGAAAATGATCATTTGTAAGCTTTTCTTTTGATTTCTGAGTATTTTAAAGAAATAGAATGAATGAAATATGTGAAAGGGGTCTTGGGGAACTTTTTGGACTCTTTTAAAGGCATTAGGGGTGTTGGGGTGTGCCTTGACAAGTTGAAAGCTTCCTTGTACATGCCTAGTTAAGCCTTGTTTATGGCTTGTAAATCAATCTTTTGATACATTTGTTTTGGGTGTTTGATCCTGTGCTTTTGGGAACTTGTGGGGGATCTTGTTAGAAGTATAAAACCTGATTTCATTATCTGGTTAATGCCTTTAATAAGTTTTTATTTTGACTGTCCTATTTGGCAATGTTGCAAGGTTGCATGGGCTTGTGTAAGAGTGATGAGAGAATGGGAGTTTTTGAGTGTAAAGTCAGGTTATTTGGTCTTGTTTTGACATTTTGAGAGTGTACACAGCATCCCCAAGTCCTTCAAACATGTCTGGTTGTGTGAGTTGAGTTGGGTGATCAAGTTTCTTGTTGGAAGGAATAGTGAAGTTGATGTGTGCATTTAGAGAAGCTATTGGAAAAAGGTATTGCTTCCCCTGCCACTCTGCATCATAGTGGTATCAGAGCAGGGAGTAGGTTTTGGTTTGCATTTTGCAGGTTGAAGAAAAGAAAAGGTTGACAAGATGCCTCCAAAGAGCAAAGATATGGCTAAAGAGATGAGGGAGATGAAGGAAAGGCATGCAAGAGAACTCAAAGAGTTGGAAGAGAGAGTCATAGCCCTGGAGACAAACAAGAGAAGAGATGCTGAAGAGAGTGAGCCAGAAAAAGAGGAAGATGAGGAGTTTGAAGACATGGAAGAAGAACTTGATCCAAGAAGACCAAAGAATGGCAAAGTTGTTGAAGGCAGTGAAAGGTGACAAGCCTAAGGTAAAACTTGATGTTTCTAAATATGGTGGTAGTCTAAATGATGAAGAACTACTTGATTGGATTGCTGCATTAGATAACCATTTTGAATGTGAAGAAGTTCCTGAAGAGCAAAGAGTAAGGATTGCAAAGACTAAGTTGCAGGGTCATGCTTTGGTATGGTGGAATTACTTTCAGTCTGAGAGGAGGAAACAAGGAAAGTCTAAGATCACATCATGGGACAAGATGATATCTAAACTCAAAGGTAAATTCTTACCAAAAGATCACCAAATTCAAATGTTTAAAAAATTGCAAAGTTTGAGGCAAAGGGAAATGGATATTAAGTCCTATACTGAGGAGTTTTATAAATTAAGTTTGAGGTCTAGTCATCATGAGAATGAAGATGAAAAAATTGCTAGGTATATTGGTGGTTTGAGGCTTAATATACAGGATGAATTGGTTTTGGCTAACCCTAGGAGTGTAGAGGATTGTTATCAAATGGCAATCAGGGTGGAGGAGAAGCTTAAAAGGAGACAAGAGAAAGCAGTAAGAGGAAGAGGTGGTCCTAGTGCAAGAGGAAGAGGAATACCTTCTACATCAAAGCAGCCAAATGAAGATCAAGGAGCAAACAAAGGTAAAGATCACAATGATTCTAGAGGTGGTTTTGGTTTTAGAGGTAGAGGAAGGTTTGGTATTGGTAGAGGTTCTAATGATTTTGCAGGAAGATGCTACACATGCAATGAGTTTGGCCATCCTTCATGGAAGTGTCCTGAGAGGGTTGGTAGTTCTTCTAGTGGAGACAAGAAGATTGATAGAAGAGCACAATTGGTACAGGAAGAGGAGTGTGAAAGTAATTGTTCTCCAAGTAGGAATGCAGATCCTGAGGTTGGGGAAATGTTGATGGTGAGAAAAACAATCTTGAAGGCAGCAAAAGAGGAAGCACCTTTGCAAAGGAAAAGTCTCTTCAAGACAAATTGTAAGTGCAAGGACAAGGTATGTAGAGTAGTCATTGATTCTGGATCAACTGAAAACATGGTGTCATGTGAAATGGTCAATAAGTTAGGATTGAAAAAGATTCCTCATGAATGTCCCTATAAAATCTCATGGTTAACTGATGATCAATCTTTGTTGGTGAATGAAAAGGCTATAGTGGATTTTCAAATTGGTGGTTATCATGATAGTGTTTTGTGTGATGTTCTTCCAATGGACTATTGTCATCTCTTATTAGGCAGACCTTGGAAATATGACAAGAGGGCATTGTATGATGGTAGGGAAAATACTTACACCATAGTTCAAGATGGTCATTCTTTTGTGTTAACTCCTCTTGTAGAAGATATCAAAGGTAAGGCAAAAGTAATAATGTGTGGCAAGAAGGAAACTATAAATGTGATAAAGGAAAACAAATATTCTGATCATGTAATCAGTTCTAAGACTGAAAATACAGGGATAACAGATGTAAAGGAAAATACAGAGGTAAAGAAGGTGAGGACAGTGAGTTTGCATGAGAATGTGTTAGTAGGAACCATTGAATTCCCTATAGTTAAGACCAGGTCTGAGAAACAAACAAATTTTGTAGGAAGTACAGTACATAAGTCTGATTTGACAGTGGCAAAACAACTTGATGAGGCAATGAGTGAAAGACAAGGAAAACAGGGACAAAAAGATAGTTGCACGCATGAAGGTGACAAAGGAAACAAAAAAGATCATAGAGTTACTAATACTTGTTTGTATGCAGGTGAAAAACATAGTAAACAATTCAATCTTGGTCAGGGAAAAGATAAAAGACTGTTTGCAGGTCTGAGGACAGAGAAGAGGGAAAATGCATGTATCAATGCATTCCAAAATGCTAGAAGTGCAGAGCTGTTTGCAGTTCCACTTTACATAAACCAATGGAGTGGATTTGTGGACCAGTGTACCTTGTTTGAAGCTTGGAGACAGTGCTATCAAACACAACTCATGAGGCATGATTCTTTTCTAGGGGGGGTGTATGGTGCAAGAGCACCTACACCTCATCCTCCATTTTCGCTCATTTAATGAAAATTTGTTGTTAGGAGGTTAGAATTAGTATTTTTGAGTCTTTTAGTCATTAATAAGGTCAATCAAGACCATTGAGAAAGATCTAGGGTGAGTTTTTGAGTTTTGAGTCAAAATATGCAACAATGCAATCTTGCACTAAAAGTTGCTTTTGTAGCCTTTGAAGGAAAAAATGTGAATTTTTATGTAATTGTGCAAGGTTTTGGGTCTTGAAAATGTAATAAGGCTGTTTCAATGTTATTTTAATGGTTGTTAAGGTCTTAGGTCTTTAGGATTGCAAAGTTGCTTCAAAATGCAAAGTTGTCATAAGGAAATTTGGCGTAAAATCAGCATTAATGATGTAATTTCATTAACTAATGGTTCCCTCCTTCAAAAATCAGTTGAGGGCAGTTGTAAATGATGGGAAACAAGTTTAAGAAGCCTCCCTTGGGTCGAGGTTGGGCTGTTGTTGGCAGTTTTGAAGTTTTGAAGCATTTAATAAGAAGAAAACTTTGTTTTTTCTATTTTTTACAGCGTTTTTACCTGATCCCGTGCTTGGTACAGTCTGGTACATCATTGTACGGACTTAAAATTGAAATGGTTTGAAATAGGGAAGAATATACTTTCTTTTGGTGGTGATTTTTCTCATTTTCATTAAGAATTGAATAAGTTACATCAATTTTAGTGAAAGTGGGTCTGAAATCTTGCAAAACAAGGGTTTGGTCACCAAAATGGATGTAATTCCCATTTCCACCGTGGGAAAAATCTTAAAACTGGTGTATTGGTATATTTAGGACTCCTTTACATTCTTAAATTTGTTTCATATTGAAAAATGGAGTTTTGCAAAAGTTATGTGATGCCCTAGGTTTGGTTTTACCTTGAAACAGTCCAGAAAATGATCATTTGTAAGATTTTCTTTTGATTTATGAGTATTTTAAAGAAATAGAATGAATGAAATATGTGAAAAGGGGTCTTGGGGAACCTGTTGGAGTCTTTTAAAGGCATTAGGGGTGTTGGGGTGTGCCTTGAAAAGTTGAAAGCTTCCTTGTACATGCCTAGGTAAGCCTTGTTTATGGCTTGTAAATCAATCTTTTGATACATTTGTTTTGGGTGTTTGATCCTGTGCTTTTGGGAACTTGTGGGGGATCTTGTTAGAAGTCTAAAACCTGATTTCATTTCCTAGTTAATTCCTTTAATAAGTTTTTATTTTGACTGTCCTATTTGGCAATGTTGCAAGGTTGCGTGGGCTTGTGTAAGAGTGATGAGAGAATGGGAGTTTTTGAGTGTAAAGTCAAGTTATTTGGTCTTGTTTTGACATTTTGAGAGTGTACACAGCATCCCCAAGTCCTTCAAACATTTCTGGTTGTGTGAGTTGAGTTGGGTGATCAAGTTTCTTGTTGGAAGGAATAGTGAAGTTGATGTGTGCATTTAGAGAAGCTATTGGAAAAAGGTATTGCTTCCCCTGCCACTCTGCATCATTTGTCCCAAATCAATCATCTAATATCATTGTTTCATAGGATGCATCCTTCCTACAATATACATCAACATCAGGCATCACCGTAGTTTTATTCTTGGCTTGCAATATGAAGAACATTAGCTTGCTTGTCTACTTTATCTTTGTCTTTTGACTTATCTTATTTGCGCTCATTCCGATGACCTCTCAATGATGTCTGAACAAAAGGATTTAGATAGAAAGGAATTGAGAAACAATCATGATCTTTTTATTTGATATGATTGTTGGATGTTCTTGTAATATAACTTGGTCATGCGTGCTTTGTTTGGTTGTAGGGAAGATGTTTTAGGTATCTTTTTTACCACATAGGAAGGATTTCCTTTCTATGTTTTGTTCTAAGATGTTTAGAATATTGGAACTGCATTTTAGATGATGTTTTGTATGTCAGATGTGAATAGGAGTACTCCTATCTTATTGTTGAGTCAAATTCCATCACACTAGGTACATCGCCATCCTAATTCTTTGTACCTTGATGCATCATACCTATGTGTATTATCAAATATAAGGTAAATTTCCCTTTTAATGTCCCAATTCCTAGTAAGAAAATCATCATCATCATTATCATCATCATCGTCATCATCTTTTGACTTGTTGGATCCTCTTCTTTCTTCTATCTCCTTTTCGTGCTAACATGGTACCATGACCATTAATCAAATCCTCACTAATGCATCCATCTTGCATCCACAAACTATCAACATAATTCATATCATATCATATCATATAGGAAACATTAAATCATTTTGCATACATTACATTTTTCATCATTGTATAATATAGATTGGTTATTCTAAGCATCTCATAAATCATAACCATACGTTTGCATTCATTACATAAGCATAAAAGAGTCATCATATGGTATTTTAACTCATATTTGATACATCATTGAAGCATCCATAATCATACATCATAATATCATCCAATCACATCCATCACATAATCATATAACATCACGTACATAGCATCTATTTGCATTATCATATAAATATCATTTCATATACATCAACACATCATCATATCATTTATTTGCATCATCATATCATGGGAATCATCATATCATGCATAAAGGAATTGCCATATAATACATGAGAAAAGATAATGAAAAATAAAATATTGCATCTCATACATTTCATCATCACCCATTAGGTGCATACTATAGATTTGTTAGTCTAAGCATTTTCATATCATAACATTTGCATTATCCATACATCATCATTAAAAGTGCATAAGAAAAGATATTGAAAAAGAAATGCATCCATAAATCACTACATCACATCATAATATAGACACATAAATATCATTCTATCACATATAAAAACATGCATCACATATAGAAATTAAACACATCCATCCACAATGCATAAGTAAAATAAAGTGCATCTCATGATCAAATCATCTCATATCATCTCATATATCATCAAAATAAGAATACATTGCCATGGTACAAAATCGAGATCAAGTGTGTATATCAATCAATATAGTACAAATCACCCATGGGACTATCAAAAATGAGCCCATGGATCACAAAAGGAATATTGTTTCTGATCAAAATGTGAGCTAGTCCTGCTAGCTGCTCCCCTCATTGGGTGGTCTCTCTCCTTATGCTTGTAAAGAAATTGTGCTCTGATGATAATGTAATATGTAATAATTAGCCTCTCAGACTACCTCCTTGTATGCTGATAAAGAAATTGTGCTCTGAGAGGAGGATGTGGCCATAATCTCAAGCTACTACCGATGAACCACCTCCTATGTAGCCTTAAGCTCTACAACCTGTCTCTGCTGAATGACCTAGTCTCGCTTAGTCCTCAGTTGATTTCTCTCATATGTCAATGCAGTGACCTATCCCTGCAAACCTTGTATCTGAGCCTAAAAATTTAATATCTACCCATCCCTAGTGTCTGGCTATGGTGGTGGCTAGACGGGTGGCTGGTCCTGATGACCATCCCTTGATGGAGTCTATTGCTTGTCCTAGTCCTGATGACTATCTTTGTACTGCTCAAGCTACTAATATGGTTGTCATGGAGGTCTACCACCTCCTCCTCTTCATTTTCCTCTACCATCATCTCCATGCTCATCTTTGTCTTTTTCTCCCCTTCCTGCTCAGCCCCACCTGTGCCCTGCACCTCGGCCTCTAGGTCTCCTCATAATTTGTGCACCTAGCACTATCAACCAAACTAGAGGATGGAACGAATCTTTGTAGGCTTGTTTCGACCTCAGGTCCGCCTATCCTTGATCATAATGCCATGGCTTGGCCACTAGCTACATGAAACTTTGAACGACATATGCTACATGGATCCTCTGACCCCATGTTAGCTCCCTCAAAGTAAGGGAAAAGATGGCCACATACTCATCATCGGGTTGGTCCTATGTGTCTCCAAATTGGTAGGTGAATTGGTTGGGAAAATATCTCTCAATCATGGTATGATCCTTTCCCTGCATCAGTCAGTCTTGCATGGAAAAAAATAGCTATTTTTCGTCATCATACCAGGTCGACAATCCAAGATAGGGCCTCTAGGTGAAAACTATCATCTCATTGATGACACATTACTAGTGTCAAATTCCTAGTGCTCTTATATGTGTAAAAGATAGTACGCCCCTGTATCTCTAGATGACTGGATCATCCAGCTCCATGTCTATAGGTATGAATCTCATAGGGTGGAACACTACAATGTGCTCCCAGGCCCAAATGTGCAACATTATGACTCTTGAGCTGATAGACTTGCTATCACAATATGTGAACTCATGAAGATTAGGTAGAGGTATGTCAACATCATTGGCCTCCACACAAAGCACTCCCAAGAAAGCCCCCATCCTAGGCTAAATTACCGCTCATGCCAATCTGGTGCCATGAGTCCTACAATGATCATAGCTACAATCAATCTAAACGATGACACCACATGTCTATACAGCTCTAGCTTGATCTGTCCCTCTAAAAAAATAATCTCATTCAGGCTCATAATATCATAGCAAGTATCTCTACTAGCCTCCACATCATAGATCGTGCTCTCTTTGTGGATGGGCAATTGCAGAATGTGCCACACATCCTCCAAATTCACTGTAGCCTCGCTTATGGGGAGGTGAAATGAGGATATCTTATTGTGTCAGTGCTCCACCAATGCAGTCATCATGCTGAGATGTGTCCTGACTAGTGGGGCATAAGCGATGTACCGTAATCTGATTGCTCCTAGGTGGTCCTATAGCACCTCTTCCAAAGGAGAATCCTAAATCAATGTAGCCAAAATGGATGATTTGTGCTCCTATGAATGGACTGGCTCCATGTCCTCTTGCATCAGTAAAGTCACTACATCAAGTTTCGTAAAAAATTAAGATCTCGTTTGAGGTTTGCACGACCAAAATAACAAATGTGTCACTATCTGCATATGTGTCACCATTTGAAACATTTAAACAGCACCGCTAGAACTCAAAATTTCAAAACTCCATCTATGTGGCACAGTTTGTTAGTGACCTAGTTTGACCCCAAAACCCTAATTTATTAAACATGATTCTTTGAAATGTTAATTGCACTTGTATTATCACTAAAGATAGAAATAGGATCATCATACACCACTACAATATCTTTCAATATCTCCTTCATCCATAGAACTTATGTACAACAGTATGCAACAACAATATACTCAACTTTAGCAGTAGACAAGGAGACTGAATCTTGCTTTTTACTCAACCATGCCAACAATCTGCAACCAAGAAAGAATGCACCAACACTTGTACTCTTTCTATCATCTACACATGCAACACAATCTACATTTGTATAAGCACTTAGAGTAAATTTAGTATCTCAAGGATACCATAATCCATAATCTGGTGTGCCATTCAAATATCTAAATATTCTTTTAATAGCAGCAATATGTGTTTCTTTAGGATCTTGATATCTAGCCACAAGACAAACATCATGCATAATATCTAGTCCAGTAGAATTTAAACACAATAGTCCATCAATCATAGATCTATACATGCTCTAATTAGCCTTAGGTGAATCATCATATTTACCCAATTTTCAACTAGTCACCATAGGAGTACATACTAGTTTGGAACCATTCATACCAAACTTTTTCAACATCTCTTTCACATAATTAGACTATGAAATAAAAATTCCTTTCTCTGTTTGATTAATATATAGCCCAAGAAAGAAATTCATTTCTCCAAACATAGACATTTCAAATTCTTTCTGCATCTCTCCCACAAACATCTTGTACATATTTTCATTTCCTCCAAAGATAATGTCATCAACATATACAACTATAATCAAGATTTTTTCATTTTCAATCTTAAAATATAGATTACTATTTTTCATACCTTTTCTGAAACCTTGTTGAATCAAATACCTGTCTAACCTCACATACCAAGCTCTAGGGGCTTTCTTCAATCCATATAAACCTTTCTTCAATCAATACACATGTAGATATAGAAAATGTACTGATCGATCCTATACACCCGATCCTGATTTTACTAACACTACTTCATCCTGAATCATTTTTTTACTAATCATTTAATTAAATAATCTTTATTTTATTAAATTAATCACACTTCATCTCTTAATTAAATAAATCAAATTTATCTAATTAAGTCATTCCCTCCTATTAATTAAATAAATCATTTTGTTTAATTAATTATAACATCTTCTTTTAATTAACCTTATTTGATTAAATCATCACATTCATATCCTATAATTAAATAAATCAATTTTATTTAATTAAATCTCTAAAGTCTTTTCTTTTAAATTAAATAAATTAATCTTTGTTTAATTTAATCTAACATCATTCTCCTTTTAATTAAATAAATCAAAATCTTTATTTAATTAAGTCAAAATCACATTCCTCTCATTTTTATTTAAAATAACCCACAATCCTAAGTCAAAATGGTCACATCAACTAATCTCCCTCTTAAATTAATCAAATCATGATTAAATCTAATCAAAATCCATCACATCCTCTAGCTTTTGTAACTTCCAGAATAAATCATTTAATTTATTTATTAAATCCTCTAATTTCTCTCAACATGGCACCAAAAGGGAATATTCCTCCAAATTTGAAAATCCCTCCAAAGGGATTTTTCCTTCCAACAACGCATTCAATGTCACTTACATGTCGTTGTGCATTGAGCCAAGTGGCATTTAATTCATTTCTTTCTCCCTCCAACATGTCATTTTAGGAGTTTCAATTTCCACCTAGTATCATTTATTGGCACATTCATCAAAATGTTCTCAACCTTCCTCCATTGACATCTTGACAAGTGACACTTGGCCATTGGATGTTGAATGATACCACATTCCTCCTTTTCTTATTCTTCCATCTTGTTCTTCTATAAATTATAAGAGACTTTTCTTCTTATTTTGGATCCACAATTTGATGCAAAGTGATAATCTTTAGATTTTGAACTTTTCTCATCCATCATACATCCATTTTCAAGTTTTATAGCTAGGTTATACAAAATTTTCTTCAAGGAACCATCAACTCTTCATCAAGTCATCACAAAGCTTATAAGGGATTGGAAAAGGGTCATTTTCCACATCAAAATGGAACCAATTCCCCCATGGGACTGAGAGTTGGATCATCTAAATAGGGTTTAATAACTTCTTTCATTGTGTTCTTCATTTATTTCTTATTTTGATGTTTCTAATGAATTGCATGGGGAATTTTATTTCTAGCTTGCATAGATGACTAACACTATATTTGATAGGATTGGGGTTCACAACACCATATCTAATTTCTTTGACAACTGAAATTATTCCAGTTGTTGCATGTAGACCTCTTCTTCTAGCTCACCATTCAAAAATGTTGACTTGACACCCATCTGATAGACCTTGAAATATTTATCAGCATAAAGTGTTAAGAACATCCTTATAGCTTCTATTCTTTCTACTGAAGAAAAAATTTCCTGAAAAAATCTGATACAGTCAAGGGTAGGAGGGTCCAATTAAGGACTATCTAGCCTTGTAGCCTAATTCACTAACTCCATGATCACAACATATATGCAACAAAAATTAAGAGCTAACCAATAGAAATATAAAGGATATTTATGAACACTAGACACAAGATATATCCTGGGAAAAACCTAATAAGGAAAAAAAAAATAGCCTTAAAAGCTCATTCCTCATTATATTATAATCTCAAAACACATTACATATGCCTCACGGGGATAACAGATTCTATTCCACTGCCCAAGAATTACAAATAATTCATATAATGAAAATCTATCATAAACTCCTACTCCACACTTCCTCTGCTTTGTGATTCTTCCAAATCAGAATACTTCATCACCACGCTTCATACTTTGTACTATCAATCACCTTATTGATCCCCTTCTATTGATCTCTACCTTGTAACAATCCTCTATCTTCCATTTATATCTTCCACCAGCCTTCTAACTCTTAACAAGTCAGTCTAAATACAATAGCTAGTAGGGTAATGTGCAGACTCAAATAGGTCAGCCTCAAACAATAAAAAATTTACAATGTAAACCAACCAATTTCTGCCACAATAAAGTAAGGACCAAAAACAACATCCTCAAACATGAAAGACCTTCAAAAATTATTCCTCGAAGATCCACAACACTCTACAAACACCCTATTGGCTAAGAACATGAAAACATGAACTCACAAAAGAAAATCTCCAATCGTGAGCACAATGATCAATGTGGACCAACAACAAAGATAGAGCACAATCTGGAAAACATCCACAAGTATCATGAATCACTATAGAAACATCCACAACAAATCAGATTATCAGAATCACATCATCTTCCTTTAGGAACACCAACGAGAAAATTGAACAACTGTTAGAACACAGATACTCATGAATCAATCAAACCTTCATGTGGATCTTTGAAACTTAAAGTGGATAAACTAGATATACTTAACAAAAAACCCTTTAATCCAAAACCTCTTATCACCAACATATTGAGTTGGCTAACATACTAAACTCCACTACATCATTGACAACTTTCAACTCATTTTATTACAATTTTCTCAATATCCTCGACATATACAACTTTAAATACATTAATGCTAATTGTTTCTAGTAACTAATTTCAGCTCCTCAGCCTCTAGCAATCAAATATAGTAATCTATTACTCTTCAACTTTATTGTCAACTACCTCAATTATTTTGAATGCTTCCAGATGCCCCTACATCAGACTCTCGGGGTTATTTGAAAAGTGAGCCTCTTCACTTTGGTATGTATTGTGTCAAATCCTATGTTGTCTCTTTAATTGGTTTGACAATCTATCCATAGGAACTTGCAACTACCTCAAGGTCAGTGTTCTATTGAATTCCACTCTGCAAAACTGCCTCAAGTTCTTCTATACAATGTTGTCTCTTGAATTGGTTTGGCAATCTATTCATAGGTACTTGCAACTGCCTCAAGGTTGGCATTTTTTTCAAGTCCACCCTACAAATTGCCTCAAGTTCTTCTAAGTTCGACATTCTACTTGCAAGCCTTGCACTGCCTCATTGGTTGGTAGTCTAAGCAAGCCACCCTACAAGTTGCCTCAGGTTCTTCATCTTGTCATGGTCGAGGTTCAACATTCTACTTGCAAGCCTTGCATGGCCTCACTGGTTGACGGTCTGAGCAAGCCTTCTCTACAAGTTTCCTCAAGATCATTGTCTTTTTCTATTCCTTCATTCACATTTACTTCACTTTGGTACATAAACTTTCTCCTTAAGATCAATGCTTCACCTTCTTCTGGTTCTATGAAATATGATACCTCCAAAGGTTCCCCTTCCACTGCATAAACTAATTTTGTATCAATAGGCTCTTCTTCATCTGCACAAACTATCTTTGCATCCTTTACTGCTTCTCTTTCATTAGCTTCTCTGGTATTAGGTTCATGATGAAATTTAATACTTGATTCTTTCTTCGTCCAAACTTGAAAATAGGTTCCTCCTCTAGAAAATCCTCTTTCACTCCTTTGGTACCCTTCATTTTGATAAGTATTGTAACTTATGTAAATTCTCCCTCCATAGTTTGAATAACTTTCCTTGTTCTGCTCTGCATAAGGTCTTCTTTCTTTGCATCTTGATCATTCTTTTCCTCCAACTTATGATTTCTTCCATCTTTACAATCTTCTAAGCATACAAGTAAAATGTTCCCATTTTGATCCATCAATCTATCCATAATTCATCTCCTTACAATCTGTCATAGGCTTTCTCCTTCTCATTTTATCCCAACACATCTTTTCACAGTGATTCTTTAATCCACATAACTTACAAGGATATAGATTCCAATACAATTATTTTTCATGTATATGCTTATTACAATGTGAACAATGCATACCTTTTCTTCTTTGATTAGAATTGTTTGGACTTGTAACAACATACTTACCTCTTTCATATACAAGACCTTCACTTTTGGGTCTCATTATTGGTTCAATAGGTTTTGTAATTCCCTGTTGATTCTTTCCCAATAATTTTCCTTCATATCCCATTCTCTATATGATTTTGAAACCAATACCATCACCAACAATTGTAGGCTTTGTTACATTGTTATCTTCAACTTCACCTTCTAAAGAAACTTCTACAACATCACATAAATCTTTAGTATCACAAGAAACTTCACAACATTTAGGATTAGATCTTAGATTCTCATTCTCCTTTTGGAATACTATAAGTGATTACTCCAACTTATTAACATGTCCCTTCAAGCCAAATATTTCCTTCTTCTGCAAACTGTTCTCCTTGTTCACCTCTTTCAAACTTTCCTCCAGATCCATGTTCCTCTTTTCCACCTTTACAAACAACTTGAATCCTTCTACAAATTTATTTTCAACATCCTCAAACATATCCATCTCTACTTCTAGTTCTTCATTTCTCCTTCTTACATTTTCTATTTCTTCTTCAAGAGCATCATACTTGTCTCCTCCTAGTTCTTTCATCCTCTCCATCAATTCAGAATTACACTTCTTGATTTCGCACAATTCTTCCTCCAAAGTATCCCTTTCGCATATTAGGTTTTCATTTTCCTTTTCCCAATCTTCCCCATTTAAAAAAATTAGATAAACAACTAAATTAGAATACTTACTCAAATCTTTCTTGCCTTAATCTTTCTTCTATGATGACACTTATTACTTCTAGGGTTTTACACTTCTTTCAACACTGTCTTTCTTCCCAATAGATTCACAACCAGCTAACAAATTTGTAACTAGCTCTGATACCAATTGATGTAGTCAAGGGTAGCAGGGTCCAATTAAGGACTGTCTAGCCTTGCAACCTAATTCACTAACTCCATGATCGCAACATATATGCAGCAAAAATTAAGAGCTAACCAACAGAAAGATAAACAATATTTATGAACACCAGACACAAGATATATCTTGGGAAAACCCTAACAGGGAAAAAAATTCAGCCTTCAAAGCTCATTCCTTATTATATTATAATCTCAAAACACATTGCATATGCCTCATGGGCTTAACAAATTCCAGGCTACAACCCAAGAATTACAAATAATTCATACAATGTCAATCTATCATAAACTCCTGCTCCACACTTCCTCTGCTCTATGATTCTTCTGGATTAGAATATTTTGTCACTGTGCTTCTCATACTATACATCACCTTATTGATCCCCTTCTATCAATAATTTCCTTGGAACAATCCTTTATCTTCCATTTATATCTTCCACCAACCTTCTAACTCTTAACAAGTTGGCCTAAATACAACAGCTAGTAAGGTAATGTGCAGACTCAAATAGGTCAGCCTCAAACAATAAAAAATTTACAATGCAAACCAACCAATGTCATCCATAATAAAGTAAGGACCCAAAACAACATCCTTGAGCATAAAACACCTTCAAAAATTATTCCTCAAAGATCCACAACATGCTACAAACACCCTGTCATTCAAGAACATGAAAAAATGAACTCACAAAAGAAAATATCCAATCGTGAGCACAACGATCAATGTGGACCAAAAACACAGATAGAAATGATCTAGAAAACATCCAAAAGCATCATGAATCACTACAGAAACATCTGCAACAACTCAGATTACCAGAATCACATCATCTTCCTTCAAGAACACCAACTAGAACAATTGAACAACTATTAGAACATAGATACTCATGACTCGATCAAACCTTCATGTGGATCTCTAAAACTTAACATGGATAAACTAGATATAATTAACAACAAACCCTTTAATCCACAACCTCTGATCATCAACATACTGAACTGGCCAACATATTGAACTCCATTGTATCACTGACAACTTGCAACTCATTTTATTACAATTTTCTCAATATCCTTGACATATACAATATCCTCGACGTATACAACCTTCAAGAAATTAATGCTAATAGTGTCTAGTAACTAATTTCAGCTCCTAAACCTCTAGCAATCAAATATAGTAATCTAGTACTTTGCAACTTCACTATCAACTACCTATATTTTTCTAAATGCTTCTGGATGCCCTTGCATCAAAATATATGCCTTGCACTTGTGAGTAACCTTTACACACAATCCTTTCTTTTTTTCTAACCACTTCTCCATTCTCATTCAACTTACTTTTAAATACCCACTTCGATCCAATAATTTTTTTATCTTCCGATTTTGGGACCAATTCCCAAGTTTGATTCTTCTCAATCTACAAAAGTTCTTCTCTCATGGCTTCCATCCAATGTTCATCTTTAATGCTTCACTTACACTCTTCGGTTCAATCTCAGAAAATAAACATAGATTAACTTCAACAGTAGCTCTACTTCTAGTTAATACTCCTTTAGTCTTATCTCCAATAATCTAACTTTTTGAATGATTCTTCTACACATATCTAGGAATCTTAGGTGAAACCACTAGAGCATCTTCTTCTCTTTCATTCTTTTCATTCTACTTCTCTTGCTCATCCTTTTCTTGTTCTTCCACAATCTCTTCAATTCTTACACAATTAGGTTCATCAGATACATATCCATCAATGCCAATTGATTTCTTCATTGTCTCATCAACCTTGACATTTGCACTTTCTACAATATTTCTCAGTATTTTATTGAAACATTTGTATCCTTTTCTTTTAGTAGAATATCCAAGAAAAATTCCTTCATCACTTTTTGCATAAAACTTATCTAAAGTTTCCTCATCTCTTCTGATATAAGATTTGCTTCCAAATACCTTGGAATAGTTAATAGTCAGAATTATTCCAAACCATATCTCATAGGGGGTCTTTGTACTATTTTCTCTTGCTTGAACTTGATTGAATACATAAAAAAAAGTATGAATAGCTTATCTCCAATAAAATTTCAATAAACCAACCTCAATAATCATTGATCTGGAAAACTCCTGAACTATTTTTTTTCCTTTCAACAACTCCATTCTACTGAGTAGTTCTTGGTGCAGATAATTGTCTTCTTATTCCATGCACTTCACAAAACATATTAAACTATTGGGAGGTGAATTTTCCACCTTTGTTAGATCTTAAGAATTTTATCTTCAAGTTTACTTCATTTTCAACCATAGCTTTGAATGTCTTGAATCTATCTAATGCATTTGATATATCTCTAAGAAATGTAACCCATGTATATCTAGAATAATCACCAATCAAAAGCATAAAACCTTTCAACTTGTAGAGTTCTCATTGTTGTAGGACCACAAAGATATGTATGAATTAAATCTATTATACCAATAGTAGATTGTTCCTTTGATTTGTAATGACTTCTTGCTTGCTTTCCAAACTAACAATTTTTGTAGATAGCATTAATAGGCTTTGTAATCCTTTGTAAATCTCTCATGACCTAAATTGCACTAATCCTTTCCAAGTTATCAAATTTCATGTGACACATTCTCCTATGCCATAACCAACTATCATCAATCTGAGTCATAAAGCATCTTCCATCAACACCTTTAAGTTGATAGATATTTCTTTCAAATTTATTTCCTGCAGCAATCAATGTTTTGGATCCTTTCCAGATCTCACATATTTCATCGTTAAATACAAGATCATATCCTTTACTACACATCTGACCAAAACCCTAAAAATATTATGCCTTAAACCCTTGAAATAGACTTTCCATCAAAACTTACTAAACCTATCCCACAAATGTTAGCACCAATATCATATCCATAGAATCAAAGAAGATTGTAGGTAAAGGCAAGGAAAAAGAACAAAAGAAACCAGTGAGGCCTCATTCCCCCATGAAGTTAGAGGCATTATATAAAAATATCTTGAAAAATGAGATTCTAGGAGAGACTACAACTCTTTATAATGATGTAGATGAAGTAGAAAAGGCTACCATAATTGAATTTATGGTCAAGTATATTGTTGTACTTGAAGCTGATATGTGAAACATCAAGAAACATGTTCCTAAAGATTTGTGGAATATTTTTTTGAAATGGAGACAAAAGGAAATAAAAGAATATGAAAGGCTTAAAGAAGAGGCTTTGGAGAGAGTGAGTGTTGCATTATCCAAGGACAATAGAGCCACATTGGCTACTATATTTACCAAGGAGCTAAGCACTAAACAAATGGCTACTACTCTTATGGGTAAAAAAATATTATTTTGAAAGGATCCAGAAGGAGATCAATAATAAAGTAGAGGAGATTATACAAAAGCTAGGATTTCTTCTAGTGGCTAAAGGAGAAAATGTTGATACCACTACCCTAAAACCTAATGTAGAGGAAGAAGTGTAGATAGATGATGCTCAACATGAGCAGGATACAAATGAGGAATCTATATAGGATAACACTCCTACATAAGTGGAGGAAATGAAAAAAGGAGATGATAAATATGCAATGATTGGAGAAGACATTACAAAGGAAAGAACCAATACTCCTCCTCTGACACAAGAAGAAACTACTCCTTCAAAAAATACAAAAATACTGTAGAGGAAGAGAACACAAATAAGGTTGATGATGTTAAGAATGATGTTGTGGAGAATGAAGAAGAAAATATTGATGAGGAAAAAGAGGAAGAGCATGAAGAGGAAGATGACAAAAAATGGATACATGTAGAGATGTAGAAAAGGAAAAATCAGTTGACTCTAGTACTGCAAAGGATAAGGGAAAGGTTGTAGAAGAAAAAAAGGCTCTTGGTGAATCTTTTGACTCCTCCAAAGATTGTCTGAATAATCTATTTATATTTTAACCTAGTTTTCAACCAATTGTGTCCTCATAATTATTGAAAATGCCAATGCATCAAGGAAATGTTGATATGGAGAAGATATCTCCCATCTACAAGCTTCAACTGGGAGACATATTTCATGCATCCACAAGAAACAAAATAATTGAAACACATCAAAAGAGCAAGGAAATTATGGAAGAAGCAATTAAGGCATTTCAAGAGACCATACTTGGATAAAATGTTGACACCACACTATCCAGTATGGAAAACCTTAAATTGTTCATTGATTTTTTTAAGACATGCATTCAGATTGATGGAAGTAGCTGAGAAAAAATGGAGAAAAGGTTAAGTGATAAGAAGATGTTGGAGATGATAGATAAATGTGCAATTGCACATAAAAAAGTACTCAGAATTATTGGAGGATTTGGAAGGATGTGTAGATGAGGCTAAGGAACTATACCAATATGGCATGAAGTGGCCTGGAACCACAAAAATCATAAGAAAAGAGAGGAGCCACAAAAAGAATAAGAAAAGAGATGGAATCTATTGGGTCTCAGATTAATTTTGCCTCAAGTGCCTATGATCCGAAAATCAACCTCATAGGTGCAATAATGAATTCCATTGAAGACATGCACAAGTTCTTCTAGCTACAAGCACAAAATGAACACATTATTTTATATTTTTGAGAGGTAAGGGATATGTTCAATCTCAAATTCTTACTCATTTCAAAATGTCTTCTCAATTCTGATAAAGAAAAGAAGATGAATTTGGTACCTGCTTCTCTAGAAGAGGGAGAACTTTTGTTAGAGCTTGAAATGTAAAATAGGTTGCTTGTGGAGGCTAAAAGAGAATGGGATAATGGAAGGAAATCCTAGGAAGATCACTTGAAGAAGTTGTAGGCGTCAACCACCTCTAGTTGACTCATTCTTTACCCTTTTATGCATTTATGTTCATATTTCTTCTAAATATGCAGAAAATATAAAGCAATTTTTAGTACCCTTTTGGTTTTTGCTTTGATTCATGACTCAGGGGGAGGGTATGTGTAGGACCATGATGGGCCAAAAAGTAGCGATATGATGGGTATGTGTAGGGTATCTGGTTGACGACTTTTTTTTACCCAAAATTGATGAAATGAAAAGGGTTTTTAAAGGAGATTCTCAGCTTTCCACCAATATAAATTATGCTTTACTTTAAATTTAATAAATAATTATTATTCATTTTCTATTTTGAATTACGACTAAAGTACTAATTCATAGGATGATTGAAAAACATCTATAGCTTTCAAATGGTATCACATTTTTTGAATCCAAAACATGTGTCACATTGTATACTTCACATACTATAGGATTAAAGAAAAAAAAAATTCATGAAGTTTTGACCAAGTTAAGGTGGTCAGATACAAGTTTTATATTTTCTAAAAGTTGTAATAAAAATCATAATTAATTATTTACTTGGAAAACAATTACAAAAAATATGCATCATATGAGGACATGAGTCCTCTACTTATATAAAAAATATTATAAAAAAATATTATCATTTTATTATATGGTTAGGGTGGTCAGACAAACACCTACTTATTTTTTCCCAAATCTAAATTACTCTGCATTGAAATTTCAATTTTCACCAAATTTAAAAAAAAAAAAAAACCTAGTAGTTTAGAAACTACATTCAATTTTCTATAGGTTATATTCTCACATATTTTTGAAATAATATAGATAACTTATTCAAATTTTTACATCAAGTTGCCTAACTCTAATTTTTCTGAATTTTTTGCCACTTAAGGGCCAGTTTTTTCCATGATGATCCTGCACATATCCATGATTCAATTCATTATTTTCCAACTATATATATGACTACATCATTTAGAGGGAGTTTTGGTAAGTGTCAGAACAAATTGTATACACACCCTTTTCTATTGATGTCAAAGGGGGAGAGTATTTTTGGAGAATTTTGACATGTTTCCATCAATGAAAAAGGGGGAGATTTTTGGAAGTTTGGGGAGATTGCTGGAAGTTTTTCATTGATGATGTTGTTTGGAAACATGAGCATGGTTGGTATGAAAAGTACACAATGACATGTTATAGTGTTGAAATTGATGTCAACATTGTTGTAGATCATTTTGATTAGTCCTAACAAGTTTTGGATTTGATAAGCAAAACACTATTGCATAATGGTTTCCTTCATAAAGTTTAGTTGTGTGGAAATCTAACTAAGTGTCAAATTTACTAGTTAAGTGTAACAATGCATCAGTGTTTGGGTCCACACCACTATGCAAATGAAGATATCTCCATGTGCTTCTATAATTTTTTTTAAGGTTGTTAGACATATCTAATCCAATATTTCATCATGCTTGGACAAGTGGATTAAGAGATATGAATAATAGAGTTCAACCTACCATATTATAGTCATTTTTATGTACAGTGTGGTTGTGTGGGAGAATCCACACTTCGTTGTAGATGAGTTTTTGGCCTTGCAGTACTAAAGATAAGTGTATAGATGTTAGTTGACCTAAAACAAGAAAATTTAAGAGAGTAATTAGGTCCAAGCACATAGGGGGAGATGAAACTAGTGTAAAATTGTCAAGGGTGACAATTTACAATGCTACATATATGTTTTGTACTGAATTTATTTTGTACATGTATTTTGAGTACTCTCTTTATATGTATTGTAAGACAAGCTACATGCGCATGAAATAAGGAAAAAAGAATCTTTTATATCCTTTATATGTCATGATTATATCTATATCTTTTATACTCATATTTTATATTTCTTTTGTAATCACTATAAGAATTTTTCATTTTTTAAAGATCCTTTTAACATAAAACTATTTACAACTACATCTAATCCATTCAATAACAAGTTAGAGTAGTGTTAGTATACCCAAAAACTTATATTACTTATTATGAATAATAAGAGAATAGTAGGTTATAATTGTTGGAATTTTTTCATTGATGATGCTACTTGGAAACATGAGTGTGGTTGGTATGAAAAGTACATAAGGATGTGTTACAGTGTTGTCATTTATGTCAACATTGTTGTGGATGATTTTGATTACTCCTAAAAGGTTTTAGAGTTGACAAGGAAGAAATTATTGCATAATGGTTTGGTCCAGAAAGTTCGGTTGTATGGAAATTTGACTAAGTGTCAAATCTACTAGTTCAGTGTAACAATGTGTCAATTTTTGGGTCAACACCACTCCACAAATGAAGATATCTCTCTACACTTCTAACATTACTTTTGAGGATGTTAGATGTATCTAATTCCAATATTTCATCATGTTTGGACAAGTGGATCGAGAGATATGAATAATAGAGTTTGGCTTGGAATATTATAGTCATTTTTATGTACAGTGTGTTTGTGTGGGAGAATCCACACTTCTCTATGGATGAGTTTTTGGCCTTGTGGTTCTAACAATAAGTTTACAGATGTCATTTGAGCATGGATTCTAGATGGAATCAATTTTTGAGGTCCACATGTCAATATATGCATACACAGATGAAGGATTTTACTTTTAGGTATTATATGGAGCCGAAATAATATGTTTGAAGGTATGTGAAGGATAAATGTGTATTTCTATCTTATGTGGGATATATTATAGGTCCATTCCAACCTATCTTAAGAGACTTTGAGTTTTGAATCATGGCCCATTGTGTGGATGAATTTTTTTGAAATGACAAGTTACATTATGGGTATTACATTTAATTAGGCCAACCTAATTGAGGTTATACTTGATGCAAATATATATGTTGGATTGTTTTTAGTGTTTTAATGAAATGCACATGATAAGTAACACTGCACATAGAAGGGGGTTTAAGACATTAATTTAAGATTAAATATTAATTTTTTCTTAAATATATATTTTATGTTTAAATTATAATTTTAATTTTCTAATTGTCTTAAAAAGGGTGATGGCAAGACATTTTTTTGGCTATTTTCACCCTTCTTTGTTGCTTTACCTACTGGAAAACACTAAGAGTTTGTGGTTCATCCTTCTGCTTCTAACCCAATAAGATTAAAAGTAACTAGCATATTATAGAATGTAATAATGAGAGGGAGAATTCACTTGGTTTTAATGTCAAAAAAATTGCTTGGAAATTTGTGTAAACACTCAGAGATCATTGAAAAAGAAGAAAAACCACAAACCCTTAAAGAAAATCCTTAAAGGATTGGAATTAGCTAATCACTAATCAGTAAGTTCTTCAATCAAATCATATTTTCTATGTTCTTTGTTTTTATTCTTTTTAGTCAATATTAAACTCCACAAACCCTAGGTTTATATGGTCTTCTAAATACTTTCTTTTGAATTTGAAAACCCTAGATTGAAAGCTACAGCTACGAAAAAAATGTAGAAAGCTTCACTAAAATATTGAAAATTATGTCTAACCACTGGAAAGATCATAGGTAGAGCTTTTGGGCTGCTTGCGAGGTGATAACAATTTTTGCCCCTCCGTTGTTTGAAGATTTTTGTTATTTGAAGTCGTCGGCATTGAAGGCAATAATGGTGTCTGCCACTTTGTCATCTGAAGTTTTATGTTATTTTAAGTCTTCATATTTTAGGGTACAAGTTTCCTAAAACCATAATGTTGTTCATGGGCAACTAGATACACTTTCTATGCAACCAAAAAAGGCTACTTTGCTTGAAATGTTAAAAAACCCACCAAAAGCTCTCTGGGTATAGGTGTGGTGTTACATGTGAAGGATAGGAACGATGTGGGAGGTTTCTAGATGGAGAGCATGTGTGATGCTATAAGGACACTGTAGGTACTTTTTCTCATCAATATGCTCATTTTCTGTAAAATTAGATTCTAGTGTGTAGTTTAATATTCACTATTTTGATTTTTTCTTTTTGACCAAAATTAGAATCTAGTTCATAGGTAATATTTTCAACTAGAAATATGCTCAATTTTTCAATGTGTGATTTGAGAGGTTAAACATGAAAGTTACTCTGTAAGTAAAAATCAGAACAAAATTCATGATGACAAAATTCTTGTAGGGTTGTTGTGCTTGATCTAGTTTTTCTCCACATCTTGAAAATTTTGGGTTACATTTTTGCACAACTGCTTTAGAATGCTTGCTTATTGTATCCACAAATAATGTTTTTCTAAATTTAAGAGTGAAAAATGAAGGAATACATCTATTTCTGGTACTTTGTCATCTGAGGATCATTTACAACTATTGTTGTATTGATATAGATGAGATAAAATTCTGTTCATCTTAAAATAGAGTATTACTATTTGTTGCTAAGGTTTATAGGTATTTAATACTAGATAGACAATTTTTCTTGTGAGGGAGAGTTATAGATCTAAGGAATATAATGCAGTAGCTCAAGTGAGTCAGATCTAGAGGCTCCAAGGTCCACATTCTTGAGGTTTAACAAAACATAAGTCAAAGATCAGATTGTGGAGGTTTGGGAGAAGATCAAGACAAAATAGAACTAATATCCAAATGAAAAGTATGTTATTATCTTTTGTTTAGGCTTTGAGGTATAATGACCATTTCTACTAAGAATATATGGCTTTTCTAACTAGATGAGAATAGTGTTATACTTATGATTGTTATGATGAAAATTTTAAGGCTGATTTCATGTCTTGTTTGTGTCAAATGGCTATTCTATAACCCATGTTTTTTTTTGAATTTTTATCCAATCAAGGTAAGAAACCACAAAAAAAAAATAATAATAAAAAATATCACATTCCAAAAACAACATAGGTTTTATAGGATGGAAGACTGACCCTGTATGGGATGGAAGAAACCCTTAGAATATTGTCAAAGTTAGTTCAATCTATTCTTATAATAACTCTTTGTCAAGTGTATGAAAAGTTTATAATGTGTTAGTGTAGTTGGTGGATTGAATATAGTTGATACAACAAATTTTCCTGACTCCTAATATAACATTTTCATTTTATAATTTAAAATGAAAACATTTAAGATATTTTGTCATCTTTATGACTAAATTTATTGGTTCCAAGTTGAGATTGTACCTTGCTTGAACTGGAGCATGCTTCTACTTATGATAGTTGATTTTTTTGTTAAGTTTACACTTTATAATTATGATTACATTGAGTCAAATTTGAACTTAGCTTAGTGGTTTATTACATTTATCATTTATTATATTGGACCACATCTATAGTGAATTTTTCTAAAAGTTATTCATTACATATTGAACATATTTTTTCTCTTTGCAGATTTATGATGTTCAACACTCCTTTGTTGATGAAACAACATCACCAAGACATATTTCCTTGTAGTTTTCCTATAAGTTTCTCATGCAATGCTCAAAATAAAGGAATATAGGTGACCTATTGATTCATGTTTGTCATTCCAATTTTTTCCATTATATGTTGTATTGCATGGCATTGATTGTACATGATTGTTTGTCTTAATTTTGCATGCCAACATTAAGTGGAGGATATTTTTAAACTATTTGTTATGATCCTCGTAGCACCTAGTAGATTTTTAATCTTCATGGAACATGAATGCTAACATATTGATACCTTCTATATCTAACATCCATTCTGTATCAAATAGCGGGAAGTTAATTTTTGTTTAATATGTTAGGTGCATGGTTTCAATAACTTCCTTAACATTAAAAGTTTCAAGCTTGGACCTTGGCTTGACTATCCTATCTTATGGATATCCTTGTATAGGATCTTTCATGCTCACTATGTTCCTTACAACCACTCTTTCCATTTAACCTATGAAATTTCATAAATAGCTTATACTTGACCATCATAACCATGTTTGTATCATCCAAAATTTATATATTGTGGATTGTCATCTATTGTCTACCTCTATTTCCCCCATTAGGAAATAAGGGACTATCATTTACCTTCAAATCTTGCTTCCCTTATTATGGTTCTTGCATGACCTAGGACTGCTCTTTTGAAATGACACTTGAATGTCCTTGTAACTTCTCTTTATTGGTTATTCTTGCTACTCTTTTATTTCCCTTTGACCACCATTTTTTGTTGCTCTTTATGGTTTGAAACTGTCCATGAATGTATGACTATCAAAATGATTTTCTGCTATGAAATTTATGCTTTTTATGCCAATGGAATTTCTACTCTTTTCTCTGAGTTTTCTGCTCATTTATCTTTGAAATTTTATGCACTTTAATTCTAAAATTTTCTGTTCATTTTATCAATTATTTGCTTCTCTTTATGGTCTAAAACTTTTTCTCTTCTATCATTCATATTTGATTCTCTTTTATAACTATATTTGATGGACCTCTAACATGAGATATTGCTGCTCTTTAGCATGATATTTATGATCTTTCTAAAATATTCATCCATTCTTTTGACTCTCTTTACCTTTTTCTAGGTACATTTGCTTGATGATTGTGATATATCTACTACCCATTTTCATTTGACTGTCCTTTGTTCATGATCTATGCATTTTTCCTTTGAATTGATTAAGGAATTTCCTTTACATTTGCTTCCCCTGTATTGCATTTCTTGCTTTCATTTTGCTCAGACCACCCTTTTCAAATAACAAAGGCTCTTATTCCTTGAAACTATGACTGTCACAATAGTTTTTGAGTGAGCAAATGGACTATCTTCATGACTCCACTCTTTCTTCATGCATACATTTGACACTTGTAGCTACTCTCTATGTGAAGCTCATCTCTACCTTTGAAATGACATATATTCCTTTGCCACATGAATGCATGGTAAATACTCTATGGATTACTATTCCTCATCATGCCTTCACATTATTCATTGACTGTGACCTCAATCTCTAGTCTTTGCATTGAGTTAACTACTTCTTGGTTTTGTAGTCACCTTTTAAATGCTTATGGTCTTGTGTATAATACTTGAAGTTTGCATAGTTTTTCGTTTATTGGGAATAGACTATCCTCCATTTGCATAATATTGACTATCAATATTTCCTTGTACAAGACTTTCATATAATTGAAATCTACCCCTTAATAATGGAACTTCCTTTTGATTGTTAATCATAGTTGAATAGCATCTATTGACTATCATGTGGACTACCTTAACCCTTGATTGACTTCCCTATAGCTTACTATCATCTATATCAGGTCTTGATGAACTCTTCCCTTGTTCCTAACTTGGGGACTCTTGAATGAATGATAACTATCTTCTATGAACACCTCTCATAGAATCCTTAATGCAACCTTTAACTATTCCTTGATGGTTTGAACATTATGGACTGTGCTTAGAAGGTACTTCCCACTGTGCCTTTTTTTCAATATTTTGACATAGCTCATTATCCTTCTAAAACTTGAGGACTATCTTATTGTCTCGATTGTTGTTTGCATTAGTACATTTTTGTCTCTTTTAAAATTGTTCAATAAACAAAGTCCTTTTCTTTTTTCACTACTCTACTTGCTACTTGTACAATAAATGTGATTTCACCGCCTTATATACTTGAGGTCTCATGCAGCATACTCATTTTGATTGTGAATGTGTTAAGAAACTTGGCACTACCTCTATGCATAGATTTGACTTGAGACTTGCTCAGGAATTTGACCAAAGTCAATTTGAGTACACAAAAAATCACAAAACATGAGGTATGCTTGTTGATCATACCACTCTCCCCATACATTACTGTCCAAACTCATCAATCTCCATGACAATATTAGGATTGTTCATGCAAACTGATTATCCCCCTTATAACCTACTTATCATGACAGTGTATTTTTTCCTGAAAATGCTTGTGACTATTCTCAAGTTAATGATCCTATGATCCTTTACATACATCATGAGAAAGGATAACTTTAAGAACCCCCCCCCCCCCCCAAGTGAAGGTGTAAAATCTTGGAAAATCTTTCCTTTTATTTTAAAAAATATATTAATTTTCTTTGGCAAATCTATGCACATTAGTAAAAAAATTTGTAAAATATTGGAAAATATTAATGAATAATTGGTAAAAATAATAATCACAGTGGCGAATCCTAGTGAATAATCACTAAAAAGATTAATTACAATGGAAAATATCACTTTTTAAAATTTTCAAATGATTGTTGATTTACAATAGTGATGTAAAATCAACAAATGAAATTGTGCCATGTGTTGACACATCACTCATCCATCACCTTTGACTATCACACCAAACTAGATCAGCCATTCCTTCTGGTCTCCACCAAGACATGAGTACACCACTTGTGCAATTATGAAGAATCAAGATGGGAATCTACAAAATTCGCAACAAGTCTCCCAAAAAAGACTTAAATATTTAACTCCCAACCTCCAAGTGGTCCCTGCATCTATCGACATCCAAGTCACTATTGTACGTCGCTGTCACCATCCACGTAGACCAGTCCTGCCATTCATCAGCTTATCATCTAGTTGAAGGTTAGGAAACCCCAAGATGTCACAACAATAAAGAAGATTGACTAGTTGGGAAGTTAAGAAAGTTTTGAACACCACGACAAGGTTCGATGGTTAGAGAAGTCAGTGATCCCTTGACCAACACAATGTCGCCCAGTTTCAAACTTCCAGAACCCCATGACATAGTTTACAAGGTTCAATTTTTGGGCGATAGGCTAACAATGAAGACCATTGATTAGCTTTTTAATTGAATGGTTGTAAGTTGATTTTGCGACCTAATATGCACATGCCTTTTAAAATGATTGTTGAGGCCCAAATTTTTTTTTGGGCCACACAATTAAACCTAATCGTGTGGACCAAAAAATATTCTGGGCCTTAACAAGCCTTTTAAAAGGAACATGTATATTAGGGCAGGAAATCAACCTATGCCATCTGATTAAAAAGGTAATTGATGATTTGATGACAATAAATAAAAGCCCTATTCAAGGCTAAAGTATCCCTAAAATTAAATACTAATTTATTATTGTGGTGATATTGCCCCAAAATTAATGGTAGTAATATAATATTATTGGAAAATTTAATTAATATTTGTAATTATAGTATAAACTACTGGCGAATCGGTTCCAATGACACATCATTTACATAGGAAAATTAATTGAGACAATTTTTTTTTGTAAAAACTTGGCTTTTCAACATCTGTTTAAGCTTGTACTATTCACTTTTTTTGGAAGTCCCGATTTCAAATATTAGCCAATTGGTGAAGATTCACCACTAAAGTTTTCCCTGCTCATGAGACTACCTTTGAGACTTGCTAACTACCATACTGGGGAATAAATTCACTATCAAATCTCATAATCATAGATGCAGATTCAAAAGGAGGGCACTTAGTCATAAATGATAGTCCACAAGGCCTTACTATCCATTCAAACCCTGACTATCACCCTCCTTAGGAAGCCTTGACCATCATTCTTCCCTTTCTATAATAGTGCTATGATTGTCATGATCTTCCTTTTTGATTTTGTATTTACTTTCATCTATTCCTTACACATAAGACTCAATGCTTCACTAAACTTTCCTTCTATTGTTGTGAAATTAATTGTTCCTTGAAGATACCTAGTCACTAATGAGTGTGCCATTATAAAACACAGTATTTTCAAAGACTCATTCCATAATAGGGATTGTTATAATCATGAATTTAAAAGGCCTTACCCATTATAAACCAAATCTATCCATTTTTTTATCTCCTTTTTGAATCCCTTCTATCATTTACTGTCTTCAAATAGCATGACAATCTTAGACCTACCCCCTCAGGAGTTCAAAAAATCCTCTCCATGGATGTCTTTTGGTAATATAATTGTCCTAGGTTTTTTTATCTTCTTACTTATACATGAGTTAACCCTAAAGGCTTTGAGGAAAACTCAAATAGAGGAAAAATAATAATGAGGGTTTCTTCTACCATATAGTCACAGTTCAAGACATTGTACTGACAAATGATCCTTTATGACATGAGTCAACTCACGATCAGAGCATTTAAACTCCAATGATACAAACAAATATTTTTAGCCCTTACAAATGATAATGAGAGGTTTGAAGGATATAGGGCTAACCTGTTCAAAAAATAAAAGTATGCATGGCTCAAGTCTTTGAAGATAATGTTGATGACAAGAGATAAACTTATGATTTTGTAATTTTTGCATCGTTTGAGGTGGAATGTCATTCACATGCAAATGATAAACAACCAATCACAAGAAAACTTTTCTATTATGGAGTGTTGGAGGATATTACAGAGCTTGAATTTACATCTTCCAAGAAATTTATTTTTCATATTCAATGGTACAAGCTTATCAAAGTGGGTGAAGACAAAACTATATTGCTGCACAAGAATGGATTCTATATGATCAATACATCTAGGTTTGAAGCTACTTTTGAAAATTATGTGTTTCCAAATCAATGTGACCAAATATTTCTCATTCCAATTTTAGGACAACCCCATTGGTCATTCGTGATTGATTATGATCCAAGAGGATGAAGAGTAACATTTTTTCAAGATGTAGAGAACCATGATTCACTTAAAGATGAAAAATTCCCCCATAAAGACATAGATGGCCTAGATGGAGATGATGAAAACTTTTTTTTTAATGATGGCTATGAACAAGATGAAGGTCATGATGAGTTTATTGAAGGTTCTGAAGGATATGAGCAACCATATGGGCATAAAGTCCATGGAGAGGATGAATTTATTGATTTTCATTTACCTGTAGTTGAAAATGAAGAAGACCATGAAAACTATGGTATTAAGTTATTTTTGGATTTAGGGCCCATTAATGATGGTGCATTTATGCCATCAGATGAGAACATTTCATGTGAGAATGACATTGTTTGATCACCATGTTCACTTTAAGATAGTTGTGAGGATTCAATACAATATAATTAACTCTTTATAGGTTAAGTATTTTGTTTTTAATTATACAAAAAATATAATGGAAAATAAGTAATTTGAATGTTTTGAGTGTTTTTTTAGTGAATTTTTGTAACACCAATGAATATAGCTTGCAATTTTTTTTAATTGAATAAGTTTTTGTTTCATTTTAATTTTTTACTTCTTTAAAAATTTACTTGAAAGACACTTTTGTGTTTGGAAGCTTTATGAAATCAATACCTACACACTTTATGCAATTGACACCTAGGCAAGAGAAACAAAATACCATAAAAGCTAAAAAAATTTTGGAAGTTGAAAATTGTTTATGTTTTTCTTATGTATTGAAACATAATGAAAATTATGTATGTTATTGTTCATGTGATAGTGAATTTGACTTATGTTACTAATATCACTTGCATATGTTCTCTAATTAATATTACTATGATGGTGCATGAGGTAAGTTTGAAATTTATCTTTTATAGGTTCAATTAGCTTATGTTATGTATTATATTATGAACTAATTTATGTTTGTGGAGTTCAAACCATCTCTAAAGTCATTCCAACCCCTATCACACCCTTTAGTACATCTACTATTATTCCAACAGTAAGATTTGATATAGATTCTTGTCTATTTAATTAAATTATTTCACCTTCTATATTTTGTTAATATTTGTGTTTTTTCCATATGGAATTTCTAGATTTAGTCCACTGAGAATGCATCTTGTTGGCATGAAAGATCCAATTATTTCATTCAATACACCTATAGTGTAGAAAAATACATCCCTCTACATTTTCACACTTGTCTAGGCCCTCCCTGCTAAAAGAGGGCTTCTTTATGCCTCATTTGGTCTTATTTTGTATCCACAAGCCATATTTAATGCATCTTTCTGAGGATAATCATGACACATATCTAACAACCAATCATAATTTAATGTTTTTGGTTTGCATGGACTAGATTTAGTGATGTGGGACTCATACACCACCTTGGGTGTATGAGTCCTACCTAAGTTTCAAGGTATAAACCTAAATTTGGAATAGAACTTAATATTTTCTAAAATTTGTGTCCCAAGCCTAGGCTATTGGGAATCATATGCCCCAACTAGCGTATGAGTCCTACTTATCTTGGACCTATTTTAAATTCAAATTCTTGGTGGTATTTTATTCTCCTAGATCTGATGTCAGCTTGTAGTGTTGTAATTTTGGGAAATTTGGAATAAACAAGTATAAATACAAGGCTATTTTACATATTTTCTCCTAGAAAGTTTACAAGTCTCCTAGAAAATTGATGAGAGAATTCCTATAGAAAGTTTTTTATTACAAGAGCATTCAAGAGAATTGAAGAGTTTATTATCAAGCATTTTGGAGCTATATTCAAGATTCAAGCATCATGTCAAAATCATCATGCATCATATTTATTTTTGAGATAACATTTGTGATGTAGGCTCTTATGATTCAAGAAAGCATTCAAATCAAGATCTTCATTCATGCTAGCCATTACATACAAGATTGCAAACTTTGTTCCAAGGGTTTGGTAAGTTGCAACATAGCTTTATTTGTTCATTCATCATTCCTTCATTCTATTTCTATTCATTTCAAGGCTTGATTACCAAAACAAGGTTTGACCAAGGAAAACCCCTATATACTAACAAAACAACATTTTTCCCTCTCTTTGATGTGTGATTTGCAGATCTAGGTTGAAGATCCATTGAAGAGAAATATTGGAGAAGGTTGTAAAAGTTGTAAAGTTGTCAAAGTTGTTACCTACCTTGCAAGGTCATGAAAAGTCACCTACAGGTCAAAATTCAATGTTTTAGACTCAAATATCGGAAGGGAGTGAAGCTATAGAAGATCACTAGATGATTCTAGAGTTTTAGATCAACCCTAATACTGGGACTAAATCACCAGTTGTGGTGTATGATTCCTAGTATGCCATTTTTTAGACTTTCTCTATAGATCCTGGTTTAGCAATTACAGATTCTAGATTTAGCCCAAAACCCTAAAATAGGACTAAATAACCCCTACTAGTGTATGAGTCCCAGTGTACATTAAAATTCAAATTTTCAGAAGTGAAAACCTTATTTTAAGCATCTTCAGTTTTCTAGGTGCCCCTCTACCCTTTCTTAGTTCATTATTCTTATTTTCAAATTCATATTTTAGGTTGCACAATTAGGTTTACATATAATTTGCATCTTATTCTTTCCAAGTCTTTTCTTGGTGGTGAACCCACTTTTGTCTTTAATCACACCCAAGGAAACCCCCCTAACCATCTAACCCATCCATCAATCAAGCTAATTGGTTGAGGGATCTTGGTTTCCTTACATGAAACATATGTGAAATAGGAGGAGGAACCCTAATTCCCCTTTAGTTCCATCTCCCAAAAGCTGGAACACTATTTCCAAGGTTTAATTTTGGTGAGCCTAGCCTTTGGACACCTTATTTTTTGATTTGGAGTGCATCATGGTCCTAGATCTAGCTTGCATTAACTTTGCATCTAGGGATTGTAAATATTGCATTAGTGAAAGTGCATATAGGTTACATCTTTGCATCTTGCATCATTGAATTTCATTTAAAATATATAATTGTACATAGTCTAGACAACATTCAAACTAGAAAACTTAACATTCACTCAAAATTTGTCAAAATTAGTGTTAAAACACTCATCTAGGACCCATTCACCCCTCTAGGAAATTTAGTCTTGGTGTAGGTTGTTTTACCCAATTTTTGGGAGTTTTATGTTGATTTTTTCTTAGCATTTGAACCCTATAAAAACCCTAATTTGACTCATACACCCATTTGGGTGATTGAGTCCCATGTTAGACCTGAAAGTGCATTTAATAGCATTAAAATTCCCATTTTTGTGCTTCAGTTTGCTATTGTTAAATCTTTGTTTCATACTACTGAGTTTTTGTTACATTCATTTCATTAGATCTAGCTTAATTTGGCACATTTGTAAACATAAGAATTGGAATTAAAGAATATCATTTCATTTAGCTTGGATTTCATTGATTGTCCCTTGCATGAGCTTTACAACTTGATGTACTATTGCTAATACTATAGTGAGACAAAGTTAGAGACTCACGTCATCTCGTGATAGCACAATCATCATGGATCATGGGTTATCTAGCTCTTTCACTCCTAGTGTTGACACTAGTTCACTAGTTATGGACCATACCCTTAAAAAATATTTTCCTTGAAGTAGTGTGACAAGTGTTGAAACAATGGTTGCTAGTGTGCCTCAAGAAAACATAATCCAAATCCATGAAGAGTTAGAAAACTTGCAAGATTAACTGAGTACTGAAAACATTTCCACCACTACTATTCCCACCATAGATAACATATATTGCATGATTGAAAGTGAAGAAGGAATAGAAATTGTGCATAACCTACCTTAGATTTTTGGAAAACTTACTTGTTGTGCTCAACCTTTGAATAATTTCCAAAGTGAAGGAGGAACTCAAATTCCTACTTCCACAACCATTACCTCTATTCCTACCTTTATTGACCCTCAAGTTACAACAACGATGCAACCTACTAGTAGTGTCCTTCCTACATTGGGTATTTTCGCTAGCAATCCTAGTACCTTTGTGGAATTGTACATCATATCTCCTACCACTTTACCTCCCATAAGGATTCCATTCACTTCCCCCTTGAACATAGATACACCTCCACCATATTCACCTCCATCTCAAAACACGACCAATTGTACCATCCTTAACCAACTCTTGCACAATGTTTCATCCCTTCAAAAGAAAATTTCCACCAGAAACCAAAATAAAAATGGCCAACCTACATACTATGTCAAAAGAAATCCCTTATCCTTAGAGATATTGAGAACATCAATACTTCAAGGTATAGAGATTCCTAGGTTTGAGAAATATGGGGGGAAATGAGATCCTTCCAATTATGTTTCCACTTATACCACCTTATGTAGTGATTTTTTCCTTGAGGATAAGCTCTTGGCTAAGCTTTTCCTTAGGTCCTTGAAAGATACTGCTTTAGAATGGTTTTCCTCATTACTGAACAACTGAATTCATTCATTCATCTAACTTGTTGATGCCTTTATAAACCATTTCCAAGTGCACATGACTCCTACGATGACTTTAGCTGATTTGATGAGATGCAAGCAAAAAGATGATGAAAAGGTTACTAATTTCATTTCATGCTACAATTACTTTACTCCCAAATTAATGTAAAGATTCTTGATCCTCACCTTCAATGGATGTTCATTGAGAAATTACAAACTAAGATACAAAATAATCTTGACATGGTGAAGTTTCCTTCCTTGATAAACTTGTGTACTGCCCTTCATGATTATCAAAACTCAATTAGTAGTCATGAAACAAAAACCACCTCTAGCCATCCTGGAAAATCCGAATCTAAAAATCAAAAAAATTATCAACCTTTAAGGAAATAGAAGAAAGGATTCCTTCAAATAAATCCCCTTCAATTGACTCAACATGTCAATACCCAAGTGGTTGCTATGAAGAAAGAAAGTCCTTTTACATTTGGGGATCCAGTTAGACAATTTACTCCCCTACTTGATATCCTACATAACACAATTTCATAACTTATAGAACAAAATATTATTTCCTTACCTCTCGTTAAAATACTCAATCCTAATAAGCCTTTAGCTCCAAAATTTAGATCAAATTCCTATTGTCATTATCATCAACAAAATGGAAATGACACAAAACATTGTAAGCATCTAAAGCATCTTGTGCAAGACCTCATTGATTCTGGTCGACTTCAAATTGGAGGTGTTAATGATCAAGGAAATAAGTTAGCTTACCCTCCCAACCAAAACCTGTAAATCTTTACCAACCCTATGCTGAACCATAATAGTTCATTTGTCAAAGCTAGTGAAACTAAGAAGAATGATGTGATGAATGTTGACATGAATGATGACAACATGGATACTATTGAACAAGGTCCTATGGATACTATTGAATAAAATCCTATGGATAATATGGTTGGATTGATCAAAATTCTACCTCGTAAGGGTTGAACTAAAAAAACCTCTTGATATTGCTTTGTCATCTAAAGATATAATTAGAAATGCACCTCATGGTCCTCTTTACATAGCCGATTGAATCAATGACAAGCCCACTAATGGGATATTAATTGATATCTTCTGTGGAGATAAAGTGATCACTGAAGAATTCTTATTTTTGCATGAACTCTATTAAGAAATATATGATAAATCAAAAGCATGGATAAAAACGCATAATGGTTTCGCTTGCCCTATGATGGGATCAATCACCCTTCTTCTAAAAATTATACCGAAACAATTAGATGCCTCATTTTCCATCATCTCAACATCGTATCAATTTTTTGTGAAGCTTGGTTATCCATGGCTATGCTCCATGGAAGTTGTCCTATTAGTCATGCATAAATGTTTAAAGTTTACATTTTGCAATGAAATATTTATTGTTCACCATAATGGCTTTAATCCCATGTCTTCCCGTGGGAATTTTTCATTGGATTTATTTTGGCTTGAGCCTATGGAACCTATTAAACCTCATGAAGACTTCTTTTTCAAATCCTATCAAAAATTTAAGGCAAAATTAATAGAAAATCCATCCCTCCAAAACATGCCTCAACCTATGATTGAACCTCCTATCCTTGATGAAACTATGATTGAACCAAAAAACATTCCAAATAACCAAGATCAACCCAAGATAGATCCGTTTCCTATATCTTTGATGCAGATATCAGAGGAAGAATAACTCACTCACTCTCATTAGTGTAAACACAAACCAATTCTTTCATGCCCATTCAATTAGGACTCTCTTTTCCTTCACTAAATCCTTGTTTCAACACAACAAAATAGAGACTAAGGCATAATAACCTCTTGTTAATCCTTCAAACACATTAGAAAAATCAAAATACATGACCCAAACCCATTTTCCCACATAAATAACTTCAACATGTGAATTTTCACAAATAGGTTATCCAAATCAGCAATTAGGCCATTTAGGCCACATCCACATAACAACATCAATTTACCAAGTCCTTTACACTTTATTAAGCCAAAAATAAATGTAAATATGTCTTCAAACCATTTTTATACCATCCCCAAACTTGTATTCATGATATTTCATCAAATACCTACTTAAAAGCTTCAAAATTTGACTCCAAAGATGACTGTGACAACTCTGTCCTAACAGGACAGTCAATAAATAGTCTCCAAAAGCTTATCAATCCACAAAAACCTCAGTATAAATGATTCAAACTACACTTAACAACCCTTTAGAAACAATGGGATTCAATAAGGACATGCTCACCACAATTTATTCTCTTAAAAACAAGACTGTAAACTATTTTTCCAGATTTTCATGCAAAATCAGTCCTAGGGCTTCATGGAATCAGCCCAATAACTCATCACCAACACCTGAAATTTGGATATCTTGAATATTATACCAAAACAGATTTACAGACCAAAAATTAGGGAGTTCCAACCATAAAAATGAAAGATATGCAATTTTCTTACTTGCTGCCCACCCTAGATCAGGGTTTTACCCGCCTAGAGTAATTTCTCCATAACTTCCACAAATCTAAATGATTTTTAATGAAACCAATTGAATTATAAAATAGACTCACAGGGATATCACGTAAAATGGAGGAGAAGTTTATTCTTGCACAAAAAATGGCCGTACAAGGTCGTGCAACTCAGAAAATGCAGAAAAATAACCAAAAATCTGAATTTTTTATTAATTTCTACACTCCTAAATCATTCCTCCAACTTTCCTCAAGATTTTTGAGGCCAAAAATGACTTTAAATAACCATACCAACCTCTCAAACCGACCTTCTAACTAACTTGACCTTTCATATTCCTTATTTTGCAATTTGTTGCATTTTGCAATATTGTATTGACAACATTTTGTTAATTTTTGTACTTTTTACATTTCAACACAAATGACTCCAAAATACCTATGATTGACTTAAAACAAACTTAAATAGTTCTATTAGACCCTTTTACAACATTATATCATGATTTTTATACCAAAAGCTTAAAGGTTCCTCTTGGAGGCATATTCTTGCTTGGGTGCTCCTGCACCATACTCCCGACCAAAAAAGAAGTTCAAGTCCTCTTGGATTGAATGTAGCAATCATGAAATTCTCCTCGATGTAGTTCCTATGCCCTGGTTCTTTCATCTTCACTTTTGGTTTAAGTTGGTCAAAACCAACATGCTTCCATTTCATCTTGCCACATGGAATTTGCTTCTTTTTGCCCTGATAGGTCTCATCCTTCTTTTGTTCTTCTTCATTGTGCTGCACCTTAACCTGAAATTTGTTTCTTGTCCACAAGATTAGTATAATAAATAAATGAAACATAGTTTTGATCATTATACCTCCATCATCCTTCAATTCCTTGTAGATCTCCAAGAGCAACTCCTCCATGATCATTCCCTCAATGTCTTTAACTGTAATAATCAAGTCCTCTGTCATATCTTCATGCTTGGAAACATCTAGAACAATTTTTTTTTCTTCATCAATGAATTCTTCATGTGCATCTTCATATGCTTCTTCTTCTTCTTCCATCATTTGTTCTAACTTCATCATAGATTCTTGGAACTCTTCATCTAATCTCTTTAACGCTTGCTTTAACCCCACAATTTCTCTATCAAAATTTTCTTGTCTCTTTCTCTTCTTTCTCTCTTCCTCTGCCTGCAAATTCCTTCTCAAGTTCTCCATCCTCTCAAGCAAGATTCCTCCTTGCTTCACAACTCACTTTCCTGCAAACAACCAACAAACCACAACTACAAACCACAAACCACAACCAACTTATCAGCCCATTTCTTTCCTAGGCTCTGATACCAAACTGATGCAGAGATCAGAGGAAGAATAACTCACTCACTCTCATTAGTGTAAACACAAACCAATTCTTTCATGCCCATTCAATTAGGACTCTCTTTTCCTTCACTAAATCCTTGTTTCAACACAATAAAATAGAGACTAAGGCATAATAACCTCTTGTTAATCCTTCAAACACATTAGAAAAATCAAAATACATGACCCAAACCCATTCTCCCACATAAATAACTTCAACATGTGAATTTTCACAAATAGGTTATCCAAATCAGCAATTAGGCCATTTAGGCCACATCCACATAACAACATCAATTTACCAAGTCTTTTACACTGTATTAAGCCACAAATAAATGTAAATATGTCTTCAAACCATTTTTATACCATCCCCAAACTTGTATTCATGATATTTCATCAAATACCTACTCAAAAGCTTCAAATTTTGACTCCAAAGATGACTGTGACAACTCTGTCCTAACAGGAAAGTCAATAAATAGTCTTCAAAAGCTTATCAATCCACAAAAACCTCAGTATAAATGATTCAAACTACACTTAAAAACCCTTTAGAAACAATGGGATTCAATAAGGACATGCTCACCACAATTTATTCTCTTAAAAACAAGACTGTAAACAATTTTTCTAGATTTTCATGCAAAATCAGTCCTAGGGCTTCATGGAATCAGCCCAATAACTCATCACCAACACCTGAAATTTGGATATCTTGAATATTATACCAAATCAGATTTACAGACCCAAAATTAGGGAGTTCCAACCATAAAAATGAAAGATATGCAATTTTCTTACTTGTTGCCCACCCTAGATCAGGGTTTTACCCGCCTAGAGTAATTTCTCCATAACTTCCACAAATCTAAATGATTTTTAATGAAACCAATTGAATTATAAATTAGACTCACAGGTATATCATGTACAATGGAGGAGAAGTTGATTCTTGCACAAAAAATGGCCGTACAAGGTCGTGCAACTCAGAAAATGCAGAAAAATAACCAAAAAATTGAATTTTTTATTAATTTCTACACTCCTAAATCATTCCTCCAACTTTCCTCAAGATTTTTGAGGCCAAAAATGACTTTAAATAACCATACCAACCTCTCAAACTGACCTTCTAACTAACTTGACCTTTCATATTCCTTATTTTGCAATTTGTTGCATTTTGCAATATTGTATTGACAACATTTTGTCAATTTTTGCACTTTTTACATTTCAACACAAATGACTCCAAAATACCTATGATTGACTTAAAAAAAACTTAAATAGTTCTATTAGAACCTTTTACAACATTATATCATGATGTTTATACCAAAAGCTTAAAGGTTCCTCTTGGAGGCATATTCTTGCTTGGGTGCTCCTGCACCAATCCTACAAACGACCAAGAGACAACCAAAACAATCCCGTCACGCCTTCTAAGATAAATTTTTTTTTACAAAGCTAAAGAGAGAGTGGTTGAATAGACTCCTATGGTTCCTTTTGTTCCTCTCCTAAGGGAAGAAAAGAAACCTATGGTTGATAAACCCTCTCCTACATGAACACAACTTGAAAATAATACTAAAAGAAACATAAATGCTAGAGACCATAGGCATAGATTTCATGCTCTTGCTTGAAGGTTAAATTAAGAGAATAATAAAGAAAATAAATATCAAAACTTGAATGAAGCAATACACAACGAGTCTCCTTCATTAAAATAGAACGATCGTATATTACAACCACAACAAGAGTTAAACCCTTCTTTGGACATTATCATTCGACCTACCATTGTGATTAAATTAGAAAATGATGATGAGATTACTAAAATGTATGAACAAGGGCATAATGAATTGAATGCATTATTTTCCTCTTCTATGAGCTTAAATGATAATTATCCTAGGAAGAGTGTTGAACTTGGTGATGAACCTAGTTCGGCTATTTCTATTTTCCCTTTGGATAGTTATTTGCCTTTTGTATACAATGAACAAGATTGGGATGCAAATGAACTGTTAATAGGTTGAATCGCATGTTTCGTACTAGTCTTGTCTATATATTTTCTTTCTCATGTATCTCTTATGTGATTACATGTGCATAATGTGATCTCCTCATATTTTTATGTTTCATGTCTCTCTCTCTTTGTGACATTCCTCTATTTGTATCTACATTCTTCTCTATATCATAAACCTTTATCCTTTTCTTTATCTTTTTTTCCTTTTGGGGATGCGTAAGGCGTCGAGACATTTAGGTCTCTTCCATGTTGACCTAAATTTTTTCCTTTTTTTTCAATCTCTTTGTGTCATTCTTCCTATTCCATGAGTATTTGGGGAATGATGACAGTTCCAAGCTCTATAATAACATTGTAGAAAATACATACTGGCCCCAAATCCATGGATCCCTTATGTGATTTTGGGATTTCATTTTGTGGGTAACCCCTTTTCATAACATAGCTTCATTTGGAAACATATGAATTGGCATAGGGATTTCCAAATAAGCTCTCATGTCCTCTTTACTATTAGCATTTATCATTTTATACTTTAAAGTAATTGCTCATAGCATGGTGTTTAGCAATTTCTTTAAAGTGAGGGCATACATTGGCATTATTCAATTACAACTCATGTTTCATTGTGTAGTTTTCTTACTTTGTGTGATGTGTCTTTCTCTTTGTTCTGACATTGGGTGTGATGTCCCTCAAGAGCGTGATTTCTCTTAGCATATTATATTCCTATTCGTGGCTTGATGCGACAAACTGCATCCCCTAAGTTTCTAATCTTCTATTCTTCGATTGGTCCTCTCTTGGAGATATTAGGCACAATGTTCCCTAAGTTAAGACCTTACATGAACTAAGAAAAACATCTTTGAGTGTACCTTACATTTTTTTTCTTTTACAATATCCGTTATATAGCCACCTTGCATAACACACTTGGCTTCCCTATGGAGCCATCATGTTTGCTCATAAGTATCAAGCATACGAAGTTTTGCTTGCCTCATGAATTCTATCATTCATATTGTGTGACACCTTATCAAATTTATCAGGAGGTATAGCTTTGGTATGGTTTGTATGTATGAGAGATGAACTTAGGCATGACTTTCCCATAGCCACTTGCTTATCTGTGTGAGCACATACTAACTATGTGCATATGTGTCTTGTTGGGGACTCACCTAGTGGATAGCCTATGGTTCCACTAGCCCTTGTGAGCATGTGTTTGGTTTGCATAGTGGAGATCATGTTCCACTTATGAACATTTTTTGACAAACAACTTAGATTTGATCCACAATATGTGGGACAAATGATCAAGGCTTGATCAAACCGTTTTGTTTTTGTTTTTCATTCTTCTTTATGTATTTGGTAGTGTATGCTTGTGCCTTGCTGTTTCTCCTTATATTATTCATATTTATGTGCTTTTGTGCCTATGTTAGTTTTCCATAGGATCTTGATCTTGGGAGATTGATCATTCCTCTTGGTCATTTTCATTCTATCTCACTATCATTGGTACACTCAGACCCCTCTTAATGCAATTTTTTCTACTTTAGTGTGAGTTTGAAGCATGTTCCTCCTCTCACTAAAGTGGGGGCTAAATGTAGTGTAGAAAAATGTATCCCTCTACATTTTCACACTTGTTTGGGCCCTCCCTACTAATAGATGGCTTCTTTATGCCTTATTTAATGCATCTTTCTAAGGATAATCTAGAAATATATAATAACCAGTAATAACTTAATGTTTTTTGGTTTGCATGGTATAGATTTAGTGATTTGGGACTCATACGGTACCTTGGGTATATGGGTCCCACCTAAATTTTGGGGCATAAACCTGAATTTGGCATAAAACTCAACATTTCTTGAAATTTGTATTCCAAGCATAGGCTACTAGGACTCATACACCCCAACTAGCATATGAGCCCCAATTAGCTTGGACCTATTTTAAATTCAAATTCTTGGTTGGATTTTATTCTCCTAGATCTGATGTTGGCTTGTAGTGTCGTAATTTCGAGAAATTTGACATAAACAAGTATAAATACAAGATTATTTTACATATTTTCTCCTAGCAAGTTTACAAGTCTCCTAGAAAATTGATGAGAGCCTTCCTATAGAAAATTTATGATTGGAAGAGAATTCAAGATCATTCAAGAGTTGATTATCAAGCATTTTGGAGCTATATTCAAGATTCAAGCATAATGTCAAAGTCATCATGCATCATGTTTGTTTTTGAGCTAACATTTATGATGTAGGTTCTTATGATTCAAGAAATCATTCAAATTAAGATCTAAAACATACAATCAAGAGTCAAGATCTACATTCATGCTAGCCACTACATATAAGATTTTACCCTTTGTTCCAATCTTTTGGTAAGTTGCAACATAACTTATTTTTTCATTCATCATTCCTTCATTCTATTTCTATTCATTTGAAGGTTTGATTACCAAAATGGAGTTTCATGAAGGTAAACTCCTATCTACTAAAAAAACATCTTTCCCTCTCTTTGATGCATGATTTGCAGATCTAGGTTGAAGATCCATTGAAGAGAAATATTGGAGAAGGTTTTCAAAGTTGCAAAGTTTTCAAATATGTCACCTACCTTGCAAGATCAGCGAAAGTCACCTACAAATTGGAATTCAGTGTTTTAAACTTCGAGATTGAAAGGGAGAGAAGCTACAAAAGATCACTAGAGGATTCTAGAGTTTTAGATCAACCCTAATATTGGGAAAAAATCACCACTTGTGGCATATGAGTCCTAGTATACAAGTTTTCAGACTTTCTCTATAGATATTGGTTTAGTAGTTGGAGATTTTGGATTCAACCTGAAACCATAAATTGGGACTAAATCTCCCCTAATAGCATATGAGTCCTAGTGTGCATTAAAAGTTAGATTTTTGGGAGTGTAGACCTTGTTTCAAGCATCTTTAGTTTTCTAGGTGCCTGTCTACCCTTTCTTAGTAAATTATTTTGATTTTTCAGTTTCATATCTTATGTTGCATAATTAGGTTTACATGTCATTTGAATATTATTCTTTCCAAGCCTTTTATTGGTGGTTAATCCCCTTTTGTATTTAATCACACCCAAGGAAACCCTCCTTAACATCTAACCCATGCCTCAATCAATCCAATTGGTTGAGGGATCCTAGTTTCCTTTAATGAAACATAAGTGAAATAGGAGGAGGAACCCTAATTCCCCTTTAGTTCCATCTCTCAAAAGGTGGAGCACTATTTTCAACATTTCAACACCCAATGTTATGCAACAGTTAAGATTCAATCATATGTTTGTTTGGATTTGATTATGTTATTTCCCCTATTATACCACTTTAATATTTACATTTATGCCTTGTAGGATGTTTCAAGAAGATGTGGCATGCCCTCTACATCTAGACCATAAACACCTATCACAAGAGTGGCATCAAGCACAATATGACATAGCATGGCCTCTACATAAAAAATGGATGCTCCTAGTATCACTATTGAAATGGAAATGAATTCCATTGTTAGGAGTACATCAAAAATAAATAATCCATCAAGTTTGCGTTCAGGTAGATTTCCCCCACAAACACTTGAACAAGTTTCCTTTAGGAGTCTTATAGAATCACAATCAAGAATACTAAGGCTCCTACTAGAAACTCTTGAAAATGTTAACATTACAAAAGAAATACTTTAAAAAAATGAGTTATGGGAGAGGACATTGTTGGGAAGTGCAGGGGTTACTTCAGATGAACAGGTAAAATTATCAAGAAATGTTATCTTATTATTCTTTTCTTGTTCACATTTTACTTTTATCATTGTAATAGCATGTTTATTGGTAAAAGCATCATTGATGATTACATGGTTTGTTTGTGATGCTAAAATGTGATTACATTGTTGCTTGATGATATCATCGTAAATACAAGAAATAAATGACAAAGTGGCTAATGTACCTATAGGGGCATCTACTGAAACCCCTAAGACTATAAAATATCCTCAATGAATACAAAAGGAACATAAGAAGTTAAAATCTTGCTAACCTCAGAAGGAAATGTCTTGAAGGATGAAATGGGGTTAAAATTATTTCACTTTATTTTTCATCGTGTAGAACAATTATTTTACAATACTATTCAAATAGATTGGAGGAAGAAAGCTAATGCTAAGAAAGATGAAATCTTTAAAAATGTAATAATAGAATTTGAAAATCCAAGTTTTAATAAGGAAATTATTCTAGATATTGCACGGAAATACATTCACTCTAAACAAGACAATTTAAGGTTGAAACTAACTAAAGACTTGAGATATCAATGTCTAGCTTGGATCATAAGCCAATTTCAAAAGGAAGCTTCAAAGGAGGACCTAAAATATTCTTTACTACATGGTTCCCAAGGCCTTCGACAACATATGCTAGATTGAGGGGAGAAATTAACCATTGGTCATGAATCTAAGGTAAGTTCTTTACATGATGGCCTATAATAAAATTTCATATTTTTCCTTCATTTCCATTGCAAAGAAAATCATACATATATTAATCTAGATAGATACACCTAGAATTATTGTAGTTTCCTTTTTGCATAGAAAAATGAAACAAGCAAAGCTAAAAATGTGATCTAATTTGCTACAAGATTAATAACTATTAGTTTACATTGCAAAAAGCATAGATTTTCATGGTTTATTAAATTATCTACTTTGAAGCAAGAAAATAAGGTCTAATATCTTATTTTAATTAGTTAAATTGTGTTGTGTATAGGAAGCCTAACAATCAAACTCATTAGGTATTGAGCATGAAGAGGAGCTAGAGGAACATGATGAATTTTTTGTTGCACACAATGATTCCAGTTGCTTGAATGAAGAAAAGCAATTAACACTGGAATGCAATTTAATATGCTTGCTGCCTCTTGGATTTATTTTATGATTCATGACTGGGTTGACCATGTGGAAGACACCAAACAAGTGAGATTGTTTTTGTCTCTCTAATTTCTTTTATTTGTTTTGAACTAGTGATATTTTTCTAATGAAGCATATGTATTTGTAGGTAAAACTAACATCCCCAAATGTAGTTGCACAACAATTCCCACTACAGGAATTCACTTTCTTTGAAATCAAAGAAGCTGCTACTAGTTTGTATGATATAAAACAAGGACACCTAAATAAGAAAACTATGTGGTGGTGAGAATTCCCTTTTGAAATTCTCAATATTCATGCTAAGACATGACAATATTCAGAGATATTTAGACCCATTCAAATTTGATGAAATGGTCTTTATAAATTAAATAACTATATGTGATTTGCATGGAGGGATGGGAGTGTAGTTTATGGAAACAATTTTGAGACATCAAAAAAATTAAGAACTTTCAAATATGGCAAGTTGAAATTAGGTGAGGATGGGCTCCTTCTCCACTCAAGTGATGAAATTTATATCTCTAGAGAAGTGTGTAACTCATGGGATGGATTATCAATGCTATAGGCCTTATTCATTAAAGAACACAATTCCATATGTGATTTTCTCATGGAAATTTATTAAATCTTTCTCTTACTTCTTTGGACCCAGTTAGCTTGTTTCTTTACCTTTGTGAAAATTAATTGTTGAATTAGACAGGCCTATTGTAGAACAAAAATGAATAAATTAATTAATAAATGTAGGATCATTATCGTAAAATGGACGATGACAACCTATATTTCCATGCAAGATTATTAACTTCTGCAATCATTGCCAAGATCCATACTAATGATTTTTTTAGTGGCTAATATTCACCAATTGGCTAATAGTTGAAATTTGGGAATCAACAATTGACTAATAGTTTGAGTTGCAATGCAACATGAATCACCACATATTTACAAAGTTTTATTTCAGTCCTATTTAAATCACTAAAGAATTTATTTTATAAAAATAAATTAACTCAAAAAATTTCCACAATATTTGATACATGATTATATTAGATTTGTTTAAATTTTATAAGCTATAGTAGAAATCTATATTAATTCACCAATTGTATATCACAATCATTAGTTACTTTAGGTTCATATTTCCAATCTTTAGTTTGCACCATTGATCTACAATATAATCTAATGACCCTCATTGTATTTTACAAGGTAAAATGCACTCATGATCTATATTGCTCATGGGGCCCAAGATTTCTTTTGTATCATGGATCTTAGAAGATCAACGATCCAAAAGGAATTTTGGGCCCAATGAGAATTATAGATTATGGGTAAATCTTACCTTGTGAAATACAATGAGGTATATTAGATTATATTATAAATCAATGGTGGAAAGTAAATATTATAGTCTACTCTTAACCCATTAATAATTTCCACCCTTGGGTCCCTAATTTTCCACAAGAATTATTTTTTTAGATTGGAAGGTTCAACCATAATAATTAATGATTTTTCCTTTTATTTTCCAAGATTCACCAATATTTTCTATAAAATTTTAGTGATGCAAAGAAATTCACAAATAATATTAATATTCTTTTTGAAAAAAATGAAAGATTCACCAATAGAAATTAATATTTTTTTTCCAAAAAATGAACAATTCGCCAAGATTTTATATCTTTTTCTAAGATGGGTTTCTTAAAGTTATCACTAATCCATACCATTTGTTGGACTATTGAGCACCTTAAAATAGACACACTCCTTGCTGCCATGTGAAAAAATTGGTAAGAGAAGTTCTTCACTAATTTTAACTTTACATATAAGAATAGAATATTGGAGAAAAAATAGATTAAGATCATTAGATTTTTCTATCTTCACATTATAATGTCATGTGCAAGAAATTTTTAAAGCATACTATTCTTATTTTTAATACCAAAAATTAGATTTTTTTTTTTGACTTCACAATATTTACATAGTTTACTCCAAAAAAATGCACCCACAAAAGTAGATTCCATTAATACATATGACTCCATATTGATGATTCTAAAACATACTATAGGAAAAGATCTTTAATCTATATTTTGGATCATACCATGTAAATATCCAATGAAAATAGAAATTTGTATGGCCATATCTTCAAGCTTCCATCTTTGGGATAAATATCATGTCATCATACTTAGTGTTATATGAAATGTGACATGTAAAATATTCTCTCTCTGCTTCTTTTTAAGCAAACAACATTTCTACTTGTTATGGGTTGTGGAAGCTTGATAGCTCTCATAGTCATAGCTTATATGTATCCTTATCATAAGAAATATTTTTTACTTTTGTGAATAGGTATGGACTGCTTGGTAAAATTTTGAAGCATAAGTTTGGTCATATTGGGAGTTCTATATACTAAGTGGCTATGTTGGGATGGCTAAGCCTGAAAATCATGGTGTTCCATACTCTTTGATAGAAGATTTTTTTAGTGTCTATCAAATGCATGGTTTGATGCTAGACATGTTGAACAAGACAACTGAGAGGGGGGTGAATCAGTTGTTAAAAATTTAAACTTTAATTCATTCACTGGAACTAATCCTTAACACTGATTAACATATTAAATAATAAATACTAGTGCAGAAATTGAAAACCATCACACAAACACAATAACACCAGATTTACGTGGAAAAAAAAATAAGGGAAAAATCACGATGAGGATTAACTCACACTATAGAGAATATCAAAATTGATTACAAGAGTCTCACTGCCTAAGAAACAAGGCTCACTGCCAAAACAAGGACTCACTATTCGGAACAAGGACTAACTATCCAGCACTGCTAACAAACTAGAGGGATCACTACCATAGAGATACAAAGTTTTGAACATCCAAAATAATTATAGGGTGGTGAATCAATATTGCATAAAACCACAATAAAATCCATCTAATCATTATCACAATTATGACTAAATCAACAAGAAGAAACATAAAAACAAATCAATTTAACCATACACATGAACACTAGGATTTTTATGTGGAAAACCCAAAAAGGGAAAAAACACATGATGGTTAACTCACAATATATTATATCCAGGTACAAAATATTATAGGTCTCACTGCTAGGACTCACTTCCTGAGTACAAAAGATGGCTAACCACCAAGATACAAAGATACTGGCTCACTGCCAAAAGATTGAACTAATAGAATACACCTTCAATGTGCAAGGTTCAGTTCCAATGAAGCTCAAAATATGAATTACTACCTCAAAAAACATTCAATCAAAAAATCTACACTGATCCACAATTGATAAAGCATCTAGGACCAAATCTTCACATACCCCTTAATCCTTTTCGCACCTCTTCTTTCACATAATTCCATTCTCTCTTCAATAAATCTTATATATACAAGTATATCTTATTTATCAATTAGGTCAACTTAATTAGATTAAAAAAATAATAATTAAAACTCTCTTTGTCGGCACCATATATAATTTAATTTTTTTATCCGTGTAGTGCATTATACCAAGTTGGCTAACATCCATAAAACATAACTAGTCTCCATAATGTATTGCATAGGGTAAGTCGGCCAAGACTAGAACACAATTCTCCAAACCAACAAAAAAACCTCAAATCAAACACCTTTCAGATCTGATAACACATTAATTTTCCATCATACTACCAATATAGAGGCTACCAACAAAACTGCAACATAAAAATGTTCACCTTAAGAAAATGTGGAGTCTCCCACATAGTATGCCAAGCAAGGAACAATACTAGAATACAAATTTGAACTTTTTTAGAGATAAATTTCTACTCACAACCAAATATGTCTCAAGTTCCAGGATATAGCTTTTTGAATGAGTCATGATAACATGGTTAAGGGATTAGATTCATATCAAATCTTGTGGTGAGTTCTAGACTCAAATACCAACACATTGATCCATCACAAAAGACTATTACCGGCAAAGATCAACTTCTGGTAAACCAAGTAGAACTCCCATACAATTATCACCATGTTGAGATCAATCACAAAATAGGAACAACCAACACAAACCATCCATACTTCATTCTCATTTTGTAAGGCTCCATAATCCCAACAATATCCCCCTTTGGCATTGATGGCAACATGCATGATAAATTTTTTTTCCAATATACTACAACTGAATACTATGAATACTCCCCCTATCAAAATTATTCTTCACAATTTGTTTTTTTCCTTTGTTAACCTCTATCTCTTCATTTATCTATCTCTCCATCTCTCTATCTCTCCCCATTTGACATCAATGACAAAGGATGGGGTTCAGTATATATGTATATATGCATCAAAATCTAACCAAAAGGATATGAACACAAAATTGAATTAACCTAAAGAAGAACCTTTGAGACTCTTGAGGATGACCTTTCACAATGATTTTACTTCTTCCCATGAACCTTTTGCACTAATAAGAGTCTTCTGTAATAGCTCAAGTTTAGTTAAGGACTCTATACCATCTGCTAAAGTATTGGGACTAAGATTAATCTTTGATAATTCACTAATACAACCAAGAGTACTAGAAACAAAAGTGTGCCTAAGTTTAATCATGTCTCTGAGTGCCACAAAATTTTTGATAACTTCTGGCCTATGATCTTATAGAGAAAATAAGTTTCCTTGAAGCTGCATAATGCAAGACCACCTCTGATTATCTCTATCTTCAGCTAACCTATATGTATCTGCATGAGTGCTCATCTGAGATTCAATTATCTCATTTATTATGTCTAGTGTACTGACAGACCAATCTAGGAAAAAAGAAAGTAGTTCTTGTACCTCTTCTTCACAAAATTGTACACTCTCCAATTCCTTCATCACTCGACTGTGTGAATTTACACATTTTTCTTTGATATCTTCCAAATTTCCTTCATTAGACCTAATTCCAATAAGTAGTTCAATTCCAAAGATGTAGACCTTTAAAGAATCAATAATGGCTCTGAGATTCTCCACATCAAAAATAAATGAATCAAAATTATCACTAGGAATAACCTTCTGCAATTCTTCCAAAGCTCTTTGAATGTTTATTCTTTCATGCTCATATTGAGCTCTCTCAAACTCACTTCCTTCTACAACTTCTTGCTTAACAACACTCTTCCTTTTCTTCCATGTTCTAGTTACACTACTAGAGGTACCTTCTACATTGAGATTCTTAGGGCTTTCCAAAAGAATTTTAGCATAATAATCAACTTCAGCCTTTGACACTTTATATCTAACTCAGATACCCATACCAACCTTGATTCAATTGCTTCCATGTGACAGAAATATGTAGACACAAGAAAATTGATGCTTCCAGAGTACCTTTCAAAAATGCTTACTAGAATCTTAAACCTTCTACTCATCCTCATCTGAAATGTTCTAAATAAAGTAGCAAGGGAAGTCTCTTGTGCATTTTAGCTACCAAGATTTATCATGAAGTTCTTGATTTGATGGGAAATAGGCTCTATATTTGACCATCTATCCTTCTTTTTACTAGTAATTCTCTCAAAAAGTAAGAGTAAATATATAACCAAATTTTCATACCAGAATATATTCTTCTTACTCTTCTTGATTTCCTTTAAATTATTCAAAAGATGTATACAAAGTAGTTCACACAAGTCATAATCCATACCTATTTTAAGCATATCAATAGTAGTATGTATAACAACAGTAGAAACTATAAGGTCATTGCTAGGGATACAAACTTTGTGACCAATGACCATAGCACCATACCTTATTACCGGATCCACAATTTATATCAAATCAATCTCTTTCCCTTCAAGATTCACACCAGTAACCTCAATTATCTCTTGCTCATCCATTTCCTTCTATTTGGGAACTGGTCTAGAGGAACACAAAATAGTTGCATCTCTAATAGCATCTCTGGTAATCAAATGTGCCTCATCAGTCCACAAAGATTCATCACGAATTATGATCAACATTATTCAAATATACTTCTTTTCAAATTCAAACAAAGCCTGAATTTCCTCCAAACATCCAACTTTTTCTCAAATAACACTCTGTAGGCATCATGGTTCTCTTCCAATTCACTCTTCCATTCAATGCTCAACTGAACTGACGACATTTCTTCTATCTTACTATAAACAAACACATAGATATCCTCTATGGGAAAAAATCTCAGAGTGATGTGAGAGAATGCACCAACATAATCTTATAGCACATTCCTCAAATATCTCTTCAAATTAACCTACACTTTATCCACACTATTCACAACCTTTGAATTATCCATAGCAATAAAAATGAAGGATTGTGGAAACAAGAATACCTCTATAAATGACAACAAGAAATGTATAGATATCCTACTTCTGGAGCTCACTTTGAATCCACTTGATCTCTTATTCAAACCTTGCAACTCCAAATTGCTCTCTAAGCTTCCTTTGCATGCTTCTCCAAAAATACATGTCACTTTAATTATCTATATTTATTCCTTTCATTCTAAATGATTTTGTAATAAATGCTTCAACTTGTAGGTAGATTACCTTGAAAATTATGTATGCCTCCATTCTTTCAAATTCTATAGACTTCATTCTTCACACATGCAATTGAAAAAATTATTTAACTTCGTTGCCACATTAAATATACTTCTATCATGATGTGACATAAGTATCGATGAGGGGTTTTATTAGATTTTGTAATAATTGCTCCCCCTTAGCCACTGCTTGACTTAAAAATTGACGGGAGTATCTGCACCGGAGGTCGACACATATAAGACTGGTGATTTTGATTGAATTATCCTTCCTTTCTCCAAATCTCTTTCATTTCCTTTCTTGATTCTTCCAGATCAATGATTTGATCATTCTTCTTCACCAGATATTTTTTTTTCTTCTTTCACAATTATTACTAGGGTATTCTGGATTGTTACACTTACAACAAATAACATTCTTCTTTCCATTTTTTATTTATTCAACTTATCTTCACATAGACTAACTTTATATCCAATCTTCTTGCACTTAAGACATTTTTCAGAGAATGATAAAGAATCATTCATTTTAATTTTGTAGTCCTTTGCCTTATGACCAAATTTATTTCAAGAATAACAAACACCTTTGAAAGGTAAATACCTTTTAGCATTAGGTTGTTTGACAAGATTTTTTCCAAAGTTCCTTCTTAGATCCTTGATTTTTCCATATTTGCACCAAGTCTTCTTACTAGTAGATTCCTTTTCTTTTGAACTTTGACCTTCCTCAAACCCTAAACCACTCTTATCTATTACTAGTATCTGAGAAGTAATCAACTCATCAAGAATTGTTGAGCTTATCTTAATTTTTTCTTCAAAACTTATTGCCTTTTCCAGATCAGATCTCAAGGTTTCTACTTCTTCCTCAAGCTTTATGCATTCATCCATCTTCCTTTGAATTTCAATTTCCTAACATTCTTTAGTTCTTTTCTTCTCATCCAATTGTTGTAGCAGGTTAGAGATAATTTCATCTACCTTAACCAATACATCACATGCTTCAACACTTCTACATTGCATATTTTCAATATACATATTCTCTTTTATCAACTTGTCCTTCATATCTTCTATTTCTTCTAAATATCCAATAAAGACCACTTCTAGAGGAAAAAAATTCTTATACTCAAATTATGGGACCTTCCTCAAGCTGTTAGGGTTCTTCTGAGGAACCAAGCTCTGATACCAATTGTTGAACATCCAAAATAATGAGAGGGTGAGTGAATGAGTATTTCATAAAACCACAATAAATCCATCTAATCATTATCACAATTCTGATTGCATCAACAAGAAAGAACATAAAAAAAAAATCAATGCAACCATACACATGAACACCATAATTTTTACATGGAAAACCCAAAAAGGGAAAAACCACGATGAGGGTTAACTCACAATAAATTATATCCAGATACAAAATATTATAGGGCTCATTGCTAGGACTCACTATCCTTACAAAGGCTCATTTCTTAAGTACAAAAGATGGCTAACCACCAAGATACAAAGATAGTGGCTCACTACCAAAAGATTGAACTGATAGAATACAACTTCAATGTGCAAGGTTAGTTCCAATGAAGCTCAAAATATGAAGTACTTCCTCACACAAAAATTGCTCAGAAAATCTTCACTAATCCACAACTAATAAAACATTTAAGCTTAGATATTCACATACCCCTTAATCCTTTTCACACCTCTTCTTTTGCATACTTCCATTCTCTCTTCAAGGAATCTTATATATACAAGTATATCTTATTCATCAATTTGGTTGGCCTAATTATATGAAAACAAAATAATCAAAACTCTCATTTTTGACACCATTTATAATTTAAACATTTTATCCATGTAGTGCATTATACCAAGTCGACTAACATCCATAAAACATAACTAGTCTCTATAATGTATTGCATATGCTAATTCTCCCAAGACTAGAACAAAATTCTCAAAATGAACAAATAAAACCCAAATAAAACACCTTCCAAATCTGAGAACACATTAATTTTCCATCATACTACTAACATAGAGACTACCAACAAAACAACAACATAAGAATGTTCACCTTAAGAAAATGTAGAGTCTCCCACACAGTATGCCAAGAAAGGAACAATAGTAGAATATAGAGTTGAACTCTATCAGGGATAAATTTCTACTCACCACCAAAAACATCTCAAGATTGAGGATATTACTATCTAAATGAGTCATGATAACATGGTTAAGAGCTTAGAGTCATATCAGATCTTGCAGTGAATTCCAGACTCAAACACCAACACACTAATTCATCACAAAAGAGTATTATAGGAAAATAATAGCTTCCGGTAAGCCAAGTAGACTTCCCACATAGTTATCACCATGTTGACATCAATGAAAACATAGGAAAAACCAACAAAAACCATCCATACTTCATGCTCATGTTGCAAGGCTCCATAATCCCAACACAAAGAAGATAAAGAAGACAATTTACATAGAGAAGACAATCTCATTGCAACAAAGGAATCCACCATAAGTCACTCAATCCAATTGTAGACATGCATAAATGATAGAGTGCACCTTTAGCTCCCTACTTCTAGAAATTCAACATTTAGGCTTCACATTGCTATGCCATACTTTCATTATACACACACACTAATTCACACTTATCTCTATTCTGTTTGTGCTCTTGTCTTTATTTCCTTTTTTCTCACTCTTCTTCCCTAACTCATTTTGTATTTATACCATCTTCAACTTTGAAACATATCCAAAGTTGACCATCTAAATTAAAATTCAAATTAGGTCGGTGTCAAACATCCTAGGGTGGAATTAGAATGAAGGAGACCCAAACACATGTTTCATAAGGACCCAAAAAGATCCAACACGCTTTATCAACTCTAAAGGTAGTATTCCACACAAGGTTAGTGAAAACAATGTAAAACACATAGAAAAATTAAGCACAAACCTTCTAGATACAAAAATTATCTTCAATAAAATCAAAATAACTCAACTCTTGAATTGCAAGTCGTAAGACTTTAACAAAGAGAAATCTAGGCCAACAATATATCTCCCAAACCTCAACTATAAATACAAAAAACCACAGTTCAAAACTAGTGAATACAACTCAAACTATACAATGAATCACTAGCCAAAAATTTGGATATAGCAACTTCCAAAAACCATGATCAACATATATGAACTAGAAAAACATAGGAGAAAATCCCAAACCAAAATCTAGAGCAATCACTGAACATCTGCGACATATCTTCATTACAATTTTATCAATATCCTTGACATATGCAGCCAATGACCTATATCCATGACACTAATGACAATAGAAATCAATTGATAACCAATTGACCAGTTGACATCAATGACAACACCTTCATTCTTACAAAAATCTCCCTGTTTGTCATTGATGGAAACACATGATGTGAAAAATGATCAAAGACACCATACTAGCTCTAAATACACTTCTCAAGATTTTTCTTTCTATTCCTTTCTTTTCCTCCTCTTTAGTAGACAGTCTTTTATATTCTTCCTCTTCTTTTTAGATTCCTCTCATTTTCACATGCTTCCTCTCCTTTTCACATGCTTCCTATCCTTTTTCACATGCTTCCACTCCCCATTTGACATCAATGGAAAAGGAAAAATATATTTTACATTGATTTCTCCTTTGACATAGAAAACAAAATACTCACAATGACAACACCTAACACTACCTACTCCCCCTGAGAGGTAGCCACTAAAACATCAGTCCAAAAGAAAGATAGATCGATAGATCAATCAGATTGATGCATCTCCATATGCATCTAGTTCAAGAAAGGAGGGGTAATGACCCCTAACTTCTTCTAGAGATACTCAAAAGTATCTTTAGGAAAATACTTCGTAAACATATCAGCAACCTAATCCTTCATCAAAACATACTCAAGCTTTACTTCATTCTCCATGAACTTCTCTCTCAAGAAATGATACCTGATAGATATATGCTTCATCCTTGAGTGCATCATAAGATTCTTTGAAATGTTAATTTCATGTGTATTATCATAGAAGATAGAAATAGGATTATCATACACCACTGCAATATCTTTCAATGTATGTTTCATCCATCGAACTTGTGTACATTAGGATGAAATAGTAATATACTCAGCTTCAACAATAGACAAGGAGATTGAATCTAGATTTTTACTCAACCATGCCACCAATCTGTAACCAAGAAAGAATGCACCGCCACTTGTACTCTTTTTGTCATCTACACATCCAACCCAATCTGCATTTGTATAAGCACTTTTAGTAATGTTAGTATCTCTAGGGTACCATAATCCATAATATAGAGTGTCATTCAAATATCTGAATGTTCTTTTAATAGTAGCAACATGTTTTTCTTTAGGATCCTCCCTAAATCTATCCACAAGATAGACAACATGCATAATATCTGGTCTAGTAGTAGTCAAATACAATAGTCCACCAATCATAGATCTATGCTTGCTCTGATTGGCCTTAGGTGAATCATCTTCTTTAACCAATTTGTAACCAACCACGATAGGAGTACATACCGGTTTGAAACCATCCATCCAAAACTTCTTGAACATCTCTTTCACATACTTAGACTATGAAATAAAAATTATTTTCTCTATTTGATTAATCTATAGCCAAAGAAAGAAATTCATTTCTCCAAACATAGACATTTCGAATTATTTTTTCATTTCTTCTGCAAGCATCTTGCACATATTTTCATTTCCTCCAGAGATAATTTCATCAATGTATATACAACTACAATCAAGATTTTATCATTTTCAATATTAATTTATACATATTATAATTTTTTGTACCTTTGTTGAATCCTTGCTGAATCAAATACTCATCTAACCTCACATACCAAGCTCTAGGGGCTTGCTTCAGTCTATATAATCTTTCTTCAATCTGCACACCATATCTGTTTGTTCCATTTAGACCTCTTCTTCTATCTCACCATTCAAAAATACTGACTTGAAATTGGGTATGTCCAGGATCATGATGGGCCAAAAAGTGGCGATATGATGGGTATGTGGTTGACGATTTTTTTTTAACAAAAAATTGATGGAACAAATTTTTTTTTTAAAGGAGATTCTCAACTTTCCACCAATATAAATTATGCTTTAATTTGAATTTAATAAATAATTATTATTCATTTTCTATTTGAATTATGACTAAAGTCTTGATTAATAGGCTGATTGAAAAACATCTATAGCTTTCAAAATTATCACAGTTTTTGAATATGAAACATGTGTCACATTTATGCTTTGCATACTATAGGATTAAAAAAATTGAATTTCATGAAGTTTTGACCAAGTTAAGGTGGTCGGACATACATATTTTTAAAATTTGTAATAAAAATTCATAATTAATTATTTACTTGGAAAAAACTACAAAAAAATATGCATCACATTGAGACATGAGTCCTCTACTTATATCTAAAATATTATAAAAAAATAGTATCATTTTATTGTGGTTAGGGTGGTTAGACAGACACCTCTGCTTATTTTTTCCCTGAAATTTAAGTACTTGCATTGAAATTTCAAAATTTCACCAAATAATTAAAAAATAAATAAAGCTAGTAGTTTAGAAACTACATTCAATTTGATACAGATTCTATTCTTACATATTTTTGAAATAATATAGTTAACTTATTCAAATTTTTACGTCAAGTTGCCTAACTCTAATTTTTCTGAATTTTCATCACCACTTAAGGTCCTATTTTTTCCATGATGATCTTGCACATACCCAATCCATTTGATAGACCTTGAAATATTTATGAGGAACAAATTCTAAGAAAATACTTATAGTTTCCACTCTTGCTACCAGAACAAAATTTTCTTGAAAATATATTCCTTCCACTTGTGAGTAAACTTTACACAGAAGCCTTTTTTTTCTAACCACTTCTCTATTCCCATTCAACCTATTTTTGAATACCTACTTCGATCCAATAATTTTTTTATTTGTTGGTCTTTAGACCAATTCCCAAGTTTGATTCTTCTCAATCTACATAAGTTATTCTTCGATGGCTTCCATCCGATTTTCATCTTTACATGCTTCACTTACAATCCTTGGTTCAATCTCAAAAAATAAACACAAATTAACTTCAATAGTAACTCTGCTTCTAGTTAATACTCCTTTAGTCTTATCTCCAACAATCTGACTTTCTGAATGATTCCTCTACACATATCTAGGCTTCTTAGGTGACACCATCATAGCATATTCTTCTCTTTCATTATGTTCATTCTACTTGTCTTGCTCATCCTTTTCCTATTCTTCCACAATCTCTTCAATTCTTACACAATCAGGTTCATCAAATACATACCCATCAATGTCAATTGAATTCTTCACTATCTCATCAACCTTGAAATTTGCACTTTCTACAATCTTTCTCAGTATTTTATTGAAACATTTGTATGCTTTTTCTTTAGTAGAATATCCAAGAAAAATTCCTTCATAACTTCTTGCATCAAACTTACCTAAAGTTTCTTCATCTCTTCTAATATAACATTTGCTTCCAAATACCTTGAAATACTTAACAGTAGGAATTCTTCCAAACCATAGCTCATAGGGGGTCTTTGTACTATTTTCTATTTTTTGAAATTGACTGAATACATAAACAACAGTATGAATAACTTTTCTCTAGTAAACTTATGGTAAATCAGCCTTAGTAATCATTCATCTAGTAGCCTCTTGAACTATTCTACTTTTCCTTTCAACAAATCCATTTTGCTATGGATTTCTTAGAGAAAATAATAATCTTATTGTTCCATTCACTTCATAAAACATATTAAACTCATGGGAGGTGAATTATCCACCTTTGTCAGACCTTAAGCATTTTATCTTCAAGTTTAATTCATTTTCAACCATAGATTTGAATTTTTTGAATATATCTAATGCATCTGATTTCTCTCTAAGAAATGTAACCAAATGTATATCTAGAATAATCATCAATCAAAAGTATAAAGTAACATTTATCTTGTAGAATTCTCACTCTTGTAGGACCATACAGATCTATATGAGTTAAATCTAGTAGACTAGTATAGACTATTCCTTTGATCTACATAATGAATTTTTTCTTGCTTTCCAAACTGACAATTCATGTAGATAGCATTAATAGGCTTTGTAATCCTTTGTAAATCTCTCACAACCTGAATTGCACTAATGCTTTCCAAGTTATCAAAATTCATGTGACATATTCTCCTATTCCATAACCAACTATCATTAATCTGAGTCATAAAGAATTTTCCATCAACACCTTTAATTTGATAGATATTTCCTTCATATCTTTTGCCTACAACAATCAATGTTTAGGATCCTTTATGGATCTCACATCTTTCATCCTTAAAAAAAAATCATATCCTTTACTGCATATCTAACCAACACCCTAAAAATTTTATGCCTTAAACCCTTGACATAGTAGACGTCATCAATATTATTCTTTCCATCAAAACTTACTAAACCCATCCCACAAATTTTAGCACCAGTATCATCTCCAAACATAACCAAGCCTCCATCATTTTTATCAAGTTTAAAAAACTTACTTTTGTCACTAGTCATGTGATGTGAACAACCACTATCAACAACCCAATAGTTTTTTTCTTGTCTAGCATGTAGGGAAGAGATAACAATACCTTCATTTTTCTCCTTCTTTGGAGGGCTTTCCTTCACCTATTTTTCAGAATTAGCAGAAGTAGGTTCATCCTTTATAGCTAGGAACAAGAATTCATTGTCATCAGGATCTTCATACTCAGAATATTCATCAGATATACTAGCATCTTCATTCACATAATATGATCTATTAATCTTCTTTCCTTTCTTTTCTTTCTCGTATCTTTGTTTATTCCTCTTAGCTCTTTTTAGACACTTTGCAACATAGTGATCTATTTCTTCACAAATAAAGCATTTAAAGGATAACTTACCTTCATACTTACCAGATCCTTTCCTCATCCTTCTCACAAAGTTAGTCTCTATTTCATCAAAATTTTCTTCATCTAGATTTTCAAAATTTGTAGCCTTAAAAATAGTTTTTGATTTACATCCATTCCTTAGACTCAGCTTCCTCATCTCATAAGATGTTAGAAATCCCAACAACATATCTTTAATGCAGGTCTTATAATCTATACTATATTTAATAGCACACACCTTCTCACTGTAAGCATCAGGGAGAGTTCTAAGAATCTTCTTTACAATTTTGGTTTCATCTACAATAGCACCAAGTCCTCACATTCTAGCCACTATCTCATCCAATCTCTATACATAGTCTTTAACATTCTCATCTTTAGACATGTGTAGAAGTTCAAACTGTCTCCAAATTCTATAATTTTTCCTCTTTAACTCTTTCATCACCTCCATGCACCCTTTCCAAAGCATCCCAGACTTCCTTAGTGGTTTTTCAAATTTTGAACCTTAATCAACTCGAAATGTACTAGACTGTTCTTAAAAATGTACTTTTCCTTATTGTTCGCTTCATGTTCTTTGATTTTATCAGTCGTACTTGGACCATTTGTAGGATGAGTGTAAGGATTCTTGTAAGCTTTCTCCACATTTTATTCGCAATATTCCATATATTCTTCCATCAATATTTTATAGATAGCTTAGTTAGTTCCATCGAACCTCAGAAATCATAAGTCATTTTGCTAGCCATCTTAGACCTTCCTCGAGCAGTTAAGATCTTCACTAAGGAACCAAGATTAGATACCAATTATTGAACAAGACAACTAAGAGGGGTGGTGAATCAGTTGTTAGAGATTTAAACTTTAATTCATTCATCGAAACTAATTCGTACTTCTTAATAGATTAAACAATAAATACTAGTGCAAAAACTGAAAAACCATCACACAAACACAATAACACTAGATTTACATGGAAAACCCAATAAGGGAAAAACCACAATGAGGATTAACTCATATTATAGAGAATAGGGTGATCCCACAAAGCTGGTTTACAATTTTTGGGAGATTTTGATTTTTGCTGAAATCACATATTCTTAGAAAATATAATGATTTAATCCTTAAAAAGTTTCATTTAAAGAATTCCAATTGAAGAGGGTTTGATCAAATTACCTTAAATCAAACCCCCTTGGATAAAACCTTGCTATTTTTAAACCATACCTATAACGGAGTCTCCTTTAAACCTATTAAAATGCTAATTAAAAACCACTTTTGATTTACCTTTTGGGGGATCAAATAAATTCATTCAAAATTTATTTTTTGTAAGTATGTAGTCCTTATTATAATCTTCCCAAAAATTATAATTTTAAATAAATTTAATATTATTATTATATTTATTTTTTATTTCTTGTGAATGCAGGTTTTTCACTGAAAAATCAAGCTCTTTGTTCTACACATGTGGAAAAATAGAAGGTTACCAATTTTTTTTGAAAAATGTGAGTGCACTAGATATTGAAGTCCTTGACACAACAAAAAAAATTGAATTTTGATACATACAAAAAAAAAATGTTATATAGTCTACCTATGTTTGAATTTTAATTGGTTTAACTTCGAAACTTGATTAAGGAAAAATATTAAATAAAACACTATGAAACCAATTGGAAGCACTAGATATTATAGTTACAAATCTAAATTCGAAAAAATTAGAATTTTATCCTTCATGGAAAAAATTTATGTGTTATACGGTGAGCATCACTCCTTAAAAATGGTGTTTACTAAAAAAAAAAAGTTTTCGAAGGAGATGGAAAAAGAAGTGAAATCTAATTCCCAAAATTTTGAAAAAAAATATATTTAGAATCTACAGAAAAAATGCCACAAATAATTATTTTGCATCATCTTCAAATTCCTCATGGTTTAGTTAGAAAAAATCAGTTCAGTGTCCACCTTGGCCAATAATAGTATACCAATATTGTGGGATCACCCAGTATCAAAACTGATTACAAGAGGCTCACTTCTTGAGAAACAAGGATCACTACCAAAACAAGGACTCCCTATCTATAACAAGGACTCACTATCCAATAGGGAAAACAACCTGGAGGGCTCACTAACACATAGATATAATGAAGATAAAGAAGACTTGTTACAAAGAGAAGAAAATCTCAATGCAACAAAGGAATCCACCACAATTCGCTCAATTCACTACTTTTAGAAAATCAACATTTAGGATTTACATTTATCTTCTATACTCACATCAAACACACACACTGATTCACACTTATCTCTATTCTCTTTGCGCTCTTTTCTTTATTTTCTTTGTTCTCACTCTTGTTCCCTAACTCATTCTACATTTATACCATCTTCAACTTTGAAACATATCCAAAGTCAACTAGCTAAATTATAATTCAAATTAGGTCAGTGCCAAACATCCTAGGGTAGAATTAGAATGAGGGTGACCCAAATACATGCTTCATAAGGACCCAAATAGATCCAACATGCTTCATCAAGTCCAAAGGTAGTATTCCACACAAGGCCAAAAAAACTAGTGTAAAAAACATAGGACAATTAAGCATGAACCTCCTAGATACCTAAATTATCTTCAATACAATAAAAAAACTCAAATCTAGAATTGCAAGTCGTAAGACTTTAACAAAGATAAATCCAAACCAACAATATTTCTCCCAAACCTCAACTAGAAATACAAAAAACCATAGTTCACAACTAGTGAACATAAGTCACTTTGTACAATGAATCAATAGTCAAAAATCTAAATATAGAAACTTCCAACAACCGGGATCAACATATCTGAACCACACAAACATAGGAGCAAATCCTGGAGAAAAATACAGAGCAATCACTGAACATCTATAACATATCTTTATTAGAATTTTCTAAATATCCTCGACATATACAACCAGTGACTTGCATCCATGACACTAATGACAACAACAATCAGGTGATAACCAATGGAAAAGTTGACATCAATGACAACAACTTCATTCTTTCCATTCTTGCAACAAGACATCCTAGTGAGAGACATTCAATAACTTCAATCAGAAATAAAACTCCTCTAGTATTAGAAGAGTGAGTTTCCATTTGGTTTTCTATCTTTAATCATTATTTTCATTTGAGATTATCTCACTTGCCTTATTCATTGTCTAGTCAATTGAAAAACATTTAGTGGGTATCAATGAATTTACCTTATTCAAATAAGTTGTATTATTTTAATGAATTTAGATCTATAAGTTGAGTTGTGATGGCCTTTTGTTTGATGTTATTTCATTACATATGACCTTTTTTGTGCTTTGCAACCACATAATCAATAGAAACAATAACAATCCATGATTAGTGAGCCGTAGAAAAATGGACCCTTGTCATTTTCATGGCCTTTTATGTCTTGTTTCATGGTGTTGGATATATATTTCTCTATTTCTATGATGTATCATGGCTTGAACATGCTTATTTAGGTACTAAAACTCAAAGAAAAATGTCTTGTGAAGGTGTTGTGAAGTGTTGTAAGACATTTCTACATCTTGTGAAGGTGTTGTGAAGTGTTGTAAGACATTTCTACATTCTTCTAGACTTTATTTAATAAAAGTCACCTAAAAATCACCCTTTTATACATCAACAAGTCCTATATTGAGGTGTTGTAAAGTCTTGTGACAAGCCTTCATGCTTTTCTAGGCACAATCTCCTTATTTACACCTTTCTCATGCTTTATTTTGTCTCTTTATACCCTCATATGCTTAATTAAGTGTATTTTTGCATATTATCCTGACAAACAATATTAAATACAACACTATTTCTAACATTTGTTTTTAGGTCCTAGGTGGGACCCATTCACCATGGGTGGCGAATGAGTCCCCCTTGGCCCCAAATTCAAAATATTTCAAATTTCCTTTCGGAATTTTATTCAAAATTACTTGATGTCGGCCTGTGATGAGGTATGAATGGATAGTAAGGCACAAGAATTATATAAATAAGTGTTTTTCATCTCATTTTAGACCCCTAATTCATCAAATTCACTTATCCACATATACATTCAAGCATTCAAGCATTCTACATCATCAATTGAAGCAATTATTGAAGCACTTTGAAGTAGCCATTGACATTACTTTAGACTTATGAGTACGAGGATTTGGTGAGTTAATAGCATTTACATGTTGGTCATTTATCATTTCCTTTGCATTTTATTTATTTCTATTGGGTTTGATTACCAAAGTGAGGTTTGACCAAGCTAAACCCCTATTTGCTAACCCTCCAACATTTTTCCCCTTTGCATTTGTCTTTGCAACCTTTGTTTTGTAGATTTGACAGGTTTAAAGGTGTTGAAAAGTGGAATCAAGTCAACATATCACTATTTCAATATTATTGAGTGTTTTCTATCTGTATCCCGCAGAACTAACTCCGATAACCCGACATTTAGACATTCCCAAATATGGTGTTGCAGAGTTGTTGTCAGATTTTCCAAAAATATAGGAGTGGATTGATTCACCACCCTTGGAAAATGAGTCCCACCTAAGTTCTGAAATTTTGTATTTTGTTAGATCTTAGATCCCAACTATCAGAAATCAGTTCCCAACACTTTTTCATCTGTAGGAGGACTAATTCGCCACCTTGGGAAAATGAGTCCCACTGTGAAAAACCAATAAAATTCATCAGCATTCTAGACAATTTGAATAACTCACATTTCATCCAGGTGCACTCTAATTTCATCCATCTCTTTATGTTCTGCATATTTCTTTCAATTTCTCCATTTTCATAGTAGTTTGCATATCACAATTTGTTTTCAAACATAGCTTAAATTGCACTTTTGCATTCATTCCAGTTCATTTCAATTAGTCAATTGCATTTAGTTAAGTTCATTCACATCATATCACATTTCATACATCCTAATTTGAGTGTTACATAAGCATTTTGGGACCTAAATCTCTCTCTTTCTAGGTAGAAAATCTTAGGAAGAGAGCAAGCATTCATGGTTCCCAAAGTCTATGTCACATTTTGGTGAACCCAACTTTTGAATACTTTAAAACTTCTGATTGAATTTCAGATCTTGCATCCTATTTTCATTTGTATTAGCATTCAATTAGGAAATTGATTTGTTATTGCATTCTAGGATCTTACATTTTGAATTAGTGAAACATTCATTTAGTTTTCAATTTTGCATTCAAATTCATTGAAAAAACCAAAAATCTGCATTTTGCATTTGTTATTGCATTCTGCATTTGTTATTGCATTTTGTAAAAAATTGAAATCATTCTCGAAATTCTGAAAAACAAAAATAAATTGCATCTTGGGACTCATTTTCCACCTAGGGAGAATCAATCCCTCTGCATTTCTAAAATAGCATTTCTATAATCTCTTTGGAATTTTTCTACATTACACTTTTCTATTCTTGCATCCTATTTTTAGTTATAGATTCTTTGTTTTTCCTCATTTATTGCATCTTTTTTTCTTGGCATCATGGCATTTTCTTTCAACAAGTTTTGGAATTGCCTAAAATCATTGGTAGACATGTCCAATTGTACCTTTTTCTATGACCTTAATGACATTTTACACTCTCATGCTCCTTTAACTCCTCATGATTTTCCCCCTCATGATGTAGACATCATTGGAGAAGATGATGTTAGCATGGATAAGTTCTAAAATTATTGCCTTGAAAAGCTAGAAGCAAATGCAACCTTTTATCCCTCTATGAGATCACAAGACCTTCCCACTGTTGCACCTCCTAATCACTTTGCTTATTTACATCCTGAACTCAACATAAGATCTAAGGTTCCTCCATCAAGCGGACCTAGTTCCTCTCAACCACCACAATCCCAACCATTCTATGAGAACAAAGTCACAAAAAATCCTATCAACCTTGAAGAAACATATGGTAGAGGATTCACTATATTAAGTAAACAAGGTTGTGACATAGAACATGAACATGAAATTCATCAACTTCTTGAACAAAAATCAACTGAATCACATACAACGGGACTAGGATATCAAGATCCTTCTCATCCCGACAGACATCCTCTTCAATCTAGGAGAATTCAGGATACTAGTACAGTGGTCTTGAGTCCTCTTCCTAACTTGAACATTCTCCTTCCCCACGAACAAACATTCTCTCCTTCTAATGACAATAATGTTTGGATCCCTAAGGGTCTCCTTCCTCCTTCTATGCATGAAAAAGTAGAACCTAGTAAATGAAAACAACCATACAAATTGTAGAAGATAAAGTTTCCTACACATCCTCCACCTGAATGTGAAAGGAGGCTTCAATTTATTTTAAATAAAAGTCTTATACTCTTACCACCTTCAAATAGGTTGGTCATTCGTTCTGATGCTTCTCATATACCATATTTCAAATATCATCATATCCTTGGACATCAAACTAAAGAATGTCAAACATTGAAGGACATACTAAATAAGTATCACTTCACTGATACCAACTGTTTCCCCACCATACCTTAAACCAATCTAAACCCCTTTGTCATGCTATAGTTGTAGAGTTTCCTATTCTCATTATTGCATGACCCTTTCCCATCACCCATCTTAGCTAATTCTTTCCTTTCCACTTTGTAGGGGGCAAGCCTTTGTTAGCCTTGTCCTTGTAATGCATTTGTTTTTGTCTCTTAACCTTGTTATTCCTTTTCCGCTTATTCATCCAAGATTGAGAAACCAATAACCTAGTTAACAGTTGACTTACATTTGTATTAGTTATCCTTCATTTTCTTTTCATGTGCATATCGTGTTCCTCCGTATCCCCTATTTGATATTCCCTCTCCTTGTATAGTTCTTTTATTTGTATCTCTCTTCTTCTATATGTCGTACCTTTTCCTTTCATTTTTGTTTTGTGTTTTCCTTTTGGGGACGACACAAAGCGTAGAGATTCCCTATGTCTCTTCCATGTTGACCCAAATGGTTCCTTTTTTTTTCTTTTTTCTTCTATCTTTTCTTGTGTTTTCCTTTTGGGGATGATGCAAGGCATTGAGACCGAAATGTCTCCTTCATGTTGACCCAAAATATTTCTCATTTTCCTTTTCTTTCTTTTCACTTCTGTTTTCCTTTTGGGGACGATGCAAAGCGTCGAGACCACAATGTGTCTTCCATGTTGACTTGAAATGGACTTTCTTTTCCTTTCTTTTCACTCTCTTCATGTCATTCTTCCAGTTCTATATGTATTTGGGGGATGATGAAAATTCCATGCTCTTTCATAAAAACATTGCAGCAACTAGCATACTCATCGCAAATCCATAGATCCCTTATGTGTTTGGTGTGCTTTATTTTCTAGGGGGAAAATCCCTTTCTTTTTTTTTTCTTTTTTTTCCTTGACATGATGTAGCTTACCTTTGAAACATATGACTTGGTATAGAGCTTTTTAGGTTGGCTCTCCTATCTTGTTTTCTTTTTGCATTTTCTTTTCTTCTCTACTTTCAACTAATTGCTCACAAACAAGTGTGTAGCAATTCCTTTTAAGTGGGGAGCATGCATTACCATTATTTCATTGTGTATTCATTCTTCTTAGTGTAGCCTTGTCATTTGCGTGATGAGTTTGTCACTTTGTGGATGACATTAGGTGTGATGTCCTTTATAAGCGTGATCTATCTCAACATATTACATTCCTCTTTGTGGTTTGATGCAACTCACTGCATCCCCTAAGTTGTGAATATACTATTATTTGATTGGTCCTCTCTTGGATACATTAGACACAATGTTCCCTAAGTGATTGATCCTACACAAAGCTAAACAAGACTCCTTTGAACAATCTTTAACATTACATTATTGCATTCTCATTCAACCACCTTGCATAACACAGCTTGTATGCCTGTGGAGTTGTCTTATTTGTTTGACCACATTGTATAACACAACTTGCATGCCTATGGTTCCATCCTATTTTTCTTCTCATGAAGTTTAAAATAACATTTTGTTTGGCTTTGTGGTGCCTTGTTAAAGTTATCAAGTGATATAACTTTAGCATGGTTGAGAAGGAATCCCAACTAGCAGCATGACTTTTCCCCATAGCCACTTTTGTGTTTGTGATTGCATACCAAATAGTGTATGTATCTTACTCTTTGGGCTTTCTCACTCTACGGACAATGAGTTTCGTGGCCCCAGAGTGAGTACACATTCTCTTTTTCAAAACAATCATCCTAGATCTCTTTTCATAACTAGTTGGATTGATGATCAAGGCCTCATTCAATTCATCTCAAAATTTGTGTGTTCCTTTTTCCTTATGCTTAGTTTGCCATGGGATATTTGTCCTCAAGCCTTGATCATCCCTCTTGATCATTGTATTCCATCTTGCTAGTGTAAGTGCATTTTCACCCTCCCCTCGATGTTCATGCCTACTTTAGTATGAATTTGAAGCTGGTTCATCCTCTCACTAAAGTGGGGGCTAAATGTGTCATATAAAAATGGCCTCTTGTCATTTTCATGGCCTTTTAGGTCTTGTTTCATGGTGTTGGATCTATGTTGCTCTAATTCTATGATGTATCATGGCTTGAACATGCTTATTTAGGTACTAAAACTCAAAGAACAATGTCTTGTCAAGGTGTTGTGAAGTGTTGTAAGACATTTCTACATTCTTCTAGAATCTATTTAATGTAATTCACCTAAAAATTGCCCTTTTACACATCAACACGTCCTATATTGAAGTGTTGTAAAGTATTTTAACAAGCCTTCAAACTTTTCTAGGCACAATCTCCTTATTTACACCTTTCTCATTCTTTATTTTATCTCTTTATGCCCTCATATGCTTAATTAAGTGTATTTTTGCATATTACCCTAACAAACAACATTAAACACAACATTATTCCGACACTTGTTGTTTGGTCCTAGGTGGGACCCATTCGCCATGGGTGGCAAATGAGTCCCCCTTGGTGCCAAATTCAAAATATTTCAAATTTCATTTCGGGATTTTATTCAAAATTACTTGATGTTGGCCTGTGATGAGGTATGAATGGATAGTAAGGCACAAGAATTGTATAAATAAGTGTTTTTTATCTCATTTTAAACCCCTAATTCATCAAATTCACTTATCCACATATACATTCAAGCATTCAAGCATTCTACATCATCAATTGAAGCAATTATTGAAGCACTTTGAAGTAGCCATTGACATTACCTCAAACTTACAAGATCAAGGATTTGGTGAGTTAATAGCATTTACATGTTCATTTATCATTTCCTTTGCATTTCATTTATTTCTACTGGGTTTGATTACCAAAGTGGGGTTTGACCATGGAAAACCCCTATTTGCTAACCCTCCAACATTCCCCCCTTTGCATGTGTCTTTTTAGCTATTGTTTTGTAGATTTGATAGGTTTAAAGGTGTTGAAAAGTGGAAATCAAGTCAACATATCACTATTTGAAGCTTATTGAGTGGTTTTTTTCTTTTTCCTGCAGAACTGACTCCGACAACCCGACATTCAGACATTCCCAAATCTGGTGTTACAGAGTTGTCTAATTTTCTAGAAACCTATGAGTGGATTGATTCACCACCCTTGGAAAATGCATCCCACTTGAGGTCTGAAAATATGTATTTTGTCAGATCTCGGATCCTGATTGTCAGAAATTAGTTCCCGACACTTTTTCATTAGTAGGACTGATTCACCACCTTAGGTGAATGAGTCCCACTGTGAAAAAATAGTAAAATTCATCAGCATTCTAGACACTTTGAACAACTCACATTTCATCTAGGTGCACTTTGATTTCATTCATCTCTTTATGTTCTGCATATTTCTTTCAATTTCTCCATTTTCGTAGTAGTTTGCATATCAAATTGTGTTTTCAAACATATCTTAAATTGTACTTTTGCATTCATTATAGTTCATTTCAATCAGTCAATTGCATTTATTTAAGTTCATTCACATCATATCACATTGTATACATCCTAATTTGAGTGTTACATAAGCATTTTGGGACCTAAATCTCTCTCTTTCTAGGTGGAAAATCTTAGGAAGAGAGCAAGCATTCATGGTTCCCAAAATCTATGTCACAATTAGATATATTAACCAAGCCTCCCCATTCTCTAATTATGGTGTTTACAAAGTGTCAATGAATTTATTCTATGACATGATGGACTTAAAGAAGCTAATAGGAATTCAAGGAGAATAGAGATTGTCAGAAGTTGGAAATGAAGATATGATTGTATCCATGGGGCATCAAGCTAGTGAAGCCCTCAAGCTTTGAAATTACCCCACATGGATGCGATATCTTGTGGCTCAAGACCCTGATGGCTTGGACATACCTAATCCAATAGTCTTGGATGCACTTGAAAGTAAGGAATTGTCCCTGTTCATTTCTCACAAACCCATTAAATAGAGTAAAGCTTTCAACCAGTGCTTTGACTACAAATGTATAAGATTTCTTACTATCTCTATCTAATGGTTTTTTAGGTCATCATTTCAGAATAATATTTTATTTATTTGGTTCTTCATAGTTCAACATGATCAAGAAAGGGGCGTATTGAGATACACTAAATTTAAAAGAAATATGCTTATGATTCCTATTAGAAAGTAGGAAGACCTTACTGGTGATAAAGAAGCCATCCAAGTTCTTAATAAATTATATAGTAGTGGTTTTGAAAATATGGACTTTCTAGTTGGGTTAATGGCTAAGAAAAATATAAAAGGCTATGCAATCAATGAAATAACTTTTTCCATCTTTGTGTTAATGGAATCAAGGTATGTGATGAATCCTTAGAATTTTGTATAGTTTCTTCATGCAATTGGAGATGATATGAACTTGACATAATTTTACTAATGTAGGTGATTGGAAGAAAATTACTTCTTCACCTGTGATTTCAATGAGGAAGTATACACAAAGGAAGGTTTTGTGAGGGTAAACAATACTAAGAGTTTGAAAGATGTTCTGAGTTGTCACCATCTAAAATTGGTGGAGAAATGGTTGAACTCATTAAGTGCATTTTTTGTGTGGAGTGCAGATCCAAAGCCCATAAATCATACACCATTATACCTATATGTCCCACATTAAGGATGAAAAATTAAAAAACAATGTCTCTTGTTAAGTTTGACTATCCAACTTTGTGGTAGTAGCTAGAAAACACACCTCTTGAGCATTTTCTATTGTTTGATCAAGATTATGTTTGTTTTTCAAGTTTCTATTTTTTTTCAGTCACCTCATCGAGAACACCAAGTATACTTGGACTTGTATGTATCTATAATAGACTAGGATTCGTAATTTGATTGTCATTACTAAACCTCAATAGGAAGCTATTCTTGAATTTTAGCAAGTGGGTGATAAGAATAATGAGGAGGGTGTTCAATGTGATGAACAATTGAAATCCACAATTAAAATAGTGCCTCATAGAAACAGGACACAAAGGAAGAGGATGGATAGAAAAAAATGAACAAAAGAAATATTTGATTCTTTGTTTAGGAAATTAGTGTCAATATTTAATAATGGTTATGCCATATCCATGGTATGTTTTTTTGGTTGTGGAGAAACTCCCACATCATTTTGTAAGATATATAACATTGGAAATAATTACAATTAATATGTCATTTCTCACTGTTACCTTCAATTGCGAATTTAATTTTTCTTTTCATAAATTTGTTTGAGAAAGAGCAATAACAACTAGTTCTAAGGATTGAATTTCTATATGAGCATGTTTACCTTTGTTAATCTTCCACCCTTTTGGAATCTATTTATTTGGGTTCTCCAACATAGATCAAGATGGTACGCATAACCATGGCTCCCTTCTATTACCATTTCCCTTCTACAACTTTGTCCATCTGAAATCTTCTTTATTGTTTCCTTAGCTTTAGATTGCAAAAGGGTACAATTGGCTGAGTTGTCCTACAATTTGGCCAAACCTGCTTAACTTCTTTATTTTGTGTAGATGAGGATGATTTCTCAGTACACAGATCAAATTTCCACCACATTTGGAAAAATTAAAAGAAAATACATCAAATAGGAGGATGATAAGAATCTAGAAACATTGAATGTTGAAAACCACACTAAAAAAATATTTAAAATAAATTATTTATTTTCTTAATACATTTTTTCATATTGTCTCTAGAGAGACAATAGTTGGGATTAAAGACACATTGTCTCTCTTAAAGACATATTATCTCTTGAGAGATAATATGTCTTTAATCTTAACTATTGTCTCTAAAGAGACAAAAGTGAAATTGTCTTTGTTGATCATCAAATCTTGTGCCTCTCTGACAGTCTTATGGGAAATTCAGTGAGTGGGGGACTGATTTACACCTCACTGAATACCTCCAAGATTTTATAGAAATCCAACTCTTCTCTGAGTTTTGGAGAAAAGGGTAGAAGTAAATATAAACCAAAAGACATAAAAATGGTGATACACCAAAGATTTTACAACATTTCAAACCCAATCTTTCCTATGAATGACATATTTAAACACAAAAAACCACAACCCTTCATTGTTGGGAAGAGAATGAACAATAAAGGATAACTACAAGCACAGTGTAGTCTATCAAATCTCCCCATAGGTAGTGTTCATTAAGGTCCAATCAAACATAAAGATTTCCAAGGTTAACAAAAAAATGTTCAGAAATTGCATAAACTCTCTCTTATTACAACACAATATAGTAAAACAACAACCCTTCAAAAAAGAAGAGAAGTCCACAGACATAATCCAATTTTCAAAAGTTATTATCCTATCATATAAGCCTACAACATGGTTCAAATAAACAACTTAAACTATTTGAATTTAGCTTGACACAGTGTTTTATTGAGAGTGAAAGCATAAAGAAGGAAAACTTGATAAAGGCCATAGACACACAGTCTCAAAGATTTCTTCCAAATAGTTCTTTCTTAAATATCAAATGAACTTTAAGACAAAGGTTAGATGCCAATCAGATAATACTTTTAGCATAAACAATATAACATGCTAGAGAAAAGCAGCTGCACAATTCTACTTCTAAAAATAGTTCTATAACTTAAGAAAACTAAAGAAACTTTTTCCTTAGAAAAGGAAATTGAAACTTGGAATACAACCCTTTTTTCTATCATTGCCTCTCCTTTATAGCTATAAAAGGAGAAAACCACCACTACAACACATAATTAATTGCTACTAGATGTTGGCATTTGATAGCACATGATCTGATCATAGATATTTAGTTAGGTCATAGCAATCTTTACTCATCAATTTTGAACTTCCACAGTAATTCATTTTAGATATTTAGCAAGGATAGTTATGTGAAAGAGATCAAATCCTAGAAAAAGTCTATTTGACCAATCACATAACCCAATGAAACCGACTCAAATCCTCCATCTTGAAAACCAAAAAGGGGCCAACAAGCTCTGACAAAATCCAAAAAGATAGCTTGATAGAAACACAAACTACCCACAGTGAAGAGATGATGTGGAAAACGGGTGGAAAGATTCACACTTGTGAAAATCAATCCTTGAGAAAATATCCAGTAAGGTGATATGTGTAATGGCCTTCTCCCGAAAGAAAAGGTGATAAATGAAAGTTGTGCAACCACCATGTGGCGCATTACACACCTTTTTGAACAACTTTAAACTTGAGTGTAGACACATCTAAAGCCAAAAACATAAAAATCCAAAAATAAAAAAATAATTAAGGAGAAATTTCTTCACAGTTCTAGCAACTCATAGGGCCTTCGCTTATGGAGGCATCAACCTAGGCCTCTGGTAGTTCTTGGAGTTTTAGGAAAGAAAAATCTTCCAATTTACATTAGTCGGTCAGATGAGAGTATGAATGAGCCTATATGCTTGGTCCAACTCAAAGAATTCCTTGAAAGAAATAAATCCCCATCTTGCAGAAACCACGCCAAGGTGATAATAGAGTCGAGGAAGCGGAAAGATATCTTGCTCAATATCATCAATGGTGGGCGACACACTTGAACCTGGGAGTTCTATAGAAGTTTGAACCTTATGTCAGATTGCATCCATGATCTGATCAACTATTAGCACATCTCCATCTGGTGAAAGAAGAGGACGTACCCCAAAGTTAACTAGGACACCGAAGTCCTTAATTTTATTGACCCACTTGTTCAACACTATTTGACACTCTTTGCATCTTGTCATGATCTTGTGGTTGTTGATGATCTCATTTTCTTTGAAAAAAGTGGCTCTTCAATTGGGAATCCCTTCACCTTTTAGGGCCTCATCAATGGCCACACACAACTCTAAAATAAAGCTTTGTGATTCCACCACTCAACGAGTACATATCTATAGAATTTGATCGACCATCGAGCCAAAATTCACATTTAATTCCTATACATCCCTCAAGAATTCTAAAGTGGGCCCAAGAATGACAACCAAAATTGTGATCCTCTCACAATGTGTAGACCTCAACTTCTTTAATATTGGGAGGGTTCCATAACCTTGTACAATAGTTAGCTCCTGATTGAATTGAGCCTCTCTTGCTCTTGTGCTTTCCTCCATTTGACTCTTTTCTCTGAGAGAATTCGTTAATTCCCAATTCAACCTTTCGATCTCTTGTTTTTCTCTTTTCTTCTTCTAACTGGGCCTTTCGTAGATAGTCAAAAGCTTCAAATTGGACACCATCCAGCTGTCTTCTTATGTTTTCTTGAGTGTACTTGTTCTCTACATTTTTCTAGTGCTTAGTAGCTAGCTCAATTTTCAATTTTTCAATTTTAGCATAGAGTTGAACTTGTTCACCCTGGGCTTCCATAAGCAACTTGGATGTCTCTCCATGCTGGCTTTGTATTTTCCTTATGTAGGCCATCTCAACATCTCTGGCCCGAATCTCGTTCTACAACCTGCTCACTACTTCCTTTACATTTACTAGCTCTGCCTTGCACTTCTTCAACTTTCTATCCAACCTCTCATAGTTCACATATACCACCTTCTTGGTGGCCTTAGCTAAGACCACTTTGCCATGTGAGTGAGTTTTGTTCAAATCTAGGACCATGGCTCTGATATCATAGTCCTCCATTTTCATTTGTCCCTTGAGCTTTGACATGAGCTTCTTCATGGTAGTGATCAATAGATAATTTTAGTCTTCATTGAAGTAAGCTTAAATCTTCTTGGTAGCTAGTAGCATGGCATTCTTTAATAGTCATTTTTTATTTTTGATCTATTGAGTGTGCTTGGTTGCATTGAAATTCTCTTGGATACTTTAAGGGATATCAATAATTTGTGTTGTGATCGAAGCACGAGGTGTGAGACTAAAAAGGGTGTTATAAGGAGAAAATTTGGATGCATGAGCATGCGGGGAAGCAAAAGGGAGATTTATCATGGAAAAAGGTGGGATGCCAAATTGAGATTGGGCATGGGAAAAACTAATCGAGGTAAAAGGAGAAATAGGTAGAAGGATAGGTGCCTTCCCAGAAGCAAAAGGACCAGGAGTGACAGAAAACACAAAATTTTTTCTCTTTCAATGGGAACCCTTGATAAGGTGATCAAATAATCAATAGTGGCCAAAGTAGATGTTGCTTGTTCAACACGTGGGGTTGCTTCAAAAATTTCATTAAAAATGGTAAGGGGTGTATTCAGGACTACTAGATCAAGGTTTGAGGATGGAGGATTCCTTTCCATAGAAGGAGGCAGAGGAGTAACTAGAGATGCAAAGGCAGGAAGAAGAGGGGGAGTAAAACATACCTAGGTCATGGTGGTTGAAACATTTTGCAAAATGGACTCCACTTATTCTTCTCCTTGAGTTGATGCATCAGGTACACCTAAATCCTAGACTCTTCTTCTCTTTGCATGACCAGAACTTGTATGTTTTGATCCTTTGGCCACCGATCCATATGAAACTTGGCCTTCGAAAACCACAACAAACACTTTTGGGGACCATTGGGTCCCTTTTCCTTTGCTTTGAGCACCAGCAGAGGTCATGAATTGTGAGTCCCTTTTTCTCGAAACTATCCTCCTATTGGATTCCTAAAATGAGAGGTGTGGTGTGGGAGCTACTCTTCCGATATCTCATGACTAATCTCTAGATTACTATTATCGATGTCGGCCTCTTGATCATAAATATCCTCAAACCTTTCATCGTGTGGTTGAAATTCTCTGAACAGTGCATTGGGGAATTTCATCTCTTGTGAGAACCTATAGAAGTTTTCCCTCTTTCTTTTGGACCATTCCCTGCACTTTAAATGTGTGTTGAGGGATTTACCCATTGAGATGTTCTTTTGGTACTCTACCTGTGACACATAGAAATTCAGCCATTTTGGTCATTTGAGTGGAATGTGGGCTAGGTCAATAGATGCTTCTAACCTTTCCTGAGTTGAATTCCCCCTCCTCTCAAAATAATCCCAACTCTCATGTTTCAAAGTGAAGTGCTTTTTCGGGTTGTAGTCTCACTTGTCATAGATGAGAACCAAGCGTAAGGCCACCAATAGATTTGTAAGCTCACCCTCAGCGTTTTGCTTGTTCAGTGTTACTTGACTATTGGCAAGTGTGAGTGGAAGTAAATATATATTTTTATTATTCCTTTTGGTGCCATACGTGTGATGGAACTTTCGAATATTGTAAAATTCTAGTGTGCTCATTTTTGAAACCCTAAGAAATTTTACCTAAAAAATCTTTGTTACATCCGTTTTATGGTTCTTAAATGAGGTTTAGGGTGTTGTTCATTTTTTATTGCTTGGCATTCTATTCTGTCATTTACTAGTATTTCCAATTGTTAGTCACAAAGAATATTTTCATGTACATTAATTGTCATCATGTGATTGGCCTTTCTCATGTACGTTAATTTACTAGTATTTCCAATTGTTAGTCACAAAGAATATTTTCATGTACGTTAATTGTCATCATGTGATTGGCCTTTCTCATGTCTAGGTTTGAATCGTCTAACTTTTACATCCTTTATATTGCATGATCCATAAGTCTTGAGCCTACTATTCTGATATCATCCTAGAGAAGTCCCCTCTTTCAGAAAAACTAATGAAAACATGCTAAAAAGTTTCCACTTAAGTCCCGATGGCCCTCATGGTCGTATCGCTCATCGCTGATTTATTCATTGGTTCACACCTTGAATTAGCGATGAGCAATGGATTAACATTATCCATTTGATATTGCTCATCGCTAATGGATTTTGAGCCTTCAAATTTGTAATAGCGATGAGCGATACTTTTTCTCTTATGTTCTTATCGCTCATTGTGGATGGCCATAAAAAGATAAACTTGGAACAACGATGAGCGATGTGATGTGATTTCATGTATATCGCTTTATCATTGATATGTTTTGAATGAAAAATCTCACATCAGTGATAGGTGATGGACCTTACAACGGTTGTAAATTTTCTAATCGCTAATTTCTTGCAAAATATATGAGGAGAATTAGCGATGAACAAAGGCCCTATGTTATAATTTCATCTCTCATCATGAGTTTGTTTTAGAACTTGAGTTCTAAATTAGCGATAAGTGATGGATGTTCTCTAGAGGGTTTTTCCTTCACTAATGTGATGAGATCCTATGAGCGATGTCTTTGTGACATTTTTTTTATGTTGGTTGTATGTTCCCAAATCTAGTGCTATCACAACATCTCACATCGCAGATAGAATCCTAAGCGCAAGGTTTGAATTAGCGATGTGCGACAGAAGGATAAATGTGACCAGAGTCAGGCCATAGAACTAGGAGCTAGAGATCATCGTTAGGATGTTTACATTGCTAATGGAGCCATTTGAAGATGAAGTAAATCAGCGACAATTGATGGCCATAAATGAAGAGGCAACATGGCATGATCCTGGGGATTTCACATAGATCAGAAAGGAAAGCAATGAGAGAAGTGGAGAAACGTTGATAAAGTTCTAAGGAGAGATGATTTCACGAACTAAAAATCATCGCATGGATAACTTCATCACTACATTGCACCCTAAATTTTGGGGAGGATCAGTGATGAAGTGTCTAAATAAAGTTTTTCTCTAAGAAACCGGTCCTATGTATGTCACCAATATTAATGAAAAGCATGAATTAGGTTGATGATACATGCTAATTGTCAGATCAGCTATGATTAATCAAGGTTAAAAAGGAACGTGACATTATTTGAGATAACCTCATTGTTTTCAAGGATCAAGTTGATAATGGTCGAAAAAAATTCTCATGGCCACCTTAGATTCAAAGTTTTAATTTCTCTATGATTAACGACCTAGATTCAGAGCCAAGTTGATAAGTTACCAATTCGCTCGTGTAGGAAAGTTTCAAGTCATTAATTCTACATGCTCAAATTTTCTATTTAATGTAGGTTGATCATTGTTTATTCACACTATCTTTTCACTCCACAAAAGAAGTAAGGTATGTGTAATAAAAGAGATTGAGGTTTCCTAAGCAGAGTTTCAGTGTTTTCATCTTGAGAAAATTGGTATGAAAATAGGTTCTTTGGTCTATTTGGGATTTTTTTTACTAGAGTTGTCTACAATTATTGAGATTGGGGTGCTTCTATTATGGGTATTAAGTCAATAATATTTTAAAGTATCTCTTTGCTAGCTCTTGTGAAAATGGGAAAAACTGGTGCATCATTTCCACCTATTAGGAGGTCTAGTGGGCTAAGTTTGTTTGAATGTTGTGAGGACATAGCTAAGTAGGAAGCTATGGCTTCTCCCGAAGTTTCAAAAGGTAAAAGGAGGGCTAGGGGCCATAAAAAGAAGTCAATTGTGTAGAGTACTTACTACTTGATGAATAGGAGCCTTCTAGGTGAAGTGGTTGAATGTAATGGCAAGGAACTGGCACTACTAGTGAAGAATGTCAGGAAGAAGGAGAAGAGCCGCAGGGGCCCCTGGGTAAGCACAACTCTCCTATCGTGCTTTCAGACTCTCCTTCAAATGTTGAAGCTGATACCGACTTAGACTATGGCCAGTACCTACGTTCCCTAGTGCCATATGGGAGTTCTAATGATGACGTACTAGTAATACCTCCAATTGCATTGATGACAAGGAGCGGTCGGGCATTTTTGGATGTCGACGACTCTAAATAGGGTCACCTCCTATTTTAGTTTTGATGAAACCATGGTCTTTGCATAGGAGGTATTTGTTTTCATAGGTCCAGGGTTTGTTTTTTGTTTTCTCATGCTAATGTGGATGGTTTTCAAGATGATATGGGTGTAATCTTTTTTGTTCCAAACAATGAATGTTGTGACAATGACAGATAATATCCTGCACATGTTTTTTTCCTTTTTTCCTCCCTTGTTCTCAAATGATTACGTATGAAACCAGATGGGGAGTCCTTCGAGGAGTTAGTTAGAATTAGGTTTTTGAAATGAACTCAAATGAAATAAAATTTGCAATTTAGTCGGGCGCTTGTTGCTCCCCCATTTTATATAAAGGGGATTTCATGGATGAAAATGAAAGTTCAGAATTTTGAGTCTAGATACGGTCATAGTAAATACTATGCTCTAATAGAATACTAGAATGTAAATAGATACTCTAGAAGATATATCAGAAGCAAGTTTAAGATGAAAGTTATACTGTGTATGAATCTTAAATTTAGTTTTACAAAGAAATACCAGAAATGAAGAAGAATTTTTAGTTTCAAAATATTGCTCTCCTATGTATTTTCTTCCAAGTTATGAATGAGTATTTTTAATGAAAACTTCATTTGTATTTTGTCATTTGCATAGAATGTATGAATTTTTTTTATGCTTCAGTTCAATGAACTGATTAAACGTTGAAATGAGCTCATTAGTTTGTGAGAAAAGAATATAGGATTTAGTAAGGAAGTGATGTTTTTCAGACACAATGAGTTAGATGTTACAAAGTGACACTATAATGGTCCATTAATTTTTGAGGTTCAATCAAGATTATATTACCGATTGATTACCAGTTATAACTCATTTTTTTCCTTAGATAAAGCACTGATTATTTTATTAGTTTATCTTATAGCCAGTTCAGCTAGTATTGATTTGGGCCTGGGATTCAAGATGAAGAATGATTCAAAATACTTTAAAATACAATGTCCCAACTCTAAGTATGAAGGCACGCTTCTTGAAAATAAGTATGTTCACTTTCATCTGAGGTTTTCCAAGCCTTTGATAAAGGTTATTTTCATGGAATAGTGCATCTGTGTGAAGAAATACTCTTGACCAAGCCTGAAATATTATGAGTATGTATGGGATTACCCTCCTTGGGGGTATGTGCAGGATCATGATGGGCCAAAAAGTGGCAATATGATGGGTATTTGTAGGGTATGTGGCTGATGACTTTTTTTTACCCAAAATTGATGAAGAAAAAGGGTTTTTAAAGGAGATTCTCATCTTTCCAACAATATAAATTATATTTTACTTTGAATTTAATAAATAATTATTATTAATTTTCTATTTGAAATATGACTATAGTCTTGATTGATAGGCTGATTGAAAACCATCTATAGCTTTCAAAAGATATCACATTTTTTGAATCCAAAATATGTGTCACATTCTATGCTTCACATAATATAGGATTAAAAAAAATAAAATTGAATTTCATGAAGTTTTGACCAAGTTAAGGTGGTCAGACATACAAGTTTTATATTTTTAAAATTTTGTAATGAAAATTCAAAATTAATTATTTACATAGAAAAATTTACAAAAAAATATGCATCACATCAGGACATGAGTCCTCTACTTATATCTAAATCTTATAAAAATATTATCATTTTATTGTGGTTAGGGTGGTTAGACAAACATCTACTTCTCATTTTTTCCCTGAAATTTAAGTACTACTGCATTGAAATTTCAAAATTTCACTACATAATTTTTTTTTTTAAAAAAAAAACCTATTAGTTTAGAAACTACATTCAATTTTCTATAGATTCTATTCTTACATATTTTTGAAATAATAAAAATAAATTATTCAATTTTTTATTTCAAGTTGCCTAACTTTAACTTTTTTGAATTTTTTGCAACTTAAGGGCCTATTTTTTCCATGATGGTCCTGCACATACCCTTGGGTCTCACTGAGCCCAGAGAGAAGAAGTAAAGTAATAATTATTCTACTTAAGTGTTGGCCAATCCTCAACCTAGCTGATAATTGGGTTGTGGCAAGCTCATAGGTTAGGACTGAGATTAAGTTTGGTTCTAAAAAAAAAACCAACAAGGTGTTGTCGAAAAGGGTTACCTAATAGCATGCCTCCAATGCAAAAACTCTGTCTGTTACAAATCTAGGGAGTTTGAAAGGTTCCCTAACAAAACCATGAAATCTGATAAATGTGAAATCCTTTCCTAGGAAATAATCAAGCAGGGTCAGTGGAGTTTCCATCCATTGTGAGACCTCAGGAGAGAAACTACCCAAAGGGTGTGGCAACAAATCTTGAAGCACTAGCCTCAGAAAATGATCTACCAACCAATAATAATCCCTTGTTTTTGAAAGTACATGGGTCCATATAGAAATTTCCTAACAAAAACCCTTTACATCTAGCCTAGAAACTAGGATATTCCTCTCCACCCACTTAAAATTCTAATGCATAATCAAGTAAGCCAAGAAAGAAGAATACCTGAATTTATACTCGGTGTTATAATTATTTAATTGCTCTAGCATTCCTTTGGATATTACATTAGAAATATCATAATATTTCTTATTCTTCACCCTTTTATCATAAAAGCCAAGCCCATCTAGAAAGGATGGACATCCTCATCATTATCAAGGCCAAAAACCTAGGCCAACATTGAGAATACAAACTGTATGTATTTCTTGAACTTTTTGTGTGAAAGAGGAAAAGAAATATGATCTCTTTTTGGCCTTTCCTTTATTTCATTCTCATAGAAACTTTTCTTCCTAGCCATCTCTTCCCCAAAGATATCCATCTTTTCTTTGTCAAAATTTTTAGCTCCCCAAGTTTTAGGGATGTACACAATATATCCCATATGGCTTCGACATAAATTGTAACCTTGAACTTGTTACCCTCCATGGCTCCTATCCTTTTGTTGAATCTTCTGGAAAATGCATCCACCAACTCCGAGCACGGGCACATACGATAGGCAACATGAACTATGGAAGACCACAATTTCAGAGTCGAAACGTAAAACCCTCAGACAATTCATGCTGCATCATTCTTTGAAATGTGCCCCCCTAAAACTTTTAGGGTTAGTTGACAACCTGGGGTTGAAAACATTGTTAGCGCAATCCTACACTGCCTCTCTCAGAATACATTTGTTTGGTTGCACCCTTTTCCAAAATTTGAATAGCCACTCCTCAGATGTTGGGGCATTGGCGAATCAGTTATGCCCCAAAGATATTAGCATAGCTAGGAATTTTTCTTGAGGCTCTAGATTTTTTTCCATATATTGATGGCTTCACCATGGTTGTATCAATAAGTTGTAGATAGTTTCCTTAATGAAAATGACCTCTTGCCTTTTGCTTCTTTAGAAAAATCTAATTTTTATTGTCATTAATTTCCTTGCATCTACATACAATTAAGGTTATACCATTACTGTTGGTCTATTAAATGCTATGACTAAGGTGATATGTGTGGATTTGAGATTCGTATCCCTTGGGAATGCCAAAAAATTCTATGGAAATAGAATTAGTACATTCTCCCTGCCACCTATTTCATAAATAAACTCATTTCATTGGAACTCATGCTTTTTTCTATGAGAAACTTGTTGAAGTAATGCAAGGTACCTTTGAAAAGATGTTCCCATTTAATTTTTCATAACTTAGCATGTTAATCCATGAATTTTCACTTAAGAAAGATGGCTGGTGTTGATGATGGTAAAGGAAACATGTCAACAATTGGCATACAAGAGAATTTAATCCCAACACCCAAATTTAGTTCTCAAGACCTTCTGTTAGATGCTCTATATGATTTCTCTACTAGCCTCCATTTGCTTTGAATTTTTTTTGTTATCATCCAGCCAAAAATGGACTTCCTATTGGTTGGGCCTGTCGGCTTATCTTTTCTATATATAGCTACACCACCTTATTGCAACACTCATTCAAAAAAATATTGTCTTTAAGTTTAGCAAGCCTTCTCACTATCTCCCATTCCACCACAATTCACTGCTTTCTCATAATGTCAGCTGGATTAGGCACTCCTATTCAACTTCCCCCATGAAGGCCACAATACTACTTTATGGGAGAGGTCACTAGTGAAAGAATCAAGCCCTTGGTGAAGAAGTGAGATCTCCTTAGCTTTGTTGCATCTAGGTGGGTAGTTGGCCAGGACTACATTGACGATGAGAACCAGCTTTGGAGCAACTGCAACATTCTTTCCCGCTTCGTCACCTCCCTACTCGACCTGAACGTGTCCAAACCAATGATAATTGAATTGTGTCACCAAATGTTTGACATTATGTTGATGGAAGGGCTTGGAGATATAGTGCAAGTTCCTATGCTTGGCATTGGCATTCTGAGTGCCATGGATCTTCATAGGCACATAGACTATGGGATAGATGTAACCTAGTTTCCCTTCCTTTCTAACTTCCACACCATGGACCTTGAGACACATCATTCATCTACTCAACTAGTGGCAACCTACCTACTTTGGGAGTACCACATGGAGTGTGTTCTGGGGCTTTCCTGGAGGAAGAACTTCGAGTTTCTAGTGCATAACTATGATGACTAGGTCGAAACCCTGCACTATGTGAAGGCCATGTGTGTTGTGTGTTCATGCCCCTTTTGCATCCTGATAGAGAAGAAGAAAAAGAAAAAGAAGAAGAAGAAAACCCAATGACGAATCATTTTGACTTTTTGGAAAATGGTTAGAGGCCTATCCTTTATTGTTTTTTGCATGTTGCCTCCTTTTTGCTTGTTTTTGCTTCCTACCTCTTTTTGGGTTTTGCTCGAGAGAGCCTCATGTGTAAATGTGAGCCTCGGGCTAGTATTACATTGTAAATTTTTTGATGAATATAATATAATACTAAATTTTTTTGCTTCTTCCTTGCTATTCTTAGTGGCTTGTTCTCAAAATTAAGCGTATTTATAAATTTTTTTTACATATGGTACAAAACTATTAAAAGTTTTAAAGAATTGCATATTTGAATGGAATAATTTTAGATAAATACCATTTACCATCTAAAGCATTTCCTTTCATATATTCAAGTTTGTAAGCATTTTTTTCTTTACACACACTAATTCAGAAGGGTCCCTTCCATAATGCTTCAAATTTTGTATGTTGTCCTAGTTTCGTAGTACACTCATCGTACTTTAGCACTAGTCTCCCTTCTCTGAATTTTGGATTAGAGGTCTTTTTTTGAACCATCGCTTTACTATTTGTTGTTGGCCGATTATGGCTTCATGAGATTTTTCTCTATCTTCCTCAAGTTTGAGGAGTTCTACCAACCATACTTCCATTTTTCCACTTTCTTTGACTTCCATGGCTTTTAGTAGCTGCATGGTAGGAATTTCTATGGAAATAGGTAACACTACCTCTCTCTTGTTCACTAGTTCATAAGGGGAAGTCTTTAGGATATTCTTGGGAGTAATCTAGTCTTCCCATAGAGTAGCTCTCAGGTGTTTGTGCTAACCCCTTTGTCATTATGACCCAATGCACTTGATTAAACTAAATAAATTTTTGTTGGTCCATTCCACTAATTCTGCTAACGTATTTCCTTGTGGGTAGTATTTTGATGAATTTTTAAGGTAAACCCCATGTTTGATAGAGAAATATGACATGTTCAAACCTACAAAGGACTGAGCAATGTTGGATATGATGGTTTTGGTCGAGCTAAAACTAGTTACTAGCTCTTCAAGGAAATTGACAATCTTGCCCTCCATGGAATTTTTTAGGGCTACGACCTCCATCCAACTTGTGAAGTAGTCAGATTTCATAAGGATCCATTTGTGGCCATCACTAGATATATGACTTATCATTCCAAAAAAATCCAAACCCCATTGAGCAAAGGGATCCTTAGTTACAATTGGACTCAAAGGCAAAGTGAAATTATTTCTTTTTCCAACAAAGAAGTGGCATTGAATATACTTCTACACCAGATGATGTGCTTCAGAAAATATAGAAGGCCAATAATATCCTACTCTCATTATCTTGAAGTAATTAGTCTTAGTGGAGAAATTTTCACCCTCAGGATTGCTATGGAATTCATTAAAAACTCTTTCCACCTGCAGCTTGTCTAAACATCAGAGCAAGAAACCATCATAATTTCTTTTGAATAATATACCTTCAATTAATACATACCTAGTGCCTTGCAGTCAGTAGTATCACCTTTTGTGGGTTGTAAGGTTGGTTAGGTAGTGCTCCTTTTGCATATACTATGTCTGATTTGCCACCCAAAAATCTTCAGACTTGAATTGGTTTGAGTAGACTTGATCGGTCTCCTTTTCAGCTACAAAACTTGATTCATGTACAATGTATTCGAACATACCTCTTCCCCGAACCAACTTGGTTGGTCTAATGTCCACATAATACTCTAGGATCTTGATGATCTAGTTTTCCCTCTTTTTGGTTATCTCACCTTCTATGATATACTCCTACACTCTGGGATGTGCAACAAGGATAGTGATTTTATTGGATGACATCAAATATCAGAACTTCTTTAAGCTTTTAACAATGGAAAAATCCTGCTTTTCAATGAAATTATACTAGTAATCATAATATTTAAGAGTCCTTGAGTGAAATGCAATAGGATGCTTTCCAATATTTTCCTCCTTTTGATTGAGCACTGAAGCTATACTATGTTGGTCACTTTATACATAGAGTAGAAAATCTTTGGAAAAGTGGGGGTTAGCCAATCTGGAGCAGCGGAGATAGTTATCTTTATCTACTCAAAAGTTGATTTACCCTTGGGGGTCCATTTGAAAATTAGGTTCTTCTTAAGCATCAATGTGATCAGTCTCACAATTCCTACAAAATTTGAGATGAACCTGCTAATAAAGTTGACCTTCCCCAGAAAAGACTGCAGTCCCTTCTGATTTGTTGGTAGGGATAACTCCATTATGGATCTCACCCTTTTGGGGTCTATGGCTATTCCCTCCTTTGACACTACAAAACCAAGTAGCTTACCTTGAGGTACTCCAAAAACACATTTTTTGGGATTCAAAGAAATCCCAAACTGTTGACATTTTTGGAAAACCTTCTCTAGATGATCAAAGTGGTCATTTTTTGAATTTGAAAAGACCGTCAGGTCATCCAGATATATTAATATAATCAAGTTGATTAGTCCTCTAGAGGAAATATTCATTTCTCGTTGAAAGTCATACCAACATTTGAAAGTTTGAATGAAATTTTTGAGCATGCAAATGTTCCCCACTTAGTGGTAGATGTTGTCATATGTTGGGTGTCTTATTTTACATATACTTGGTTGTATCCTGAGAAACCATCAAGCAAAGAAAACATCTCTGATCTGGCCACAGAATGCAAGATCTTCTCCATTGATGAAAAAGGGTAGTGGTCTTTTAGTGAGGCTTTATTCAAATCTCAAAAATTGACACAAAGCCTAATATCACCATTCTTTTTCTAAACTAGCACCAAATTTTGCACCCAAGTGGAATACTTGATCAGATATATGATCTTGGACTTGATCAATTTGATGAGCTCTATGCCATCAACGCTATGACCTTTGGATTGATTGGCCTTTGCTTCTATTAGATGGGATTTGACCCTTCCACTAAGTTAGTGGTATGTTGAATTATGCCTGAGTCATACCCTTTGAGATCATCATAAGTCCAAGAAATAACCCCATCATATCTAGAACATAGATCCTTTAGTCTTTCCTTGTCTCTTTGTAGAACTTTCCTTTTGACTATTAACTTCTTGTCATTTCCAACATCGATTTATTCATAGTCCCTTGCGTCCGTAGTGAACCTCTACTTCCATTTCTTGCATCTTCATGGTCAAAGAGATTTTCAAGGGAGAATTACTCCCTGAGGAAGCTTATTTCCCTTTAACTAGATAACATGTTCTTTGAGAAATTCTGCTCCTAGCTATGAATAGTTAGAAACTACTCCTAATTTCTGTATAAAATCTACTATATGTATATCAGCATCAAATACTTACGAGTTTTAATTATTGTTGGGGATTGCGGGTTAGACGATGACTCATACTGTATTATGCTTGGTTGAATTAGAAACTAGTTCAAATTGTGAACTAATAGAAGCCATCTGATCGAAAACACTTTTTTTAGATAAGGGAATAACTTGTTTACTGAAAGCTTCAAAACTCTCCATCAGATGCCATATCCAATGTCTGTATGACATCATTCTTGTATTCCTTGTAACTGCTTTCTCACAAACTTGGTTTACAACTAAATTTGAATCTCTAAAAGCTTGCATTTTCTTTACACCCATTCACTCAGCAAGGATCAGACTATGGACGAAGGATTCATATTGCGCATCATTGTTTGAGCATGAGAAATGAAAATGAAAATATTTGAGGGTCTCTGACCCTGTTAGGGACAATAGTCGGATACCCCCTCCAGAACTAGCTATGCATTTTGCACCATCAAAATATAAGGTCCATAGATGATTATCTATTGGATTGTCATTTTCCTCTTGATCCTTCATCAATTTTGAAAAGAATTGATCATCATAAAAAATCATGTATGTGCCTAGCCCTATTGCATGAAAGTTGTCGAATGGGTCAAAATCAATGAATTGGCTGAGTAGCACCTCTTCCTCAGGAGACCAATCACTCATGTCTTCTTCATCTTACAAAATCTCTACATAATATCTCTCTTGCTATCAGAAAGAAGTATTCATTACTCCAAAGCACATGACTACATTTTATGCTATATGTTCAGGATGCAAGGATTCAAACATAATTTTCATCTTCGCCCCATGCTTGGTTCTCAATATCAGGTGAGACCAATCAAGCACCAAATATCCACCAAGCTTCATAGTGAAATCTCTTGAAAGACTTATTCTGAAGACCGGGGAATGTCTATCAGTACTATTTCTCATGTGACCATTTGGCTTGGACATGAGAAAAGGGTTAGAGATAGATCTTTTATCCAACCGATGGTCGGAACCTTCTTCCCGTCTAATTGCATGATACCCTTCTCAAGGGGCTCATATTTAAGTTTCAAGGCATCAACCACTTGTATTGGCATGAACCTTATGCTAGCCCCCAAATCAATCATGTTATTATGCAAAAGCTTATCTCCTACAATAAGTGTCAAAAATAAAGGTGTGGGCTTTAGATTGCTTACCTCTTTCTCTTTCACATTTTTTGCATTGTTCACATAAGCTACTTCTATTGGAGGTTGAGGTTCCAATGCGGATCCGTTGTCTTTACTATGACCACATGATAAAGTTACATCTATCTACAGTATTTGTTCTTCTTTCTTTAATGATTCCTGGAGCAATGTCTTTTGTTTAGGGACAAATATGACATCCCACAAAGATACATTGGCAAATTCCTTCTTTAGTTGTTCCACCACATTGACCATTCTGAATGGTTGGGTCTTGGGATTGAATGGTGGTATTTCTCTTGTTTTTGGAAGAAAAAATTCCATTGTGAATGGGTTCGGTGACTTATTCATCTCCTTCTTTGGAAACAACAGAGTGTGTGGCTATGGAGATTGCTTCTCTTGCATCGATGGATGACATGGTTGAGGATGTGGTAGAGCTTGTTGTACATATTCTCCTATGAGCCATCTTTTGGATCTTGTGTTGTAATCTGATTATACTTGTGGAGTACTAGTAGTTGGAGCTTCATTTGTGAACACCGCATCTTCTTCCTCCATCCACATAAATAGTGCTTGGTTGAGCATAATATCTAGTTCTTGCTCTAGGGACATTCCTTTCATTTAGGCTTTGAAGTAGGAATTTTCCATAAAAAAATTTAGAGGACTCATATTCTTCTGTATTCGGGGACATGCCCTTGTTCTTTGTTCCACTGTCTTTTGTTGCATATTTCCCCTCATAAAATTTTAGGGTGTATGACTATCACTGCATGGGAAGCACCATGCATTATCATCTTCCACCATGTTGTTCTGGCTTGGGATTAACTCTTTACTCTAGCTCTCCTTGACAATCTATAGTAGAATGGTGACTGGAACTATCCTTTTTGTGGACACTGTTTGTCGACCTCCTCCTCAGGAAGGCCCTTGATACAAATTTTGTTGATGGGATGGCTTAATTCGATCACAGGTTTGAGTGGTCTTCTTTAGACGTGTTGCTTACTGCCATTGATAAGAACCAACTCATTAGTAAAAGTTCACATGAGACTCTTCATGTCGTTGATGTCTGCTGCTATAGAGGAAGAGCCTGACGTGCTTCTCTAAGTAGCAGGGTACACATACATGGAATTCAACATAGATGATGTCAGTTGTATAGCATAAGTGTTTTACATAGCTTCTTCTTGAATACCACCAAATATTTTTGCAAATATTGACATAGGAGGTTGTGGCGGAAGCTTTCCGGCATCAATCAAACTATTTTCCATGTGTCCAACCAACTTGTATGTGTCGGGTAAGATATCCCATCCAACGGAATTTATCATCACCACGATGTCTGAATTGAAAGCCTTCAAGTATAACATAAATGCCATCATAGTTGGGGGTCGAGCAGTCACAGGGATTCTTTTCTAGGTTTTGTGAAACCTAGTGTTGAAGTCTCTCATGGCCTCTTGCAGGGATCTTTTGATGGTGATTAGTTGATGTGGCAATGGAGAATGATCTCCCTTATGTGAGAAGCATTCAAACAACCTTTCTCTGAGTTGATCCCAGGAGAGGATAGAACTCAAGGCCAAAGATTGATACCAATATTGAGCCTTTCCTTTGAAAGAGGCAGCTAACAACCTAAGGGCGATATTCTCCTCTGCTATATTATGTACCCTACATACCTCTGTTATATCTTGAAGTTGTTCAAAGGGGGTTTTGAAATATTCTCCATAAAATTTTGGGATAGCCTTGAGGGCATTAGCGGGTATGGCAGGCCATACATCTAGGGGCGTAGGTGGTTGTAGTGAACTATCGCTACCCAAGTTACAAAATTTCTAGGAGCAGGGGTAGCTACATGAGCCATGGAGAAAATATTCCTATGAATTTGGTATATAGGTATCCTGATTTGGAAGGTCGAGCCTCCGGGTGGAGTAGATAAGGCTTTGGATATTGGACTCTTACTTCTCACTCTATTGCTCCTTATAGGTGATATAGAACCTGTAAGTCTTCTTCTCTTAGGTACAAAAGTAGGTAATTCAGAGTAATAGAAATGGCCTTTTGAAGATGCTCTTGTTTGGATTATGGTCATGAAACTTCTAGTTTCTTTCCTTGGCCTGATTTAAGAAACATTTATGACTTCTAATTAGGGGTTTAGAGAACTTCATGTTCCACTGGGCATGCCAAAGAAAGAATTATTGATCATCAAAGCTTTCACCTCTCTAAACATCTTATGGAAAATTTAGCGAGTGGGGGAATGATTTGCGCCTCACTGAATACCTCTAGAATTTTTATAGAAAGATGGATCTTCTCTAAGTTTTGGTGAAAAGGGTAGAAGGAAATGTAAACATAAAACATAAAAATAGAAATATGTAGAAGCATTTACAACATTTCAAACCCAATATTTCCTATGGATGATATATTTAGATACAGAATGCCACAACCCTTCATTGTTGGGAAGAGAACAAACAACAAAGGCTAACTACAAGCATAGTGCAGTCTTTCAAATCTCCCCATAGGAAGTGCTCATTAAAGTTCGATCAAGCATAAAGATTTCCAAGGTTAACAAAAAAACGTTCAGAAATTGCATAAACTCTCTCTCTTATGACAACACAATATAGTAAAACAACAACCCTTCAGAAAAATAGAGAAGTCCACAGACATAATCCAATTTTCACAAGTTATTGTTCTACCATATAAGCCTACAACATAGAAATCAACAACTTAAACTATTTGAATTCAGCTTGTCATAGTGTTTTATTTAGAATGAGAGCATAAAGAAGGAAAACTTGATAAAGTCCTTACATGCACAGTCTCAAATATTTCTTCCAAACAATTTGTGCTTAAATATAAAATGAACTTTAAAATAGAGGTTAGATGCCAATCTTATAATAGTTTGAGCATAAACAATATAACATGCCAGAGAAAAGTAGTTGTGCAATTCTACTTCTAAAAATAGTTCTATAACTTAAGAAAACTAAAGAACCTATTTCCTCAGCAAAGGAAACTGAAACTTGGAATCCAACCCTTTGTTTTGTCACTACCTCTCCTTTATAGCTGCAAAAAGAGAAAACTGTTGCCACAACACATAAGTAATTGTTGCTAGATGTTGGAATTTGATAGCACATGATCTAATCATAGATATTCAGTTAGGTCATAGCAACCTTTGCTCATCAATTCTCAACTACCGCATTAATTCCTTTTAGATATTTAGCAAAGATAGTTATTTGAAAGTGATCAGATCCTAGAAAACAACCTAGCAAAAGTCTGTTTGACCAGTCACGTAACCCAACGACACCGACTCAAAGTCTTCATCCCAAAAACCAAAAAGGGGCCAACAAGCTCCAAAAAACTCTAAAAAGATAGCTTGATAGAAACACAAACTACCTGCAATGAAAAGATGATGTGGAAAATAGGTGGAAAGCTTCAGACTCATGAAAATTGTTCCTTGAGAAAATCTCCACCGAGCTGACATGTGTCCCGACCTTCTATTAAAAGAAAAGGTGATTAATGAAAGCCACAAAACCACCATGTGGCACATTGTGCACCTTTCCGAACAAATTCACTCGAGTGTGGACACGTCTAAAGCCAAAAACATAAAAACCCAAAAACAAAAAATGATTAAGGAAAAATTGCTTCACAGTCTCTAAAGAGACAAAAATGCTTCTATTTCATATTGTCTTTATAAAAATAATTTTTTAAGACAATACAAAAGTTTTTTTTGTCTCAAGTTAATATAATTTACTAAAAAATTATCTAAAAAATTATCCTAAACACCCCTTTATGTAGTAACTAGTGTAATGTGTGTAATGTGATTTTGATTAGAGAAGTGAGAAACTAAGTTGTGAATGCTAAGTTAAAGATCAGAATTGTGTGAATGAAGAGTGAGGTAGAGTGTTGAATCAGAATCAAATATAGATTGTTATTATGCTTCAATGGAACTATAATTTATGCATACATAAGATGCAATTGTAATAGTTCAAAAATAGTCTATGCACCACCATCTCTCTTCTATCTTTTTCTCTATCAATAGTGAGTCCACTTGCAAAGTGGGTCCACCTACAGTGAGAATTTTTGTAATATACTATAATTGGTTATAATTTATTGTGAGCTAACCCTCATCATGGTTTTTCCCATTTTGGGTTTTCCACATAAAAATCTTGGTGTTCATGTGTTATGTGATGTTGTGAATGTTTCATGCTTTCTTTCTTTACTACAATTGAATATGCATTAGTGATTAGATGTTTAAAGTTTGAATGATTCAAGAGAATACTAATTGACCCCCCTCGAGCAGTATTCTGGGTATTCAATAATAGTATAGAGCTTAAATAGGTGCCACACTATTTTCTATTTTATATATAAAAATTAAACAATAAATATTATACTTGCTAATGGATATGTAATTTAAAATTCCCCAAGGATGAATGGTGCAAAATATTATGTCTTGATTAGTACAAGATATAATTTCAAACAATTTTGTTTCATAAAAAATTATAGATACATATTCATGTTTATCAATATATTACAATTAGTTCAAATAGGGGAGGATTCTCTATAGTTCTACACCTTTTCATTCTATCACTATCAACCTATAAGTATAGCTATAGATATAGTAAGTTGTGAGCTTATACCAAATTTAGTCAAGTTTTCATTTCTCATTAGTCTATCTAGACACATCCATACTCTCTCTATCTCATATATATATATATATATATATATATATATATATATATATATATATATATATAATCTTCTTTTGTTCATGAAAGAATGACTTGACAATTTTAGATATATTTGTTACAAATTATTTTACATTTGGTGGCTTCAAAAAATTCCTTTTAGAATTATATAGTTTGTGTGTCTTATCCTATCTTTTAAGTCAATTATACTATTCTTAATGATTTTTCTCAGATTCAGTTTATTCTTAAATAATTTTAAATATACTTTTTTTCAATGTCAAATTGACATAGCTATGCATCATGTTATGTTTTACTAATAATTTGGAATTTCTATACTGTCTATTTTTTCCTAATTAATTATAGTGATATATCTCCAAAAAATCCAAGATAAGGAAGTTTACAAATAAAAAAATTGGACTTGAAATTAAGTTGTAACAAATCTCGATGATAAAAATAACCAACCTAAAGTGAAGGAAAAAGGAGATGAAAAACACTGTAGAAGGTTGGATATGGATTTTTTTATCTATGGAGATGATATATGATGAATGTATAAAGTATCTTCAACATTTATCCATGAAAGTAGAAGAAAGCATTTATTTTGCGACGAAAAAACTTTATCACATCAATTCAATATTTTCTAAGAAAATATCTATATTGTAGAAAATTAAATACCATTTCCATTTCATGTTATGTTTCATGCTTAGTTTGGTTTCCATCTTCATGGATATTTTTTAGATTAATTTCAACTTTTCTCTTAGCATTTTTCCCTACCATGGTGCTCATGCCTTCACTCTCATGGTCCTTTTTGGTCAAATATTAATTATAGATATATTAATCTGGTAGTTTTCTTATGTTTACTCATTTCTACATATCAAACTATTTAACATCAAAGGCCCCAAAATAGGTTTGGTCTAGGGCACTCACACCCTTGACTAGCCCATTTTGGGTCAAATTTATATATTTTATTGTTGGCATTTTTTTATTATAAATTTAAATTTAGTTGTCGACTTTTCATAATTAATTTTGTGGGAAACAAATAAATATTTATAAATACAAGTCTTTTTAACCATTTCAATGCTTGTGCAATTTGAATCCCAATTAAGCATCCTAAAAGTAGTCAAGTGAAGAATAAGCATAATTACTACATTATTTCAGTCAAGCTTCATGTTAGCAATGCATCAAGTTCATGAGTAAGATTGCTCATGTTTTATGTTCATTTTTTTTTTTCTGAGTACTAGTTCACTTGAAGGACCTTCAATCAAGCTGTAACACCCCTCCATTTTGGCTCTTTTATCGACAGTGTTCTTTGTATGTGGTTTCTGTTTATGCTATGACTTTGGAACTTGGTTACTATTTGATCACGAACTGTTTAGCGATGCATATGTTATATTTTGATGTGATGGTATTTTACTCTGATGTTATCTTTATGACATGTTTTGGATTAATTTAGCGGATAAATGAATTAATGATGTTTTATGCTTTTGATCATTTTATTGATGTTAGATGCTTTAGTTAGAAAGTATGTATTGGTGAAGGGAACAGGATTGTATCACTCGCTTGCGAGTGCCCTACGATTCCAAGATTTCCTCTTCATGGTGTGTTTGATCATATTATATATATGCATGTTCAATGTACTCTTTGTTCGCAGGTTGACAGGTACATGACATCGACTCCACCTAGTTCATAGGTTTGAGCATGTCCATTGGCGAATGGTAATCGATTGGGAGATAGTAGCTAGGTTTTTCATGCCAAGTCATCACCCTAGTCCCAAGTGTGTTGTTGGGTTTAGTTGTTTTGATATGGTTCATTCCTCCTTGGTTATTTATTTAATTTCATATTATAAATGTTATTAAATGGCGGGTGTAGTTAAAATGATGATTAAATGAATCTTGTTGCAATGTTGAAATGTAATTTATTTTATTTATTAATTTGATTTAATTAATAAAATTAGATTTAGTTTATTGATTAACTAGGTTAATGGTGGTAAATTAAATAAAGTAGTTGTTTTGGCATCATTGTATATTAAGATTTAATTAAAATAAAAATGGAAATCATGTTGGATATTTAGAGTTAAATTAAAATAAAAATGAAAATGTGTTTTAAATTTTACTTTTTGAAAATTATAGATAAAATTAATTCTTTGCAAACTTGGAATTCTTTTGTTTAAAAGAAATTTTGAAAATGCGTGAAATTTCAAATAGAAAGTAAATTGGTTTTAATTTTTTTTTAAAATGGAAATATCTCCAAATTTTGCAATGAATTTAGTGGGTGGGATATTTTTAGGGGTTTGACCAAAATTGGGGAAACTCTATGAGAGCAAAGAAATTTCATTTTGGAATTTTAATTTTTGAATTTGGTAGAGAAAGGATTTTGGCTATTGTTCTTGGTTTTTTCTTTAAGAAGCAAAGTAGATTTCTTGGTTGAGCTGGAATCAAAAACAGGATTTGGAAGCACCATTTGAGTTCTTCAAGCTTGGGAGAAAAGAAAACTAGGTTCCCTCTTTGATTTTTGTTTTTCATTTTGAAATGAGTTTCAAATCTGTGTTATGTTGTTTGAAAATCTTTAAAATGCTCTTTAAATTCAATGAAAACCCATGTGAATTTGTTTCAAAACTAGCAATAGAAATTTGGAGGGAATCAAATGAAAAGTTTAAACTTCTCTGTTCAATTTGGGGAAAACCCAGAAATTCATATCATGATATTGTGCTTAAAATTCTCCTTAGTTTTCTCAAGAAAATTTTCCCAATTTGAGCTGTGAAATGGAATTTAAAAATATATACATGCTTTTTTTGCATATAAATTTATATGTTATTGGTGGGAAGTTTTTCATTTAAAATAAATTGTTTTTATACAAAAAAATTTCATGTCATTTTCGTCTAATTTTTTTCCTAAAATAGGGGAGACAGGGGAGACTGGTTTCGGTTTTTTTTAAATTGAAATTTTAAATTTTAAATATTAAAATTATTTTTTGTTGTTTTATGTTGGGTTGGGCGCTACCCACAGCCGGCCCCCACCATGGGAGGCGTTGGCTGTGAAGGCAGCGCCAGCGCTGCCTTCACAGGCAGCGACCCCCATGTGGGGAAGGGGTTGCGTAGCAGCTCCCAACAATGGGGGCTGCGCAGCAGCATGTGACCTTTGTTTTTCTTTAATTTTTATTTTTAATTTTATTTTTAATTTTTTTATATTATATTATATATAATAGTTCTATATTATATATATAATATATATATTATATGTATATATATACTATGGTATTATTTAAATAGAATTTTTATAATTAATTATATACATAATATATATATTATATATATAACATGTGTGTCTATTGTGCATATATATAGTGTATATATTATGTATTTTTAAATAATTTGGAATGTGGAATTTTAAATTGGTTGATTAAAATATTAATATATTTAACATATATATATATTTGTATATATATTAGGTATATACATTTATATGTATATTTATTATATGATTATATTTAAATATAGATTATTTCAAGATAATTATTGTCATTTTATAGAGGCAAAAAATGGATTTTAGATAATCAAATGTTTTATTTATAAAGTTGACTTTTAATAATCAAATGATTTATTTAAAAGTGGATGTTGTAAACAAATGACTTTATTTATAAATATTATTTTAATCCTTATCTATGATTGAGCAAATAGAATTAAATTATTAATTTTAAATTCCTTAATGTTGCCCAAGTGATTTGATTTACTTTTGAGTGTGCAAATATTGTTAATTATTTAATTGATTACATGCACTATGTCATTGCTTGGTCTGGGTTTAGGAAACCCTAACATTAGTTTATTAGTTTTCCTGAAATGCTTTCTAAGTGATGTTCTCGTTCATTCTCTTTGTTGGGAAATTGAGTCATTTGTTTATGTAAGTCTTCCAGATGGGGTTTTTAATCTATTGGGGTTGTCGTATCATCAAGCATTCAAATTAATCTAGAAGGCTTGTAAATTAAACTTGGTTTTAATCTAGTGTTGTAATGTGTTTTACACATTCACATTAGATGTTGTACCTTTCTAGGCTAAGTGGACCTAATTTTAATGTTGTAAAGTATATTTAACCACACTTTCACATTAAACTTTGTGTCCCTAGCCCTAATCACCCTTTATATCATCATTAATAGACCCTTAAGAACCTTATTTTTGCATCTCAAGGCATATTTTGACTAATATCCTAACAAAAACACTCTAAAACCCCAAAATCTTGAAGACCCACCTCAAAAACCTCAAGGCGGGACTCATTTACCACCTTGTGTGAATGAGTCCCTTTTGGAGACTTTCTCAAAATTGAGCGGGAAAATTGCAATTCTAACTTGAATTTTGATGAATATTGGCCTTGGGGATCAAATAACAGCCATTTGAGTATATTACCTATATAAAAAAACTTTCAAATCCTCATTTTGGAACAAATAACATAAGCCTACATGATATCAAGTCAAGCAAGCAAGAGTTAAGCATTTCAAGGTCATCAAGACAATATTTCAAGATCAATTCTAAGGCATTCAAGAGCAAGATTCTTCATCCATTGTTGCAGCAATTCAAGATTCATCATCATGGAAAGTTTCTAATTGCATTACTTCATGTTCATGCTTCATTATCTTATTTCATCATTTTGGTTTAATTACTTAAAAGGGGTTTGACCAAGGAAAACCCATATTCCCTAACAATCAAAATTTTCTTTCTCTCTTTGTGTGATTGTAGATCTAGATGCTTCAAAGACTTGGAGATCATTGAAGATTAGGTTTCAAACTTGTTGTATTTTTCTCCTTGAACCATATATTTTTGGTTCCTATGGACTTCTCTATCTCTTATAGGGTTTTTCACCTAAAAGGAGAGAGATAGGGCCCAAAAATGCTAAGGGTTCATTCAAATTAAGTTATGTGAGATGTTATCTAAGCTAAATGAAGTGATCTGAGTGCAATTAAATGAAATTTTTGAATGATTATTAATGCAAAACCTAAGATTTATGCTATGTTTGAAAACACACTATGATATGCAAATAATGAACTAAATGATGAAATAATGCAGAACAAAAGAAAATATGATGAAACAAAGTGCACCTAGGAAATGTTTGATGAATCTGGAATGTTGTGAATGCTAAATGGAATTACTAAAATTTCACAGTGGGACTCATTCACCCAAGGTAGTGAATTAGTCCTCCTAGTAAAAAAGTTTTGGAAACTCATTTGTGATTGTCGTGATCCAGAATCTGACAAAATTCAAATTTTTAGTCCTAAGGTGGGACTAATTCACCACTAGTAGTGAATCAATCCTCTCCCAAAATTTTGAAAAATTGGAAGACAACTTTGCAACACCATATCTTGAAATATCTCCTTGTCGAGTTATTGAAGTCAATTTTTTGGGAAATGGACAAACAACCTTCTCTAAAATTAAAATATGAATGAGTTGACTTGAAGCACCTAGTTGACTTGTTTACCAATCTTCAACACCTAAATGCTTGATAAATCTGCATACAAAAGTCTACAAACACAAATGCAATAGGGGGAAAATGGTTGAGGGTTAGAAAATAGGGGTTTCCCTTGGTCAAACCCCACTTTGGTAATCAAACCCTTAATGAATTGTAATAGAAATTGATGAAACTAAAGGTGTGCACTTGGAGGCTAAAAAAGGATGGAATGTAGGTCTGGAATCTTGAAAAATCTAATGTAAAAGACAATTAGGACACTTGTGCCAATCTAGGTGAGTTAGTCCCAGATCCGAAAAATGGCTTCAAAGCCTATTTCAGCCAAATGGGTATCCAAATCTACAGAAATCTTTGAAAAAAAAATTTCAGTGGGACTAAGTCACTACTATTGGTGACAGTCCACTTTTGAATTTCTGAAAATACAAAAGTGGAAATAGAAGCCCTTGGTCTGCACTTCAGTTCTTGACTGGTATCTAGTTCTAAAACTTTAATTTTTAGGCCTAAAAGTGACTTTTAGTGGATATTCTTGCTTTCCAAGCAAGGAGAGATCTTCAACAACTTTGAAAACTATTCTTCAATGATCTTCAAACCTTCAAATTACATAAACTTGTGAACACACAATGAAAGAGAAAGAAATTTTGGATGTTAGGGCATGGGGGTTTTCCTTGGTCAAACCCATTTTTGGGTAACTAAACCAAAATGAAGAAATAATGTAATGAAGAATGAAATAATCCAATTAGTACCTTTCCATGATGATAGGTCTTGATTTTTTTCTGCAATAGTTGAAGAATCTACCCTTAAATGTCCTTGAAAGCTATCTTGATGAATTAGAATGTAAAAACCCTGGCTTGCTTGACTTGAGGTGGAAGATAAATGAGTTAGATGAATGAATTATAAATTAGGGTTTAGAGGCTTACTTTTATAGGAAATTCTCCTAATTTTCTCATTAATTTGATCCCCAAGGTTGACAAGGAGGAAAATAAAACTTAAAATCCAACTTCTCTCTCAAAACTCAAAAATAACTCAAATGGGACTAATTTTCCACTCTGGGCAACATAGTCCCACCTGGTAGGGACTCATTTGCTCATATGGATGACTTAGTCGTAGAATGCCCCTTTTCCAACTGGATTGTTGGGGAATGAAAAATTTCAGTTCTTATTTTGATTTCATCATGTATTTGATCAAAATATGCCTTGGGATAGAAAATATGGGGTCATCGGAGCCTATTAATGATGATGTAAAGGTCAATTAGGGCTTGGGGCAGAAAATTAAATGTGAAAGTGTGATTAATACACTTTACACCACTAAAATAGGGTCCACACAGCCTAGAGAGTCACAACATCTAATGTGAATGTGTAAAACACATTACAAGACTAGATTAAAGTTAAGTTTAATTTAAAGGCCTTCTAGATTAATGTGAAAATTCCATCAAATACATTTTATAATATTGAATTAAGTGTAAAATAGGTCCATTTAGTCTAGAGAAGTGTGAAAGTCTTTTACAACACTTTACAACACCTTTACAAGACATCGTTAAATGCATTTTATTCACTTTGAAAAGGTCCAAGACCTAGTGTGGATGTGTAAAACACCTCACAACACTAAATCAAGGCATCATTAAGACCAATTTGTCATCAATTATTCCCATATCAAGCAAGGTATGCACTTTTTGGTGACACATTAAGCCTCCACTTTAGTGAGAGGATGAACTTGCTGCAAACTCACACTAAAGGAAACATTCAAGAGCAGTAAAATAGGGTCCAAAATGAAGAAAATTAGGGTTTTGAGGCTTACTTTGATAGGAAATTCTCCTAATTTTCCCATTAATTTGATCCCTAAGGCCAACATGGAGGAAAATCAAACTTAAAATCAAACTTTTCTCACTCAAAAATCAAAAATAACCCAAATGGGACTAATTCGCCACTCTAGGTGACTTAGTCACACCTGGCAGGGACTCAGTCACCCATATGGTTGACTTAGTCCTAGAGGGCCCCTTTTGCTAGCTGAATTGTTGGGGAATGAAGAATTTTAGTTCTTATGTTGATTTCATCATGTATTTGATCAAATTATTCCTTGGGATACACAATATGGGTCCATAGGGGCTATTAATGATGATGTAAAGGTCAATTAGTGCTTGGAGAAAAAAATTCAATATGAAAGTGGGATTAAATACACTTTAGACCATTAAAATAGGGCCCACACAACCTAGAGAGGCACAACATCTATTGTGAATGTGTAAAACACATTACAACACTAGATTAAAGTTAAGTTTAATTTACAACCCTTCTAGATTAATATGATAATACCATTAAATACATTTTATAATATTGAATTAAGGGGAAAATAGATCAATTCATTTTAGAGAATTTTGAAAGTCTTTTACAACACTATAAAACACCTTTACAAGACATTGTTATATTCATTTTATTCAATTTGCAAGGGTCCAAGACCTATTGTGAATGTGTAAAACACCTCACAATACTAAATCAAGGCATCATTAAGTCCAATTTGTCGTCAATTATTCCCATATCAAGCAAGGTATACACTTTATGGCAACACATTAAGCCCCCAGTTTAGTGAGAGGATGAACTTGCTTCAAACTCACACTAAAGTAGACATTCAAAAGGGGTCCAATCGTACCAATGTGGATGAAAAAGGATGAAAAAAATAAAGGCAGTGATCAAGCCCCCAGGATCCAAGATCCTAATTAATACCAACATAAGCATGAAAGGACAAGCACAAGGTGAATTATTTCTAGAAAGAAAAGATACTTGATCATACAATGGCAATAAGTAGAAGGAAGAGAAAAGTGAAAATAAAAAGGTGGATCAAGCTTCAACTATTTGTCGAACACGTTGTGGATATTATCTAGGTTTTTTTTCCAAAAAAATCATACTCACTCTAAGGTGAGAGAACTCTTGGCTATCTGCCAGGTGAGAAGTCCAAAAAGGTGAGAAACATACACTCATGGCTGGTATGAACTCACACACATGTAGCTGGTTATGGGGAAAAGTCATGCTCAGAATGGGCTTCCTGCTCAATCATACAAAATCTATACCTCCTAAAAAATTTAATAAGGCACAAAAAAAATGATCTTTGAGCTCTATGAGGTAAGAAAAACTTCATATGCTTTACACTCATAAAAATTGTCAATACAAGATAGTGCAAGGAGTGTTCAAAGGGATTTTTCTTAGTGGATGAAACATCTCATCTTAGGGAAAATTGTACCTAATTTTTCAAAGAGAGGATGTGTCAAAGAAGTATCAAATTCTTGGATGGAATCAAGCCCAATGACTCCACCAAGAAATGGACACATCACAAGAAGAAATAAATCACACAATGAAATATGACTGTTGGTGTATGCACCCACTTTAAAGAGATTTCTAACACCATTAATGTGAGCAATTGCTTTAAAGTAGAAGAAGAAAAAGAAGACATGAGAGCTTACTCAGAAATCCCTATGTCAAGTCATATGTTTCATATAAGATACTTAATGAAAAAGGTAGTATGTCACCTACGAGCCAACTTAAGGCATGTCATCCACATCCCAAGCTTGCTCTTATATGTTCATGAAAGGTTAACAACTAGCCAAAAGAAGCAATGACGAGTGACATATGAGGACTGGGCTACTTAACCCCTTGCCCCCACATAGTGTAGGACAAAGGTGAGTCAAAATGATTGATAAGATGGATGGTAGAGTGAAAATAAATATCAATTAGAGGAATTAGGTTCCCCCACATAAGGAAGAACACCAAACTCTTTAAAATTTTGGATTTTACTACTCAAAGTATTGCACACATAAGTAGAATGACCATGAAATCTATGATAGGAACATAATGAATTTTTGAAATAAAATTTATTCCGAGTTCATGTGGGGGGAGATATGAAGTGATCTTGGAGGAGTCTTGACAAGATACCCTCTTGATCAATGGTAGATGTTCCTTGATTATGTGATAAATATATTTCTTGATTAGTACAAGATGTCATACCTATGCAAGACTCTTTAGATTGCAATATTTTGATCTCTCCTTCATGGGGGGGTGTAAAATCTAATGAATTCAAATAATTAATGTTTTACAAGATAACATTGACATTAAGAAAAGATGTCTTTGTTGGTAAAGGATAACCATCAAGACCACTAGTTTCTATTGTCTTAGAAGAATATTTTGTAATAGTGTTGATGTTGAGTGAAGGCTTAGTGATTTCTATCAATGGACAATAACCAAGACCATGAGTCATTTCTTGTGTTTTAGGATTGAAGGGTACATGGATACCTTTTTCTATAGCACCACATCCCTTTCCACTATATCCAAGTTGTTTGATAAGCTCATAACCTCTTCCATAAATCTTTTTCATTGATTTTGGAATAGGTGGTTGTTCATGATTAAGTTCATCAAAGTTTGTTGTGTAATTTTCTTATTCTTCTGAAGTGATTGATGTGGATGCTTTCAAAGTTTCTTCCAAGTTTTGCGTTAACATGGCTATTTATTGATTTCCCTTGTTAGAGTCTTTTGTTGTGAGCTTTCATTCTTCCATGAATGTTGGTGTGAAATCTAAGGAATCCAAATCATCGTCTAATAGCTTTGTGGATTTTTTTGCACAGGTTCCACTTGTGTGGTTTGGGTTAAGGAGTTCAATGGGTTCTCTTTTTTTTTCTCAAGTTGCAAGACACTATAAGGCTGAGGATCACCTTTAACTATGTAGATTGTGTTTTTGTAAACATATTTCATTTTACGACGAGGAGTTGAATGCACTGTATTCATCTCATGAATCCATTATCTTCCTAAAAAAAAGATTATATGAAAGATTATGGGGCATGACATGTATTGGTGTTTGAAATGTAGCCTATCAAACTATTTTAGGCAAAGTAATAACACCAATTGGTTGTTTTTCTACATTGTCAAATCCTCTGATAGATAAAGAATTGGGTTGAATTTTTTATTTATCCACTCTAAGATTGTCGAGCAGACTTACACTACACACATTAAGATTGAATCCACTGTCAAAAAGGGTTCAAGATTCTCATGACTCTTAATAGGTGTATCTTCTAATACCAATATATCCTCATGGCATCGACGAGGGATAGTAGGAGAAGGAGAATGTTGATGGTCATGGTTATGGAGACTAGGTAAGGTGATATTTAGAAATGTTTCTATGATCTCATGTTCTTGTTGTCTAACACCTTCCAAAGGGGAATAAGGAGATGGACAATCAATACCATCAATGCTTGTATCTTCTTTCACCAAGATACCTTCGTTACTAATAGGAGAGGTATTGGGAGAAGAACAAGTATGATCGTTATGATTTTCAATACTACCATTCTCACCAATGGGCAATGTAATATTAAGGATTGTGTCAATGGTTTGATGATTAAAATGTTTGTTAATGAACTCATTGTTATAATCAAAATTGATCTCATAAGAGGGAATGTTGTATTTATGCAACCCATTTTTAACCAAATCAAAGGCACATGTCTTGAAAGAAAACATGTTAAGTAAAGAAAGTACAATACAATGACATAAAGTGAAATGTTTGAATGTAATTTTTAAATGTGAAACAAGGTAATATTCTAATTACATTATGCATCAACTTGAAAATGAAATGTTTGAAATTATGAAAAAATGCATGAAATGAGCTAATTTAGGTTAGATCTAATGAAATACATGTTACAAAAACTCATCCAACTGATATAGGTAGGTAATGGTAGTAAACAGAAGCTTTAAAAACATGGATTTTAGTTCTATAAATGACATTTTTAGGACTAAATAAGGACTAAGTTTCCCAAGGTGGAAAATTATTCCTAGTAGGGATTTTTTCAGATTTTTTAGATATTTTTTATTGATTTTTATGTTTTTTGTATTGTATTAATGTAGATGTAAAGTGAAAATGTAGAATTTTACTATTTTTCAATGAAATGAAATGCAATACTATAAGCTATATGATATTTTCACTTATGCAATTTTTAAAACCCTAGGATGCAAATGAAACAATACAAAACCTAATGCAATGTTGATGCAAGTGATTCCTAGGATGTAAATGGACTTTAAATTAGAAGTAAAATGTCCTAAAGTTGGATTCACTAAAATGTGGACATCGATTTTGGTATCCAAGGGTTCTCTAACTCTTTTATGGTTTTTCAACTAAGAGGAGAGGAATGGACCCAAAATGCATAATGTCTACACTCAAAATCAATGCAAGGATGGATGCAAATATTGTCCTAATGGGAACTTAACAAAAATAACAGCATAAAACATACAAATATTGGATTTTATAGGCCTTTCACAACATATTTCCTTGATCCTGAGTCCAACCATAAACAAACTATGCATAGATTTGTTCAAACATCAAGAAAACTAGGTTTTTTTTACTACTCTCCAACAAAACGAGACACACAATCTACCATAACTCATGCAAATGGATAAATGAATATTTTTACTTCAATGGGTTTTAAGAAAATGTAAAAACATAAATTTTCACCATTTTTTATCAGTTTTTTATTATGGAATATTAAACATTTATGAATTTTTCTTATATGTTGGAAACCCTAGTTCTAGAACTAGGTAGTCTTCACCAAAAATATCATAAATCAATCAAAACCCATTTAAAATTGATAAAAAAAAGTGAAAATGAAACTATATTCACATATCTAACATTTCCAATAGGTCTGAGGTCTTTATTTTATCTATACAATCTGTACCATTCTCTGCAACATCCTGCAATTTCCAAAAAAACAATCCAATAGGGCTGCCAATGGTAAAATGGTCATAACTTTATCCAAACACAATGAAAAAAAACCAAAACAATTGAAAATGAAATATAATTCATTCCTCTATCAGTAAAAATCAATTTGAGATCTGTACAACTTCATACAGATCTGTACCATGTAAAGGAACATGGTACAACATTGGAGATTGCAGAAAAATTCATGCCTTCATTCAAAAATTCTTGTTCAATCTACATACCAACCCCCCATTTGATTTGGAGGCCCATTTTTATGCTTGTAAAATCAAGTTATGCCCCCAACCAACCTATAACTACCATTTAACAACTTTTAACAAAATTTTAAAAAGTTGTCATTTGACAAGAAGAGTTGTGATGACAACATTTGACAACATTTGACAATATTTTCATTTTTCTACTAAATGACACCAAACCTTCATCAATGACTCTAAATGACTTAAATCATATATAAAATGTCTCATTCAACATTTTTACAACATTAAAATACCCAATTTAATGAATTTATACAATATGGCCTCATGGAGGCATGTAATCAAATAGGTGCTCCTGCACCAAACTCCCGAGGGTAAAAGAATTCAAGCCCCTTTGAATTTCCTTCTTCCTAGTCTTCCAATTACTGTGTACTTTTTCCTTTGTCTTTTCAATCATATTTTTTCCTTTCTTCCTTCTTCTTCTTCTTATTCCTTCTTCTATCAACCATTCTTGCAACTTGGAGGTCCCAAAATTCTATCAGATCATCATATACTTCACTCTGTCCTTCATAACCTACACATACATAGTCCAAAGAAAAATTAGAAATAGAATATAGAGACCTTGAGGTATCCTCCTTGTATTCTTGTGCTTCAAACTCCTCTTCACCTATTACCAACTTATCTAATCTTGACACCAATTCACATGAAATCTCAATGTCCTTGTCTTCTTCTATCTTGATGAGTTCCCCTTCCTCTTGTTTGACTTGTCCATTACCAACCTTACTATCCTATTCTTCTTCAATGATTGCATATTGTTCCCATAGTTCTTCTTCATCCACCTTTTCTTGTTCATTACCTTCTCTCATCAATGGTTCTTTTGTATTCACATTAGGTGCAACTACTCTCATTTTCATTAGCCTTTGAATAGGCCATACTATCTTCTTGTTAACTTTCAAGTGCTAGAACTTGTTGCTTTTCTGATCCAATGTTTCATCTTCATTATGGAATCTACATAAAAATAATTGAACTCTACTTTCCTTCTCATCTCTTACGTTAACTCATCTATATCTTTGTCAATAATTTATTGTCACTCCTTTTCCTCCTCTTCCTGCAAACATCCTCTCAACAAATCCATCTTAACACTCTACCTCACCTAGGTCTGTCCACTCACCTAGTCTCTTGGACTTTCTTACTGCACCAACCTACAAACCACCACACACACAAACCAAAAAAAATCTCCCAGAGCATCTTTAGGCTCTGACGCCAATTTGATGTAGAGGAAAGGAATCAACTAAACCAACTTGACATAACTTGAACAATGATCCATCATCAACAATGAAAAAATGCAACCTGAGTCATCTTGAGAATGTTACTATAATGGCCTAATTGGAACTTAACAAAGAGAGCATAATGAAACTTGAAAATATTGGATTTTATAGGCCTTCCACAACATATTTCCTTGATCCTAAGTCCAACCATAAATAAACTATGCATAGATTTGTTCAAACATAAAAAAAAAAGGTTTTTTTTACTACTTTCCAACAACATGAGACACACAATCTACCATAACTCATGAAAATTGATAAATGAATATTTTTCCTTTAAATTTTTTAAGAAAATGTAAAAAAAATTCACCAATTTTTATCACTATTTTATTGTGGAATAAATATATATGAATTTTTCTTATTTGTTGGAAACCCCAATTCCAGAACTGGGTAGTCTTCACCAAAAATGTAATAAATCAATCAAAACCCAATGAAAATTGATCAAACCAAGTGAAAATGAAACTAGATTCACATATATAGCATTTCCAATAGGTATTAGGTTTTTATTTGAAATGTACAATCTGTACCATTCTCTACAACATCTTACAATTTCTAGAGAAAATAATACCATAGGGCTACCAATGGTAAAATGGTCATAACTTTCTCCAAACTCAATGAGAAAACACCAAACCAATTGAAAATGAAAGATAATTCATTCCTATATCAGTAAAAATAAATTTTAGATATGTACAACTTCATACAGATATGTACGGTCATGTAAAAGAACAAGGCAGAACATTGGAAATTGCAGAAAAATTCATTTCTCCATTCAAAAATTCTTGTTCAATCCACATACCAACCCTCCATTTGACTTGGAGGCCCATTTTTATGCTTGTAAAATAAAGTTATGCCACCAAAAAACCTACAACTACCATTTAACAACTTTTAAAAAACTTTTAAAAATTTGTCATTTGACAAGAAAAGTTGTTATGACAACATTTGACAACTTTTGATAATGTTTTCATTTTCCAACTAAATGACACCAAACCTTCATCAATTACTCCAGATGACTTCAAACATATATAAAATGTCTCATTCAAACTTATTACAACATTAAAACACCTAATTTAATGAATTTATATGATATGGCCTCATGGAGGCATGTAATCAAACAGGTGCTCCTTCACCAAATGTCAATGGCTACCTTTTGAATGTTTGATTGATGTTTGATTTGACGTTGTAAAGTGGTTGAATGATTGATATTGCTTCAATATGATGAGGAGAGATGTAGGAGATGTAAAATGAGGTGAAAGTCACTTATTTATACAATCTTGTGCTTTCCCATTCATACCTCCTCATAGGCCGACATCAAGTATTTTTGAATAAAAACCCGAAAGGAAATTTAAAATATTTTTAATTTTGAGCCAAGAGGGACCCATTTTCCACCCATGATGAATGGGTCCCACCTTAGACTTGAAAGTGGGTGTTAGGATTTAAGTTTCATTTTGTGTTGTTTGTCAAGTGTACATTCAAAAATGCACTTAATTAAACCTTATAAGGGCATAAATGGGTCAAATAAAGTATAAGAAAGGTGTAAATAGTGAAATTATGCCAAGAAAATTGTGAAATATTGTTACAAGACTTTACAACGCTTCAAAATAGGACTTGATTATGAATAAAAAGGTGATTTTTAGGTGAATTGTAATAATAGAGTCTAGAAGAATGTACAAATGTTTTACAACACTTCACAACACCTTTACAAGACATCATTATTTGAATTTTAGTACTTAAATATGCATGTTCAAGCCACATTACATAATAAAATAAGAGAAAAAAAGATTAAACATTATGAAAAAATACCTAAAAGTCCATGAAAATGACAATTTCTACAGCACATTTATCCCCCACTTTAGTGAGAGGATGAACTTCCTTCAAATTCACACTAAAGTAGCCATGAACATCGAGAGGAGGGTTCAAATGCAATTACGTTAGCAAGATGGAATAAAAATTATCAAGAGGGATGATCAAGCCCCCAGGATGAAGATCCCATGAAAAACTAAGCATAAGAACAAAGGAACACACAAGTGAAAGAGAAAATTGAATGAAGCTTTGATCATCAATCCAACTAGTTGTGGATTAGATCTCGGCTAGTTGTGAGAAAAAGAATGTGTGCTTACTCTGGGGTGAGAGAACACATAATGGTATGTTGGGTGAGAAGGCCCAAGTATACTCAGTCTAGGGCGATGGAACTTCTAACTTTCTAGAAGGTGAGAAATCCCAAAAAGGTAAGATACATATGATAGTTGGTATGCACTCACAAACACAAAGGTGGCTATGGGGAAAAGTCATGCCGCTAGGTGGGCTTCCTACTCAACCATATTAAGGTTATACCTCATGATAACTTTAACAAGGCACCACAAGGAAAAATGAAATGAACAAAAAGGAAGGTACCACATTCATGCAAGTTGCATTATGCAAGGTGGCAAAAGGTGCAAAAATGTAAAAACGTAAAAAAAGTGTAAAATATGAAAGATGTTCAAAAGAGTCTTGTTTAGTTCATGTAAGGTCAGTCAATTAGGGAACATTGTGCCTAATGTCTCCAAGAGAGGACCAATCAAAGAATAGTATATTCACAACTTAGGGGATGTAGGAATGTAATGAGCTAAGATAGATCATACTTATGAGATACATCACACCCAATGTCATCCACAAAGTGATGAATGCATCACATAAATGACAAGGCTACACTAGGAACCAAGAATGCAAATGAATTCTAGTAATGTATGCCCTCCACTTTAAAGGAATTGCTACACATAATTTTGTGAGCAATTAATTTAAAGTAGTGAAGTGAAGAAAATGCAAAAGGAAAATGAGACATGAGAGCCATCATGGAAAGCCCTATGCCAAGTCATATGTTTTGAAGTTAGGTTGCGTCATGTTAAGGAAAATGAAAGAAAAAGAAAGGGAGTTGCCCCCTAGAAAAGAGCACACCAAACACATAAGGGATCTATGCATTTGGGGTCAGTATGTTTGTTGTTGCAATGTTTCCTATGAAAGAGATTGGAACTGTCATCATTCCCCAAAGCACATAGAACTAAAAGAATGACACAAAGAGAGAAAAAGTATAGGAAAAATAAAGTCTATTTTGGGTAAACATGAAATAGACATTGCAGTCTCAATGCATTGCATCATCCCCAAAAGGAAAACACAAGAAAAAAGGAAACAAAAAAGAAAAAGGAGAAAGAAAATGAGAAAGATTTTGGGTCAACATGAAGGAGACATTGTGATCTCAATGCCTTGAGTCATCCCCAAAAGGAAAACATAAAGCAAAAAGAGAAAAAGATAGGGATTTTTTGGGTCAACATGGAAGAGACATAGGGCGTATCTATGCTTTGTGTCATCCCCAAAAGGAAAGCACAAAACAAAAAGAGAAAAAGATAGGGATCTTTTGGGTCAACATGGAAGAGACATAGGGAATCTCTACGCTTTGTGTCATCCCCAAAAGGAAAACACAAAACAAAAAGAGAAAAAGATAAGGACCTTTTGGGTCAACATGGAAGAGACATAAGGCATCTCTATGCTTTGTATCATCCCAAAAAGGAAAACACAAAACAAAAGGAAAAAGATGATGCAAAAAAAATAGAAGAATAGAGATACAAATAGAGGAAGGATACAAAGAAAGGGAACATCAAACACACGTTACGGGGGAACACAATACACACACGAAAGAAAAATGAAAAAGGAGCAAGTAATGCAAATGTAAGTCAACCATTAACTAAGTTATTGGTTTCTCAATCTTAAATAATGTAAGCAAAAAATGAATAACATAGTTAAGAGACAAGGACAAGTGCATTACAAGGACAAAGGCTAACAACTACTTGTGTCTGCAGAGGAAAAAACAAGCATGAACCAAGGGTGATGATGGAAAGGATCATGCAATAGTGAGAATAAAAGATTTTTCAACTATGGCATGGTAAAGGAATGGTGTTTTAAGGGATGATAGGAAATCAGTTGGTATCAGTGAAGTGATACTTATCTAGTATCTCGTTTAATGTCCAATATTCTTTAGTTCGATGTCCCAGAACATGATGATATTTGCAATATCATATGTGAGAATCTTTAGGATGAATGACCAACCTATTTGAAGGTGGTAAGAGTATAATATCATGGTTTAAAATTAATTGAAGTCTCTTTTCACATTCAAGTGGTGGATGAGTAGGAAACTTGAACTTTTTCAATTTATAAGATCATTTTTGTTTGCTAGATTCTCCTTTTTCATGAAGGGAAGAAGGAGGAGGACCCATGGGGATCCTAGCATCCTATTCATTAGAAGGGTATGATGGTTGTTCACGTGGAAGGAGAATGTTTAAGTTAGGAGGATAATCAAAGATCATTGTACTAACATCCCAAAATCTCCTAGGTTGAAAAGGATGTCTATCAAGATGAGAAGGATCTTGATATCCTAGTCCTGTTGTGTTGTCTTCTGTTGGTTTTTGTTCAAGGAGTTGGTGAATTTCATGTTCATGTTTTGTGTCACAACCTTGTTTACATAAGATAGTAAAGCCTTCACCATATGTTTCTTCAAGATTGATATGAGTTTTTGTGACTTTGTGATTGTAAGATAGTTGCGAGTGTGTTTGTTTGGAGGAACTAGGTCCACTTGAGGGAGGAACCTTAGGTCCATCATTGATTTTATGATGTAAATATGCAAAGTGATCAGGAGGTGCAATAGGTGGAAGATCTCATGGTTTCATTGATGGATAAAAGGATGCATTGGCTTCTAAATTATCAAGGCAGTTATTGTAGAACTTGGTCATGCTATCATCATCTTCTCCAATGATGTCTACTTCATGATGAGGAAAATCATGAGGAGTTGAAGGAGCATGAGGCAACTCAATGTCATTAGGGTCATAGCCAAAGGCACAATTGGACATGTCTACCAATGATTTTAATGGATTCCAAAAATTATTGAAAGAAAATGCCATGATACAAGTAAACTAAGAGGCAATAAATGATTAAAAATACAAAGCCTGGAAATTAAAACATAATGCAAGAATAGAAAATTGAAATGCAGGAAGATGCGAGAAAGATGCTAGAAATGTTATTTAAAAAGTGCAGAGGGATTGATTTGCCTAGGGTGGCGAATGAGTCCTAGTATGATATTTTTTTGATGTTTTTTAGAAATTTTAAAATGATTCTAATGTTTTTCATAATGCAATTAAGGATGCAGAATGCATATTTTCATTTTTTTCAATGAGATGCAATGCAAAAATGAAATCTAAATGACTGTTTCACTAATGCAATATGAAAAGGCCTAGAATGCAAAAATAAATAAATATCCTAATTGAATGTTAATGCAAAAGTAATCTAGGATGCAATATGAAAATGAATTCAGAAATAAAAAGTGTTCAAAATACAGGTTCACCAAAATGAACAGTTGATTTTTGGTTCCTATGGACTTCTCTAGCTCTTTTAGGGTTTTTCACCTAAAAGGAGAGAGATAGGGCCCAAAAATGCTAAGGGTTCATTCAAATTAAGTTATGTCAGATGTTTTCTAAGCTAAATGAAGAGATCTAAGTGAAATTACATGAAATTTTTGAATGATTATTAATGCAAAACCTAAGATTTATGTTATGTTTGAAAACACACTATGATATACAAACAATTAACTAAATGATGAAATAATGTAGAACAAACATAAATGTGATGAAATAGAGTGCACCTAGGAAATGTTTGATGAATTTGGAATGTTGTGAATGTTGACTGGAATTACTAAAATTTCATAGTGGGACTCATTCACCCAAGGTGGTGAATTAGTCCTCCTCTAGGTGAAAAAGTGTAAGAAACTAGTTTCTAACTATGGGAATATGGAATCTAACAAAATTCAGATTCTCAATCCTAAGGTGGGACTCATTTTCCATTGGTGGTGAATCAATCCTCTCCCAAAATTATAAAAAATTGAAAGACAACTCTACAACACCAGATCTGGAAATATCTGCTTGTCAGGTTACCAAAGTCAATTCTGCGGGAAAAAGACATAAAACCTTCTCCAAGCTTGAAATATGAATGAGTTGACTTGAAGCACCTAGTTGAATTGTTTACCAATCTTCAACACCTAAATGCTTGATAAATTTGCATACAAAAGTCTATAAACACACAGACAATAGGGGGAAAATGGTTGAGGGTTAGCAAATAGGGGTTTGCCTTGGTCAAACCCCACTTTGGTAATCAAACCCTTAATAATAAAATGAAATGAAAGAGAATTATAAACTAATAACTTGCAAATGCTATCAACTTAAAAAACCCTTGATGATGCAAATCTGAAGTAATGTCAATGGCTACCTTTTGAATGTTTGATTGATGCTTGATTTGATGTTGTAAAGTGCTTGAATATGATGAGGAGAGATGTAGGAGATGTAAAATGAGGTGAAAATCACTTATTTATACAATATTGTTCCTTAGTTACCCATTCATACCTCATCACAGGCCAACATCAAGTATTTTTAAATAAAAACCCAAAAGGAAATTAAAAATATTTTGAGTTTTGAGCCAAGAGGGATCCATTCGCCACCGATGAAAAATGGATCTCACCTTAGACTTGAAAGTAGGTGTCGGGATTCAAGTTTCATTTAATTTTTTTTGTTGGGTTTATATTCAAAAATGCACTTAATTAAGTCTTATAAGGGCATAATGGGGTCAAATAAAGTATAAGAAATGTGTAAATAGTGAAATTATGCCAAAAAAAGTGTGAAATCTTGTTACAAGACTTGACAACACTTCAAATATAGGACATGATGATGAATATAAAAGGTGATTTTTAGATGAATTGTAATGAATAGAGTCTAGAAGAATGTGGGTATGTGCTAGATCATCATAGAAAAAACAGGCCCTTAAGTGGTGAAAAATTCAGAAAAATCAGAGTTAGGCAACTTGACGTAAAAATTTGAATAAGTTATCTATATTATTTAAAAAATATGTAACAATAGAATTTGTAGAAAATTGAATGTAGTTTCTAAACTAATAGATTTTTTTTTTTTTTTTAAATCCATTTGGTGAAAATTTGAAATTTTAATGCACTAGCGCTTAAATTTCAGGAAAAAAATAAGAAGTAGGTGTCTGTTTGACCACCCTAACCACAATAAAATGATAATATTTTTTTATAAGATTTTAGATATAAGTAGAGGGCTCATGTCCGATGTGATGCATATTTTTTTATATTTTTTTTCTAGGTAAATAATTATTTATGAATATTTTATTACAAATTTTAAAAAATATAAGCTTTTCTGTCTAACCACCTTAACTTGGTAAAAAATTCACGAAATTCAGTTCTTTCTTTTTAATCCTATAGTATGTGAAGCCTAGAATGTGACACATGTTTCAGATTCAAAAAATGTGATACTGTTTGAATGCTATAGATTTTTTTCAATCAGCCTATCAATCAGGATTTTAGTTGTAATTCAAATAGAAATTGAATAATAATTATTTATTAAATTCAAAGTAAATCATAATTTATATTGGTGAAAGTTGAGAATCTCCTTTAAAAACCCTTTTTGTTTCATTAATTTTGGGTTAAAAAGAAGTCGTCAGCCATATACCCTACACATACCCATCATATCGCCACTTTTTGGCCCATCATGATCCTGCACATACCCATGTAGAAGTGTTTTACAAAACTTCAAAACACCTTCACAAGACATCATTATTTGAATTGTAGTACCTATACATGCATGTTCAAGCCACGTTACATCATAAAATCGGACCAAAATAGATTAAACATCATGAAACAAGACCTAAAATGCCATGAAAATGACAAGGGGCCATTTTTCTACGACACAATCACTATTGGAAAGCTCAAAATCTTCACAAAAAGTCACAATCCCAAAAATTAGGGTTTCGGATCTGGACACATGGAGGTACATATTGAGCAAACTGAGAGCTATAGATTCCACTTCTGAGTTTCCATAAAAGTCAAAGTGGACTCATTCACCAAGAGTGGTGAATGAGTCCTACTGTACCTATTTTTCAGAGATTTTTTTGGATTTGGATACCCATTTGGCTAAAATAGGCTCTAGGGCAATTTTCCAAACTTGGGACTAATTCACCCAAAATGGCAAATGAGTCCCACCAAGCCTAAAAATTAGCATTTTCAGAATTTTAGAGCTATTTCCAGTCTCATCACGGTTTTCAAGTGCACACAATTCACATCCTTACTTTCCTATTCTACTTTTTTTACCTTTCTAGGGCATTCTTTAGGTCATTTAGCATATTTTTGCATATCACATTATGTTTTCCAATTTGTCATCTTTTCCAACTTTACACTTGGTGGTGAACTCCTTTTTTATTACAAATCATATCCTAGGATAACTTATTGTCATATCTCTTATATCCTTCATTGGGTTGATATCTCTAAGGAATCCTTGAATGTTAGTTGGAGAAAAGTGATGTTCTATGTCCAAATCCATAAAACGTCCATTTTTTGACTAATCAGTGGTTAAAAAAATAATTCCAAATTGTTGTTCACACTCAGGTCAACATTGCAATTCAGAAAAATTAAAAATTTTCTTCCTGAGTGTCAACCCTATTATTAAACTCAAAATTCAAAATTTTTGGGGATTCCAATGTGAATCTCTTCCTTGCAAATATCTGGGCATTCCCTTTTTCTTAGAAAAGGAGAAACATGACTATTGGGATAGGTTAATATCTTCAATTTCTAATAGGATTTTTCCTTGGAAATGAAAATAGTTATCCTTTACAGGGAAACTAATGATGCTCAAATTCTATTTATGTTCTCTCCCAATCTATCTTATGTTGTTTTTGAGCATTCTAAAAGGGAAAGGGAATTCCCTTCAAAAGGTACTTAAAGATTTTCTATGGTTAGAAAATGTAACATCAAAAAAGAAATTATCTTTATTTTCATGGGAATCTATTTGTGACCCCAAAAAAAAGGGCAGGGCAGGCATAAGAGATATCTTCTTACAAAATAAAGCTCTTGGTGCTAAATTTGGCATGGAAAATTTACTTAGAAAATCCTGAAGTCAAATGGTGCCAAATAATGAAATACAAATATTTGGACTCTCTTGAAAGAGAAACAATTTTTACTTAGAAGGATCTTCCCCAGGGCTCCAAAAATTGGAACTTCATATCTTCTTAGAGAACTATCATCCTTCCTCATCTCTCTTGGGTTATTAATAATGGGGAGAAATCACTCTTTTGGGATGATGCTTGGAATGGCCACATGCCTCTCTAGACTCTAGGTGACTGGAAACAAATTAAACTTTTGCTCAAATCCAGCTAGGGAAAAAAGGTTCCTGATTACCTAGACATTGATACTTCAGATCCCTGCCTTGTGAAGTGGATTTTTTTTTTTTTTGCAAGTTCCTTCATATTAAGGCTTCACTAAAAGCTGAACTTGCAAAAAGGAACACATATTTATCAAACAAACAAGATGAAATTATTTGGAAAAAATCCAAGATAGATCAATATAATGTTAAAGGTGGATACAACTCTTTGTCCTCTTGCAAGCAAGTGAATCTATGGCCTTTCAGACTCAGTTGAGGCCCCCATATTCTCCCTCAATCTAGTGATTTCGTGTGGTTGGAAATCAAAGACATGATTATAATAGGTATGAGATTGGATAGATTGGGCATTACTCCTCTGTTCACATGTGTCATGTACAAAAAAAAATTTGAATCAAAAAATCATTTACTAATCAGATGTGATTTTTCTTATCAATATTGGACTTGGGTAATGAATAAACTCAGCTAGTCAGCCCCCCTGCACAATTCCATCTTCCACCATTTTCTTTCTTGACCTTCCCTCTTTTCATCTTCCTCCTTTTCATGCTTATGGGAGATTTACCCCTCCATAATAATCTAGAATATATGGCTTGAAAGAAATAATAGAATCTTTAGAAAGAAGTCTTCCACTATATGACAGGTCCTACAAAAAATCAAGATTTCAATTTCTAAAGTGACTTCAACTTCTCTATTCAAATATTCTCATCAAAGTAAACATTTCTCTTCTTCGGATGCTCTTATTCAAAAAAATTTGGAAGCTATTGAAGCTCCCTAGAGTTGTTTATGTCTCTAGTAAGGTCCAAACAATTAACAAGAATTCATTTAATTGGAGTCCACCACCCAAAAAAAATTTCAAATTAAATTTTGATGGGGCCTCAAGAGATAATCCAAGAAAATTAAGTATAATTGTAGTCTTAAGGGATTGGAAAGGTACCTTCATCGGTGCTACTTTTGAATTGATTTCGGATGGCACTAATAATGTTGTCGAACTAAGAGCCTTGAGCTTAGGTTTAAAATTTTCTCAGAAATTATCAATCTCCCAAATTTCCATTGAAGGGGGTTTAATGGTTACAATATCTACTTTGAAGAACAGGGGCTCAGATTCTTGGCACCTGTATTACATTTTGTCTTACATTGTGAGACAACTAGAGGGTTTTTCAAAATTTCAAATCTCACATTGCTATAGGGAGGTTAACTCATTTGCTGAATTTCTTTCCAACAAAGCAATTGATGAATCTATTGCATATAGAGAGTTTTCTGCACAAGAATGTGATCTTTTACTTTTGAAGACTTTATTTTTCAATGATTATACCTGAACATTTTGAGTATGTATTTTATCTAAATTACTTTTCTTCATCTTGGGGAAAGGGATCAGCTAATCCAACTTGTACCACACTAGTTGTTATACTTGTTGACAACATTATCTATTTTCTAATCACCCCGTCACTTGTGTCATATCTTTGGTTTTTTTCTTCAAGGTTGTCATAGTGGGCACATATTTATTTCATGAACATGACCTTGGTGGCTACATTTTTCAAAGTATATGGTCTTTGAATCATGATACAAATTATTTGACATTTCTCTAATCTTTTATTGGTGATTTTTATGTGGGTTTGACAATGGGCTACATTTATGAATAGAACAAAGGAATTTTTTAATGAAGTTTCTTGTTGTTCTTCTGCCACTCTCACTTGCTAGGACTGATAATTGTCCCTTCCTCCCTCACTTGTCTTCCCAAAAATAATTTTCTCTCATTTGGGCAGACATTCTTGAGGTTTTTTTAGCCCCTCCGTTGATATATACTTCATTTCTTCTATTCAGATGTTTGTTATGGCAGCTTCTATGCAATTGACTAAATCTAGAAAAATTTGAGATTGTTATTTATATCTTCACTTATACTATTCATCTACAAGAGGTTACTCTTGCTTGAAGATCATTAGAAGAGGATTTTAATTTAGTAGAGTACTAGCAAAGTGATAAAGATAGATCTTTCCTCGATCAGGTGAACATATCTGAGGAATCCATGGCTCTTTGATGAATTTGGAATTTAATGTAAAAATGGTAATCAATAGATTTCTTTCATTTGGAGGTTGCTTATGCTCTGAGCCAATTTTTGAATTTGATGTGGCTCTAACTTATCACTCCACTTCTTTGATGTTTTCCCACATGAGACTTTTCTTGTTGATGGACATCACAAAAGGTTTTTGGTGGCACATTTGGTGAAATGTTATATTTATCTAACCTTTGAAAGAAAGAATATGTTGAAGTTGATAATCCAACCTAATAGATCCCAATGAACACCTACAAGTAAATAACATGTCACATAAATAAGATCAAGAGGCACAATAATGGTGCTCTCCAACCTTGAAGAAAAAATATAAAATAACAAGAATAGAATAATTACAAAGAGATCAATCCTTAAGAAAGGAGATCAAAACCTTAAAGTGAACCCTAGGATTTAATAAAGTAATTATTAAAGTGCCTAAGTTTAAATTTTATGTGAAAATAAAGTAAAAGGTGGCTTAATTAATTAATCAATATGATTGAATTAAGTAATTAAACTTATTACCCCAACAGCCCCCTTAAGATGAACTTAGGGAGAAGCTGAAAACTAAGGAAAAAATGCATGAAAGAAAAGATGGGTCCCGAAAAACAAGGCCTGATGAGGTACCCATGTACAAATGTAAAAGATTTCTCACAACAGGAGAAAAGGAGAAAACATCGTCGGAAAAACTCCTCTCCAAAAGAGAGAAATACATGTGAAGGACTAAGAATCCTCCAAACAAGATGTCCCAAAAATAATAGGAACAATTGAAGGACTAAAGGAGCCTCCAAAGAAGAGTGAAGGACTGAAGAAGCCTCCAACAAGAGTGAGAATGAAGAAGCCTCCAATCAAGAAGAAATTGTCCCAAAAGATAGGAAAAAAGGATCAACATAAAAAAACACCACTGAAGCATGAAGAAGTTGCAAAAAATGTTGTAGAATGACTGCTAAAATGTTGAAAGAAGAACCTCTGCTAAAACATATGATGATAAGGAACAAGAAGAAAATAATTTGTATGAGTGTCCCCAATGACACTACTTGAATCCAATTGAAAACCAAGGAATACATCAAGAACTCAAAGATACAGATGGAACAAGTATCAATAGTCTGAAGAACTGATCAAGTGAAAAATGGAAGGTCACCTCCAAAGATAGGAATGCAAGAGTTTCCATATGGTAAGTTCTCCTCTCACCAAAATGCATGGGTAACTAGCCACTACATCTGCCTAGTACATAGGAACAAATACTATATACATAGCTCACTCCAATGCAAAACCAAGGAAGCATTAGCATCGATAGTAGAAACCCCCACATAATGCTAACAAGGGAGAGGTATGATAGGTACACTGAAACTGAATGTGTGAATGTAGTGCATGATAAAGAACTAAGAACATCTAAATGTGTAGACATGAAAGTACAAGCAGGTATAAAGGGTGTGAAAACCAAGGTACACATGCATGAGAAAGGTATGAAGGAAAAACAAAGGAAAACATCAACCCCCATGGCACTTTATATCATAGTATGAGTATAATATGACACAAAGTGATGTGCAAGATCTCGTAATGTGCATTTACAAAATCATAAGTGCTTACAGTGGAAGCTCATAATTTCAACAAAAGACACAAGACTAGAAACACGTGTAGAACAACCAAAAAGAAGCCATCACATGGAAATGAGAAGTTTCCAAGAGCTAAGATTTCCAAGTAATTGACCAGAATGTGAAAACAAAAAAAAATGAATAAAATACACCTAGTAAATTTTCTAATGAAAAAATCTATAGATCTGGAAAGTGCACTATAGTGCCTCTCCAATGCCTATTAATTTTTGAAAAATGGAGTTTGTATGCAAAAGTTGTGCCCCAAGAAGCACAAAAATAAAGATATGACTTTGAATAGAAATAAATGTAGCAAAAAAGAAAAATCGGGAAAAATCACCTATACCATAGGATTAGTCTTAGAACTAGCTTTCCGATGATATTTTTCTTTTGAAAATATGAGCTCGAACAGAAAAGTTATGGACAAAATACCAAAAATGCTCCAAAAGGGTTTGGTGGTTAAGCTTGGTAGTTAAACTAGCATTAAATACTAGTGGTTAACTAACGCCGGTGCCCATTAACACTTTTTTTATTATTTTTGTTTGAATTGTGTGCGTACTAGGCTATATGACTCAAAAATGAAAAAAAATTTCCTCCCAAAGTCACTATGTCTAATTTCGACAACTTACAGTCAATTTTGGGGTTTTTAAGCACTCTGAGTGTGATGGTGAGGTCCATTTGGGTTGAAAATGCTCCAAAATTGTAGGCAACCTTTGGATCTGGAAACCCTCTAAAACTTCAAACCCTCGTAGATTGGGCACCGTATAAGCAAAATTGATGAAACAAAGGTCAATCTTAACTATTTCAAATCTTTTGGATGGTGAAGTCCAAATTGACTCAAGATGCAAGAAAAATAATATTTCAAGGCTTGAATACCTCAAATGATGAACAAGAAGTTGCAGATCTCAAGCTCTGATACCATGTTGAAGTTGATAATCCAACCTCACGAATCCTAATGAACACTTGCAAGCAAATAACCTATCACATATTAAAGGAGACATTGAAATTATTGGAACTTGGTATAATAAGAGTGGGTTTTGGTACTGGCTATGTTGGATCCTTTACTATCACTATAAATGCAAGCATGTGTGTGGTCTCGTCAATGATGTTTTGGTAGCTAATTCTTCCATTTATTACATGGATGTCTGGTGGCTTAACATTCTTATTTTTTCCTAGTTCTTGTTCTCTATTTCATGTTGGAAATGGATAGCTTGTTCAGGGTCTTGGTTCCTCCTAGAGTTCATGAGATTCAAAAAAAATTCTCCACTTTCAGAATAAAAATTAAGGACTTTTTCTTTTGAATGTAAGCTAGTGTTGGATGCAATCTAGGTAGTATTAGGTTTCAATTGGATGGAGATAAATTTTATGGGACTACCATATGAGTTGTCTTTGAGGTTTGTATCAAACCTCATGGACATGTTCTATGGTGCATGGAAAAGGTTAACTTCCTGTTTAGCACCTATATGCTTCCTCATATGTACCCACTTTCTTCACTGCAACCTTCCTTGGAAAGCTATGACATTCTTCAATGATTGAACTTAGTGGGTGGCATCATTTGCAAGAAACACCTCCTCTTTGAAAAAAATCTCTAAAGGATTCTCTATGCTATGGAAAATATTTTACTTAATGATTGTCCTTGAGAGTTCAATGCTCGACTTCTTAGCCTTAGATTTTACTACGGAAACTCAGTATGTGACCCAATTCAATAAATTTATGATGGAATCTTCTTGCTAATAAGGCACACTCTTATTGAGCCACATGAGGAGTCCTTTCTTCTACCACCTACAGACATAGCTTCTTTTGAAGGAAGTTTTTCTTAAAGGGTTTTATCTTTGCAATGGGGAATTTCGATTCTCAACCCCTTATTCTTCAGCTCTCTAAATTTTTCTTTCTTATTTTTGGGTTTCTTCTAAAATGTTGATGCTCTCTGTTGAGGTGTGGACACCAATTTTGGTATCAAAGGGTTCTCTAACTCTTTTAGGGTTTTTCACCTAAGAGGAGAGAAATGGACCCAAAATGCGTAATGTCTACACTCAAAATCAATGCAAGGATGGATGCAATATATTTAAATACAATGTCCAAATGCAATAAACTAAAAAAGAAAGGTGATTATTAATGCAATACCTAAGAAATGAAAGTTGTTTGAAAACATAGTGATGTATGTGAAAACACCTAGAAATGAAGATAAATTGTAACAAAAATAGATGAAACTAAAGTTGTACACTTGGACGCTAAAAAATGATGGAATGCAGGTCTGGAATCCTAAAAAATTGATGTAAAAGACAACTAGGAAGCTTGTGCCAAATCCCAGATCCGGAAAAACTACTTCGGAGATTGTTTCGGTCAAATGGGTATCCAAATCTATAGATATCTTTGAAAAAAGAAATCAGTGGGACTAAGTAGCGACTATTGGTTCCTTAGTCCACTTTTGAATTTCTAAACATCTGAAAGTGGAAATAGAAGCCCTCGGTCTACACTTTGGTTCCTGACTAGTATCTGGTTCTGAAACTCTAATTTTCAGGCCTAAAAGTGACTTTTAGTGGATATTTTTGCTTTTCAAGCAAGGAGAGATCTTCAACAACTTTTCAAACTATTCTTCAATGATCTTCAAACCTTCAAAGTACCTAAATCTGTGAACACACAATGGAAGAGAAAGAAATGTTGGATGTTAGGGCATGGGGGATTTCCTTGGCAAAACCCCTTTTTAGGTAATTAAACAAAAATGAAGAAATAAACTAATGAAGCATGAAATAATGGAATTAGTACCTTGCCATGATGATAGGTCTTGATTTTTTGCAGCAATAGGTGAAGAATCCACCCTTGAGTGTCCTTGAAAGCTATCTTGATGACTTAGAATGTAATAATGCCAACTTGCTTGACTTGAGGTGGAAGATAAATAATGAGTTAGATGAATGAGTTATGAATTAGGGTTTAGAGGCTTAATTTTATAGAAAATTCTCCTAATTTTCCCATTAATTTGATCCCCACTACCAAGATGGAGGGAAATAAAACTTAAAATCCAACTTTTCTCGCTCAAAACTCAAAAATAACCCAAATGGGACTAATTTGCTACTTTGGGCGACATAGTCCCACCTGGCAGGGACTCATTAACCCATATGTTTGACTTAATCCTAGAGGGCTCCTTTTGCTAGCTAGATTGTTGGGGAATGAATAATTTAAGTTCTTATGTTGATTTCATTATCTATTTGATCAAATTATGCCTTAAGATACACAATATGGGGCCATAGGGGCCTATTAATGATGATGTAAAGGTCAATTAGGGCTTGGAGCACAAAATTCAATATGAAAGTGTGATTAAATACACTTTACACCATTAAAATAGGGTCCACAAATCCTAGAGAGGCACAACATCTAATGTGAATGTGTAAAACACATTACAACACTAGATTAAAGTTAAGTTTAATTTACAAGACTTCTAGATTAATGTGATTATGACATTAAATATATTTTATAATATTGAATTAAGGGGAAAATAGGTGCATTCATTCTAGAGAAGTGTGAAAGTCTTTTACAACACTTTACAAGACATTGTTAAATGCATTTTATTTAGTTTGCAAGGGTCCAAGACCTAGTGTGAATATGTAAAACACCTCACAACACTAAATCAAGGCATCATTTAATCTAATTTGTCATCAATTATTCCCATATCAAGCAAGGTATACAATGTTTGGCAACACATTAAGCCCCGACTTTAGTGAGAGGATGAACTTGTTTCAAACTCACACTAAAGTAGACTTTCAAGAGGGGTCAAATCGTACCAATGTGGATGACAAAGGATGACAAAGATCAAGGCAGTGATCAAGCCCCCAGGATCCAAGATCCTAATTCACACCAACATAAGCATGAAAGGACATACACAAGGTGAATGATTTGCATAAATACAAGATACATGATCATGTACAATGTCAATAACTAGAAGGAAGAGAAAAGTGAAAATAAAAAGGGGATCAAGCTTCAACTATTTGTCAAACACATTGTGGATATGATCTAGGTTGTTTTTCCAAAAAAATCATTCTCACTCTGAGGTGAGAGAACTCTTGCCTATTTGATGGGTGAGAAGTCCAAAAAGCTGAGAAACATACACTCATGGCTGGTATGCACTCACAAAAAGCAAGTGGCTATGGGGAAAATTCATGCCTCTGAATGGGCTTCCCGATCAATCATACCAAAGTTATACCTCCTAAAAAATTTAATAAGGCACCAAAAAAATGATCTTCGAGCTCTATGCGGTAAGTAAAACTTCGTCTGCTTGAAACTCATAGACATTGTCAATGCAAGGCAGTGCAAGGAGTGTTGAAAGGGATTTTTCTTATTTTGTGCAACATCTCATCTGAGGGAACACTGTACCTAATGTTTCTAAGGGAGGATGTGTCAAAGAAGTATCACATTCTTGAATGGAATCAACCCCAAGGACTCCACCAAGAAAATGACACATCACAAGAAGAAACAAATCATGCAATGAAATATGAGTGTTGGTGTATGCCCCCACTTTAAAGAGGTTGCTAACACCATTAATGTGATAAATTTCTTTAAAGTAGAAGAATAAAAATAAGACATGAGATCTTACTTGGAAAGCCCTATGCCAAGTAATATGTTTCCTATAAGCTACCTAATGAAAAAGGTAGTATGTCACATGTGAGCCAACTTAAGGCATCTCGTCCACATCCCAAGCTTGTGTTATATGTTCATGAAAGGTTAACAACTAGCCAATAGAAACAATGATGAGTGACATACAAGGACCAGGCTCCTTAACCCCTTGCCCCCACTTAGTGCAGGACAAAGGTGAGTCAACATGATGGATAAAATGTATGGTATCTAGAGTGAAAATAAATATCAATTAGAGGAATTAGTTTCCCCCACATAAGGAAGAACACCAAACTCCTTAAAGTTTTGTATTTTACTACTCAAAGAATTACACACATAAGTAGAATTATCATGAACTCTATGATAGGCACATAATGAATTTTTGAAATAAAATTCCTTTCGAGTTCATGGGGGGGGGGGGGAGATATGAAGTGATCTTGGAGGAGTCTCGACACGATACCCTCTTGATCAATGGTAGATGTTCCTTGATTATGTGAAAAATATATCTCTTGATTAGTACAAGATGTCATACCTAAGCAAGACTCTTTAGATTGAAAGATTTTGATCTCTCCTTCATGGGGGGGTGTAAAATCTAATGAAGTCAAATCATTAGTGTTTTGCAAGATAACATTGACATTAAGCGAAGATGTCTTTTTTTGCAAAGGATAACCATCAAGACCACTAGTTTCTATTGTCTTAGAAGAATGTTTTGTAATAGTGTTGATGTTGAGTGAATGCTTAGTGATTTTTATCAACGAACAATAAAAAAGACCATGAATCATTTCTTGTGTGTTAGAATCGATGGGGACACGGATACCTTGTTCTCTAGCACCACATCCTTTTCCACTATATCCAAGTTGTTCAATAAGCTCATAACCTCTTCCATATATATTTTTCATTGCTTTTGGATCGAGTGGTTGTTCATGATTAAGCTCATCAAATTTTGTTCTATAATTTTCTTCTTCTTCTAAAGTGGTTGACATGGATGCTTTCAAAGTTTCTTCAAAGATTTCCATTGACATGACTATTTTTATTTTTCCCTTATCAGAGTCTTTTGTTGTGAGCTTGCATTCTTCCATTAATATTGGTGTGAAATCTAAGGAACCCAATCATCGTTTAATAGATTTGTAGCTTTTTCTTTGATAGGTTCCACTTGTGTGGTTGGGGTTAAGGAGTTCAAAGGGTTATCTTTGTTTTTCTCAAGTTGAAAGACGCTATAAGGCTTAGGATCGGCGTCAATTGTGTAGACTGTGTTTTTGTAAACATATTTCATTTTGCGACAAAAAGTTGAAGGCACTACATTCATGTCATGAATCCATGGTCTTCCTAAAATAAGATTATATGAAATATTATGGGGAATGAAATGGATTGGTAATTGAAATGTGGCCTATCCAACTGTAATAGGAAAATTAATCAGACCAATCAGTTTTTTTTCTACGTTGTCAAATCCTTTGATAAATAAATAATTGGGTTGATTTTTTTATTTATGCACTCTAAGATTGTCCAGCAGGATTACAGTATACACATTAAGAGCAAAGCCACTCTTAACAATGGTTCACTTTATCCCTATCATATTTTATTGAGATATGATCATGAAAGCATCATTTTGTTTTTTGCATTTCTAAAGTGGGGAGTTCACTTTGGTGGAATACAATGTCAACATTCAATTCTTGAATTAGGGATTCTATGTCATTCGGTTTCCCATTAGAAGGGATATGAATTTTTTGTAAGGCCGTTTGGAGCATACTGCAAAAGGTAGGTGAATTCTGAAGAAGGTCCCAAAGGGATATCTTTGTGGGAGTATGCTTGAGTTTTTCAACAAGATCATACTTCATAGGAGTTAATCAAGGAGCTCTAGGAAAGATGGGATTAGGAAAAAGGTAATGGTGTTGGGGTGGGTTGTTGTGGTTGCATATTGTTTCTAGTGTAGAGTGTGTGAGAAACAACATCATGCTTAGGTGGGTAAAGGGTAAACTCGGGTTTAGGTGGAAGTGGAGGTTTATGTGATGGTGGGTAAAGGATCAGTTCAAGTTGGTGTTGAGATTGTTGTTTGTGTGAAGGTGGGTAGAGAATCAGAGGAATTTTAGGATGTCCCAAGTACTATGTATGAGGTCCAATGATCGAAGGGAATCTAATGGACACTTGCATATTCATAACCTCAGCAGTCTTGGTTAAAGATGTATCTCTAATAAAGGGCAATCAAGAATCACCTTTTTATCTAAGGAAGACACATTAGTATTGTTTCCATTTTCTTGCACCATGGTATTCTCCCTATATGGAGAGTTTTTAGCAGAACTACAAACCAAATGTTCTTGACATTCACAGATTGGTTCTTCTATGATGACTGCATTGCATGTAGGGGAATGATTAGTGGTTGTATTTTCATGGTTATCAATAGTGAGGAGATTAGGAGAAGACTCTATTTTATTGTCCTTTGTCTCTAAGGTATCATTCTCTTGTTCCATATTATCTACCTTAATAGGAGAGCTTGTAATATATTCATCCAAGGATGAAGTTTGTAAAGTAGTTGCATCACAAGTAGGGGAGACATCAAGAGAAGGACTATTATTATTTTAAATTAGATTGTCCCAAATGGTAGGAGCATTAGGGAAAGGAAGGTCAATATTCTCATGACTCCTAATAGGTATATCTTCTAATACCAATATATCTTCGTGGCATTGACGAGGGATAGTAGGAGAAGGAGAATGTTGATGGTCATGGTTATGGAGACTAGGTAAGGTGATATTTAGAAATGTTTCTATAATCTTGTGTTCTTGTTGTCTAACATCTTCCAAAGGAGAATACAGAGATGGAAAATCAAGACCCTCAATTCTTGTATCTTCTTTCACCAAGATGCCTTCATCACTAATAGGAGAGGTATTGGGAGAAGAACAAGTATGATTATTATGATTGTCAATACTACCATTCTCAGCAATGGGAAATGTAATATTACAGATTGTGTCAATGGTTTGATGATTAACATGTTTGTTAATGAACTCATTGTTATAATCAAAATTGAACTCATAAGAGGGAATGTTGTATTTCTGCAGCCCATTTTTAACCAAATCAAAGCCACATCTCTTGAAAGAAAACATGCTAAGTAAAGAAAGTACAATACAATGACATAAAGTGAAATGTTTAAATGCAATTTTTAAATGTGAAACAAGGTAATATTCTAATTACATTATGCATCAAGTTTAAAGATGAAATGTTTGAAATGAAAATTTGAAATTAAAAAATGCATGAAATGGGCTAATTTAGGCTAGATTTGATGAAATACATGTTACAAAAACTCAGCTAACTAATATAGGTAGGTAATGGCAGCAAACAAAAACTTTAAAAACAAGGTTTTTAGTTCTATAAATGATAGTTTCAGGACTAAACAGGGACTATGTTGCCCAAGGTGGTAAATTATTCCCAGTAGGGATTTTTAGAATTTTTTTATTGATTTTTATGTTGTTTGTATTGTATCAGGAAAATGTACAGTGAAAATGTAGAATTGTACTATTTTTCAATGAAATGAAATGCAATAATGAAAGCTATATGATATTTTCACTTATGCAAGTTTTAAAACCCTAGGATGCAAATGAAACAATGGAAAACCTAATGAAATGTTGATGAAAGTGATTCCTAGGATGTAAATGCACTTGAAATTAGAAGTAAAATGTCCTAAAGTCGGGTTCACCAAAATGTGGACACTAATTTTGGTATCCTAAGGTTTTTCAGCTAAGAGAAGAGAAATGGACCCAAAATGCATAATGTCTATACTCAATGCAAGGATGGATGAAATATGCTTAAATAAAATGTCTAAAAGCAATAAACTAAAAAATAAAGGTGATTATTAATGGAATACCTAAGAAATGCAAGTTGTTTGAAAACACAGTAATGTATGCAAAAATGCCTAGAAATGAAGATAATTTGTAACCGAAATTGATCAAAATGAAGTTGTGCACCTAGAGGTTGAAAAAGGATGGAATTTAGGTCTGGAATCCTTAAAAAACCTGATGTAGAAGCCAACTAGGACGCTTGTGCCAATTTAGGGGACTTAGTCCTTGATTTGGAAAAACTACTCTAGAGCCCATTTTAGCCAAATGGGTATCTAAATCTATAGAAATGTCTGAAAAAATAGGTTAATTGCAACTAAGTCACCATTTTTGGTGACTTAGTCCACTTTTTAACTTTTGAAAAATTGAAAGTGGAAACAAAAGCCCTCGACCTACACACTTCGGTTCCTGACTGGTATCTAGATCTGAAACTTCGATTTTCATGCTTGAAAGTGAATTTTAGTGGATATTTTTTATTTGCAATCAAGGGGAGGTCCTCAAAAACTTTGGAAAGTATTCTTCAATGATCTTCAAACCTTCAAAGTACATAAATTTGTGAACACACAATGAAAGAGAAAGAAATGTTGGATGTTAGGGCATGGGGGTTTTCCTTGGTCAAACCCCTTTTTAGGTAATTAAAAAAAATGAAGAAATAATGTAATGAAGAATGCAATAATGCAATTAGTACCTTTCCATGATGATAGGTTTTGATTTTTTTCCGCAATACTTCACGAACCTACCCTTAAATGTCCTTGAAAGCTATCTTGATGACTTAGAATGTAAAAACCCTAGCTTGCTTGACTTGAGGTGGAAGATAAATGAGTTAGATGAATGAATTATAAATTAGGGTTTAGAGGCTTACTTTTATAGGAAATTCTCCTAATTTTCTCAATAATTTGATCCCCAAGGCTGACATGGAGGAAAATAAAACTTAAAATCCAACTTCTCTCACTCAACACTCAAAAATAACCCGAATGGGACTAATTCACCACTCTGGGCAACATAGTCCCACCTGGTAGGGACTCACTTGCTCATATGGATGACTTAGTCGTAGAATGCCCCTTTTTCCAACTGGATTGTTGGGGAATGAATAATTTTAGTTCTTATGTTGATTTCATCATGTATTTGATCAAATTATGCCTTGGGATAGAAAATATGGGGCCATCAGAGCCTATTAATGATGATGTAAAGGTAAATTAGGGCTTGGGGTACAAAATTAAATGTGAAAGTGTGATTAATACACTTTACACCACTAAAATAGGGTCAACATAGCCTAGAGAGACACAACATCTAATGTGAATGTGTAAAACACATTACAAGACTAGATTAAAGTTAAGTTTAATTTATAAGCCTTCTAGATTAATGTGATAATTCCATAAAATACATTTTATAATATTGAATTAAGTGTAAAATAGGTCCATTCAGTATAGAGAATTGTGAAAGTCTTTTACAACACTTTACAACACCTTTACAAGACATCATTAAATGCATGTTATTCACTTTGCAAAGGTCCATAACCTAGTGTGGATGTGTAAAACACCTCACAACACTAAATCAAGGAATCATTAAGGCCAATTTGTCATCAATTATTCCCATATCAAGCAAGGTATACACTTTTTGGTGACACATTAAGCCTCCACTTTAGTGAGAGGATGAACTTGTTGCAAACTCACACTAAAGCAAACATTCAAGAGTAGTCGAATCGTACCAATGTGGATGAAAATGGATGAAAAAGATCAAGTCAGGGCCCTAGGATCCAAGATTCTAAGTCATACCAACATAAGCATGAATGGCCATGTAGAGGGTGAATGATTTATAGCAAGACAAGATACATGATCATACAATGGCAATAACTAGATGGAAGAGAAAAGTGAAAATAAAAAGGTGGATCAAGCTTCGACCATTTGTCCAACACGTTGTGGATAAGATATAGGTTGTTTTTCCAAAAAATGCATACTCACTCTGAGGCGACAAAATTATTTGCTATCCACCAGGTGAGAAGTCCAAAAAGGTGAGAAACATACACTCATGGTTAGTATGTACTCACACAAATGTAGGTGGCTATGAGGAAAAGTCATGCCTCATAATGGGCTTCCTGCTCAACCATACCAAAATTACACCTCCTAATAACTTTAATAATGCACCACAAAAATGATCTGCAAGCTCTATGAGGTAAGAGAAACTTCATATGCTTGACACTCATAGACATTGTCAATGAAAGATAGTGGAAGGAGTGTTCAAAGAGATTTTTCTTAGTTCATGCAATGTCTCACCTTAGGTAACATTGTACCTAATGTTTCCAAGAGAGGATGTGTCAAAGAAGTATCACATTCTTGGATGTAATCAAGCCCAATGTCTCCACCAAGAAAAGGAAGCATCATAAGAAGAAAGAAATCATGCAATGAAATATGAGTGTTGGTGTATGCCCCAATTTTAAAGTGGTTGCTAACACCATTAATGTGATCAATCACTTTAAAGTAGAAGGAAAAGAAGACACTAGAGCTTACTCAGAAAGCCCTATACCAAGTCATATGTTTCTTATAAGCTACGTCATGAAAAAGGTAGTAAGTCACATGTGAGCCAACTTAAGGCATGCCATCCACATCCCAAGATTTCTCTTATATGTTCATAAAAGGTTAATGACTAGACAAAAGAAGCAATGAGAAGTGACATATGAGAACCAGGCTACTTAACACCTTGCCCCCACTTAGTGTAGGACAAAGGTGAACCGAAATGATGTATAAGATGTATGGTAGAGTGAAAATAAATATGAATTAGAGGAATTAGGTTTGCCCACATAAGGAAGAACACCAAAATCCTTAAAATGTTGGATTTTACTACTCAAAGCCTTCCATGCATTAGTAGAATGACCATGAACTCTATGATAGGCACGAAATGAATTTTTCTAATAAAATTTATTTTAAGTTCATCGGGAAGAGATATGAAGTGATCTTGGAGGAGTCTCGACAAGATGCCCTCTTGATCAATGGTAGATGTTCCTTGATTATGTGACAAATATATCTCTTGCTTAGGACAAGATTTTATACCTATGCAAGACACTTTAGATTGTGATATTTTGATCTCTCCTCTATGGGGATTGTAAAATCTAATAAATTCAAATCATTAGTGTCTTGCGAGATGAAATTGACATTAAGCATAGATGTATTTGTTTGTAAAGGATAACCATCAAGACCACTAGTTTCTATTGTCTTAGAAGGATGTTTTGTAATAGTGTTGATCTTGAGTGAAGGCTTGGTGATTTGTATAAAGGGATAATAACCAAGACCATGAGTCATTTCTTGTGTGTTAGAATTGATGGGGACATGCATACCTTGTTCTCTAGCACCACATCCTTTTCCACTATATCCAAGTTGTTTCATCAGCTCATAACCTCTTCGATAAATCTTTTTCATTGCTTTTGAATCAGGTGGTTGTTCACGATTAAGTTCATCAAACTTTGTTTTTGTATCATTGAAAAATTTCCACTTGTCATTTTCATGGTCTTTTAGGCCTTTCCCCTTGATGTTTGGTCTATTTTTCTTTGATTCATTGATGTAATTTTGCTTGAACATGCACATTAGGTCCTTAAAATGCAAATAATGATGTATTGTGAAGGTACATTATGAAGTGTTGTAAAACATTTCTATACTTTTCTAGACTTTATTCATTACAATTCACCTAAAAATCAACTTTTTATTCATTATCAAGTCCTACTTTGAAGTGTTGTAAAGTCTTGTAACAAGATTTGATACTTTTCTAGGCATAATTCCACTATTTATACCTTTCTTATGAATTATTTGACCCATTTATGCTCTTATATGCTTTAATTAAGTGAATTTTTCAATGTAGACCCAAAAAACAATATTAAATGTGACTTAATTCCTAACACCCACATTCAAGTCCAAGCTAGGACCCATTCACCATGGGTGGCAAATGAGTCCCCCTTGGCTCAAAATTCAAAATATTTTAAATAAATTCTTTTGGGTTTTTAGTAAAAAATCACTTGATGTCGGCTTGCGATGGTACTAAGGGGTTACTAAGGCACAAGATTGTATAAATAAGTGATTTTCACCTCATTTTACATCTCCTACAATCATACATCACATCCAAGCAATCTTTTCATTCAGGCATATTACAACATCAAATCAAGCATTGATCAAGCATTCAAAGGAAGCCATTAACATATCTTCAAACTTTCATCAACAAGGGTTTGGTAAGTTGATAGTATTTACATGTTATTTTTTTATCATTCTCTTACATTTTATTATTTCATTAAGGTTTTTATTACCAAAGTGGGGTTTGACCAAGGCAAACCCCTATTTTCTAACTCTCAACCATTTTTCCTTTCTTTCATGTGTATTTGCAAACTTTGGTATGTAGGTTTAACAAGTATTTATGTGTTGAAAAATGGAGAAGAAGTCAACTAGGTGTTTCAAGTCAATTACATCTTATTTCAAGGTTGGAGAATACTTTTTGTCTATTTCCTACATAATTGACTTCGACAACCCAACAAGCAGACATCCTCAGATCTAGTGTTGTAGAGTTACTCCTAATTTCTCAAAATTTTGGGAGAGGATTGATTCACCACTAGTGGCAAATGAGTCCCACCTTAAGGCTAGAAATCTACATTTTGTCAGATTCTAGATCTCGACACTCAAAACAAATTTCTTGACAGTTTTTACCAGAAGTAGGACTGATTCACCATCAGTGGCGAATGAGTCCCACTAGTGATTTTTTGTGATTTCAGATAGCACTTAGAATATTCCAAATTATTCATCAGACTTCTAGGTGCACTCTGATTCAATCTTCTTTTGTTTTTTTTTACATTCATCCATTCATAGTTCATTATTTTCATATCACATTGTGTTTTCAAACATTGTATTAATCTTAGGTTTTGTATTCATAATTTCTCAATTTCACTTTTTAGTTGCATTCATATCATTCCATTTAGTCCCAATTACATCACACATTAACTAATTTGAATGAACTACCTAGATTCTTTGGCCCTTCCTTTCTCCTTTTAGGTGAAAAACCCTAGAAGTGCTAGAACGTCCTAGAGAGCTAAAAATCTACGGTTCATTTTGGTGAACTGGAATTTTGAACATATTAGCTTTCTAATTCCAAATGAATCTTGCATCTTAGAATTCATTTGCATCAACATTCAATTAGGGTATTGTTTTGTTTTTGCATTTTAGGGCTTCTTAACTTGCATTAGTGAAAGATTCATTTATATTTCATTTTTACATTGCATATCATTGAAAAGCTAAAAAATTTGCATCTACATCCTTCATTGGCATCTAAAAAGCATTTAAATCACATTAAATTTTCTGAACAACATAAAAAAAATCTCATACTAGGACTCATTCGCCACCCTAGGAAAATCAATCCACCTGCACATTCCATTCTGCATTTTCAGGCACTTTCTGGGTTTTTCCTACATTACTATTTTTTGTAGTTACTTTCTATTTTGTTTTCCAAAATATTTGTTTGCTTCTATTCCTTGCATCCTAGATTACTTCCATTTATTGTCATCATGGCATTTTCTTTTAATAAGTTTTGGAATTCATTGAAATCCTTAGTAGACATGTCCAATTGTGCCTTTGGCTGTGATCCTAATGACCTTGAGCTTCCTCATGCTCCTTCAACTCCTTTTGATTTCCCTCCTCATGATGTTGACATCATTGGAGAAGATGATGCCAGCATGAACAAGCTCTTAAATGATTGTCTTGATAACCTTGAAGCCAGTGTAGCCTTTTATCCATCCATGAAGCCACCAAATCTTCCTACTATTGAACCTCCTGATCACTTTGGCTATTTGCATCCTGAAAATCAAGAAGGACCAAAGATTCCTCCATCAAGTGGACCTGGTTCCTCCCAACAAGTACATTCTATGATCATAAAGTTACAAACACTCCCATCAATCTTGAAAAAACATATGAAAAAGGCTTTACTATCCTAAGAAAACAAGGTTGTAACATAACACATGAGCATGACATTCATCAACTTCTAGAACAAACACCAATAGAAGAAAACACAATAGGACTAGGCTATCATGATCTTCCTCATGTTGACAAACCTCCTTTTGAATATTGGAGACTTCAAGATGATGGCACAATGATCTTTGATTCTCCTCCATACTTAAACATTCTCCTTCCATGTGAACAACCATTCAATGATTCTAATAACACGGATTCTAGGATCCCCATGGGTCCTCCTACTCCTTCCATTCATGAACAATGATAATCTAGGAAATGAAAATGACCTTACAAATTGAAAAAGCTCAAGTTTCCTACTCACCCACGACCTAAATGTGAAGGGGACTTCAATTAATTTTAAACTAAGGTCTTATACTCTTACCACCTTCAAATAGGTTGGTCATTCATCCTAAATATTCTAACATACCATATTGAAGATATCATCATGTTCTAGGACATCAAACCAAAGCATATCGGGCATTGAATGAGATACTAGACAAGTATCACTTCATTGATATTGTTTGCTTTCCTATAATCCCTTAAAACACCATTCCCTTAACATGCCATAGTTGCAAAATATTTTATTCTCACTATTGCATGATCCTTTCCATCATCAACCTTGGCTCATGCTTGTTTTTTTCCTTTGTGGAAACAAGTAGTTGTTAGCCTTTGTCCTTGTAATGCACTTTTCTTTGACTCTTAACTATGTTATTCCTTTTCTGCTTATATTACTTAAGATTGAGAAACCCATAACTTAGTTAATGGTTGACTTACATTTTCATTACTAGCTCATTGGTTTTGTGTGTGTACTATGTTTCCCTTGTAATGTGTGTTTGATGTTCCCTCTCTTTGTACACTTCTTCTATTCGTACCTCTATTCTTCTCTATATCGTGCATTGGTCTTAATCATTTTTTCTTTTGTGCTTTCCTTTTGGGGATGACACAAAGTGTTGAGACTGCACTGATAAATTTTGACTCAAAATCTAACAAAAGTTTGTCAGAATTATTTCGTCAATTTTCTGACAAACATTGAAACATCAAAATTTTTACCTACCAGCATTAGATGGGTTGAAATTTTGATGTTTCAAATTTCATCAGAAAATCGACGAAATAATTCTAATGAAAGTTCATCAAAATTCCAATGAACTTTTGTTGGATTTTGAGTCAAAATGTATCAGTGCCATAATGTCTCTCCCATGTTGACCCAAAAGGTTCATATTCTTTTTCACTTTTTCTTTTGTGTTTTCCTTTTGGGGATGACATAAAGTGTTGAGACACCGTATGTCTCTTCCATGTTGACCCAATCGGCCCCTTTTTCCTTTTTCTTTGTATGTTCTTGTGTTTTCCTTTTGGGGATGATTCAAGGTATTGAGACTGAAATGTCTCCTTCATGTTAACCCAAAAGATTTTTCCTTTGCTTTGGCCTTTTCATTTTCTTTTCACTTGTGATTTCCTTTTGGGGATGATGCAAAGTGTTGAGACCAAAATGTATCTTCCATGTTGACTCAAAATGTACTTTCCTTTGTTTTCGCTCTCTTTGTGTCATTCTTCTAGTTCTATCTATTTGAGGAATGATGATAATTCCAAGCTCTTTCATAAAAACATTGCAATAAAAAACATACTTCCCCCAAATCCATAGATCCCCTATGTGTTTGGTGTATTCTTTTTTTGAGGGAAACTCCCTTTTCCTTTGTTTTGCTTTTTATTTACATGAAGCAGCCTACCTCAAAAATATGACTTGGCATAGGGGCTTTCCAAGTTGGCTCTCATGTCTTGTTTTCCTTGTGCATTTTCTTTCCTTCGCTACTGTAAAGTAATTGCTCCTATACTGGTGTGTAGCAATTCCTTTAAAGTGGGGATCATACATTGGCATCATTTCATTTGCATTCTTGGTTCTTAGTGCATCCTTGTCACTTTGTGGATGACATTGGGTATGATGTCCTTCATAAGTGTGATCTATCATAGCATATTGCATTCCTCTTGCTGGCCTCATGTGACACATTGCATCCCCTAAGTTGTGAATATTTTATTCTTTGATTGGTCCTCTCTTGGAGATGTTAGACACAATTTTCCCTAAGTGATAGACCTTGCATGAACTTAACATGACTCCTTTGAACATCCTTTTACATTTTACTTTTACATTTTTGCATTTTATATTTTCCCACCTTGCATAATGCAACTTTCTTACTTATGGTACCTTTGCATTTATTCATGAGTTCTAATCATACAAAGCTTTTCTTGTCTCATGAAGCATAAACCATCATTTTCCTTTGTGGCACCTTGTTAAAGTTATTAGGAGCTATAACTTTAATATGGTTGAGCAAGAAGCCCATTCTACGGCATGACTTTCCCCATAGCCACCTTTGTGTTTGTGAGTGCATGCCAACTACTATATGTACTTCACCTTCTTGGGTCTTCTCACTCGAGATACCACCATGAATTTTGTCAACCTAGAGTTAGTATGCATTTTTCAAACAATCAACCTAGATCTTATCCACAACTAGTTGGATAAATGATCAACGTTTTCATTTCTTTCTCATCATCATTGTGTTCCTTTTTTCTTCATATGTTTAGTTTTCCATGAGATATTCATCCTAGGGGCTTGATCATCCCTCTTGATCATTTTCATTCCATCTTGCTAGCATAAGTACATTGAAACCCCTCTCTCAATATTCATGGCTACTTTAGTGTGATTTTGAAGCAAGTTCATCCTCTCACTAATGTGGGGGCTTAATGCACCATTGAAAAATGTCCACTTGTCATTTTCATGATCTTTTAGACCTTTCCCCTTGATTTTTGGTCTATTTTGCTTTGATTCATTGATGTAATGTGGCTTGAACATGCACATTAGGTCCTTAAAATGCTAATAATGTCATCTTGTGAAGGTGTTGTGAAGTGTTGTAAAACATTTCTATACTTTTCTAGACTCTATTCATTACAATTCACCTAAAAATGACCCTTTTATTCATCATCAAGTCCTATTTTGAAGTGTTGTAAAGTCTTGTAACAAGATTTCACACTTTTTTAGGCATAATACCACTATTTACACCTTTTTTATGACTTATTTGACCCCTTATTCCCTTATAAGCTTTAATTAAGTGCATTTTTGAATGTAAACCCGACAAAAAATATTAAATGTGACTTAATTCTTGACACCCACATTCAATTCCAAGGTGGGACCCATTCAGCATGGGTGGCGAATGAGTCCCCCTTGGCTCCAAATTCAAAATATTTTAAATTTTCTTTCAGATTTTTATTCAATAATCACTTGATGTTAGACTGTGATGAGGTATTAACTAGTTACTAAGGCACAAGATTGTATAAATAAGTGATTTTCACCTCATTTTATATCTCCTACAATCATGCATCACATCCAAGTAATCTTTTCATTTAAGCATATCACATCAAATCAAGAATTGATCAAGCATTCAAAGGAAACCATTGGCATATCTTTAGACTTTCATCAACAAGGGTTTGGTAAGTTGATAGAATTTACATGTTATTTTTTTATCATTCTCTTTAATTTCATTATTTAATTAAGGGTTTGATTAGCAAAGTGGGGTTTGACCAAGGAAAACCCCTATTTTCTAACCCTCAACCATTTTTCCCTTCTTGCATGTGTATTTGTAGAATTTTGTATGTAGGTTTAACAAGAATTTAGGTTTTTAAAAGTAGAGAAGAATTTCACTAGGTGTTTCAAGTCAACCACATCTTATTTCAAGCTTCGAGAAGACTTTCTGCCTATTTCCTGCAGAATTGACATCGAGAACGTGACAAGAAGACATCCTTAGATCTAGTTTTGCAGAGTTGTCTCCTAATTTCTCAGAATTTTGGGAGAGGACTGATTTGACACTAGTGGAAAATGAGTCCCACCTTAAGGCTGGAAATCTAGGGTTTGTCAAATTTTGGATCTTGACACTCATAAATCTGTTCCCAACAGTTTTTACTAGAAGCAAGACTACATCAGTGGCAAATGAGTCCCACTAATGATTTTTTGTGATTCTAGACAACACTCAAAATATTCCAAATTCTTCATCAGACTTCCAGGTGCACTCTGATTCAACCTTATTTTGTTCTATTTTGCATTCATTCATTCATTCATAGTTCATTGTTTGCATATCACATTATGTTTGTAAGGATTGCATTAATCTTAGTATTTTCATTCATAATATTTCAATTTCATTGTTTAGTTGCATTCATATCATTCCATTTAGTCCTAATTACATCAAACATTTCCTAATTTGAATGAACCAACTAGATTCTTTGGCCCTTCCTTTCTCCTTTTAGGTGAAAAACCCTAGAAATGCTAGAAAGTCCTAGAGAGCCAAAAATCTATGGTTCAGTTGTGTAATTTTATTCTTCTATTAAAGTGGTTGAGGTGGATTCTTTCGAAGTTTCTTCCATGTTTTGCGTTGACATGACTTTTTCTTTCATTTCCTTGGTCAGATTCTTTTGGTGTGGGCTTACATTCTTCCATGAATGTTGGTGTGAAATCTAAGGAACCCCAATCATTGTCTAATAGCTTTGTAGATTTTTTTGCATGGGTTTCACTTGTGTGGTTGGGGTTAAGGAGTTCAAGGGGTTATATTTTTTTTTCTCAAGTTGCAAGACACTATAAGGCTCAGGATCAGTGTCAACTGTGTAGACTGTTGAAACATAGATTTTTGGGACCTACTTGCTTTCTAGCACTTCTAGGGTTTTTCACCTAAAAGGAGAAAGAGGGGTAAAAAAATATTATGTTCTCATTATAAGAAATAAAAAGAGGGTGTGCAAGTGTGTTTTTTAATGCTTACAAATGTAGATAAATGAATGTAAATTAATCTAATGCAAAGTGTTGGAAAACACAATGTTGATTGCAAGTATGAACTAGAAACTTAAACAAATGAAAACATAAATTGATGAGAATGAATAGGGTGCACTTGGACGAAGATTTTTATTGCTGGAAGGTTATGGAATGTTCTATAAATCACTGTCAATGGACACTGGGATTGATTTTCCATAGAGGGCGAATCAGTCTTGCATCTGGTAAAAAGTTATGGAAACAGGTTTCTGACTATTGGGAGTTGAATTATGAGAAAACCACTTTTTAGGCCTACAAATGGGACTCATTCGCCATGGGTCATGAATTATTCCACCTACAGGAATCTTCAAAATTATAAGTAGATTTTGTGGAGCTAGATCTCCACTTTTTCTCTCTACAGGTGTCTACTTCTCAAATTGTTGTGTTCAGGTCCAGTGAAAGTGACTTTTTGTTGATATGTTGACTTAAATGATGAATAGAGGAATTTAACACCTTTGAAAATTTATCTTCTATTATTTTTAAGCTTCCAAAGGACCTAAATCTACATACAAATAAGACAAAAGAGAGATATGTTGGATGTTAGGGCATGGGGGTATGCCTTGGTCAAACCTCATTTAGGTAATTAAACCAAAATGATGAACGAAAGGAATGAAGCATGAAAAAAAAGAATAAATTACCTTGCCATGATGATTGATCTTGAAATTCTACAACAAAACATGTAAAATCTGCCCTTGAATGTCTTAGGAAGCTAACTTGAAGACTTCTAATGAAGAAACCCTAACTTGCTTGACTTGGATGAGAAGATGAATTAATGATGAGAGATGTAAAAATGAGTTGTTAGATGTAAAGTGAGGATAAAAATACTTATTTATAGACAATTGTTCCTTAGTATCCTGATTATACCTCATCACAAGCCAACATGTAGAAAAATTAAGGTTAAAACCTAATTTTTCCTGCTCAAACTTCGAAAATGACTCAAAATGGGACTCATTCACCACTAATGGCGAATGGGTTGCACCTAGATGGGACTAATTCGCCACTAATGGTGAATGGGTCCCACAAGGGTGATTTTTGCTAGTTGGAATGTCGAGAAGTAAGAAAATTAGGCTTATATGATGACTATGTTGGTTATTTGATCAAATTATTCCTCGAGATGCATAATATGGGTTAATAGAGGTCTATTAAATTTACTTTACAAGCCTTCTAAATTAATGTGACGGTGTAATTAAACGTGTTTTATAATGTTGAATTAAGGAGAAATAGGTTCATTAGGTCTAGAAAAGCGTGAAAGTCATTTACAAGACTCTACAACACCTTTACAAGACATTGTTAAACACATTTTAAATAGTGTGCAAGGGTCCAAGACCTAGTGTGGATGCATAAAATGCCTCAAAAAACTAGATTAACATTAAGTCTGTTTTATCATGAATTAATCCCATTCCAAGCAAAGGGTCCTTTTTTCTACAGCACAACTATGTTATTGTAAACATATTTCATTTTACAATGAATATTTGAAGGCACTGCATTCATCTCATGAATCCATGGTCTTCTTAAAAGAAGATTATCTCAAATATTATGGGGCATGACGTGGATCGATGTTTGCAATGTAGCCTATCCAACTGTAATAGGCAAATTCATCACACCAAGCGGTTGTTTTTTCTACATTGTCAAATCCTTTGATAGATAAAGAATTGGGGTGAATTTTTTATTTATCCAATCTAAGATTTTCCAATAGGTTTACACTACACACATTAAGAGTAGATCCATTTTCAACAAGGTTTCACTTTATAAATATCATATTGTATTGAGCTATGATCATGAAAGCATCATTTTTTTTTGCACTTCCAAAGGGGGAGCTCACTTTGGTAGAAAATAATGTCAACATTCAATCCTTGAATTAGGGTTGCGATGTCATTCAGTTGAAGATTAGAAGGGATAGGAATTTTTTGTAAGGCCATTTGGAGCATAGTGTGATAGGTAGGTGAATTTTGAAGAAGGTCCCAAAGGGATATCTTTGTGGGAGTATGCTTGAGTTGTTAAACAAGATCATACTTCGTAGGAGTTAGTCAAGTAGCTCTAGGCAAGATGGGATTAGGAAAAGGTAATTCTATTGGGTTGGGTTTTTGTGGTCACAGATTGTTTCTAGTGAAGTGTGTGTGAGCAACAACATCATGCTTAGGTGGCTAATGGGTAAACTTGAGTTTAGGTTGAGGTGGAGGTTTATGTGATGGTGTGTAAAGGATGAGTGCAAGTTGGTGTTGAGTTTGTTGTTTGTGTGAAGGTGGGTAGAGAATGAGAGGGTTCTTCGGATGTCTCACATTGTATGTATGAGGTCCATTGATCGAATGGGATCTAATGGAAAATTGCACATTCATAACCTCAGTGGTCTTGGAATGACATATCTCTAAGAAAGGGAAATTGAGAATCACCTTTTTATTTAAGGAAGACACATTAGTATTATTGCCATTTTCTAGCACCATGGTATTCTCCCTAGATGGAGAGTTTTTAGGAGAACTATGAATCAAATGTTCTTGAAATTCATGGATTGGCTCTTCTACAATGACTTCATTGCAAGTAGGGGAATGATCAGTGGTTGGATTTTTGTGGTTATTGACAGTGAGGAGATTAGGAGAAGAATATTTTATTGTCCTTTTAATCTAAGGTCTCATTCTCATGTTCCATATTATCTACCTTAATAGGAGAGCTTGTAATATGTTCATCCAAGGTTGAAGTTTGTAAACTAGCTACATCACAAGTAGGGGAGGCATCAAGAGAAGGACTAGTATGATTTTCAAATAGATTGTACCAAAAAGTAGGAGCATTAGGGAAGGGAGAGTCAAGATTCTCATGAATCTTAATTGGTATATCTTCTAATTTACCAATCTATCCTTGTGGCATCGAGGAGGGATAGTAGGAGAAGGATAATGTTGATGGTCATGGTTATGGAGACTAGGTAAGGTGATATTTATAAATCCGTCTATGATCTCATGTTCTTGTTGTCTAACATATTCCAAAGGGGAATGAGGAGATGGACAATCAAGACGCTCAATGCTAGTATCTTCTTTCACCAAGATACCTTTGTCACTAATAGGGGAGGTATAGGGAGAAGAATAAGTATGATTGTTATGATTGTCAATATTGCCATTCTCACCATTGAGAAATGTAATATTAAGGATTGTGTCAATGGTTTGATGATTAACATGTTTCTTAATGACCTCATTGTTGTAACCAAAATTGAACTCATAAGAGGGAATGTTGTATTTATGCAACCCATTTTTAACCAAATCAAAGCCACGTCTTTTGATAGAAAACATGCTAAGTAAAGAAAGTACAATACAATGACATAAAGTGACATGTTTAAATGCAATTTTTAGATGTGAAACAAGGTAAGTTTTGATTACATTATGCATCAAGTTTAAAGATCAAATGTTTGAAATGAAAATTTGAAATTAAAAAATGCATGAAATGAGCTAATTTAGGCTAGATCTGATGAAATACATGTTACAAAAACTCATCCAACTAATATAGGTAGGTAATGGAAGCAAACAAAAACTTTAAAAATAGGCTTTTTAGGACTAAACAGTGACTAAGTTGCCCAAGGTGGCGAGGTAGACCTAGTAGGGATTTTTTTTCAGATTTTTCAAATATTTTATATTCATTTTTATGTTTTTTGTGTTGTATGAGGCAAATGTAAAGTGAAAATGCAGAATTTTACTATTTTTCAATGAAATGAAATGCAATAATGCAAGCTATATGAACTTTTCACTTATGCAATTTTTAAAACCCTAGGATGCAAATGAAATAATGTAAAACCTAATGCAATATTGATGCAAGTGATTCCTAGGATTTAAATGCACTTGAAATCAAAAGTAAAATGTTCTAAAGTTGGGTTCACCAAAATGTGGACATGGATTTTGGTATCCAAGGGTTCTTTAACTCTTTTAGGGTTTTTCACCTAAATGTAGAGAAATGGACACAAAATGCGTAATTTCTACACTGAAAATCAATGCAAGGATGGAGGAAATATGCTTAAATACAATTCCTAAATGCAATAAATTGAAAAAGAAAGGTGATTATTAATGCAATACCTAAGAAATGCAAGTTGTTTGAAAACACAGTGATGTATACAAAAAAACTTAGAAATGAAGATAAATTGTAACAAAAATTGATGAAACTAAAGGTGTGCATCTAGAGGCTGAAAAAGGACGGAATGTAGGTCTAGAATGCTGAAAAAACCTGATGTAGAAGCCAACTAGGAAATTTGTTCCAATCTGGGCGACTTAGTCCCAAATCTGGAAAAACTACTATGGAGCCCGTGTCGGCCAAATGGGTATCGAAATCTATAGAAATATCCCAAAAATAGGTCAAATGGGACTAATTCACCACTATTGGTGACTTATTCCACTTCTAAATTTCTAAAAATCTAAAAGTGGAAAAGGAATCCCTGCACTTCGTTTCCTGACTGGTATCTAGTTTTGAAACTCTGATTTTTGGGCTTGAAAGTGACTTTTAGTGGATATTTTTTCTTTGCAAGCAAGGAGAGGTCTTCAACAACTTTACAAACTATTCTTCAATGATCTTCAAACCTTGAAAGTACCTAAATTTGTGAACACGTAATGAAAGAAAGAAATGTTAGATGTAAGGGCATGGAGGTTTGCCTTGGTCAAACCCCTTTTTAGGTAATTAAACCAAAATGAATAAATAATGTAATGAAGCATGAAATAATGAAATTAGTACCTTTCCATGATGATAGGTCTTGAATTTCTTAAACAATAGCTTAAGAATCTAGCCTTGAATGTCCTTGAAAGCTATCTTGATGACTTAGAATGTAAAATCCCTAGCTTGCTTGACTTGAGGTGGAAGATAAATGATGAACTAGATGAATGAGTTATGAATTAGGGTTTGGAGGCTTGCTTTTATAGGAAATTCTCTTAATTTTATAGTTAATTTGATCCCCAAGGCTGACATGGAGGAAAATAAAACTTAAAATCCAAATTTTCCTGCTCAAAACTAAAAAATAATCCAAATGGGACTAATTCGCCACTCTGGGCGACTTAGTCCCACCTAATAGGGACTCATTTTCCCAAATGGGCATCTTAGTCCTAGAGGGCCCCTTTTTCCAGCTAGATTGTTGGGGAATGAAGAATTTTAGTTCTTACGTTGATTTCATCAGGTATTTGATCAAGTTATACCTTGGAATAAACAATATGGAGCCATAGGGGCCTATTAATAATGATGTAAAGGTCAATTAGGTCTTGGGTCAAAAAATTAAATGTGAAAGTGTGATTAAATACACTTTACACCATTAAAATAGGGTCCACACAGCCTAGAGAGGCACAACATCTAATGTGAATGTGTAAAACACATTACAACACTATATTAAAGTTAAGTTTAATTTATAAGCCTTCTAGATTAATGTGATAATGTCATTAAATACATTTTATAGTATTGAATTAAAGGGAAAATGGGTCCATTCAGTCTAAAGAAGTGTGAAAGTCTTTTACAACACTTTACAACACCTTTACAAGACATCATTAAATGCATTTTATTCAGTTTGCAAGGGTCCAAGACCTAGTGTGGATGTGTAAAACACCTCACAACACTAAATCAAGGCATCATTAAGTCCAATTTTGCATCAAGTATTCCCATATCAAGCAAGGTATACACTTTTTGGCAACACATAAGGTTTCTTTGGAAGTTTTTTTTTTGGGTTCATCTCAAATGTGCAAGTTTTCCAGTGCTATTTATGTTCTCCCTTGAAAAGGAAATAATAGATTTTCCTTTCCTTCATTAGCTCTTCAATCTTGATTCATCTTAGCTTTTTGGTTCTATGCTTTATTGGCCCTATCATGTGGGCTTCAATCTCTCTCGAATTTTGTAGGGTTTTTCCATTCTAAATTGTTATCTTGCAAGAGTTGGAATTCTTCAAAACTTATCCAATTTTTTGTATGGATTTGTGTAATCCATGAATATTGTGTTTGTTTGTATCTTTTTGTGGGATATACAATTTTTTTTTTTATAATTTTGCTCCCCTTTTGTCATTGTATGTAAATTCCTTATATATCAATAAATTTTTTGTGGCTCTACCACTTTTATTTAAGAAAAAACTTGTTAGAAAATTATAAGTTCTGAAATTTAAAACATATTATAATCAACTAGAATAATATGCTATTTCTCTTATATTAGTAATATATTATATTCTTCTTCAAATAGAATTGGTTGACCCTAGTGTAGTTCTCATTAAGATCATTTGAGAAAATGACCTATTTTCTCTTTATCAAATTGAATTGCATACACTACAACAATGTGTATTATTTCAAAATTATTTTATGAATATTGGGCTTCATTAAAAAAGCTATATTTCAAAATGTATCATTGTAGTTAGCAAATAATTTCTAGATGAAGTTGACTAAATGATTAAAAGAATTTAATTAATTGAGTGTTTTTTTAATGCCTTGTCCTCAACATTGAAAACTTCTAAACAAATTACTAAAAAATATGTCCCCACATATATAAAGGACTAGTTATATTAATTCATTAAGATAATGATTAAACTTAGCTATGCCAAAAATAGTGCATAACATTTGTAATTCATTTAGTCATGTCTCACATTCATTGTTTATTTGTTCTTATATAATATTGAAATTTAGAAATGAAGTTAGTAGAGTTAGTATGTTTGTTAGCCTTTTAACCTTTTTATTTGAGTTCTCTATATTGGCTTTCACTTTAATGAAACATGAATCAACCAATACATGAGTGAGAAATTTTATATGTTTTCTATTATTTTATATACATGTTGCAATAATATTTATCAAATGAGTGGATTATTTGATTTTTCATGGTTGACTCATATTCTACATATTTAAAAAATAAAAGAGTAATAAATAAATTCCAAGTACTCCTAATAAGAAAGAAACTCAACATCAATTCAACATGCCTTAACTCTAGACAAGCTAGAGCTAACAAGTTACAATTTTAGTTTATTAGAAATTCAAATATTTCTACTTTTCACCTTTATTTAAATTATTTATTTATTTATAAATAATTTAGAACGTTGAAAATTTAATATCCCAACGAATATTTATATATTTATGATTGAGTGAAGATTCTTCTTTCCTTTAACAAAGTATTTTTTTAATGCTAGAAGATAAGAACATATGAAAACTATATTTGATATCATTAAGCTAGTTACATCAACATAGTTTCTTATAAATCAATGTGTTTTTGTTGTTCTTATTCACCATCTATTGATTTCTACCCTTACACAAAATCTTACAATCTTCTTAATAAGAAAACTACTTTTACAACCTTTAACAAAACTACAACTACACCATAATATCTATTATAATATAATTCTCTTCTTCGATATATATATTTTCTAACTTAATAATATCTAAGATATAAAGATTTCATCAAGAAGTTTCGATGATAGTGTGCTAATCTTTTTTTTTTAAAATAAAAATGGCTATGCTACTGAACATTTTATTGATAAAAATATAGTTTTACACCTCCTGGTTCAAAAGGAGCATACCGGCAGGAAAGAACCAGGGAAGAAAACCTCTGGTTATAGCTCCAAAAGAAAAAAGACAGAGAAACTAGCCTAACACCACAACCAGACCCAGACAGAAACCCCAAAAGCAATAATATCATTTTTCCCCCCAGAAGGACACCCCCACATAAAAAGACCCGGAATAGGATACTATTTCTTGTTTCCAGAAACCCAAAGCAAAACATATCTCCAGAATAGGCGAAAACACATAACATAGAAAGACAGTAGCAGTAGATGATCCAAAATCCAAAGAGAAATTGTCTTCTTTCTTTAGAGGAGGAAGTGTCACAGTTGAAAACAACTCAAATAGTTTCCACCAAGGAAAAACCACATAAAACCTGACCTAAAAAAACCAAACAAAAGATCTCCAAGAACAATCGTTAGAAAAGAATGCATTCATATGAGAAAAACCTTCAATGAGGAGAGAAGAATATATTGCCAATTTAGAAGCTTCATGTAGATCCGAGCAGATGTAAGAAATGGGAAGGAGGGGAAGCCAGCCAGGACACAGATAAGAACATGCATAGGAATGACTAGAGTAAGGATAGCCCCAAATTAAACACCAAGAATCCCATTCACATGGAGGTGTGAAGGAAGTTCGGTTCCTTCAAACTACTAACAAGCAGCTAACATCATGAATAGAGCAATGGACTGATATTGATCACTGATAACAAGCATGTGGCCATAAACAAGAAAGCCATGAATTATATTCCATTTAACCATGCTTGTAGTAGAGAGAAGGGAAAAAAATGAATAGAAATACCAAAGCACAACCATGGAAAACCAATAGACGAAGAAAACAGGCTAGAAATACCACCATACAGCCAAAGAAGAACATAACTGAATGAGCATGGCAGTAATTTTGCATGATCAAAATAAAATTTTATTAGTCAATGAGGCTGCCAAGGAATTTACTTTCATTTTGAATGCATGAGCTGCCCTCTACCCATGTAGAGAAATCCGGGGAAAACACCATACAACAATTATAAATGGAGATTATGAATAAAAATTTTGCCCATTGACGTTAAAATTTAGTTTTAACTTACTTGAAAGTATCCAAAACCTTATCAATGAATATTTTCTATGAATAGCCTGCAATCATCACATTCCCTGGGAAGACATCGACTTTAAGGAATTATTTCAAAAAAAGTTAATATGCCTTGTTTATGTTTGAACATTCAATATACATTTTAACCAGGGTAGTTATTTCAGCCTATAACATAATGTCACAACGACTTGTTGGTGTCAGTGTAATAAAACAAGGAAAATGAAATGGCTCACAGATTGGCGCGTGAGGATTTACTTCGGCCAAAAAGGTTGCTTTCAGGATAGGGTCATGGCGAGACCTTATTTTCTCACCGACCAGTGGTAGGGGATGATCAAAGGTGAGAGAACAGCTACAAAATAAAGTCTTGGCAAACTAAAGAGGGCACAGGGAAACATCTAGTATGACAAGGGGAAATATATATAAGGACGCCCCGAATCAAAAGGTTACAGTGACACATAGGAAAAAAGGGGGTTTGTCGGTGAAAAATACATACTAAAGCCATACCAAAAACATTATGCCCAAGAACTTGACACTCCACCTGAAAACCGTAGTAGATAAACCAATAAATCACATACCCATGGCACAATTAATAGACACCAAAACACCCACCCAGAAAGAAAGGTGAAAGACATGCGAATATATGCAGCACGACACCTTTAGAAAAGATGTACAATTTATTAAAGAATGGAAACTCACATAGCATACAATGCTAACTCATCACTTCACGCCTTCACACCAAAACCACAATATACTAGTAACCTATAATGGCTAGTGAAAAGTAAGCTAACTCAACACTTCATGCCTTCACACCAAAACCACAATATACTAGTAACCTATAATGGCTGGTAATTGGTGCAACACAATTGTATATTTGTATATAAATTTCAACACCTATACCCCCAATAGTGAGTAAATGTGTGCTTGAAAGTTTCAAAAGCCTTATCAATGAGTGTATTCTATGAATAACCTGCAATCACCACATTCCATGAGAAGAAATCGACTTTGAGGAAATATTTCAAAACATTGCATGTGCCAAGTTTATGTTTATCCATACTGCATACATTTTTACCAGGGTAAATGAAACTACGTCTGAGAGAAGCTTTCTAGAAGGTGTTGATGCACTCCTGAGCTAACAAGAATAAATTTATAATTTATATTGGTTGGCGTGCATAAAAATCAATACACCTACCCCAAGCAGTGAGTATATGTATGCATATATATCAATACATATACCCCAAGCAGTGAGAAGGTATATACCTCTATTTATAACTCAAACAAACTTCCTTGTTTTCCAATAAATATGAATAGCAGATCTGCCACAACATGAATCTGCTAGAAGCTTACAAGGAGGCCCACACAACCAGGACAGAAAAGTGTATACTCAATTTTGAGGCTAAAAGTACAGATTTAAGGAAATAAAGGAAGGGATTCTTTATTAAATTCTTTATACAAGGTCTTCTCATGAATTTCCTTGTTAGCCAACCAATCAACCAAGTGATTTACTTCTCTATACACATGAGATACAGAATAGGATTTGAACCAGTTCAATTGCAGGAGAACTTTATCTAACAAGTATTGTAAATGCCAAACCTGTGACTTTTGATTAATAATTGCATGAAAGATTACCATAGAATCATCCTCAATAATTAGTGAATCCAAGTGAAGGGCCCTTGCGAGATCCAAGCCTAGACTCAAGGCCTCCAATTCAACCTTATTATTAGTGCCAGGGGGAAGGGCCTTACAGACAGCTTTAATAATGTTGCCAGTTGAATCCGAGATTACTGCCCTAGCCCCAGACTTACCAGGGTTTCCCCTTGAAGCCCCATCATAATTTATTTTGAAAAAAATAGCAGGAGGAGGCACGCATTTAGCCTCTCTTTGTGCCAACACTTTATCCACCTTGCCAATAAAAGACCCATGAAAGGGAATAGATTTGAGCAGGAACCAATTTCTAATAACAAATCCATCCCAACTTGAGAAAAAATTTAAGCTTTCCAATTTTTTAAAGATATAAGATTTTGCCACTTTTGATATTGAGAGTTCAAGGTTTTGAAGCATTTCTTCTAACAAAGAGCCTTTTTTCTAAAAAATTATATTGTTTCTCTCAATCCAAATTTTCTAGATGATTAAGGAAGGAGTCACACTCCAAAGACAGTGAAAAAAGGAGGAGCCATTCAATAAAGGCCAAGATTTAAATTGCAAAGTTAAGGAAGGGCAAACCAATGAGCACCACCCCAACATTGCGTAAGCCCAATACCAACATTGCATTGCGAAAGGACACCTAGTGAAGAGGTGGTCTACAGATTCAATGAAATAGCCACAAAAAGCACATGGGAAGGTCATCACAAGGCCCAGTCTATCAAGTCTTTCAGCTGTTAGGACTCTCCCATTTACTGCAATCCATGCAAAGGCACCTACCTTTGGGAGGTAGGCATCATCCTAGAAGAGAGCATGGGGGAGATCACAATGGTTTTGAGAATCCAGAAGGGAGTTATAACCATCTTTGACAGAGTAATTCCCTAACTTTGACTTTGTCCAAATTAGTATATCATCTTTGTCAGAGAAAACAATGCACCTTTTATCCAGTTCTTTTTTAAAAGCTACCTTTACAAATTGAGGAATATCAAAATTGGCAACTGATTTTCATGAAACAACATGAATGGAGTCTATGAGGAAAACACTAAAGTAGTCAGCCACATAAGAGCCCCAAGCATTTTTAAGTAGAGACATTAAATTACCCCAATCTGAAAAGGAAGACAAAGTAGGATACCCATTCCAGACATCCTCCTAGAATTTTTCTTTCCTACCATTTTGAATCAACTAGGAGAGGTGAGGAAGGATCACCGACCTACAGGAAGATATAAAATTCCATATAGCAGATCCACTAGGGAGGGAAGATTCCTTGAAAATACACTCCCTGTGTTGTGGGTACAAATATTTGGCAAACATTAACTTCCCCCATCTGGAGTCTGGGTTTTGATATAATTTCCAAATGAACTTGGCTCCAAGGGCAGCATTCTGAAACTTGAGATTTCAGATACCAGTGCCACCAAGGTACTTAGGTAAACAAACTTTCTCCCAAGCAATAAGGGGGAGTTTTTCTTTACAGCCCACATTATCATTCCACAAGAAAGACCACATAATTGATTTCAGCTGATTTAAAGTGGAACAAGGAGCCTTTCACACTGACATCACATAAATAGGAACAACATTTAGGATAGATTTGATCATTTGAATTTTACCAGCAAGGGAAAGCCACTTATGTTTCCAAAGGGAAATTTTATCCTTAATTAACTTACAAACTCTTTCCCAGAAAACACCAAGGATATTACAAGCAAAGAAAGGAATGCCAAGGTAGGCACAAGGTAAGGAGCCCACCAAGAAACCCCAAAAACTGATCAGCCTATTTTGAATAAAATATGGAACATTTAACAAAAATATTTTGGATTTAGCTGGATTGATCTTTTGGCCAGAGGCCAATGAGAAATCATTTAGGATGCTCTTAATTACCTTAGCTTCAGGAATAGAAGCATGACCGTAAAGCAAAGTATCATCAACAAAAAGGCCATGAGTTTGGGAGATCCTCAAATTTGGAATTCTTATACCTTTCCATAGGTTTAACTAATTTCCCTTTTTTATTGACCAACTTAAGCCTTCAGCCATAAGGATAAAAAGGAAGGGAGATAGTGGATCCCCCTGCCTAATACCCCTCAAAGAAGAGAAGAAACCACAAGAGAAACTATTTATCAAAACATAAAATATTGCTGAGGAGATGCAAGAATGGATCCATTTAACCCAGCTTTTTGAAAAACCCAACTTGCGCAAGACAGCAAGAAGAAAATCCCAATTCACCCTATCATAAGCTTTCATCATATCAAGCTTTAGGATCATGGTAGGTAACTTGAGTATCTTAATCGAATGCATGATTTCATGGGCCATGATTGCACCCTCAGAAGACTCCCTCCCCAGGACAAAACCACCTTGCTCTTTGGAGATAATTGAAGGGATGATCTTAGCAAGGCGTATAGAAATAGCTCTAGTGAAGATTTTATAAATGGTATTACACAACGAGATTGGTCTGAAATCGACAAAAGTGAAGGGGGGATCAATTTTAGGAATGATAGATAAAAAAGTAGTGTTGAGCTCTTTCAAGATATTTCTATTTCTCTATCACCTTCAGATAACCAGGTATCCCTAGATTTTTGCCTCCAGAAACACTCTTCCCGACAGAGAACCTCTTCAAAATCAGATAACAAGGATTTTTTCCTTTCATACAAAGCAGGGGACATACCCTTGGAAATAATATCATCATTTAGCTCTTCAATCTCTTTTTGGAGTCTCAATTTTTCTGAGAAAATATTCTTGAAATGATTTTGATTCCATAACTTTATTTTTCTTTTTAGGAACTTCAATTTCTTAGCCATTTGGTACATACGAGAACCAGGAAAAAAAGGAGCATTTTGCCACCAGAATTTTATGAAAGGCATAAAAGAAGGGTCCCTAAACCACATTGGTTGAAACTTAAAAGGGGACCTGTTAGGGGCCCAATTTTCAATAATATTAAAGGATATCGGGAAATGATCTGATCCAGGGAGACCAAGAATTGAAGAAAATATATCTGGGCTTAATTCCAACCAAACTAAAGAAAGTAAAAACTGATCTAGCCTTTCAGCGATTTGACAAAAATCCTTTCTTCTATTAGACCAAGTGAATGACCCATTCTAAGGTTTACAATCAAACAAATTATTTCCCAAAACAAAGGATCCAAAATCCTCCATAATCCTCTTGTTGGGGAAGATACCACCAACCTTCTCGGAGGGATCAAATATGGCATTGAAATCACCTCCGATAACAACCAATGATTCAGATAAGACTTGTAAAATTGAAGAAAGGGTAAGCCACAAACATTGTTTGGCAACTACAAAGATTGGCCCATAAACATTAAAAAGCCAAAACTTGATATCTGAAAATTTTCTTTTAACTAGGAAAAGCCCCCAATTAGAAAAGGAGCAAATTACCTTTAGTACCACAGAGTTTTCATTCCAAAGAATAGCAAGACCCCTAGAAGCACCAAGTGCAGATTGGGAAAAGAACTTCCAGGGGGACCATTTTGAGAAGAGGGACTCAGCAAAACCCGAATTCATTTTAGTTTCTTGTAGTAAAACAATATCACAGTTTGCTACCACTAGTTGACGTCTAATTAGACGTCATTTGTTAGGGGCATTTATACCCCTAACGTTCCATGAAAGAACCTTCATTGTTCTCGAGGGGAGCTATCTCCCCTCTTTTCCTGAGCTTGTTTCTGGGAAGGGATCCCAACAGTAAACTCCAACTGTAAGTTCCTTTTCACAGCACCAGAACTTGTCATAGGAGGACTAAACGTCCTCTTTTTTTTAACAGGAGATATTAAAGTTGTTTGAATACCTACATCAATTTCAACTTCGGTCTTCGCATGCTTTGGCTTACGTCCCCTTTTTGATGAAGGAGAAGAGGGACCAAAAGGGGATAAGGGAGATTGAGAGATAGGCAGCATATTTTTAGGATGTGGACTTAAAAATTGATTAACTTTCCCAACATATTGCATTGGAGAAATAGAGGAAGTTTCCTTAAAAGAGTCCTTGGGATGGGATAGCGGGAGATCTTTTTCAATTTGAGCCAAGTCATAGTCTATTTCAGATAGAACTTTCTCTTGAGCAACCACATTAAAGTTTACCTTAGAATCTAAGATGATCTTCTGTATTTTATCAATCAAGTGTTGGTCCATCAAAAAATGATTTGGGGATTTGCAATTTAAGTCTCAAATAACAAGCAAGCCTGCAAGGTCTGAGCTAGACTATGATTTTCTATTTAAGCCCATAGGTTCAACCAATTCCTGGTGACATTTCTCTGAAAGATATCCGATTCATTCAAGAGAAGACACTGACGCCTTTGATCGGTTCAAAAGACTCATACACTTCCTCCCATTTTGCTCAGGAGTGAGCAGTAGGCCCGATTTGGGGGTTTTAAGCCTAGATTTTTTTATTGAGGACCACTTGTCACCTATTGTCATGTTTTAAGAAATAGGAACTCCCAGAAGAGGATTTGGCAAGATTACAGGAGAGGAAGAAGTGAGGTTCCCACTGAGAGACCCTGAACCCTTATAAGAAATGACCTAATTTTCCTTTAACTGAGGTACACTGAGTGGTTTAGCCTTTGTATTCTTACATTTTCGGCCTCTTTTTAAGGGAGAGGATTGAGGACCCCTAACTGACACATCCAACTTCAAAGGAGACAAAAAGCTGGAAGACCTAGGAGTGAGATCAATACCATTTCTAGGTGCAATAAAATCAAAAGGATTGCAAACAGCTATCCCTTCACCAACAAGAACACATTCTTTAGTAGACCTGGAATTAGTGAGTTTTGAAAAATTTACCAAAAAATCCTTTTTTTGGTCCATGATATAAACACAATTTTTGGCCGAAGAGAAGAATATTTTAGGGACTTGGTCACTAGAAGGGTTACCCATTGGTTGCACAAAGCAGGTTTCATTTATAGCTAGGTGGTTTACATTCTTATCAATTCCAGAAGATAAAATTGCTGAGTCCAAAGCCCCCAAGCTTTCCCCAAGGCCATTAGCAGGAAAAAGAAAGGGCTCCTTAGTGACTGGAGGGTCCACTGGAGGATCTTTATGAATTTGCTTGCTTCCCCCAACAGGGAGATTTTCCATTTCCTGAGCTACATTATTTATAGGATTCATTTTTTTTTGTTTTTATCCCTAGCGTTCAGGATGTCTTTGGAACAGTTAACCATGTTAGAGGGAGATGTTTTGATCTTTTTGAAAAGGGGAGCATCTAAAGCAATAGTTGCTTGTTGAAACCAATCAATATCTTTTATTAAAGGTTGCTGCCATAGACCATCTAAGGATTTGAGCTTACAACACCTCGACAGATTTTTTCTAGAATTAACTAGGACACAAATACATACAGTTAAGATACCATTCATAATTAAGGAATCCGAATGGAGGAATTTTCCAAAAGAATTTCCAATCAAGCTTAGAATGTCTAGATCTGTGAATTCCAAGGGGATGCCAGGCATTGAAAACCAGGTAGGAACCATTGTGGTTAAAGAAGAGTTTGGTTGAAAAAATGGGTGCCAAGGGAAGATGAAGATCAAATTTTTGCCAAACCAAACAAAATCATTTTCCAAGACTTTATTTTTTAGTTCAACAGAATCCAACACTAGGATGAAAGTGTTTTCAGAGATTACTTGAAGATATACCGTACCAAACCACTGTGAGTGGATCCGAGATTGTAGTTTTGACAGAGTCATACATTCACCCCAAACTTGTAGAAAAACTGCATATTTGAATAGATCCTGGTGCTTTTGGTTCAGAGGAAACTTTTTTGTGTTCACCATGGGAACCGGTAGCCATAGATCAACCTTAGGGATTGAAGATGGAATCTCCCTCACCGCAAAATGTTTAACCCCAGTCGACGAGATATAGACGGGATCATCAGGACCTACTTTGTTCACAATTGAGGGGATGTCCCGACCTTCACAAGTTGGTTTGCCAGTAAAGGTAAGTTTGGGCTTTTCATTTCCTGAGCTAGTTTCTTCTCGGACGCCACAAGTTTTATTTAATACATTTTTCATATCCAAAAGGCCTTTCGCAATCTTGGGTTTACTGGGAAGAAGCATTTGATCAGGACCCAAGGTCCGCCCCAGATCATTCGGAACTTTCAAAGGAGTTTTCCTATTTTCGGCACCCGAATGCCAAGAAGGAGGAGAGAGCCTCCCTTCCCCAATCCCCTCATGCCCATGTTGAGAGTTTGGAAATGTTACTGAATCATGTCGCAATTTACCATGCCAGACATCAGTTAGGGCAGTAGACACAATACTAGGGACCGGGTTGGAGGCAAGATCTTGTCGCCTTGATGGGCCTTTTCTCCCACCCAGTTTAGGGTTACAAAAACTACGAAAGTAATCAGACCGAGGAAAAGAGCCTGCATTATTTTGATTTAAAACCTTACCAGAGCCTTAAGGAGCACAGTCAACCCAACAACCTTCATGAAAAAACCACTGGGGGCGATACCCAGAAGCAGAATCTGAAGAAAACCGCACCGATTCATCCACCCAAACACCACCATGAAAAACCCACTGGGGAACATGGCCATACGAACCAGTGAAGCCTGGAGGTGGAGGATCCAGCAATGCCTCATCGTCCCACCGATGCCCAATTTCATTTTTCTGAAGCCCTAGATGCCCTTTCATTTTCCCTTTCTCCCCTTCATTTTCTCGCTCAGCACGCTCCATAGTAACTTGTTGATCCATAGTGTGCTAATCTTATTTATTATCTTCATTTTTCAAAACCTCTTGTCCATTTCATATAATCTTCCATTTTTCTTCAAACATCCCATAAAATTTATCTGTAACAAAATTAATTAAATAAATAATTTTGTCTTAAACAATTGAAAAGATATATTCAAATTTAAGTAAAATCTTATCTTTAGAAAAGATAAAGAAATAAAACAAAAGGATAAAACAATAAAAACAAGGAAATAAAACAAAGCTTTTCTATGTTTAATACAAGTTGAAATTATTATATATATCTTGTTGCTTTGAAAGCAAAATCATTGTAATGAATAGTAATTCAATAACAACAGTTATGTGAAGATTAGTTTCATGAGCAATAGCAATAAGAATAGCGATATTTTATCCTTGAATGTTTTCTTGATATATTGTCAAGTGTTATCCGGAAAATGTGTGTCTTATCTATTATTTTGTTATTCCATTTCATAATCTTCATTATTTCTTTGCAACTAATTTGTGCTGCAATATTATTATTTAAATTCATGATTTTTACGTTTCCATTTCTAAAAAAACCAGATGGTCGGTCTCAGAGAAGAGTCGAGAAACCAGTTATTTCACAGCAAAGAGTTGATAAGAGAAATGCACAACGGCGGGTGCAAATAAAAAGTCGGTAGATTAATACAATTCGCTTCGTGTTTGAATTGTTAGATTAATACAATTACTTCTTGCTTCAATTCAATCTAAGAAACAAAACAAAAAAGTAATGCATACAAAAATAGACAACTGACAGATTAATATATATTGAATGAAAGTAATAACCAATTAGTAATTAATCATCAATAATGAGATCCACGAAGGGAAGAATTTCGTAACACTAAATCAATTTCTCAGCTGCCACCAAGATTCTTTCTGATTGTCTCCACCTCGGCAACGTTGATCTGAAATGACTTGGCCAAAACATTGCTGGGAATTGCCGGATTTGAAGCGAAAGTGGCCAAGGGAATGACAGAGGTACCGGGAGCTTGACTGTTAAGAGCCGCTATGACAGAGGCAGGGCTGTTTCCAATGTTCTCAACAAAGTGGATGATCGCCTTAGGGAATACAAAGACATCGCCCGTTTTGATGTCTGCAGAGAAAAGCTTGTTGGTCGTATCCACAAACCCAACTCTGAGATTACCTTGCAAAACGAAGATAATTTCAGAGGCCCGTGGGTGTGTGTGAGGAGGAAGCACTGCTCCCACTGCAAAATCTACACGTGCCATTATTATCCCCAATGTGTTTATGCCAGGGAGAACGTCTGTTGTTGTTGCAGTCACACTCACTCCGAATGGATTGCCTGATGTATTTCCCTGGGTGCTCAAAATTGATGTAGTAAAGTGCTTTGGAGAAACTTTAGTGGGATTGATACAAGGCAGCCCATTCATAAAAACAGTGGAAGATGCAGTATCTGCTACACAAAAATCCTGCAATGCATCTGGATCTGCATTTATTGTGGGCACTAGTAAAACCAAAAGTAGAGAAACCCAAAAGTATGCCATTGTAATTTTGGAGAAGCAGCGAGTAAATTACAACAATATTGAACTTCTGGCCTTGTATCCTGCTATATATAGATACCCATGCACAAACAAATGAGGAATATCTTAATAATTTTCCAGTTTCCTACTCGTTTTTCCTCTCATTCAAAGTTGAGACTATGTGGAACTTAAGAATAATTCTTTGTTCAATTAAAACATAACAAAATAGTAACGGTCATCACAGAGAACTAATTGTGTATAGAAGCTTTGGATGTTAGTAATGTAGTGCAAATTTTATGTCAAGAAATTATACCGGACGGTGTACATACACTCCAAGCTTTATGGAATGTGCTCCAATCTCTATGGAATGAATCTGCAGTTATACTGTGTCAAACATCGGAGTCTGCAGGTGATCTTGACTGAGTCATTTGGTGGACAAAATGCTTTCAAAACCAACTTAAAGCGCGTAAGATTAAATTCATGGGCATAGGAAAGGTTCAAAGCTGGTATAGTCTACGCTATTTATCCTACGAATTTTCTCAGAAACAATTAATACGCTGACCACTTGGTCGCTTGAAACAATTAATCGAATGATGTACTTTTCTAAGAAAAAATTATAGATTAAAATTAATTGATATTTATTAATGGAAATTATATACTTTAAACATTATTATTTAGGGATTGCTTGCACCTTACATCTTTTAATTAGAGTCAAATGTCTTTTGTTTTATTATGCTTACATGGCTGATTGCATTATAATATTTTGCTCCACATCAATGATATTTATTATTATGAAAAGTTTATAACATGTGCAAGCATAGCCTTGTTTTTCCACCTCGAGTTATTGTTGTTTTGTGATATCATGATGACTTATAATGTTTATTGTTTTTTCTTTGTAAGAAAGTCAAACTCCCGTTAGCAATTAATTAGTTTAGTTTAAGAGTAAAAACTCAGGGTCACTCTTATTTCATATACTTTAAGTTTCAAAGTTTTAGTTGGGTGATGTGGAAGTGGGGATCATGAAATCGTTTTTGTCATTTATTTGATTTTCACTTTTTTAATTGTCATAGATTATAGTTAGTTATATAGTTAGTTATGTACCAAATTTTATGTTCATCCAAATATATATTTTCAAAAGATAGGATTTTTTTAAAGAAGGGTAAAACTTGGATTTTGAAAGTGTCCTAAATTTTATATAGATATGGTTAAAAACAACATTGAATCATAGCGAAGAGGTTGCACCAAGAACCAATAGCACTAAGAATATAAATCAATAGCTACAATAATTTGACAACTAAAGATCTACAAGGTCTACAAGTGGGTACACATTTATTCTATTTGATGAAAGAGTAAGTTGGATGCACAAGAGGTAATAGACAATGGATTTATCCATAACTAAAATAGAATATATGGCTAAAACATATACTTGTAAGGAAGTAATGTGGTCAAAGAGGTTAAGTAACTATATTTATTTTAAGAGTCAAATAGAGTTGAAATGTGATTTAAATAGAGGTTAACTATATATAATCATTTTTTGTTCATGAGAATGACTCGATAGTTTTAGGTATATTTGTTACAAATTATTTTACATTTGGTGGCTTCAAAAAATTCCCTTCATAGTTATATAATTTGTGTGTCTTATCCTATCTTCTAGTCAATTATATTGTTCTTAATGATTTTTCTCAGATTCAGTTTATTCTAAAATAATTTTAAAGAATTTTTTTTTCAATGTCAAATTGACATAGCTATGCATCATGTTATGTTTTACTAATACTATGCAATTTCTATACTATCTATTTTTTCCGAATTAATTATAGTGATATATCTCCAAAAAATCCAAGATAAGGAAGTCTACAAAGAAAAAAATTGGACTTGAAATTAAGTTGCAACAAATTTCGATGATAAAAATAACCAACCTAAAGTGAAGGAAAAAGGAGATGAAAAACATTGTAGAGGGTTGGATATGTATTTTTCATCTATGGAGATGATATATGACGAATTTATAAAGTGTCTTCAACATTTAGCCATGAATGTAGAAGAAAGTATTTAGTTTGTGACCAAAAAACTTTATCACATTAATTTAATATTTTCTAAGAAAATATCTGTAATGTAGAAAATTAAATACCATTTCCATTTCATGTTATGTTTCATGCTCAATTTGGTTTCAATATTCATGTAATTTTTTTAGATTAATTTCAACTTTTCTCTTACCTTCTTCCCTACCATGGAGCTCATGCCTTCACTCTCATGGTCCTTTTTGGTCAAATATATATTATAGATATATTAATCTGGTAGTTTTCTTATCTTTAATCGTTTCTACATATCAAACTATTTAACATCAAATGCCCCAGAATAGGTTTGGTCTAGGGCACTCACACCCTTGAGTAGCCTATTTTGGGTCAAATTTAAATATTTTATTGTTGGCACTTTTATATTTATAAATTTAAATTTGTCTGTTGATTTTTCATAATTAATTTTGTGGGAAGCGAATAAATGTTTATAAATAGAAGTATTTTTCACCATTTAAACGCCTATGCAATTTGAATCCCAATTAAGCATCCTAAAAGTAGTCAAGTGAAGAATAAGCTGAATTAATACATTATTGTACAGTCAAGCTTCATGTTAGCAATGCATCAAGTCCATGAGTATGATTGCTCATGTTTTATGTTCATTTTTTTTGTGAATACTAACACTTGCAAGAACTTCAATCAAGCATCCAATTTTTCTTGTATGAGATGAGTACAATGACTTTAGTCCATAAAGGAAATTAGATATGAGTGGTAAGTTACAACGCTTGTTAATTTATCACTTGTTTTGTCCATTTTTCCTCTACCCAAGTGAGGGTAAGCACTCTTTACATCATCATAGCCATTATGGAGGTGGGAACACCAAAACGGGGTTTGAATTAGGTAAGCCCCTATACGACACAACCCTTTCTCTCCTTTCTTGTGTGTAGGTGATAGACTTGAGGAAAATTTGAAAGGAGATTCAAGGCTTAATGACAAAATCAAACATTCAAGCACCCTATTGAAAAAAATTAGGGTAAAGTGAATTATTTATCAATAGATGAAGTTCTAAAGTTAAAACCTGGAAAGAAGAACCTACAAAATGTAACCTACTATTACTTGTTTGGAGATTAAAAAATAAACATTTTCAGTATAGGGCGCCCACACCCCTAACTAACAAGATTTAGCCCAAATTTGAATGTCAGGTTCTTTTATCTCTACTTTGCTTCTCTATAATCTATTTTTGTGTCTTACTTCTACAATATTTTGTAATTCTATTAGTTTTCATTAGTGTAACATTAGCCTAGTTCACTATTACATCACACACACCACTTCTAAATCAAATCCAACCCCACTAAAACAAAAAGAAACCAAAAACTTGATCAGCCATTCTGGCTCTTCCATTAAGGATAGTAGCAAAGTAGTATTTTATGATCATTTTTGTGTCCCTAAATTTTATATGGGATAAGGTTTGATTTAGAACCTAGATCCCCTTTTTCCTCATCACACATCCTTTTGCAATTCCCTTTGCAACACGATCTATCCAAATTCTTGTAATCACTCTCATTCAAGTTAATATTATCTACATTGTCACCGCTTTGTCAATTCTTAGACACACATAGAATAAGAAAACACACTCTATCTTATCATTTTTGAGACAATGTTTGTTTGCACAAGTCAGAAGACCAATATAGTGGCTTGAGCATTCTTACCAAGGTCCCAAATAGTCCCAACCGATTTTCACTTATGTAGCTATATGTTGTTTTTGAAGAATAAATTCAATCACATTAGATTTTTAAAATATCTTCTTTTAGTTGTAATTTTATTATGTTCATTTAAATAGAAAGCTCAAATCTTATTATTTTTAATTTTTAGTCTAATTTTTTTTAATGTGAAATAGGCATATTTCCTAAAGGAAATAGATTAACTCTAGTTTCTCTTGTCATATAGAATATAATATGACACATAGACATCTATAGTACATACTATAGTCCATCATAGAAGCCTCTAGATTTTGTGTTCAAGTTCTTCTCTACTCTACATTTACAGTTCTACATTTATTAAATACATCATCATTTTAAATTTTTTAAATTAGAAATAATTTCCTTTTTTATGATGTTTCAACTTGTTAGAAAATTATGACCCATGAAGATGGCTCAACAAGGATGGCGAACACGGATGGCTCCTCAAGTTTGCAGAGAAATAGGGTTAGGTGGGCTGACGACTTAGACTCTTCTTGGCCCCCACCACCTAATGGGAAGTACAGACAAGCTACAAGTAGGCACATTACCCGAGGGATTACCCCAGAGATAATACTTTTGTACCCTGGAGAGACCGGGGTATTCTGGAAACCCCTAAATCGATAATCTATCAACAGGCTCAAAACCATCATGAACGCCATTTTGGTAACCCTAACCGACGACACTCTAATGGCTCTCACAGAATGGCTGCTTAATAGAACACTCATCACTGATTTGTTGGTCCTAATGGTTAACCACATGGTGATACTCGGGATAATGGCATCCGGATCAATAATCCTTCTTGGAAGCGCGACCAGCGGCCAAAAGCTCAAGACAATAATTCTTCCTCTCTTCACAGTAGGCCTAATAATACTTCCTCTTCCCACAGCCGACCCCCGTCTGGAAACTTACATCAAGAAAAAAAAGAAAATGTGCATCCTCCACATTTCAGGGCTTCGTCGAAACCAAACTTCCAAAGAAGAATGGAGAACAAGAATCATAGTCACTCCAATTTTGGGGTTTCAAGGAACTCCAAGGGTGTCTGGCGTGGTTCAGTTGACCATGGGGCAAGTTCTCAGGACAATACTTCAAGCCACAAACCCTCCTTCAGAAATGGAGTTGTGACGAGTGGAGAACAAGAGTGGAGGCTGATCCTGACGATACCACTATAATCTGGATACCCAATATTCAGATTGCGAATAAAATGGGCTCTCTGTACAAATCTGGGGCGCAGATCGACCACTTTCAAAAAAATTCTCCTAGATAAAGGTGAACGGGTATGAGTATTACTTAATCGTGATTTCGACATCTTCTTTCTTTATTTTATTTAAAAATGCCACTATTAAGGGTAGACTGCTACGCAAAGGTCCTTTTTGGTATGGTGACACTTTTTTGTGTATTTTTGACTAGAGATTTAATACATCATTAGAGTCCCTCTAGATGTCACCCTGTCGATTCTCTTTCTCTATACCTTTTTTACTTGTGGAATTTTTTGATTCTTGCCCTATCAAACAAATTGTTTCACATTTTGGGGATTTTCTAAAAAACGAGTTTGTAATTGCAAATGGAAAACCCATCATTAGGGTTTAGGCACTGGTCAAAAATTCTACTTCATTACCTCATAAAGTGTGTCTCTCCACTAGTAAGGAAGAATGGATTCAAAAGATCATCTAGGAATCTTCCATATGGAAAGAAGCTAATATACTTGTCAATTCAGACTTTTTTTCTAAAGCCAAACTGATGCATTTCTCTGCTATTTTTGGGGTCTTGGGCATGAATCAACCCTCTAGTAGTAACCAATCTTGCCAGGCCACCCCTACTCCCTCAAATCATCATGAAACCTTGTTGAAAGAGAATACTGACATGAAATCTGGTATCAATAATTCTCTTTATTCTTCCCCCCTAAAAAAAAAAGATTATGAACCATATTCTTTAGGCAACATCAAGGGATCTAGGGAAAAATCTATTTTGGCAACCCAAGCCAACTCTTCTTAATCCTCCACCCATCGTTCTACTCCCTTTAAAAGCAACATCACACAATTTTAAGACCACCTCAATGGTTTAGAGGATGATCTAATGAATTTTGTAAATGAAGCAATGATTAAGGTTGTAGAAGGTCTTATTGAAGAAATAGTTGATAAGGTTTTGGAGGAGCCTAATTCTGAGGTCAAATCCCCTCCCCTTCCCATTTCACAATCTGCTTCAAAAAGAAAACTAAGCTTCACCGATGATACCCTTTCACCCATGACCAACTTTGTAGCCCCTCCTTCTGATCCCCTTTCATCTCCACCCATTTCCCAATCAAAATTTGAGCTCAAGGCCCTCATCACTTCCAAAAGAAAATGTGGTCGCAAATCAAATAAGGAGAAAACCAACTTGGAAATTGTTGCCTGTCTACAATCCACATTGGAAATGAACCTTCGTTCAGCTTCCAAGAAGGGTGATGAGAATGACACCCCTTGCCAACCCACACAGTTGATTCTACTATGCGGTGTAAATATTCATAAATAATCATGAAAATGAGGAGAGACGATATCTCTCCTTGAGCACAATGAGGATCCTTTCTTGGAATGTTAGGTACTTAAACGCCTCTAACAAACGACGAATAGTAAAATGTCAACTATTTGGAACTTTTTCATAAATAATTTTCTTACAGGAAACAAAATTATCATCTCAATCTACCTTAGAAATTTTTTGTTCTTGGTGTGATTGGGGCTCAATTGTCTCTCCGACTCTAGGTACTTTAGGGGGGCTAGTAATTTTGTGGAATAAGAACTATGTTAGAATAGACTAGTTTGAATCAAATGCTAATTGGATAAGTGCATCGGTTACTTGCTTGAAAACAAACAACTCTTTTTGGGTTTACAATATATATGGTCCATGCACTATTTTTGGAAAGAGGCAAATTTAACTCAATTTTGCCTCTGGCAAGAATAAACACAAAATATTTGTGGGGGACTTTAATGCAATTAAAAAAATTTCAAAAAAAATGGTGGAATAACACCCCCAATAGTGGCAATGGATGACTTCAAAGACTTTATTTTGTCCAACAATTTATATGACTATCCTATAAAAAATGGCACATTCACTTGGACAAACAAGAGGAAATTTTTTTCTCTAATTGAGGAAAAACTTGATCATTTCTTATTATTTGATAATTGGTTGTCTGTCTCTTAGGACTTCTCATCAATAATACATACATTGATAGGTTTGGACCACTTCCCAATCTCCCTTTCGATCTTTGAAAATAGGGGATTCACCAAGAGCTCTTTTAAACTAGAGGTCATGTGGTTTCAAGACACAAATTTCATCAACCTAGTAAAGGATTGGTGGCTGAACTGCCATTTTATTGATGGAATGCAGATGTTTCAGCTAAGAAAAAAGCTACAATTTTTTAAGAATAAGATAAAAAACTGTAACAAGAACCACTTCAAAAATATATCCTCAAAAAAGCTACAAATTGAATCAGAACTTTCTAATCTATACAAGGTAGTAATCAGAAAAGGCATAGATAATTTTCTTTATGACAAAGAGAAGATATTAAAAGTTGAACTAGATGAGGTTCTTGCTTGTGAAGAGTGTTACTGGAGACAAAAATCTAGGGAGACCTGGTTAAAAGAGGGCAAAAAGAACACAAAATTATTTCATGCCTTGACCAAACTTCAAAGACAATCAAACAAGATAATTTCAATTTGTTCTTCTTCTGGTGAACTTCTCTATTCGGTGAAGGATATTGGACTAGAATTAGTCTCTTATTATAAAAAATTTCTGACTCCAGAAGTAGGTCACAAATCCTTTGAGAATAATGTGGTTATAAATAATATTCCTTCATTGATTTCTACTAAAAATAATAAAATGCTAATGGCCAAATTTTCTTTGGATGAAATTTAAAAAGTGGTATTCTCAATGGAAATGGAAAAATCCCTAGGCCTAGATGGCTTCACAATTTAATTTTTTCAAAAATGTTGGGACTTTGTGGGTCAAGATGTCCTTCTAGCTCTAGAAGAATCAGGAAGGTACATAAATATGTTAAGGGAATTAAATACAACCTTTTTTTCTCTCATCCAAAAAAAAAATGATCCTTCATGTCCTTTAATGACTTTAGAATGATAGCTTTGTGTAATTCAATATATAAGATCTTCACCAAAGATATTGCTTCTAGGCTTGCAAAGTTGCTTCCCTTAATCATTTCTAAAGAACAAGGGGGTATTTTCCCTGGGAAGGAAATGGCACCCCCTATGGTTTTTTTTTCTCCCTTGCAAGGTGTGAGACAGGGAGATCCCCTATCTCCCTCCTTGTGTATATTAATGGCTGAGGGGCTAAGGAGATCCATAATTTCAGCACAAAATGCTAAGCTTTGGAAAGGAATTCAAGTTCACACATTCCCCACTCCAATTTCTCATTCCCTTTTTGCTGATGATATGCTCTTTTGAGGAAAGCCACAATGGAAGAGGCCAAGGTGGTTATAGTTTCGAAAAAAGTGGACCTTGCTTGTTTTAGGAATAATTAATGATAAATTGGAATTAATATCACCTTGATCTAGTGTTGTGAGGTGTTTTACACATCCACATTAGGTCTTGGACCCTTTCAAACTGAATTAAATATATTTATCGATGTCTTGTAAAGGTGTTGTAAATGACTTTCACACTTTTCTAGACTTTTATTAAGCAATTAAGTATAATGGACCTATCTTTCCCTTAATTAAATGTTGTAAAATGTATATAATTGGATTCTCACATTAATCTAGAAGGCTTGTAAATTAAACTTGGTTTTAATCTAATGTTGTAATGTGTTTTACACATTCACATTGGATCTTGTGCCTTTCTAGGCTAAGTGGACCTCATTTCAATGTTGTAAAGTGTATTTAACCACATTTTCACATTAAAATTTGTGTCCCTAGCCCTTAGAAAATTTATTGTTGCATTCCAAGGCATATTTTGACTAATATACTGACAAAAACACTCTAAAGTTCTGAAATATTGAAGACCCACCTCATAAACCTCAAGGTGGGACTCATTCACCACCTTGGGCGAATAAGTTCCCTTTGGCTAGACCCATTCTCCAAGGGTGGTGAATGAGTCCCTTTTGGGTACTTTTTCAAAATTGAGAGGGAAAATTACAATTCTAACTTCAATTTTGATGAATGTCAGCCTTGGGGATCAAAATAACGACCATTTGAGTGTCTTACCTATATAAACAAGCTTCCAAATCCTCATCTCATAACAAGCAACATAAGCCTACATGATATTAAGTACACCAAGTAAGAGTTAAGCATTTCAAGGTCATCACTTGAGACAACATTTCAAGATCAATTCTAAGGCATTCAAGAGAAAGATTCTTCATCCATTGTTGCAGCAATTCAAGATCCATCATCATGAAAAGTTTCTAATTACATTACGTCATGTTCATTCTTGATTATCTCATTTCATGATTTTGGTTTAATTACCTAAAATGGGTTTGACCAAGGAAAACCTCTATTCCCTAACAATCAACATTTTCTTTCTCTCTTTGTGTGATTGCATATCTAGATGCTTTGAAGGCTTGGAGATAATTGAAGATTAGGTTTCAAACTTGTTGGAGTTTTCTACCTATTGGAAACGTCAAAATCTTTAGAAAAAGTCACAATCCCAAAAATTAGGGTTTCAAATCCAAACACATGGACGTACAAATTGAGCAGACTGAGATCTATAGATTCCACTTCTGAGTTTCCAGAAAAGTCAACATGGACTCATTCGCCAAGAGTGGTGAATGAGTCCCACTGTACCTATTTTTTAGAGATTTTTGTGGATTTGGATACCCATTTGGCTAAAATAGGCTTTGGTGCAATTTTCCAGAATCGGGACTCATTCACCCAGAATGGCGAATGAGTCTCACTAGGCCTAAAAATTAGCATTTTTAGAATTTCAGAGCTGTTTCCAGTCTCTTCAAGGTTTTCAAGTGCACACCATTCACATCCTTACTTTTTTGTTCTGCTTTATTTGCATTTCTAGGGCATTCTTTAGGTCATTTAGCATTTATTTGCATATCACACTGTGTTTTCCAATTTGTCATATTTTCCAAGTTTACACTTGGTGGTGAACCCCTTTCTTATTTCAAATCATATCCTATGATACCTTATCAGATCTCTTATATCCTTCATTGGGTTGATATCTGTAAGGCATCCTTGAATGTTAGTTGGAGAAAAGTGATGTTCTATGTCCAAAACCATAAAGCATCCATTTTTCGACTAATCAGCACGGTTAAAAAAATAAGTTTAGATTACTATTCACACTTGGGTCAACATTGCAATTCAAAAAAATCAAAAATTTCTTCCTAAATGTCAACCCTATTATTAAACTCCAAATTCAAAAGTTTTGGGGATTCCAATGCGATTCACTTCCCTGCAAATATTTGGGCATTCCCTTTTTCTCAAAAAGGAGAAACATGACTATTGGGACAGGTTAATATCTTCAATTTCTAACATGATATTTTTCTTTGGAAATCAAAATAGTTATCCTTTGTAGGGAAACTAGTGATGCTCAAATTCATTTTATGTTCTCTCCCAATCTATCTTATGTCGATTTTGAGCATTCCGAAAGGGAAAGGGAATGCCCTTCAAAAGGTACTTAAATATTTTCTATGGTTAGATAATGTAATGTCAAAAAAGAAATTATCTTTAGTTTCATGGGAATCTATTTGTGACCCCAAAAACAAGGGTGGGCCAGGCATAAGTGATATCTTATTACAAAATAAATCTCTTGGTGCTAAATCTAGTATGGAAAATTTACTCAAAACTTGAAGTCAAATGGTGCCAAATAATGAAATGTACAAATATTTGGACTCTCTTGAAAGGGAAATAATTTTTACTTAGAAGGATCTTCCTCAGGGCTCCAAAAATTGGAACTTCATATCTTCTTAGAGAACTATCATCCTTCCTCATCTCTCTTGGGTTATTAATAATGGGGAGAAATCACTCTTTTGGGATGATGCTTGGAATGGCCACAAGCCTCTCTGGACTCTAGGTGACTTGAAACAAATTGAAATTTTACTCAAATCTAGCAGGGGCAATAAGGTTTGTGATTACTTAGACATTGATCCTTCATATCCTTGCCTTGTTAAGTGGAAAAAAATTGATTTTTTGCAAGTTCCTTCTCATATTAAGGCTTCACTAAAAGCTGAACTTGCAAAAAGGCACACATATTTATCCAACAAACAAGATGAAATTATTTGGAAAAATCCAAGATAGACCAATATAATGTTAACTGTGGGTACAACTCTTTGGCCTCTTGTAAGCAGGTGAATCTATGGCCTTTCAGACTCTGTTGGGCCCCCCATGTTCTCCCTCAAGTTGGTGCTTTCACATGGTCGGAAATCAAAGACATGATTCTAACATGTATGAGATTGGAAAAATTGTGCATTACTCCTCTGTTCACATGTGTCATGTACATAAATGCTTTTGAATCAATAGATCATTTACTAATCAGATGTGATTTTCCTTATCAATGCTAGACTTGGGTAATGAATAAACTCGGTTGGTCAAGCCCCATGCACAATTCTATCTTCCACCATTTTCTTTCTTGAACTTCCCTCTTTTCATCTTCCTCCTTTTCATGCTGATGGGGAATTTTCCCCTCCATAATAATTTGTAATATATGACTTGAAAGAAATAATAGAATCTTTAGAAAGAAGTCTGCCACTATATGACAAGTCCTACAAAAAATCAAGATTTCAATTTCTCAAATGACTTAACTTCTCTATTCAAATATGCTCATCAAAGTAAACACTTATATTCTTTGGATGCTCTTATTCAAAAAATTTGGCAGTTATTGAAGCTCCCTAGAGTTTTTTATGTCTCGAATAAGGTCCAAACAATTAACAAGAATTCCTTGAATTTGACTCCACCACCCAAAAAAAATTTCAAATTAAATTTTGACAGGGCCTCAAGAGGTAATCCAAGAAAATTAAGTATAACTGTAGTCTTAAGGGATTGGAAAGGTGCCTTCATCAGTGTTTCTTGTGAATTGATTCTAGATGGCACTAATAATGTTGTCAAAATAAGAGCCTTGAGCTTAGGTTTGAAATTTGCTAAGAATTCTCAATCTCCCAAATTTCCATTGAAGAGGGTTCAATGGTTACAATATCGGCTTTGAAGAATAGGGGCTCAAATTCTTAGCACCTGGATTACATTTTGTCATACATTCTGAGACAACTAGAGGGTTTTTCAAAATTTCAAATCTCACATTGCTATAGGGAGGTTAACTCATTCATTGACTTTCTTGCCAACAAAGCAATTGATGAATCTATTGCATACAAATATTTTTCTACACAAGAATGTGATCTTTTACTTTTGAAGACTTTATTTTTCAATCATTATACTTGACCATTTTGGGGATGTATTTTATCTATTACTTTTCTTCATCTTGGGGAAAAGGGATCAACTAATCCAGCTTGTACCACACTAGTTGTTATACCTGTTGACAACATTATCTATTTTCTAATCACCTCGCCACCTGTGTCATATCTTTGGTTTTTGTTCTTCAAGGTTGTCATGGTGGATGAATATTTATTTCATGAACATGAACTTGGTGGCTACATTTTTCAAAGTATATGGGCTTGGAGTCACAATACAAATTATTTGACATTTATCTTAGAATCTTTTATTGGTGATTTGGATGTCTTGATGACGGGCTGCATTTATGAATAGAACAAAGGAAATTTTTAATGAAGTTGCTTGTTTGTTTTCTGCCAGTCTCACTTACTGGGACTGATAGTTGTCCCTTCCTCCCTCACTTGTGTTCCCAAAAATTATTTTTTCTCATTTGGATAGACATTCCTAAGGGTTTTTGGCCCTTCCATGGATATAGAATTCATTTCTTCTATTTAGATGTTTGTTATGGTAGTTGTCATGCAATTGACTAAATCTAGAAAAAAATGAGATTTCTATTTATATCTTCATGTCTATTGTTCATATACAAGAGGTTACTCTTGCCCGACGATCATTAGAAGAGGCTTTTAATTTAGTAGAGTACTGGAAAAGTGATAAAGATAGATCTTGCCTCAATCAGGTGAGCATTCTCGAGGAATCCATGGATCTTCCGTGAATTTGGCATTAAATGTAAAATGGTAATCAATACATTGCTTTAATTTTGCGGTTGCTCGTGCTCTAAGATAATTTTGGCATTTGATGTGGCTCTAACTTATCACTCCACTTATTTGATGTTTTCCCACAAGAGACTATTCTTGTTGACGAACATCAAAAAAAAAATTTGGTGGCACATTTGGTGAATTGCTATCTTTATCTAACCTTTGAAAGAAGGAATATATTGAAGTTGATAATCCAACCTCATAGATCCCAATGAACACCTGCAAGTAAATAACCTATCACATAAAGAAGATCAAGAGGCACAATAATGGTGCTCTCCAACCCTGAACCAAAAAAATACAATAACAAGAATAGAATAATTACACATAGATCAATCTTTAAGAAAGGAGATCAAAACAATAAAGTGAAGGTTCCCTAGGATTTAATAAAGTAATTATTAAAGTGCCTAAGTTTAGCTTAAGTGAAAATGAAGAAAAATGTGTCTTAATTAATTAAGTAATTAACCTTATTACTCCAACACCCCCCCTTAAGATGAACTTAGGGAGAAGCTAAAAACTAAGGAAAAATGCATGAAAGAAAAGATGGGTCCTGACAAACAAGGCCAGATGAGGTACCCATGTACAAATGTAGAAGATCTCTCAAAAAAGGAGAAAAGGAGAAAACCTCATGGGAAAAACTCATCTCCAAAAGAGAGAAATAAATGTGAAGGACTAAGAAGCCTCCAAAAAAGAATGTTCCAAAAAGAATAAGAACAAGTGAAGGACTAAAGAAGCCTCCAAACAAGAGTGAAGGACTGAAGAAGCCTCCAACAAGAGTGAAGAACGAAGAATCCTCCAATAAAGAAGAAATTGTCCCAAAAGATAGGAACAAAGGATGAACATAAAAAAACACCACTGAAGCATGAAGAAGTTGTAAAACATGTCATAGAATGATTGCTAAAATGTTGAAATAAGAACCTCTATTGAAAAATATGATGATCAGGATCAAGAAGACAAGAATCTGTATGAATGCCCCAACGACACTACTCAAATCCGATGGAAAACTAAGGAATACATCAAGAACTCAAAGATACAAATGGAACAAATACCAATAGTCTGAAGAACTGATCAAGTGAAAAATGGAAGGTTGCCTCCAGAGATAGGAATGCAAGAGTTTCCATATGTTAAGTGCTCCATCTCACCGAAATGCATAGGTAACCAGCCACTACATCTACCTGGTACATAGGAACAAATATTGTATACATAGCTCACTCCAACATGAAACCAAGGAAGCATTAGAACCAATAGTAGAAACCCCCACATAATGCTAACAAGGGAGAGGTATGACAAGTACACTAAAATTGAATGTTTGAATGTAGTGCATGATAAAGAACCAAGAACATTTGAATTTGTAGACATGAAAGTACAAGCAGGTATAAAGGGTGTGCAAACCTGTTGGTTGACAGATTTATCACCTAACTCTATATTCTCATGCCCACAAAGGTGAAAAATGTAACCACAGTTGAATTAGAAATGATATAATTATCAGACTGATTCTCTACTTATTTTAAAAGGTGGCAGCTACCTTCGTTTGATATTCAAGGAATAATCTTTAACTTCTATTGCTTTTAACAATAGAGCAAATAAAGGTAGGGGATTTTAACCAGAAAGCTTTAAAGGTATTCAATAACTTCATAAAATAAAACTAGAAATACTTCACAACTAGAATGAAAATAAATCACCATAGGATCCTTATTCAAAGATAATTGATACTATAGTGATATTTATTTTCATTCTAATTGTGAAGTATTTCTAGTTTTATTTTATGAAGTTATTGAATACCTTTAAATCTTTCTGGTTGAAAGCCACTACCTTTATTTACTTTCTGGTTAAAAGAAATAGAAGTTAAAGATTATTCCTTGAATATCAAATGAAGGTAGCTGCCACCTTTTAAAATAAGTAGAGAATTAGTGTGAGAATTATATCATTGCCGATTCAATTGTGGTTACATTTGTCATATTTGTGGGCATGAGAATATAGAGTTAGGTGATAAATCTGTCAATCAACAGATTTTTGATGACTCTACTAGGGATAACTTAGAAAAAAAATGTTGTATAATGAGTTGGTCTATGAATAATAGTGACAGTTCTTCGGAGGTGTAATGCTCATGTCCTTCAGCCTAACATAGATTGGTTAGTTGGTAATCAAGAAGATATAATTACCGGTCTTAGGTTGCTTGCTTGGTAAAAAACAAGAGCTGACTATCAATATCATAGAGTTAATGAAGCATTAGAAGAAGAGGAGGAACTTGGAGATATTATGAGAGAAAATGCAATGGGCTTTGAGAATGCTTGGGAGATTGTCTTCATAGAAAACATACCACCTCCAACTAGAAGAGTAGGAGGTCCTCCCACACAAGCTCCTAGAAATCAGACTCCTAGAAATTAGGTAAACAATAGGAAAAATCCTCCACGAAACCCTCAATAGACAAAAGCTGACGACTTTGTTGGTCTATCATTGTCTTATCAAAACCTGGCTTCTAAAAGGTATACTAGGAGTGATAAGAAAAAAGGGATTGTGAACAAAGATTTTGAGTTCTTAGAAACTGTTGATTTTTTCATATTTTCCACCCACTCAAAAAGTAAAGTCTATTAGCAGACCATCTTCTCCTCCTTCTCCTCCAAAACCTAGTGTAACTGGGTTTCAAAAAAATTCTTTCCAAGCACTTCTTTTGTGTGGTACTACTCTTCCTACACAGATAAATTTTCCTCTAGTCATGGCACAACCCCAACCAATCCCATGGGGGGTCGTCATAGGTCCTCTAACCTTTGGAGCCAATGCACAACTCCATGAATTACCCAAAGGTTTAGGAAAGATCATACCCAAATTCAATGGAGATGGAAAAATTTATCGTGATGAGCATATGAAAGATTTCTTTGCCACCTCTTCTATCCTTACAATACAACATGAGGATGTTGCTATGAGAATCTTTACATAATCTTTTACGGATGTTGCCACTGATTGGTTGTATTCTCCTCCCAATGGCTCTATTAACAATTGGGCTACCTTAAGAAGAAGATTTGAGAACAAATTTAGGTCTATAGAGGATGATTGTATCTTGGTTTCTCAATTGGGTTCAATGAAGAAGGAGATTCATGAGTCAATGAGGGATTTTGTGGCCAAGATTAATAAGTTGTACAATAGGATTACAACAAACATGAGGCCTGGTGCTGAATTGTTAAAAGAAATATTCATTAACACTCTCCCGCTAGATGTGATTTTCATTATTAAAAGGGAAGGTGCAGCTGATTTAGTTGCTACACAAGATAGGGTTGTATCAATAGAAGATGATCTAATTATCTCTAGAAAATGGAAGAAAGAATTACAAACTGGTAAGCCTTCACCAGTGAATTCTACTGATCCAGTCATTCAAAGATTGGCTAATGACATAATTACTCTTAAGAGGCAAATGCCAAAAGGTTCCACATAGATGCCTTAGCAAGATGTTTCCAGGAGTTACCAAGGAGCTCCCAACAAAACACTTTCATTGCTTGCTCTAGACCAAAGGCTGGCAATTGAAGGTCCCTCTTCCTCTAGTAAGGGGAATCATTATAATTTTCATTTGACTTCAGACCATGATGGAGCTACTTGTCCTAAGATGATTAGATTCATGCAAATGATTTCAACGAATGAATGCACTATCGAACCATATGTGGAGGAGCCTAGTCCATCTAATGATGTTGGCATGAACTTCTTTGAGTTTGTGTCAGAAGCCGAAGCAGGAGAGGATGTATATGTCAGAGTCGATGATCCTAATTGTGTTGTTTTCACTAGAGCACAACATGCCAAAGTTGATCAGGTTGTTGGATCATCTTCAACCCCAAAGTACATTTTAACAAGGAAAAAGAAGTAAGAGAAAAATGCTCCCAACAATGTGCAAGCTGAGGTACCATTTTCTTCATCTTCTACTCCTCTTTCCTCTAGTTCATTTGACATAGTTGATTCTTGCAAGAATACCAAAATTTAAATTTCACAAGATGAATACTTGAGACTTAATCCCTTAGAGCTAGATAGGTTGGTTAGATATGATAATCAAGAGCCTTCACCATCCCAATGTAATGCTCAAATTTCTGATAACAGTGAAGCCAATCTTGAGAATCATATTATCTATAATACTGTAGATAAACCTTATAGCTCATAAAATCCATTCATGAAACCAGAGCCTTTTTATATATCATTATATATTGCTGGTTTTAGGCTAAGTAATTGTATTATTGATTTTGGAGCTTCTAAAAATGTGATGCCTACTCAAATAGCCAAAGCCTTGGATACCTCTTTCTAAGGAAAATTATTCCATGGATGGGTCTCCAGTTCCTATTATTGGTCAAATTAAAGATGCTCAAGTAGCCTTAGTTGCTTTTCCTAGAAAGAGGCTGAAATTAACTATACTAGTTGTTGATATCCCTGCAAGTTATGGCATGCTCTTGATTATGAGTTTCTATAAAGATTTGGGCAGAGAAATTTATATGAATTGGTCTCATGCCTTAATACCTTTAGATGGAAAGAAGATTCACTTCAATCCTAAACCTAAGGCCAATTTTATTGTCTTAAAGTCTGGCAATCCAAGAGCAGATATTCTATTTGTTGAAACTGGACTAGGAACCTATATCTGCACTTCTGATCAAGAGGAAAACATGAACGCTGTTAGCCTTGATTTAGTAAATGAATTGTGGAAAATCGAATTTGATGGAAGTTTTGCCAGTGTTGGGTCAAGTGCTCGAGTAGTTTTTATTTCACCCAATGGCTATAAATTCCCCTTTGATATCAAATTGGAATTTTCCAATACCAATAATACCATGGATGAGTATGAAGCTTTGATGCTTGGCCTAAGTGTAGCCAAAGAAAAAGGTATCAAACAATTCAGGGTTGTGGGAGACACAAAATTAGTAGTAAAGAAAGTAAGAAAGATGTACACTGTGAAGAATGGTCGGTTTAAGCATTATAGAAACAAAGTTTGGGATTGTATAAAAGATTTTGATGCTTTATCAATAGAGTCTGTCCCCAAATAACAAAATGCTAGGGTTGATTCCTTGGTATTTTCAACATCATTGCTTTTTCCGCATCCATATTTCAAAGATGGGTCCTACAGAACTGAAATCGTGTATAGAACTAGTGTTCCTGATAATGTAAATTATTGGCAAGTGTTCAATAATGATCAATAGATTAGTGGGTTTTTAGAGAAAGCTAAATCCTTTGCTCATATTTATTTTGAAGGTAGCAATGAAGAAAACAATAATGTTTTAGAAGGTGACGATGTTTCTCCTAATGGGAAGCAAACAAAATTTATTCAATTGAAAGGTAATAAGATTCTAAAGGGTTTAGTTCTCTTGAAAATTTGTTCGATAGACATGATCAATATTTGAAAAAAAAAGGAAAGGTCTCTGTTGAAACATCCATTGAGTATGACAAGGTGAATATTGGTACAAAAGATGATCTTAAGATTGTTTGTATTGGAAAGTGTTGTTCTCAAGAAGAGAAGGAGAGAGTAATCTCTCTATTGACACGTTATAGGGATGTTTTTGCATGGTATTATGCAGATGTAAAGAAGTTTAGGAATGGAGAATTTCAACATAAAATTCCATTGAAACTCGGTGCTACACCTTATAGGTAGAAGCAATGAACTTATAATCCTAAGGTTGCAGAGGCTATTTTCAATGAAATTGATAAAACTCTCAAGGCTAGGATTATTTATCCCATCTATCATTCCACTTGGGTGGCCAATATAGTTCTTGTCAGAATGAAGAACAGGGAAATAAGAATATGTGTTGACTTTAGAAACTTAAATTATGCATCCTTAAAATAAAATTACCTTTTACCAGTGATGGATCATATTCTGCAAAGAGTTGTTGGCTCTTAAATGATGTCCATGCTTTATGATTTCTCAAGCTATAATCAAGTCAAAGTAGCTCCAGAAGACCAACATAAAATGACATTCACCATGCCCATTAGTTTTTTTTCTTACATGATCTAGAAGTAGTATTACAGCACTACAAAGGATGTATCTCAGGTATGTGCAGGATCATCATGGAAAAAACAGGCCCTTAAGTGACAAAAAATAAGAAAAATAAGAGTTAGGCAACTTGACGTAAAAAAATGAATAAGTTATCTATATTATTTCAAAAATATGTAAGAATAGAATCTGTAGCAAATTGAATGTAGTTTCTAAAATACTAGGTTTTTTTAAATCTATTTGGTGAAAATTTGAAATTTCAATGCAGTGGTACTTAAATTTCATGGAAAATAAGAAGTAGGTGTCTGCAACCCTTTTTTAAAAAGGGGTAAAACTTTATTGGAAATCATAAGAGAGCATTACAATAAAAACCAAGGGAGCAAGCCCTAGGAAATAGGGAAACAACCCCAAAGAAAAAAAAAATCAACTATCCCCATGTATCTTCCTATCCTCCTCAAAGAATCGGTCCAAATCCAGACGCAACTCAGGGTTAACCTGATCCCAATCCTCAACCTTCCAACCACTATCATGCTTAGAGGCCCATTTAGCCAAATAGTCAGCAGCACAATTCACTCCCTCGGGATGTGAACAAAGGATGCCTCCTCCATCCAAGAACTAACCTGGAGAATCCATTGAACCACCGAAGCCAACTGCCAATTTATATTAGATATCTTCCGCTCATTCAACAGATTAATCAAGATCTGTGAATCAGCTTCACATATAACCTTCTGCCATCCCAAAGCAAGGGCCCTCTCAATAGCATAAAGAATCACCAGACCCTCCATGAAGTTAATAGTCTTCACCCCCTCATGAATAGAGAATAGAAAAATCACCGACCCAACTGAGTCCCTGCCAACCCCACCAATCCTAGCATGCCCCGAATTTCCCCTAGAAGAACCATCTGTATTAATCTTTAAAAATCCATTTGGAGGAGATAACCATCTTCCAACCCGTTGAACTCTCTTTTTCCGAAGCCTGCAGTTCCTGGAGCTGATAAAAGAGGAATGAATTTCCTAGAGACCCAGTTTGTCCACCAGTCTGTCTGACCACCCTAACCACAATAAAATGATAATATTTTTTTATAATATTTTAGATATAAGTAAAGGACTCATGCCCCAATGTGATGCATATTTTTTTGTAATTTTTTCCAAGTAAATAATTAATTATGAATTTTATTACAAATTTTTAAAAAATATAAAATCATATGTCTGATCATTTAACTTGGTCAAAACTTCATGAAATTCAATTTTTTTTTTTTTAATCCTATAGTATGCAAAGCATAGAATGTGACAAATGTTTTGGATTCAAAAAATGTGATACCGTTTGAAAGCTATAGATTTTTTTCAATCAGCCTATCAATCAGGACTTTAGTCATAATTTGAATAGAAAATGAATGATAATTACTTATTAAATTCAAAGTAAAGTATAATTTATATCGGTGGAAAGCTGAGAATCTCCTTTAAAAACCCTTTTCATTTCATCAATTTTGGGTAGAAAAATAGTCGTTAGCCACATACCCATCATATTGCCACTTTTCGGCCCATCATGATCCTGCACATACCCTCTCTTTAAATCCTAAGAAGTCTATCTTTGTTGTAATTGAGGGAAAAATCTTAGGTCACATTGTCTCAAAGCATGGAATCAAAATATATCTAGAGAGGGTAAAAGCAATCATGCAATTGGGATTAATTTCCAACAAGGATGGTATCAAATCTTTCTTTGGTCAAGTGAACTTTCTGAGAAGATTTGTTCCTGATTTTGCTGAGCTAACGAAGCTTATTTCTGATATGATGAAGGATCACCCAACATTCAAATGGAGAAATGAAAGAAAAAAAAATTTCATGAACATTAAGACTACAATTGCAAATTCTCCTACTTTAGTTCATCCCAATTTTACTAAAGATTTCATCATATACAATTATGCCTTTGAGCATGCCTTGTCAGCAATCTTGCTACAAAAAATGAGCAAGATATAGAAACTCCTATCTCTTTTATGAGCACTCCTCTAAAGAATTATGAGATTAAATATTATCCTCTTGAAAAACACGCATACACCATTGTGAAGGCACTCAAGAGTTTCAAGTTTTACATTCTTTATTATCATACTATTGTTTTTGTTCCTGAAACTGCTATGAAAAGTATTCTTACTCAGCAAGATATTGGTTGCAATAAGAGAGGATCTTGGATAGCTCAGATCTTAGAATATGATTTAGATGTTAAACCCACTAATCTAGTAAGGGGAAAGGGACTTGCCAAAATGATTACTGAAAGTAAACCAGTTGAATAAGAAGAGTTACCTTTAGTGTTGTTCACAAGCACAACTGATGATTGGTATTCTGATATCTCTTATTTTCTAACATATGGTGATATCCCATCGCATTTGTCATCAAAAGAAAAGAGAAATTTAAAACTTAAGGAAAACAAGTATGTTCTCTAGGAAGGAAATTTGTATAAAAAAGGTGTGGATGGGACTTTCTTGAGGTGTGTTGATAAGGAACAATAGAAGAGGCTATTGGAAGTCTTTCACAGTGAGGCATGCAGTGGACATTTTTTTGCTTCTGTAAAAACCTTCAAGATTCTATGTCATATATTTTATTGGCAAAGTATGTTCAAAGATTCTTATGAGTAGGTATCAAAATGTGAAAAGTGTTTAAAATTTACTGGGAGACCACAAATTTTTGCTTTACTTTTGAAACCTGTGGTAATTGATGAACCCTTTCAACAATGGGGACTAGATTTCATTAGGCCAATCCATCCAAGTTCTAGTGCAATAAATACACACATACTGACTGCTACAAATTATTTCTCCAAATGGGTGGAATCCATTCTAGTGAAACATACCACCAATGAGGTTATGTATAATTTTTCGAAGGAGAATATTTTGGTAAGGTTCAGAGTACCTAAGAAAATTGTCACTAACAATGCTAGCTCTTTTTCCTTTTCTGAAATTACTCTTTTATGCTATGATTACATGGGATTAGTCTTGCTCATTCATATGATTATTATCCTCAAGGGAATGGGTAGGCTAATTCAAGTAATAAGAATTTAACCTCCATCATCAAAAAGTTGGTTGATAAAAAAAAAAGAGGATGGCATAAAAAGTTATATGATGCTCTGTGGGCTGACAGAGTTACTTATAAAAGCACCATTAGAATTCCCCCCTTTCAATTAGTATATGGAATTGATAGCACCTTGGCTACACCATTGGATATTTCAACACTTAATTTGAAGAAGGCTATAAAAGATGAGCAATTTCAGACCGTTTTGCAAAAGCAAATTATGTATTTGAATAAGCTAGAAGAAGAAAGGGAGTTTGTGGTGGACATGATTACCAAACATCAACAAATGGTGAAAAATATTTTTGATAAAAAGGCTAGATAGAGAGATTTTGCAGTTTGTGAATTAGTTCTTCTTTGGGACAAGAGAAGGGAGGAAAAAGGAGCACATGAAAAGTTTGATTCTCTCTAGAGAGGACCTTTCCTAATCAAGCAGCTTGTTGGTGATCATGCTTGTCGATTGGATTATCCTGATGGTACTGTTCTACCTCTTGCCTATAATGGGCAAGATTTGAAACTTCTTGAATAATTGTTCCATCAAGTACATCCTTGTACATAGTTTTTGTTTGTTTTGTTCAGTTTTGGTTTGTTTGGTTTTGACTCTGTTGCCCAATGAATAAGGCTCTATGCCATGTTTCTAGATTCTCTATGTCTTGTTAGTCTTGGTCCCCATTCAAAGGAAATGTTACCTGTAGGTATATTAGATATCATGTTCCCTTCATATTTCATCTTCCTCGGTCTTCAATCTTTTATTTTTTGCCTAAGTTTAAAGTCCTTGCTTTCATTTTAGTCTTTGTTGTGGGTTCTTCTAAGTTCCTAAGTTCTTGTCACACATTCTATGAATTTTGAAACCTAAGTTGTTGGCATTGTCTGTCTTTAACTTTGTCATCGGGTTGATGTTTTTCCTATGCATTTAATGAGGCATACAATACAACCTAGAGATTTATTATCAAGGATTTTTGTAAAGCACCCAAATCTTAGGGTTTGATTCACCGAGGATTAAAATAAAGTGACATATTAATTTAACACCAAATGCACGTCTTGTCATTTGTATAACTTAAGGTGGTGAAGATTTATTTGGAAAATCTTGTAATAGCACCTCTATCATTTTCAATTATCTCTTCAAGTGTACAAGTGTTTTTCGGTGTACTGTGAGCTCATGCAGTCTGGAATTGAAAACTGTTGGCTTGGCGTAAGGGACATGGAGCTGGGATCCTTTAAGTTGGAAGAATTTTGGGCACACCTAGAAAGTGATAAAAGAACTGCTATTGATGCAAAATTATTAGAGAGCGGTTTATCTCATGCCGGGGGTTTTCCAAAATTTGTTCTGAGCGTGGACCTAATAGGCGCATGTGCAAGAAGATACTTTCCAGAGAAACGGGAAATCAAAACCGTGGATGGGGCTATTGTTGCTAGAATTTCTCTTGGAACAATTTATCATGCACTAAGGATTCCTGAGAGAACACCAATGAAGGACATGTTTGTTGCAACAACTAGTGAATTCTTCAAAGTCAATGAAAGATGGTGCAAGAATTCTATGGCCAAAGGGTCATTGAAATCAGAAAAAAGAGGTAAACTATCACAGCTACTTGCTAAACTTAAAATAATGCATTTCAAAGGAGAAATTATAGATACCATTGCTCTATTGCATTGTATTTTTGGGAATGCACAAATTGAGTCATTTTAGGATTGGATGTGTCAATTTATTTTGGATGTCTATGATGAAAATGTGTACATTGATTGGGCTAAGATAATTTGCTTCCATTTGAATGAACAATTGGCCAATTTTTAGAAAACGGCTACTTTTCATCTGTGTTCTTTCCTAACATATATTATAGCTAGTCAAAAGTCATTTTGGTTGGGATTAAAACCACAGATGCCCCCAACTTCCAGAATTCCTGTGTATAAGTAATACCCGCAGTTTACTAAACAAGTCAGGATGGGAGACTTTTCCCTTGTTAATGATGCGTTCTTAATGGAAGTTGTAAGGAAATTGGATGGGAATCCTGAAGTGCATTTTTCTTCTAAGTCAATGTCTCTGGTGTCAGAATTTGGTAGTTTTCATATTCAATTTGATAGATTTTCCTACCTGGGGATAGGAGGTTTTGAAAAATCCCCATTGAAATTACCTAGATATCCTAAGGATTTGTTGGTGTTCCTGGAGGTTTATAGAAAAATGGTTGTTGTAAATGTGAAATATTTGAATATGGGAAAATGGGGGTATCCTTTCCCATTGATAACTCCATATTTCACATGCAAAAATAATCAAATGGAAAAATGTTTTGAAGGTCTTCTCAAAGAATATAATCTCCAACATTTATTCATGAGGGCTAATTTTGACAGCAAGGGTTTTGTGAAACAAAATTTATATGGAGGAAATTCATATCAACATCAACTCACTATTGAGGACTTTTGGGAAGATTGTGTTGACGAAAATGAAGTCCTGAAAAGAGATTACTTGAAGTTAACCCTTGAATAGATATAAGATTTTGGTCTACCATTCTAGATTCTTGAGGGTACAATTGATGATCCGGTGGTCATTGATCTTGAGTATGATAAGTTTCCTGATAAATCACATCCCAAGGTTGATCAGAATGAAAATAAAGTCTTGGATATGAACATATGGGCTGCCCCAATCATGAAAAGAACTCAGGATTGGTTGTAAGGAAAATGGCGACAAGTGGCAAGTTCTCCTCAAGAACCAAAATCTTCTTAGAAAAATGAACAGGGGTCTTCTCAGATGACTACAGTATGCACATCTTCAGGGAGAATGGATACAAGATCTTCCAATGCAAATTGACAGTCTAGGGGTGATGGTGAGAAACTAGAAGAGATGGTCAAACTAAAATATGTATGTGAACTCGACAATCCATCTACCCCTACCCATAAAAAGAAGGTCAATCAAACAAAACCTGTGATTGAGGATTCAAATACTATTTTTAAGAATTTTTTTGAAGATAATACTTTCCCTCCATTTTTTGAAGTAATCTCTTCCCCAGTATAAAATATACCGATTGTTCCTGGTGAATCTAGAGAAATCACTCGAGAGAATAGGTATTCTTCCTTGGTTGAAGCTTCCCCAGTATGGTTAAAAAAAGTGGTAGAGAAAAAGAGGAATTACACTCCTACAACAACTATTGGACTAGACACAGTTGCAAAGTTGCTTCAATATTCTTCTAGGACAAAGAAAGATTAGAAAATGTCAAGAATACTGACTGATCCAACTTCTGGTAATCAAGTGTTGGGAATTTCTAACCCCATAAAAGATCTGAATGGGAATGAGATAATTGTAGCTAATTATAAAGTCACACATGTCGATATGGGGCCCCAAACACTTGAAGGTGATATATATCATGTTGACTATTTAGTCAATGCTTTGATCAAGTGAGTAAAAGAACAAAGGAAAGAAAAAGTGGCATTCCAATCCTAGGTCCTTGATTTGAAGAACTTTATTTCTTCTATATCTAGTGGAGCCTCAAGTTCTCAAGCAAGAATTATTGACAAGTCCACAATGCAATTGATCAGAAAGAATCTGGGCTATTCTAAAAGTGTCAGTGAATTGATTGATGATATGCTTGAAAAAATTGTCCTCTTTATCAATAAGTCTATGCTTTTCTACACTCAAATGGTTGACAGAAGGAAGGAGTTGATGGCAGAACTATGACAAATCAAAAAAGATCAGACTAGTCTCTATGTTCTCTCACTATCAGTAAGTCTATGCTTTTCTACGCTCAAATGGTTGACAAAAGGAAGGAGTTGATGATAGAACTATGAAAAATTAGAAAATATCAAACTAGTCTCTACGTTCTCTCACAATAAATTAAAGAGTTGATTTCCATGGATCGTATGAAATTGATTAATGAACAAATTGTAAACAATGCAAGGGAGTTAAATCCTCCATGGCCCAATTCATTGGAGTGGAAATTGAGTATCTATGACAACCTGGTAAAGGAGATTTTTATAGTACTTGAGAGATACCTAGACATGCTGGTGGAGATAAAGGGAAACTATCATGACCTAAAGGTGGAGATAACTGAGGAATTTGATGAAATAATTCTAGACTCAAAGGAGGTTTGCGTGAAATTTAAGGAAATATTCAAAAAGGAAATGGTTGATCCTACCAACATGATGAAAAAATATTTCTTGAAGCTCAGTATATTACAGGTCTATCTCACTTCCTTTAAAGTAGAAGCAATCAGGAGTTCTGACACATTGAATGAGTTTGAAGCAACTCTAAGTAAAGTAAGAACTGGACCCCAAATTACCGCTACTCAAGGGAGCAAGGAGATACTTGCAATTATTTCCAAGTACACGGATTACAAAACTAAGATGAAGGCACAAGAGAAGTAGTTGCAACAAGAAGTTTTTGAAGATCCAGAAGATGAAGAGGTTGAAGTGACGGGAGATGATGCATAATTTTATTTTTTTTAGTATTCCATGATACTTTCTTTATTTTGGCTCTTTAAGTTTAAGACTCTTTTAATTATTCGGTGTAGTTACTTTCAAGAAACTGTTACCAAGACAATTTGTTTATGCTTTAAATATGGATTCAACTGATATGCTTAGGATCTTTTGGGAAAACTTTGATTTTCTCATTAGAGCAAAAACTTTGTTATTTGAATATTTACTATATGTTATTTTGATATAGAAGAAAATGTTGGAATTTTTGCATTCGTAATCTTTGAATTGTGGTGTATGAATCTATTCTACTTATGTTGAATGTTCTTCCAACATTTAATCTATGATTGGGATAATTGATATTTTTGACTTGTTGCATCACTATAGTATCAATTATTTGTGAATAAGGATCCTGTTGTGATATTTATTTTCATTCTAATTGTGAAGTATTTCTAGTTTTATTTTATGAAGTTATTGAATACCTTTAAAGCTTTCTAGTTAAAAGCCCCTACCTTTATTTTCTTTCTGGTTAAAAGCAACAAAAGTTAAAGATTATTCCATGAATATCAAACGAAGGTAGTTGCCACATTTTAAAATAAGTAGATAATTGGTCTGAGAATTATATAATTGTCAACTCAACTATGGTTACATTTGTCACCTTTGTGGGCATGAGAATATAGAGTTAGGTGATAAATCTGTCAACCAACAAAACCAAGGAACACACGCATGAGAAAGGTATGAAGGAAAAAAAAAGGAAAAAATCAACCCCCATGGCACTTTATATCATAGTGCGAGTACAATAAGGCACAAAGTGATGTGCAAGATCCCATAATGTGCATTTACAAAATCATAAGTGCTTACAATAGAAGCTCATAATTTCAACAAAATACACAAAACTGGAAATACATGTAGAACAACCAAAAATAAGGCATCCCATGGAAATGAGAAGTTTCTAGGAGCTAAGATGTCCAAGTAATTCACTAGAATGTGAAAATGAAAAAAACTTAATAAAATACACCTATTAAATTTTGTAATGAAAAACTCTATAGATCTAGAAAGAGCGCTATAATTCCTTTCCAACACCTATTCTATTTTGAAAAACGAAGTCTGTATGCAAAAGTTGTGCCCCTGGAAGTGCAAAAATAAAGATCTAACTTTGACTAGAAATAAATACAAGAAAACAAAAAAATCAGGAAAAATAACCCATACCACTAGATCGGTCTCAAAAATAGCTTTCCGATGATATTTTGTTTTCAAAAATCCGAGCTCAGACTCAAAAGTTATGGCCAAAATACCAAAAATGCTCCAAAAGGGGTTTGGTGATTAAGAATGTCAGTTAAGCTAGCATTAGTTCCGCTAGTGGTTAACTAATGGCAGCACCCATTAACACTATGTTTTTTTTAATTTTTTTGGATTGCGTGACATACCAAGCTGTATGACTCAGAAATGAAAAAAATTGCCTCCAAGAGTCACTGTGTCTGATTTTGACAAATTTTACAGTTAATTTTGGAGTTTTTAGGAACTTTGAACATGATGGTAAGGTCCATTTGGGCTGAAAACACTCCAAAATTGCAGGTACCTCTAGATTTGGAAACCCTCTGAAACTTCAAACCCTCGTAGATCGGGCACTTCAAACATGGCTTTCTAAAGGATTAACATTCTCAGTTTTTCCTAGTTCTTTTGGTCTGTTTCATGTTGTCAATGGATAGCTTGTTCAAGGTCCTAGTTCCTCCTAGATTTGATGAGGTTCACAAAAATTTCTCCACTTTCAGAATAACAATTGGAATTTTTCTTTTGAATATAAGCAAGTGTTGGATGCAATCTAGGTAGTATTGGGTTTCAATTGGATAGAGTTAAATTGTATGTGGCATAGAAAAATGGACCCTTTTCTTGACATGGATTATGTCATGATCAAATGGACTTAATGAGGTCTTAATCTAGTGTTGTGAAGTATTTTATGCATCCACACTATGTCTTAGACCCTTATAAATAAAATAAAATACATTTAATAGTGTCTTGTGAAGGTGTTGTGAAGTTTTGTAACACATTTATACACTCTTCTAGACTCTTTGTATTATAATTCACTTAAATAATCCTATTTATTCATTACCAAGTCCTATTTTAAAGTGTTGTAAAGTCTTGTGACAAAATTTCAAACTTTTATAGGCACATCTCCTTATTTACACCTTTCTTATGACTTATTTGACACCTTTATGCCTTCATACATGTCTTAATTAAGTCTATTTTTGAATATGAACCCAACAAACAATATTAAATCCAACTTAAATCCTGACACCCACTTTTGAGTCCAAGGTGGGACCCATTCACCATGGGTGGTGAATGGATCCTTCTTGGCTCTAATTTCAAAATATTTTAAATTCTCTTTGGGTTTTTATTTAAAAATCACTTGTTGTCGGCATGTGATGAGGTATGAATGGTTACTAAGGCACAATTGACTATAAATAGGTATTTTTATTCTCATTTTAGAGAGATCCATCAATCAACACATCTCTCAACACATTTTATCTCATTATCACATCTTTCATCATTAATTCAAGTCAAGCAAACTAGGGTTTCTTCATTACAAGTCATCAAGCTAGCTTTCTAAAGCATTCAAGGGATAAATATTCATATATTTCTAGAGAATTTAAAGATCATTCATCATGACAAGGTAATTTACTCCATTTTTTCATGCTTTATTCACTTATTTCATCATTTTGGTTTAATTACCTAAACAGGGTTTGACTTAGGCAAACCCCCATGCCCTAATATTCAACATATCTCTCTTTTGTCTTTTTTTTTGTAGATTTAGGAATTTTGGAGGCTTAGGAATCATTGAATATTACATTTAAAATTCACTCAAGTCATATCTTCATCATTTAGGTCTACATATCAATAAAAAGTCATTTTCAGACCCGAATCTGATAATTTCTGAAGCAAACATCTTTAGAGAGCAGAATTGCAGATCTAGCTCCACAAAATCTTCCTCTAATTTTTAAAATTATTGTGGGTGGTTTAATTCACCACCCATGGAAAATGAGTCCCATATGTAGGCTTGAAAAGTGGTTTTCTTAGATTTAAGCTCCTGACATTCAAAAATAGGTTTCTAGAAGATTTCACCAAAAGCAGGACTAATTCACCATGCATGACGAATCAGTCCTAGTGGCCACTAAAAAATGTTTTTAAGACATTCTAGAATCTTATAGTGACATCAATCTTCCTCCAAGTACACTCTATTCAGTTTCATCTATTTATGTTTCCATCTTCTTAGGTTTCTAGTTCATTATTTGCATTCTACACTGTGTTTTCTAACATTTTGTATTAGATTAGTTTGCATTCATTTATCTACATTTTCATTGAGTTATAAGCATTAAAAAAAATCTAAACGCATCCATGTTTTCCTTCAATCCATTCATACATAAGTCTTGAATGCTAATGATGTGCATTTTGGCCCTAATTCCCTCTTCTTCTAGGTGAAAAACCGTAGGAGGAGCTAAGAAGGATAAATGGGTGCCAAAATACTTCGTTAGATTTTGGTGAACTTTCCATTTATAATACTTTATTTTCTGATTTGGAGTCCTTTCATCATAGATATAGCTTGCATTAGGGTTTTCCTGATTCATTTGCATGCTAGGTGTTAAATTTTGCATTCTTAAAAATGTACATAATAGGTTGCATTATTGCATCTTTAATCATTCAAAAGTTCTAAAATTCTACATTTTTCATTTATATTTGCATCATACCACTCATAATTCATAAAAAATAGTCACAAATTTCTAAAAATCCTGAGAAAAAAGTCCATACTCGGACTCATTCGCCACCCTGGGCGAGTCAGTCCCTTTTGACCCTTGAAACAAAATTTTCCACATCTCAGAATTTTTTTTTTTAGGCTTCTATTTTGTACCATTTCATACCTATATCAGTTAGTTGCAATTTCATATCATGCATTTCATCCAATCTAGCCTAAATTAGCTCATTTCATGCGTAGTTTAAATTTCACATTTGCATTCTCATATTGTTACATAGCATAATCAATCATCTATTCTTTGAAAATTGCATTTCATTTCATCCTTTTACATTGCATTTTGAATTCGCTTAGATTTTTCTTTCAAAATGTTAGTTTCAATCTTCTCCAAATTCACAAAGAAAGAGTTAGTTCATAAACATGCACAAGAAAATGAACATATTAACACTTTTATTGAACTTACACCCTATCATATCTCTCCTATTTGTGTGGATGATGTGATAGAAGCACATACAAACATAGATAACAATGATTATCATAATTGTTCTTCCCTTTGTATCTCTCCTTTTAGTGATGAAGGTATCTTGATGAAAGAAGGTACACTCATTGAGCATCATGAATATCTTGTTTTTCCTTCTCCTCATTCCCCTCAGAAAGATAGAATAGCAACACACAACGAATGCATTGTCACCACTTTACCTAGTCTCCTTTAATCTCCCAACACCTCCCCTATTTGTGAGGAGGATATGTTGAGAAACCCATTGATTGAGAGTCATAACCTTATTTCTCTCCTTCCTAATGTTTTTAACAATTGGAAGAGTATATTTGAACTAAAAGATCCCATCATTGACACACATGAACATCATATTTGTCCTTCCCTTCATGACTCCCCTATTTTTAATGAAGCTTTGACATGTGATGCACCTCTTGATGGCCACTTTCCTAAAATATCTCCTAATAGGGTATGTGTTATGGTACAAGAGAACAAGACATTACAAACACCAAATGATTACATAGAATCTTCCCCTAATCAAACACATTCAACCATTACTAACCCCCTTGGTTGTGATGAAGTTATTGTGGATGAACCAAACCTTAATTGTCATGAACATGTGGTTTGTTGTTCTCCTAAGAACTCCCCTTCTCGAGAGGATATCATGATTCAAGAAAAAAATAACATACCCTTCAAAGACAATGAAGACTCTCATTGTTATGGGATGTTAACAATATTCAACCTCACCATACTCTTTACCCACCTTTGCATCCTCTTCATCCTTCCAATAAACCAAAACTCATTCTTTACCCACCTTCACATCCACTTCATCCTTCTAATAAATGTCACCACAACCTCTACCCCCCTAACACCAATGTATTGCAACAATCTAGTAGTGATATTGTTGCTCATACATATAACACCCACAATAATCCGCAACCACCACAACCAATCACATCCTCCTTACCCTTACCAAATCCACCTAGTGCTCCTTGTTACATACCCAATACAAATGAGTATGATATTATTGAAAAATTAAAGAATACTCCTGCAAAAAATTTCCTTTGGGATTTACTTCAAAATTCACCAAATTACAACAATTCTTCAAACAATCTTAAAAAAAATTGAAGCTCCTCATGATACAACTTTTAATGATGTGACAACTCTCATCCAAAAAAATAATCTTCATATTACTTTTCATCAACATGAGCTCCCTCCTTTGGAGTTGTAAAAACAACATGATGCCTTTATGACAATTGCTCAATTCAATTGCTTTCGTATCAAACACACTCTCATTGATAATGGTTCTACACTTAATGTGAGTGGTGTGAGTCTCCTTGATCGATTAGATGTTGAAAGGTCACAAATAATATCTGATTCCATATCTATTCGAGGATTTGATAATATGACAAAGCAACTTCTCAGTGTAGTCACTTTGCCTCTTACGGTTGGAATGGTTACTTTGAAAACTCCTATTCATGTCATTCCTTATGATATTTTGTATAATATTCTTCTAGGAAGACCATGGATTCATGAGATGAATGCAGTGCCTTCAACCCTTCATCATACAATGAAATATTTCTATAACAATCACATTTATGATGTTGAAATAGACCCCGATCCTGAAAGTTGCTTGCAGCTTGAAAAGGGGTTACAAGTCCTCTCAAAACATTGATTCCAACATCCAACATAGGTCCTCTTGAAATTGAACACAACGATGTGAAATGGCATTCTAACTTCTTTGGTGATGATTGGGGATTCTTAGAATTCACAGCCTCATTTATGGGTGAATGCATACTCACACAAAAGAAAGATGAAAAACAAGAACAACCAACCATCATGTCAATGCAAAATTCAGACAATCCTTCAAAAAAAATCCACCTCAACCACTTTAGACAAACACACAAACTCCACAACAACCCTTGACGATCACAACAATGAACAACCTCCTGATTCTAAAGTAATGAAAAAACTTTATGGGAAAGGGTGACCTCATGAAACAACTTGGATATAGTGGAAAAGGATGTGGTGCTTGAGAACAAGGTATCTGTAACCCTATAGAACCTAACACACAACAAAAACCTCTTGGTCTTGGTTATTGTTGTTTAATCAAAATCAACAAGCCTTAACTCAACATCAATACTATCACAGAAGACTCTTCCAAGACTCTTCTTTATTCACATAAATAACATTAGTTGCTGCTCCTTGCCATGCCATAGTTGTAGGATCATAGCATACTCAATATTGCATGTTTTGTATCCCTTACAAGGGGTAGCATACCGTCATCCATTCTAGGCTCACCTTTGTCCGACACTAAGTGGGGGGCAAAGAGTTAGATAGCCTTATCCCTTGCATGTAATTTTTCCTTGTCTCTTCTAACTACTCATTAACTTTGCATGCAAATATAAGAGCAATCTTGAGATTTGGATGACATGTCTTAATATTGACTCGCATGTGACATACAGTCTTTCTTCATCTTTCATTTTCCTTGACATGACGCAACCTAACTTTGAAACATATGACTTGGCATAGGGTTTTTTGAGTAAGCTCTCATGTCTTCTTCTTCTTTCTCTTCTACTTTAAAGTAATTGCTCACAAAATGATGTGTAGCAATTCCTTTAAAGTGGGGGGCATACATTACCATAATTCATTTACATTCTTGGTTTCTAACTAAAGCCATGCCATTTATATAATGTGTTTGTTACTTTGTGGATGGCATTATGGGTGTGTTGTCCTTCATAAGTGTGATCTATCTTAGCATATTGCATTCCTCTTGGTTTTTTGATGTGATGCATTGCATCCCCTAAGTTGTGAATATACTATTCTTTGATTTGTCCTCTCTTGGAGACATTAGGAAAAATGTTCCCTAAGTGACTGACCTTACATAAACTTAACAAGATTCCTTTGAACATTTTTTGCATTTTTGCCACCTTGCATAACGTAGCTTGCATGTTTGTGGTACCTTTTTTCATTAGAATTTTTCTTTGTGGCGCCTTGTTAAAGTTATCAACGAGTATAAATTTAACATGGTTGAGCGGGAAGCTCAACTAGCGGCATGAATTTCCCCATAGCCACCTTTATGTTTGATAGTGCATACCAACTAGCATATGTATCTTACCTTTTTTTGGTCCTTCTCACCCTGTAGAAAAATAGTTATGTGGCCCCAGAGTAAGTACATTTGTGCTTTCTCACGCCCCAGAGTGAGTACATCTTTTTCATCTTTTTCTTGTCATTGCATGATTTTGTATCTTGTTGGTTTGACTTAGGATCTTGGATCTTTGGGGCTTGCAGAACCACCTTGATCTTTTTCATTCTTTGTCATCTGCATGTGTGCATGAGGATCTCTCTTGAATGTCTACTTCAGTGTGAGTTTGAAGCAACTTCATTCTTTCACTAAAGTTGGGGCTAGATGTGTCATAGAAAAATGGACCCTTTGCTTGACATGGATTATTTCATGATTAAATGGACTTAATGGGGTCTTAATCTAGTGTTGTGAAGTATTTTATGCATCCACACTATGTCTTAGACCCTTATAAATTAAATAAAATACATTTAATGGTGTCTTGTGAAGGTGTTGTGAAGTGTTGTAACACATTTCTACACTCTTCTAGACTCTTTTTATTATAATTCACTTAAATAATCCCTTTTATTCATTACCAAGTCCCATTTTAAAGTGTTGTAAAGTCTTGTGACAAAATTTCACACTTTTATAGGCAAATCTCCTTATTTACACCTTTCTTATGACTTATTTGACCCCTTTATGCCCTCATACATGTCTTAATTAAGTGTATTTTTGAATATGAACCTAACAAAAAGTTTGATATACAACTTAAATCCTGACACCCACTTTTGAGTCCAAGGTGTGACCCATTCACCATGGGTGGCGAATGGGTCCTTCTTGGCTCTAATTTCAAAATATTTTAAATTCTCTTTGGGTTTTTATTTAAAAATCACTTGATGTTGGCCTTTTGATGAGGTATGAATGGGTACTAGGGCACAATTAACTATAAATAGGTATTTTTATTCTCATTTTAGAGAGATCCATCAATCAACACATCTCTCAACACATTTTATCTCATTATCACATCTTTCATCATTAATTCAAGTCAAACAAACTAGGTTTTCTTCATTAGAAGTCATCAAGTTATCTTTCTAAAGAATTCAAGGGTTGAATCTTCATATATTTTTGTATATTTTCAAGATCATTCATCATGAAAAGGTAATATACTCCATTTTTTCATTCTTTATTCACTTATTTCATCATTTTGGTACAATTACCTAAACGGGGTTTGACTTAGGCAAACCCCCATGCCCTAACATTCAACATATCTCTCTTTTGTCTTGTTTTTTTTGTAGATTTAGGACTCTTGGAGGCTTAGGAATGATTGAAGATTAAATTTAAAAGTCACTCAAGTCTAATATTCATCATTAAAGGCTACATATCAACAAAAAGTCATTTTTAGACTCGAATCTGACAATTTCTGAAGTGAACATCTGTAGAGAGCACAATTGCATATCTAGCTCCACAGAATCTTCCTATGATTTTTTTAGATTCTTGTAGGTGGAATAATTTTACACCCATGGAAAATGAGTCCCATCTGTAGGCCTGGAAAGTGGTTTTCTCAGATTTCAGCTCCCAACAGTGAGAAACAGGTTTCTAGAAGATTTCACCAAAAGCAGGACTAATTCGCCATGGATGGTGAATTAGTACCAGCGGCCATTAACAAAGGTTTTTAAGAAATTCTAGAATCTTCTAGTGACATCAATCTACCTCTAGGTGCACTATGTTCAGTTTCATCTATTTTTGTTTCTATCTTCTTAGGTTTCTCGTTCATTATTTGCATTCTACACTGTGTTTTCCAACATTTTGTATTAGACTAGTTTGCATTCATTTATCTGCATTTTCATTAATTTCTAATGATTAAAACACATCCACAAACATCCACATTTTCTTTGTATCCATTCATACATTAGTATTGAATGCTAACAATGTGCATTTTGGCCCTAATTCTCTCTCGTTCTAGGTGAAAAACCCTAGGAGGAGATAAGAAGGATTTGGGTGCCAAAATCCTTCATTATATAGTATGGCACTAGGTACATATGAGTTGTCTTTGAGGTTTGTCTCAAACCTCATGGAAATTCTATGGTGCATGGAGATAGTTAACTTCTTGGCTAGCACCTATATGCTTCCTAATATCTACCCACTTTATTCATTAAAACCTGCTTTGGAAATCTATGACATTCTTCAATGTTTGAACTCAGTGGGTAGCATCATTTAGAAGAAATAACTCCTCCTTGATAAGTGTCTCTTAAGGCTTCTCTGCGCTATAGAAAATGGTTTACTTAATGATTTTCCTTGAGAGTTAAATGCTTGGTTTCTTAGCCTTAGATTTCACCACAACAACTTAGTATGTGACCCCATTCAATAACTTTACAATGCAATCTTCCTGCTAATAAGGCACACTCTTATTGAGCCACATGAGGAGGCCTTTTTTCTGCCACCTGTAGACATAGCTTCTTCTAAGGAAAGTTAAATATTCTTAAAGGGTTTTATCTTCACAATGGGGCATTTTGATTCTCTGCCCCTTGTTCTTCAACTTTCAAAATTTTTCTTTCTTGTTTTCAGGTTTCTTCTAAAATGTCGATGCTCTCTGTGAAGGTGTGGACACTGATTTTGGTATCCAATGGTTCTGTAAATCTTTTATGTTTTTTCACCTAAAAGGAGAAAATGGACCCAAAATGCATAATTTCTGCACTCAAAATCAATGCAAGGATGGATGCAATATGCTTAAATACAATGTCTAAATGCAATAAACTGAAAGAGAAAGGTGATTATTAATGCAATACCTAAGAAATGCAATTTTTTTGAAAACACAACATGATGTATGCAAAAACACCTAGAAATGAAGATAAATTGTAATAGAAATTGATGAAACTGAAGGTGTGCACTTCGAAGCTGAAAAAGGATGGAATGTAGTTTTGGAATCCTTAAAAACCTACTGCAGAAGCCAATTGGGATAGTTGTGCCAATTTGGGTGACTTAGTCCCAGATCAGGAAAAATTGCTCTGGAGCCCATTTCAGCCAAATGGGTATCCAAATCTATAGAAATCTAGTGGGACTAAGTTGCCACTGTTGGTGACTTAGTCCACTTCTAAATTCCTAAAAAATCTGAAAGTGGAAATCAAAGCCCTTGGTCTATACTTCAGTTCCTGACTGGGATCCTGTTTTGAAACTCTGATTTCTAAGCATGAAAGTAACTTTTAGTGGATATTTTGGCTTTGCAAGCAAGGAGAGGTCTTCAACAACTTTGTAAACTATTCTTCAATGATCTTCAAACGTTCAAAGTACCTAAATCTTAGAACACACAATGAAAGAGAAAGAAATGTTGGATGTTAGGGCATGGGGGTTTTCCTTGGGCAAACCCCTTTTTAGGTAATTAAACCAAAATGAAGAAATAATGTAATGAAGCATGAAATAATGGAATTATTACCTTTCCATGATGACAGGTCTTGATTTTTTGCAACAATAGGTGAAGAATCTTCCCTTGAATGTCCTTGAAAGCTATCTTGATGACTTAGAATGTAAAAACCCTAGCTTGCTTGACTTGAGGTGGAAGATAAATGATGGGTTAGATGAATGAATTATGAATTAGGGTTTAAAGGCTTACTTTTATAGGTGATTCTCCTAATTTTCCTATTAATTGGATCCCCAAGGCCGACATGGAGGAAAATAAAACTTAAAATCCAACTTTTCCTGCTCAAAGCTCAAAAATAACCCAAATGGGACTAATTCGCCACTCTGGGTGACTTAGTCCCACCTAGTAGGGACTCATTCACCTAGATGGGTGACTTAGTCTTAGAGGGCCCCTTTTGCTAGTTGGATTGTTGGGGAATGAAGGATTTCAGTTATTATATTGATTTCATTGCGTATTTGATCAAATTATGCCTTGGGATACACAATATGGGCCCACAGGGTCCTATTAATGATAATGTAAAGGTCAATTAGGGCTTGGGAAACAAAATTAACTGTGAAAGTGTGATTAAATACACTTTACACCATTAAAATAGACTTGACATAGGCTAGAGATGCACAACATGTAATGTGAATGTGTAAAACACATTACAACACTAGATTAAAGTTAAGTTTAATTTACAAGCCTTCTAGATTAGTGTGATAATGCAATTAAATACATTTTATAGTATTGAATTAAGGGGAGATTAGGTCCATTCATTCTAGAGAAGTGTGAAAGTATTTTACAACACTTTACAACACCTTTACAAGACATCATTAAATGCATTTTATTTAGTTTGCAAGGGTCCAAGACCTAGTGTGGATGTGTAAAACATCTCACAACACTAAATCAAGGCATCATTAAGTCTAATTTGTAATCAATTATTCCCATATCAAGCAAACTATACACTTTTTGGTGACACATTAATCCCCCACTTTAGTGAGAGGATGAACTTACTTCAAACTCACACTAAAGTAGACATTCAAGAGGGATCCTATTGTACCAATGTGGATGAAAAATAATGAAAAAGATCAAGTCAGAGGTCAAGCCCCTAGGATCCAAGATCCCAAGCCATACCAACATAATCTTGAAAGGACATGCACAAGGTGAATGATTTGCAGGAAGACAAGATACATGATCATACAATGGCAATAAATAGAAGGAAGAGAAAAAGGAAAATAAAAAGGTTGATCAAGCTTTGACCGTTTGTCCAACATGTTGTGGATCAGATCTAGGTTGTTTATACAAAAAATGCATACTCACTCTGAATCAACGAAACTCTTGGCTATCCGCTGGGTGAGAAGTCCAAAATGGTGAGAAAAATACACTCATGAGTGGTATGCACTCACACACACGCAGGTGGCTATGGGGAAAATTCATGCCTCAGAATGGGCTTCTCGCTCAACCATACCAAAGTTATACCTCCTAAGAACTTTAATAAGGCACCACAAAAATGATTCTCGAGCTCTATGAGGTAAGCAAAACTTTGTATGCTTGACACTCATAGAAATTGTCAATACAAGATAGTGCAAGGAGTATTCAAATGGATTTGTCTTAGTTAGTACAAGGTCTCATCTTAGGGAACATTGTACCTAATGTTTCCAAGAGAGGATGTGTCAAAGAAGTATCACATTCTTGGAGGGAATCAAGCCAAATGACTCCACCAAGAAAAGGACGCATCACAAGAAGAACGAAATCATGCAATAAAATGAGTGTTGGTGTATGCCCCCACTTTAAAGTGGTTGCTAACATCATTAATGTGAGCAATTTCTTTATAGTAGAAGAGGTAAAAGAAGACATGAGAGTTTACTCGGAAAGCCCTATGCCATGTCATATGTTTCCTATAAGTTCTACGTCATGAAAAAGGTAGTATGTCACATGCGAGCCAACTTAAGGCATGTCTTCCACATTCCAAGCTTGCTCTTATATGTTCATGAAAGGTTAACAACTAGCCAAAAGAAAAAATGACAAGTGACATATGGGGACCATACTACTTAACCCCTTTCCCCCACTTAGTGCAGGACAAAGGTGAGCCAAAATGATGGATAAGATGTATGGTAGAGTGAAAATCAATATCAATTAGAGGAATTAGGTGCCCCCACTTAAGGAAGAACACCAAACTCTTTAAATTGTTGGATTTTACTACTCAAAGCCTTCCACACATTAGTTGAATGACCATGAACTTTATGATAGGCACGAAATGAATTTTTGTAATAAAATTTCATTTGATTTCATGGGGGGAGAGATATCAAGTGATCTTGGAGGAGTCTTGACAAGATACCCTCTTGATCAATGGTAGATGTTCCTTGATTATGTGACAAAGATATCTCTTGCTTAGTTGGGGTGTCCATGCCTCTATGAGGCTTTGATTGGATTTTGTTTTGTTTGTTAGTTTTCTATGATGTAATAAGGTCCTAAGGGCCATCTTCAATGATTTGTAATATGATTTTAAGCTTGGTGATGAATTTTTTTGTTTGTAATGGGTTTCCTCCTCACCATGCAAACTTGGTGCATCTAGGATAAATAAAGAATCAAGGTGCCATAATGCAACTAGGTATTAGATGGGAGTCACCTTGGTGATTTTTTGTGATTTGTGGTGTCTTTAACATCTCTTGAATGCTCAATGTAATCGGGTTTAGGGGTGTAGTGTTAATTTCCTTAACTAGGCAATTAGGGGTCTAATTGAAGTTTGTCGGTTTCCCAACATCCCTCTAATTCAAAATTCAGTTGAAGGACATTGGGAAGAGGTTGGATATGTTGAAATAGGCCTCTCTTGGTCGAGGCAAGTTGATGCTAAAGTTTTGAAGAAGTTGGAATAAGAAAGAACACTATTTTCTCCATTTTCTATGTGTAAATTACTGCTAACTCTCATGGTATGAACAAAGTATGCTTTGTACAGACATGAGACTATCATGATTCAATAGGGGACTGAACTAAATCTCTTTTGGTAGTGGTTTTATCCATTTTCATCAAGTATTAGGGAATATATCTGCATTTTTGAGAAAGTGGCTTAAAATCCCTCAAAATCAGGGTTTGGTCCCCAAAAAGGATCTGAACTCACCATCTCCATGTGCTCATGGCCTGATTATTGGTGGGGAGGTGAGGGAAAACATGTATTTTATGTATTTGAAGGTTAAGGAGGATGGTAGAGGCTTTGGAGTGTCTTTGAGGAAACTCTAGGCTTGACATCTTCATGTGATAAGACTGGTTTTCGAGCAAAATTATGAGTTAACTTGTTTGTGAGAAAAAGTTTTAAAGAAACATGGTTGAAAGGGATTGAAATGGGTGTAATTATGTTGTGAGAACTAGTTTTATGGCTTAGGGGAGTTTCGGTGTGCTTTTGAAATTTTGTTCTTGTCTAGAGCAACTAGTTTGGGCCTCCTTGTGGCATTGCAAATTGTCTCTATGTGTCAATCTGATCAAATGTCGTACCCCGAGGGTTTTGGGGTTTGAAAGTGATCTATTTAGGGAGTATAATACTAGTACCTCTTTCCTAGTTGTTTTTTTTTAGGATTGTTTGTGTTAATTGTCCAAGTTGACAGGATGTAAGGAAGACAAGCCTAATAGAGGGTTAATGAGTATTGGGTTGCTCCTAAGGAATTAAGTTAAGCTTATTGTTGGGTGTTGGTGAACCCTCTCTGTGTTGTTGTCAGTATTCCCAAAGATTTTGAGTGTGTTTGGTTGTAGGAGTGTGTGTCTAAGAGTTTGCATTGAGACTATCCTACTTTGGAGGCTTATAAGATGTTTCTAGGTCAGGCATGGAAGCGATGAGAAAATGAAGAGTACTAGTTACAAATTTTAGTTGTTTGTCATGTTTTTTCATGAGAAAGGTGTCTCAGATATCACCACTTGTAAGTGTGTGCAATATTTCTTTGGAAACCCTTGAGGAAGGTTGAGGTGTCTGCTTGTTTGAGAAGTGGATCTGAAAGGTCCACTTAAAGAGTATTTGAGAGAGTTGTGGTAAGAAGGTTGTCGGTCATTCCTAGAGAAGGCTTCCCCTGCTCACTCTACATCAGAGTGGTATCAGAGCCAAACTTTGATTTGGAAAGTTGTGAAGAGAATTGGAGGTTGTGGTGAATAAAGAAAGATGCCTCCAAAAGGTGGGACTATAGTTGCAATGGAGATGAAGGCCTTGAGAGATAGGATAGAGGCCTTAGAGAGAAGGAAAGGGAATGTTGAAGAAGAGAGCACCTTAGAAGAAGAGGAGGTAGAGGGTGGATATGAAGGATATCTGGAAGAAGAGATGCCTCCTAAAGAGAGAAGGCTCCTTGGAGCCTTGTAGACCCTAAAAGAAGAAGCCACCAAAGTAAAGATGGAAATTCCAATGTATGGGGGAAAGATGAATGCTGAGGTAATACTAGAATGGGTGGATGCCTTGAACAACTACTTTGAATATAAGGAGATGGTAGAAGATAGGAAAGTTAAATTTGCAAAGACTAAATTGAATGGGGCTGCTTTGAATTGGTGGAATTACTACCAAGGAGAAAGAGTGAAAGAGGGTAAGAACATGATTACCTCTTGGGAAAAAATGGTGAGAAGATTGAAGGCACAATTTCTCACTGCAAATCATGAAATTCAAGTGTTTAGGGGGCTACAATTCCTAAAAAATAAAGATATGGATGTGGCAACCTATAGTGAGGAGTTTCAAAAACTTAGTATGAGGTGTGACCATGTAGAGAATGAAAAGGAGAAGGTGGTCAGATATTTGAATGGCCTAAGGTATGCAATCCAAGATGAGATGAGTCTAGTGACTCCTAGGATAGTGGAAGAATGCTTCCAAGTACCATGTAAGGTAGAGGAGAAGTTAAAAACAATGCAGGATTAGCATGTAAGAGGTCAAGTGGAGTCAAGTGGAAAAGAGGGAAAAAGTCAAGATTCAAGAGGAGGATTTAGAGGTAGGAAATCTAATGGAAGAGGTTCCAATTCATTCACTTGAAGGTTCTAAACTTGTAACCAATTTGGGCACCCGACCTTCAAGTGTCTTGAGAAGAAAGCTTCAACCTCTCATAGTGGGGATAGGAGAAACCAATTGGTGCAAGAGGAGGATGCTCAAAGTGTAACTTCACCTTCTAGACCTATTGATCCTGAATTTCGAGAAAGCTTGATGATGAGGAGAACACTTCTCAAGGTACCAAGTGCTAAGGAGACACCATAGAGAAAGTCCTTGTTTAGGACTACATACAGATCTCATGGGAAGGTATGCAAGGTAATTGTAGACTCAGGATCTACTGATAATTTAGTAGCACTAGAAATGGTTGAAAAACTAAAATTGAAAAAGACTCCTCATCCCACACCATATAGGGTGTCTTGGTTGAACAAAGGTCAATAGGTTCTTGTCAATGAGAAATGTTGGGTAGAATTCCAAATTGGGTAATATAAGGATAAAATTTTGTGTGATGTTAGTTTCATGGATGCTTTCCACCTACTCTTAGGTCACCCATGGCAGTATGATTGGAAATCCCAACATGATGGGCGAAAAAAAACCTACATGATAACAAAATATGGGCGCTCTTTCACCATGAATCCCTTACCGGATGAGGGTATAGATAAACAACTTGGGTCTAGCATTATGGCGGTAGGGGAGAAGGATTTTTTGAAGACCCTAAAGGAAGAGTGATGTCTAGGTTTTTCCTTGGTTGTTATGCCTAAATGCAGGTCTATGTTTTCCTCAAATAAAAGAAAAACCTATACCTAGTGAAGTCCAAACCTTGTTGGAGAAGTATAAGGAGATTACAGTAGTGGATGAATTGTCTAGTTCCCTACCTCCAATCAAAGATATCAATCACCATATTGACCTGATACTAGGTGCTACATTGCCTAATAAGGCTTCTTAAAAGATGACACCAGCCCAAAATGAAGAGATAGCAAAACAAGTGCAAGAGTTGTTGGATAAGGGCCTAGTGAGGAAGATTTTAAGCTCTTGTGAGCTATTCCAACTATGTTACCTCCAATTAAGGATGTTAAATGGAGATTATGTACTGATTCAAGAGCCATAAATAGGATAACCATCAGATATATAGGTTTCCTATGCCAAGGATGGAGGATCTTATGGATTTCCCAGTAGGGGCTCGCTACTTTTCAAATATTGATTTGAAAAGTGAGTATCATCAAATTAAGATTGATGAAGGGGGTGAATTGGAAAAAAAAATTGAAGACCAATGAAGGTCTTTATGAGTGGATGGTGATGCCCTTTGGCTTGTCCAATTCCCCCAGTACCTTCATGAGGATAATGAATGAGGTATTGAAACCTTTTATTGGAAATTTTTTTGTGGTTTATTTGGATGACATTCTTGTCTTGAGTAGGACCAAGGAGGACCATTTGGAGCATCTTGGATAGGTCTTGAGAAGGTTGCATGAAGAGAATTTGCTGATCATCTTACAAAAATGTGAGTTTATGAAAGAAGAATTGGTTTACCTTTGATTTGTCATCTCACAAGGCAATTTGAAAATGGATCCATCAAAGGTTGAGGCTATTCCTAATTGGCCAACACCTAAATCAATGGGTGATGTGAGGAGCTTTCATGGCCTAGAAAAGTTCTACAGGAAGTTCATCAAGAGTTTCAGCCATATTTGTGCACCCATCATAGATACAATCAAAGGAGAGAAGAAGAGTAAGTTTCAATGGACCAGTGAATCAAATGAAAGGTTTAAATGCTTGAAAAGAAAGGTGTCACATTAGCCTATCCTTTCCCTCCCTAATTTTAATAAATTTTTTACTATTGAGTGTGATGCAAGTGGTCAAGCAACAGGTTCTCTTTTGATTCAAGAGGGCATATTGGTTGCATTTTTTAGTGAAAAACTAAATGAAGCTAAAATAAAGTACTCCTCATATGATCTTGAATTGTATGCTATGGTCCAAGCTTTAACTAAATGGAGGAACTACTTGTTACCAAGGGAGTTTATAGTATTTACTGACAACCATGCAATTAGTTTCTTGAATGGGAAGGAAAAATTGAATCAAAGGCACATGAAGTGGGTTGAATACCTACAAGCATGTACATTCTCCATAAAGCATAAGAAGGGACAATAAAATAAAGTTGCAGATTCCCTTAGTAGAAGGGTTATGATGGTTCAAGAAGTCCAATTGCAAAGTGTGGGCATAGAATCTCTCAAAGGTATATATAAAGAGGATGAAGATTTCAAGGCTGCTTTTGAAGTTTGTTCTTAGTTTTCTGATTCTTTTCACAATGATTATGCTGATTATGTTTTGCAAGATGGTCTATTGTTTAAAGGGGCTCAATTGTGCATTCCCAAGTGCTCTATTAGGGAGAATATCATAAAATAAAAGCATAGTGGGAGTCTTGGAGGGCACTTTGGACTTGACAAAACTTTGGAGCAGGTTAGGAGATTCTACTTTTGGCCTAAAATGCAGATGGATGTGAGAAGGTTTGTGGAAACTTGCACCATATGTCAAAGAGAAAAAGGGACCACTTCAAATGTTGGTCTTTATCAACCTCTACCAATCCCAAATACACCTTGGTAGAGTATAAGTATGGATTTTGTCTTAGGACTGCCCAAGACACAAAGGGGAGTTGATAGTGTCTGTCTAGTAGTTGATAGATTCAATAAGATGGCCCATTTTATTCCTTGTAGATGCACTCACAATGCTTCTATCATTCCAGGTTTGTTTTTTAGGGAGATTGTGAGAATGCATGGAATTCCTATGAGCATTGTATCTAATAGGGAATCCAAGTTCATAGGTCATTTTTGGAGGACCTTATGGAGAAAGTTGGGAACTAATTTGTAGTATAGTTCTTCCTACCATCCTCAAAAAGATGGAAAAATAGAGATGGTGAAAAAATAACTTTTTAATATATTGAGGTGCTTGACAAAGGAACATGGTGTTCTATGGGATTTGGTGTTTCCTCAAGAAGAGTGTTCTTATAATGACTCCATCAATAGGAGCATACATAAAAGTCCCTTTGAGGTTGTGTATGGGATGAATGCAAGAGGAATATTTGAGTTAAGAGATCTGAAAGGAATGGAGAAGAGGAGTGCAGAAGGAGAGGATTTTTCCATAGCCTTGAAATCTATTCATGATCAAGTGAAGGAAAATATCAAGAAGAGTGTGAGTCAATACAAAGAGAGGGAAGATTTGAAAAGAAGGAATGTTCAATACAAGGTGGGAGATCTAATTTTTGCATATTTGAAGGAAAGGTTTCCTAAGGGAAAATACACAAAGTTAGAAATGAAGAAAATAGGACCTTGCAAGATCATTCACAAATTTGGGAAAAATGCCTATGAGATAGCACTCCCTCATGGAGTGGCTATCTCCCCCATTTTTAATGTTTCTGATTTGTACCCCTTTAAGGGATCTTTGGATGTAGGTGTATGTCTTGAAGCTGATGAAGATTAGGTGTAGGACCTTCCACCATCTGAACCCTTGAAACTTGAAGACATTCTAGACACTAAAGAGGTAAAAAGGACAAGAAAAAGGGTATATAATGAATATTTGGTTAAATGGTAGGGTATTCTACCTAAAGATGCAACTTGGATGAGTGAAGAAGACATTAAAAAACATGGTACTACTTTGCAACAACTGATCTCAGGTGGCACTTCAGATCTCTTCCACCCCGACTGCATGCTGCAAGGGCACCTTGGGATCTCCATGCCTCTATGAGGCTTTGATTGGATTTTGTTTTGTTTTTAAGTTTTTTATGATGTAATAAGGTCTTAAGGACCATATTAAATTATTTTTAATAGGATTTTATGCTTGGTGATGAGTTTTGTTGTTTGTAATGGGTCTCCTCCTCACCATGTAAACTTGGTGCATCTAGGCTAAATAAAGAATCAACATGCCATGATGCAACCAGGTATTAGAGGGGAGCCACCTTGGTGATTTGGTGTTATTTTTTGTGTCTTTAACATCTCTTCAATGATCAATGTAATTGGGTTTAGGGGTGTAGTGTTAATTGCCTTAACTAGGCAATTAGGGGTCTAATTGAAGTTTGTTGGTTTCCCAACATCCCTCTAATTAAAAATTCAGTTGAAGGACATTGGGAAGAGGTTGGATATGTTGAAATAGGCCTCTCTTGGTCGAGGAAAGTTGATGCTAAAGTTTTGAAGAAGTTGGAATAAGAAAGAACATTGTGTTCTCCATTTTCTGTGTGTAAATTGTTTCTAACTCTTGTGGTACAGACATAGTACACTTTGTACGGAAAAGATACTATAACGGTTCGATAGGGGACTGAACTAGCTCTTTTTTGGTGGTGGTTTGATCCATTTTCATCAAGTATTAGGGGAGATATCTGCATTTTTTAGAAAGTGGGTAAAAAACCCTCAAAATCAGGGTTTGCTCCTCAAAAAGGCTCTTAACTCACCATATCCACGTTTTCATGGCCCAAATCTTGGTGGGGAGGAAATGAAAAACATGTATTTTATGTATTTGAAGGTTTTGGAGGATGGAAGAGGCTCTAAAGTGTCTTTGAGGAAACCCTAGGCTTTGCATCTTCATGTGACAAGCCTGGTTTTAGAAAAAAATTATGAGTTAACTAGTTTGTGAGCAAAAGTTTTGAAGAAATGTGGTTGAAAGGGATTGAAATGGGTGTAATGATGCTGTGAGAACTATTTTGATGGCTTAGGGGAGTTGGGGTGTGCTTTGGAAATAGGTTCTTGTCTGGAGCAACTAGTTTAGGCCTCCTTATGGCATTGCAAATTGTCTCTTTGTGTCAATCAGATCAAGTGTCATACCCCAGGGGTTTTTGGGTTTGAAAGTGATATATTTAGGGATTCTAAGAGTAGTACCTCTTTCATTTTTATTGTCTTTGAGGAATTATTTTGTTAACTGTACTAGTTGACAGGATGCAACGAAGATAGGCCTAATAGAGGGTTAATGAGTATTGGGTTGCTCCTAAGGCATTAAGCCTGTTGTTGGGTGTTGGTGAACCTTGTGTGTGTTGTTGTCAATATTCCAAAAGTTTGTGGGTGTGTTTGGTTTCAGGAGCATGTGTCTAAGATTTTGCATTGAGACTATCCTACATTGGAGGCCTATAAGGTGTTTCTAGGCTAGTCATGGAAGCAATGAGACAATGAAGAGTACTGGTTACAAATTTGAGTTGTTTTTCATGTTTTGGCATGGGAAAGGTGTCTCAGATTTCACCAATTTAGTGTGTGCAATATTTATTTTAAAATCCTTGAGGAAGGTTGAGTTGTCTCCTTGTTTGAGAAGTGGATCTGAAAGGTCCACTTAAAGAGTATTTGAGAGAGTTGCGGTAAGAAGGTTGTTGGTCATTCCTAGAGAAGGCTTCCCCTACTCACTCTGCATCACTTAGTACAAGATGACATACCTATGCAAGACTCTTTATATTGCAAGATTTTGATCTCTCCTTTATGGGGGGTGTAGAATCTAATGAATTCAAATCATTAGTATTTTGTGAGATGACATTGACATTAAGCAAAGATGTCTTTGTTTGTAAAGGATAACCATCAAGACCACTAGTGTCTATTGTCTTAGAAGGATGTTTTGTAATAGCGTTAATGTTGAGTGAAGGTTTGGTAATTTCTATCAAAGGACAATAACCAAGACCATGAGTCATTTCTTGTGTGTTAGGATTGATGGGGACACAGATACCTTGTTCTCTAGCACCACACCCTTTTCCACTAAATCCAAGGGTATGTGCAGGATCATGATGGGCCAAAAAGTGGCAATATGATGGGTATGTGGATGATAAGTATTTTCTTACCCAAAATTGATGAAATGAAAAAGGGTTTTTAAAGGAGATTCTCAGCTTTCCACCAATATAAATTATGCTTTACTTTGAATTTAATAAATAATTATTATTCATTTTCTATTCAAATTATGACTAAAGTCCTAATTAATAGGTTGATTGAAAAATATCTATAGATTTCAAACGGTATCACATTTTTTGAATCCAAAACATGTGTCACATTCTATACTTTGCATAATATAGGATTAAAAAAAGAAAAATTGAATTTCATGAACTTTTGACCAAGTTAAGGTGGTTAGACATACGAGTTTTTATACTTTTAAAAAAATTGTAATAAAAAATTCATAATTAATTATTTACATGGAAAAAAATAAAAAAAATATGCATCACATCGGGGCATGAGTCCTCTACTTATATCTAAAATATTATAAAAAAATAATATCATTTTATTGTGGTTTGGGTTGTCAGACAGACACCTACTTCTTATTTTTTTCATGAAATTTAAGTACCACTGCATTGAAATTTCAAATTTTCACCAAATAGATTTTTTGTTTTAAAACAAACCTATTAGTTGAGAAACTATATTCAATTTGCTATAAATTCTATTCTTACATATTTTTGAAATAATATAGATAACTTATTCAAATTTTTACATCAAGTTGCCTAACTCTAATTATTTTGATTTTTTTGCCACTTAAGGGCTTGTTTTTTCCATGATGATCCTACACATACCCCCAAGTTGTTTTATAATCTCATAACCTCTTCCATAAAGCTTTTTCATTTCTTTTGGATTGGGTGGTTGTTCATGATTAAGTTCATCAAAGTTTTTTGTGTAATTTTCTTCTTCTTATAAAGTGGTTGACGTGGATACTTTCAAAGTGTCTTCCATGTTTTGCATTGACATGAATTTTTTTCATTTCCCTTGTCAGAGTCTTTTATTGTGAGCTTGCATTCTTCCATGAATTTTGGCATGAAATCTAAGAAACCCCAATCATCATCTAATAGGTTTGTGGCTTTTTTTCGCACGAGTTCCACTTATGTGGTTGGGGTTAAGGAGTTCAAGGGGTTCTCTTTGTTTTGATCAAGTTGCAAGACACTATAAAGCTCAGGATCAGCGTCAACTGTGTAGAATATGTTATTGTAAACATATTTCATTTTACGATGAAGAGTTGAAGGCATTGCATTCATCTCATGAATCCATGGTCTTCCTAAAAGAAGATTATATGAAAGATTATGGGGCATGACATGGATTGGTGTTTGCAATGTAGCCTATCCAACTATTAGAGGCATTTGAAATAATCACACCAAGCAGTTGTTTTTCTACATTGTGAAATCCTTTGATAGATAAAGAATTGGGTTGAATTTTTGATTTACCCACTCTAAGCTTGTCCAACAAGTTTATACTACACACATTAAGAGTAGAGCCATTGTCAATAAGGGTTCTCTTTATCCCTATCGTATTGTATTGAGCTATGATCATGAAAGCATAATTTTTTTTATGCACTTCCAAAGGGGGGAGTTCACTTTGGTGGAAAACAATGTCAACATTCAATCCTTGAATTAGGGTTCCTATGTCATTCGTTTGTGCATTAGAAGGGATAGGAATTTTTTGTAAGGCCATTTGGAGCATAGTGTGATAGGTAGGTGAATTCTGAAGAAGGTCCCAAAGGGATATCTTTGTAGGAGTATGCTTGAATTGTTTAACAAGATCATACTCCATAGGAGTTAATCGAGGAGCCCTAGGAAAGATGGGATTAGGAAAAGGTAGTGGTGTTGGGGTGGGTTGTTGTGGTCACAAATTGTTTCTAGTGTAGCGTGTGTGAGCAAAAACATCATGCTTAGGTGGGTAAAGGGTAAACTCGGGTTTAGGTGGAGGTGGAGGTTTATGTAATGGTGGGTAAAGGATAAGTTCAAGTTGGTGTTGAGTTTGTTGTTTTTGTGAAGGTGTGTAGAGACTGAGAGGATTCTTAGGATGTCCCATAGGGTATGTATGAGTTCCATTAATTGAGGGAGATTGAATGGACCTTGTGCATTCATAACCTCAATGGTCTTGGTTTAATGTATCTCTAATAAAGGGAAAACCAGAATCACCTTTTTATCTAAGGAAGACACATTAGTATTGTTTTCATTTTCTAGCACCATGGTATTCTCCTTAGAAGGATAATTTTTATGAGAACTGCAAATCAAATGTTCTTGACATTCATGGATTGGTTCTTCTAAAATGACTACATCGCAAGTAGGGAAATGATCAGTGGTTGGATTTCTCATGGTCATCGATAGTGAGGAGATTAGGAGAAGATTCTATTTGATTTTCCTTTGTCTCTAAGGTCTCATTCTCTTGTTCCAAATTATATACCTTAATAAGAGAGATTGTAATATGTTCATCAAAGGTTGAAGTTTGTAAAGTAGTTGCATCCCAAGTAGGGGAGGCATAAAAAGAAGGACTATTATGATTTTCAAATAGATTCTCCCAAATGGTAAGAGCATTAGGGAAGGGAGGGTCAATATTCTCATGACTCTTAATAGGTATATCTTCTAATACCAATCTATCCTTGTGGCATTGAGGAGGGATAGTACGAGAAGGAGAATGTTGATGGTCATGGTTATGGAGACTAGGTAAGGTGATACTTAGAAATGTTTCTATGATCTCATGTTCTTGTTTTCTAACATCTTCCAAAGGGGGGTGAGGAGATGGAAAATCAAGACCCTCAATGGTTGTATCTTCTTTCACCAAGATACCTTCATCACTAATAGGAGAGGTATTGGTAGAAGAAAAAGTATGATTGTTATGATTGTCAATACTACCATTCTCACCAATGGGAAATGTAATATTAAGGATTGTGTTAATGGTTTGATGATTAACATGTCTCTTAATGACCTCATTGTTGTAATCACAATTGAACTTATAAGAGGTAATGTTTTATTTATGCAACCCATTTTTAACCAAATCAAATCCACATCTCTTGAAAGAAAACATGCTAAGTAAAGAAAGTACAATGAAATGAAATAAAGTGAAATGTTTAAATGCAATTCTCACATGTGAAACAAGGTAATATTTTGATTACATTATGCATCAACCTGAAAGATGAAATGTTTGAAATGAAAATTTGAAATTAAATAATGCATGAAATGAGCTAATGTAGGCTAGATCCGATGAAATGCATGTTACAAAAACTCAACCAACAAATACATGTAGGTAATGCAAGCAAACAAAAGCTTTAAAAATAGGGTTTTTAGCTATATAAATGATAGTTTCAGGACTAAGCAGGGACTTAGTTGCCCAAGGTGGCAAATTAGTCCCAGTAGGGATTATTTCTAAATTTTTAGATATTTTTGATTGATTTTTATGTTTTTTGTGTTGTGTGAGGTAGATGTAAAGTGAAAATGCATAATTTTACTATTTTTGAATGAAATGAAATGCAATAATGCAAGCTATATGAGCTTTCCACTAATGCATTTTTTAAAACCCTAGGATGCAAATGAAACAATACAAAACCTAATGCAATGTTGATGCAAGCGATTGCTAGGATGTAAATGCATTTGAAATTAGAAGTAAAATGTTCTAAAGTTGGGTTCACCAAAATGTGGACATTGATTTTGGTATCCAAGGGTTCTCTAACTCTTTTAGGGTTTTTCATCTAAAAGGAGAGAAATAGACCCAAAATATGTAATTTCTACACTCAAAATCAATGCAAGGATGGATGCAATATGCTTAAATACAATGTCTAAATGCAATAAAATGAAAAAGAAAGTTGATTATTAATGCAATACGTAAGAAATGCAAGTTGTTTAAAAACACAATGATGTATGCAAAAACACCTATAAATGAGGTAAATTGTAACAAAAATTGATGAAACTAAAGGAGTGCACCTGGAGGCTGAAACAAAATGGAATGTAGGTCTAGAATCTTGAAAAAATCTGATGTAGAAGCCAACTAGGACACTTGTGCGAATTTGGGTGACTTAGTCCCAGATCTGGAAAAATGCTTCGGAGCTCATTTTGGCCAAATAGGTATCCAAATCTACAGAAATCCCCCAAAAAATAGGTTTAGTGGGACTAAGTCACCACTATTAGTGACTTAGTCCACTTTTGAATCTCTAAAAATTCAAAAGTGGAAACAAAAGCCCTCTATCTACACTTCAGTTCCTAACTGGTATCCGATTCTGAAACTGTAATTTTTGAGCTTGAAAGTGACTTTTAGTGGATATTTTGGCTTTGCAAGCAAGGATAGGTATTCAACAACTTCGCAAACTATTTTTCAATAATCTTCAAACCTAAAAAGTACCTAAATCCATGAACACATAATGAAAGAGAAATAAATGTTGGATGTGAGGGCACAGGGGTTTGCCTTGGTCAAACCCCTTTATAGGTAATTAGATCAAAATGAAGAAATAATGTAATGAAGCATGAAATAATGGAATTAGTACCATTCCATGATGATAGGTCCTAATTTTCTACAACAATAGGTGAAGAATCTACCCTTGAATGTCCTTGAAAGCTATCTTGATGAATTAAAATGTAAAAACCTTAGCTTTCTTGATGTGATGTGGAAGATAAATGATGAATTAGATGAATAAGCTATGAATTAGGGTTTAAAGGCTTGATTTTATAGGAAATTCTCTTAATTTTCTTGTTAATTTGATCCCTAAGGCTGACATGGAGGAAAATAAAACTTAAAATCCAACTTTTCCCGCTCAAAACTCAAATATAACCCAAATGGGACTAATTTGCCACTTTGGGCGACTTAGTCCCACTTGATGGGGACTTGTTCACCTAGATGGGTGACTTAGTCCTTGGCAGGGACTTGTTCACCCAAATGGGTGCCTTAGTCCCAGAGAGGGGCCCTTTTCCCAATTGGATTGTTAGGGAATGAATAATTTTAGTTCTTACGTTGATTTCATCAAGTATTTGATCAAATTATGCCTTGGGATACACAATATGGGGCCATAGGGGCCTATTAATGATGATGTTAAGGTCAATTAGGGCTTGGAACACAAATACAATGTGAAAGTGTGATTAAATACACTTTACACCATTAAAATAGGGTCCACACAGAATAGAGAGGCATAACATCTAATGTGAATGTGTAAAACACATTACAACACTAGATTAAAGTTTAGTTTAATTTACCAGCCTTCTAGATTAATGTGATAATGCCATTAAATACATTTTATAATATTGAATTAAGGGGAAAATAGGTCCAATAAATCTAGAGAAGTGTGAAAGTCTTTTACAACACTTTACAACACATTTACAAGACATTGCTAAATGCAATTTATTCAGTTTGTAAGGGTCCAAGACCTAGTGTGGATGTGTAAAACACCTCACAACACTAAACAAAGGCATCATTAAGTCCAATTTTTCATCATTTATTCCCATATCAAGCAAGGTATACACTTTTTGGTGACATAGTTTCTTTGGAAGTCTTTTTTTTGGGTTCATCTCAAATGTTCAGTTTTTTGGCGCTATTTATGTTCTCCCTTGAAAAGTCACTAATGACTTTGCCTCGGCTTCATTGGCTCTTCAATCTTGTTTCATCTTAGCTTTTTGGTTATGTGCTTTATTGGCCCTGTCATGCGGGCTTCGATCTCTCTCGATTTTTCTAAAGTTTTTCCATTCTAAATTGTTATCTTGCAAGAGTTGGCATTCTTCAGAACTTATCCAGTTTTGTGTATGGATTTGTGTAATCCACGAATATTGTGTTTGTTTGTATCTTTCTATGGGATATACAAACTTTTTCAATTTATTTTTCTCCCCTTTTGTCATTGTATGTAAACTCCTATATCAATAAAATTTTCGTGGCTTTGCCACTTTTATTTTTTTTTAAAAATTGTTAGAAAATTATAAGTTCCCAAATTTAAAAAATATTATAATCAACTAGAATAATATGCTATTTCTATTATATTAGTAATATATTATATTCTTCTTCAAATAGAATTGGTTGACCCTAGTGTAGTTCTTATTAAGATCATTTGAGAAAAGGACCTATTTTCTCATTATAAAATTGAATTGCATACAATACAACAATGTGTAGTATTTCAAAATTATTTTATGAATATTGGGCTTCATTACAAAAGCTATATTTCAAAATGTATCATTGTAGTTAGCAAATAATTTCTAGATAAAGTTGACTAAATGGTTAAAAGAATTTAAATAATTGAGTGTTTTTTTAATGCGTTGTTCGAGTCAACATTGAAAACTTCTAAAGAAATTACTAAAATGTATGTCCCCACATATATAAAGGACTAGTTATATTAATTCATTAACATAATGATTGAACTTCGCTATTCCAAAAATAGTGCATAACATTTGGAATTCATTTAATCGTGTCTCACTTTCATTGTCTATTTGTTCTTATATAATATTGAAATTTAGAAATGAAGTTAGTAGAGTTAGTATGTTTGTTAGCCTTTTAACCTTTTTATGTGAGTTCTCTATATTGGCTTTCACTTTAATGAAACATGAAATAACTAATACATGAGTGAGAAATTTTATATTTTTTCTTTTATTTTATATAGATGTTGCAATAATATTTATCAAATTAGTGGATTATTCAATTTTTCATGGTTGACTCATATTCTACATATTTGACAAATAAAAGAGTAATAAATAAATTTGAAAAACTCCTAATAAGAAAGAAACTCAACATCAATTCAATATAAGTTAACAAGTTACAATTTTAGTTTATTAGAAATTCAGATATTCCTACTTTTCACCTTTATTTAAATTATTTATTTATTTACAAATAATTTAAAACTTTGAAAAGTTAGTATCCCAACAAATATTTATATATTTATGACTGAGTGAAGATTCTTCTTTCCTTTAACAAAGTCTTTTTTTACGCTAGAAGATAAGAACATATGGAAACTATATTTGATATCATTAGGCTAGTTACATCAACATAGTAGAAACCGTGTGCTTTTGTTGTTCTTATTCACCGTCTATTAATTTCTACCCTTACCCAAAATCTTACGATCTTCTTAAAAAGAAAACTACTTTTACAACCTTTAACAAAACTACAGCTACACCATAATATCTATTATAATATAGTTCTCTTCTTAGATATATATATTAACTATAGCTACAACATAATATCTATTATAATATAATTCTCTTCTTAGATATATATATTTTCTAACTTAATAATATCAAAGATATAAAGATTTCATCAAGAAGTTTGGATGATAGTGTGCTAATCTTATTTATTATCTTCAATGGGACAAACTTGTTAACGTATGATCTCTTCCATGACTTAAGTTTGATGATCAATCCACCTTATATACCAAACAATTTTTTGTGACAATTATTAATAAAAAAATATAAAAAAAAATTATGTGAAAAAAATTTAAATAATTTTTAAGAGTATATCCAAAGTCTCTCCCTTCATGTCATAAAATCTTATGAAAATTTTAATATATATTTAAAAAAAACCTAACTACAACTATACAAGTGTTAAATTTAGGGCTAGTAGCTCTTATGTTGCTTTGAGCTTTCCCTACGCTAAATTATCAATACTACTTTACGGCATTCAAATAATAGAAAATAATTAAAAAGTGGCAACTGAGATACTTAAAACTAATTAGCCAATAGGCTATTTGTGTCAAATTTCTATCGATATTTTTGTCAACCCAGCCGTGAATAGAATTTCTCGGCACCAGATGAGTTTCCTGGGGTGGTTGCCTTGATATGCAGAAGCAGAATGGTAATTGTTTGCACGCGTGAGGGTTAATGCATCTTGGCGTTGTACAATGGCGTGGGAGGAAGTAAATGCAATATTCAATGTTGCAGTGTGGGAAAGTATATTTTTTTGGTTGCATCATTTCCAGTACAGACCCCTATCAGCTGATCATTGCATGCCTATGCATGTGACAGCTAGTTTACATTTGGACTATTTATTTACAATACATAGTATAAATATGCGGTAAGACTATATTATAATCACAATTGACTGCATGACTACTGGACCCCACACAACTACTGGCCCCTCTCACCTAGTAATTGAATAACAACAGTTATGTCAAGATTAATTCTGTGAGCAATAGCATAAGAATAGCGATATTTTATTCCTCGGATGTTTTCTTGATATATTGTCAAATTTTACCATGTAAATTTGTGTCTTATCTATTATTCTGTTATTTCATTTCATAATCTTTATTATTTCTTTGCAACTAATTTATGCTGCAATATTATTATTTAAATTGATGACTTTTAAAATCAGATGGTCGGTATAAGAGAAGAATCGAGAAACCAGTTATTTCACACCAAAAAGTTGATAAGAGAAATGCACACCGGCGAGTGCAAATAACAAAGTCGGTAGATTAATACAATTCGCTTCGTGTTTGAATTGTTAGATTAATACAATTTACTTCTTGCTTCAATTCATTCTAAGAAACCAAAAAAAAGAAGTAATGCATACAAAAAAATAGACAACTGACAGATTAATAGATATTGAACGACAGTAATCAGAAATTAGTAATCAATCATCAATAATGAAATCCACGAAAGGGAAGAATCTCGTAATACTAAATCAATTTCTCAGCTACCACCAAGATTCTTTCTGATTGTCTCCACCTCCGCAACATTGATCTGAAATGACTTGGCCAAAGCATTGCTGGGAATTGCCGGGTTGGAAGCGAAAGTGGCCAAGGGAATGACAGAGGTACCGGGAGCTTGACTGTTAAGAGCCGCTATGACAGAGGCAGGGCTGGTTCCAATGTTCTCAACAAAGTGGATGATCGCCTTGGGGAATACAAAGACATCGCCCGTTTTGATGTCTGCAGAGAAAAGTTTGTTGGTCGTATCCACAAACCCAACTCTGAGATTACCTTGCAAAACGAAGATAATTTCAGAGGCTCGTGGGTGTGTGTGAGGAGGAAGCACTGCTCCCACTGCAAAATCTACACGTGCCATTATTATCCCCAACGTGTTTATGCCAGGGAGAACGTCTGTTGTTGTTGCAGTCACACTCACTCCGAATGGATTGCCTGATGTATTTCCCTGGGTGCTCAAAATGGATGTTGTAAAGTGCTTTGCAGAAGTTTTGTTGAGGTTGATACAAGGCAGTCCATTCATAAAAACTGTGGAAGAGGAAGTATCTGCTACGCAGAAATCCTGCAATGCATCTGGATCTGCACTTATTGTGGACACTAGTAAAACTAGAAGTAGAGAAACCCAAAAGTATGCCATTGTAATTTTGAAGAAGCAGAGAGTAAATTACAACAATATTGAGCTTCTGGGCTTGTATGCTGCTATATATAGATACCCATGCACAAACAAATGAGGAATATCTTAATAATTTTCCAATTTCCTACTCGTTTTTCCTCTCATTCAAAGTTGAGACTATGTGGAACTTAAGAACAATTCTTTGTTCAATTAAAACATAAGAAAATAGTAACGGTCATCACAGAGAACTAATTGTGTATAGAAGCTTTGGATGTTAGTAATGTAGTGCAAATTTTATGTCAAGAAATTATACCGGACGGTGTACATACACTCCAAGCTTTATGGAATGTGCTCCAATTTCTATGGAATGAATCTGCAGTTTACACGCTTTGAAATTTGTGGCAATTCTTCAGTTATACTGTGTCAAACATCGCAGTCTGCAGGTGAACTCGACTGAGTCATTTGGTGGACAAAATGCTTTCAAAACAAACTAAAAGCGCGTAAGGTTAAATTCATGGGCATAGGAAAGGTTCAAAGCTGGTAGAGTCTCCGCTATTTATCCTGCGAATTTTCTTAGAAACAATTAATGGAATGATGAACTTTTCTAAGAAAAAATTATAAATTAAAATTAATTGATATTTATTAATGGAAATTATATACTTTAAACATTATTATTTAGGGATTGCTTGCACCTTACTTCTTTTAATTAGAGTCAAATGTGTGTTTTTTTTATTATGCTTACATGGCTGATTGCATTATAATATTTTCATCCACATCAATTATATTTATTATTATGAAAAGTCTATAACATGTGCAAGCATAGCCTTGTTTTTCCACCTTGAGTTATTATTGTTTTGTGATATCAAGATGATTCATAATGTTTATTGTTTTTCTTTGTAAGAAAGCCAAACTATCATTAGCAATTAATTAGTTTAGTTTAAGAGTAAAAACTCAAGGTCGCTCTTATTTCATATACTTTTGAACTGTAGATTTTTGGCACCCTAGTCTTTTCTAGCACTTCTAGGGTTTTTCGCCTAAAAAGAGAAAGAAGAGCCAAAAGTCTAGGTGGTTCAATCAAATTAAGATGTGTATGATGCAATTAAGATTAAATGAGATGATCTAAATGCAACTAAGCTATGAAATTGATTAACTATGAATGCAAAACTAATGAAATGTGAAGTGTTTGAAAACACATTATGTAATGCAAACACACCTAGGAATGAATGGAAATTGTAACAGAACTTGACAAAACTGAAAGTGTGCACCTAAAATATGGATGGAGACTAGAAATGGCTTCTGGAATGCTGTTGATGCTAGTTTTCAGGCCTGGTGGGACTCATTCACCATTCTAGGTGAATTAGTCCCAATTTTGTAAAACTTTTTTGGAACCTATTTCGAACAAATGGGTATCTAAGAATGTAGAAAACTAAAAACTAACATTGGAGTGGGACTCATTCACCACCCATGGTGAATGAGTACACTTTTGAATTTTTGAATATTCAAAGGTGGAATCCGGAGCTCTCGGTCTACACTTTGATTCTCTACAGGTGTCTGCTTCTGAAACTCTAATTTTTGAACCTAAAAGTGATTTTTTTTTAATATTTTGACTTGTTGAATGAAGAGAAGACTTGAGCAACCTTGAAACTTTATCTTCAATTATTTCCAAGCTTCCAAGAGTCCTAAATCAACAAACACATAAGACAAGAGAGAGAAATGGTGAATGTTAGGGCATGGGGGGTTGCCTTGGTCAAACCCCGTTTAGGTAATTAAACCAAAATGATGAAAGAATAGAATGAAACATGCAATAATGGAGTTGATTACCTTGTCATGATGTTTGGTCTTGAAATTTTGAAACAAAACATAAACAATATGTCCTTGAATGGCTTGTAATGTTAAAACCCTAGCTTGCTTGAGAAGATAAATGATGAATGAACTGTAAAAAAGAGTTGAGAGATTGAATGGGAGAGAGAAGATGTAAAATGAGGAGAAAAAAACCTATTTATACACTCTTGTGCCTTAGTAACCCAATGATACCTCATCACAAGCCGACATAAGGTAATTTCAAATAAAAACTTGAAAGAAAATTTGAAATATTTTGAATTTTGAGCCAAGAGGGACTCATTCGCCACCCATGGCAAATAGGTCCCACCTTGAACTTGAAAGTGGGTGTCAGGAATTAACTTGCATTTAATTTTATTTGTCAGGTTTACATTAAAAAATACACTTAATTAAGCCTTATGAGCACATAAAGGGGTCAAATTAAGCATAAGAAAGGTGTAAATAGTGGAATTAAGCCTAGAAAAGCATGAAATCTTGTTACAAGACTTTACAACACTTTAAAATAGGACTTGATAAAGAATAAAAAGGTAATATTTAAATGAATTATAATGAAAAGAGTCTAGAAAAGTGTACAAATGTGTTACAACACTTCACAACACATTAATAAGACATCACTATTTGAAAGGGTCCAAGACCTAGTGTGGATGTGAAAAACATCTCACAACACTAGATTAAGACCTCATTAAGTCCAATTTATCATGAATTATTCCCATGTCAAGCAAGAGGTCCCTTTTTTCTATGGCACAACTTTAAGTTTCAAAGTTTTTGTTGGGTGATATGTAAGTGGTGATAATGAAATTGCTTTTGTCATTTTATTTTATTTTCACTTTTTTAATTGTCATAGATTATAGTTAGCTTCATATTTAGTTGTGTACTAAATTTGATGTTCATCCAAATATATATTTAAAAAACATAGAATTTTTTTTAAGAAGGGTAAAACTTGTATTTTTAAAGTGTCCCAATCTTTGCATAGATATGGTCAAAAACAACATTGAATCATAGTGAAGAGGTTGCACCAAGAGCCAATAGCACTAAGAATATAAATCAATAGCTACAATAATTTGACAACTAAAGATCTACAAGGTCTACAAGTGGGTACACATTTATTCTATTTGATGGAACAATAAGTTGGATGCGCAAGAGGTAATAAACAATGGATTTGTCCATAGCTAAAATAGAATATATGGCTACAAAATATGCTTGTAGGAAAGTAATGTGGTCAAAGAGGTTACGTAACTATATTTATTTTAAGAGTCAAATAGAGTTTAACTATATATAATCATTTTTTATTCATGAGAGAATGACTCGATAGTTTTAGATTTATTTGTTACAAATTATTTTACATTTGGTGGCTTCAAAAAATTCCCTTCATAGTTATATAATTTGTGTGTCTTATCCTATCTTTTAAGTCAATTATATTATTCTTAATGATTTTTCTCAGATTCAGTTTATTCTAAAATAATTTTAAAGATTTTTTTTTTCAATGTTAAATTGACATAGCTATGCATCATGTTATGTTTTACTAATAATATGGAATTTCTATACTGTCTATTTTTTCCTAATTAATTATAGTGATATATCTCCAAAAATCTAAGATAAGGAAGTCTACAAAGAAAAAAATTGGACTTGAAATTAAGTTGCAACAAATCTCGATGATAAAAATAACCAACCTAAAGTGAAGGAAAAAGGAGATGAAAAACATTGTAGAGGGTTGGCTATGGATTTTTTTATCTATGGAGATGATATATGACGAATTTATAAAGTATATTCAACATTTATCCATGAAAGTAGAAGAAAGTATTTAGTTTGTGACCAAAAAACATTATCACATCAATTTAATATTTTCTAAGAAAATATCTATATTGTAGAAAATTAAATACCATTTCCATTTCATGTTATGTTTCATGCACTCAATTTGGTTTCAATATTCATGGAATTTTTTTAGATTAATTTCAACTTTTCTCTTAGACTTTTTCCCTACCACAGTGCTCATGCCTTCGCTCTCATGGTCCTTTTTGGTCAAACATATATTATAGATATATTAATCTAGTAGTTTTCTTATCTTTAATCATTTATATATATCAAAATATTTAACATCAAAGGCCTCAAAATAGGTTTGGTCTAGGGCACTCACACCCTTGACTAGCCTATTTTAGGTCAAATTTAAATATTTTATTGTTGTAATTTTTTATATTTATAAATTTAAATTTGGCTGCCGACTTTTCATAATTAATTTTGTGGGAAATGAATAAATGTTTATAAGTTCAAGTCTTTTTCACCATTTAAATGCCTATGCAATTTGAATCCCAATTAAGCATCCTAAAAGTAGTCAATTGAAGAATAAGCCGAATTACTACATTATTTTAGTGAAGCTTCATGTTAGCAATTCATCAAGTCCATGAGTATGATTGCTCATGTTTTATGTTCAATTTTTTGTGAATACTAACACTTGTAGTACCTTCAATAAAGCATCCCATTTTTCTTGTATGAGATGAGTACAATGACTTTAGACCATAAAGGAAAGCAAATCTGAGTGGTAAGTTACAACACTTGTTAATTTATCACTTGTTTTGTCCATTTTGCCTCTACCCGAGTGAGTGTAAGCACTCTTTACATCATCATAGCCATTATGGAGGTGGAAACACCAAAACGGGGTTTGAATTAGGTAAGCCCCTATATGACACAACCCTTTCTCTCCTTTCTTGTGTGTAGGTGATAGACTTGAAGAAAATTTGAAAAGAGATTCAAGGCTTAATGACAAGATCAAACATTCAAGCACCCTATTGCAGCAAATTAGGGTAAAGTGAATTATTTATCAATAGATGAAGTTCTAAAGTTGAAACCTAGAAGGAAGAACCTAAAAAATGTAACCTACTATTACTTGTTTAGAGATCTAAAAAATAAACATTTTCAGTGTAGGGTGCCCACAACCCTGACTAACAAGATTTATCCCAAATTTGAATGTTGGGTTCCTTTATCTCTACTCTGCTTCTCTATAATCTATTTTTGTGTTAGTTCTACAATATTTTGTAATTCTATTATTTTTTATTAGTGTGTACCATTAGACTAGTTCACTATTGCATCACACACACCACTTCTAAATCAGATCCAACCCCACTAGAACAAAGAGGGATCAAAAACTTGATTAGCCATTTTGGCTCTTCCATTAAGGATAGTAGCCAAGTGGTATTTAGAACTTAGATCCCCCTTTTCCTCATCAAACATCGTTTTGCAAATCCCTTTGCAACATGGCCTATCCAATTATTGTAATCACTTTCATTCAAGTTTATATTATCTACATTGTCACCACTTTGTCAATTCTTAGACACACATAGAATAAGAAAACAGACTCTATCTTATCATTTTTGACACAATGGTTGTTTTTAGAAGTCAGAAGACCAATATAGTGGCTTGAGGATTCTTGCCAAGGTCCCAAATAGTCCCAACCAATTTTCACTTTTGTAGCTATATGTCGTTTTTGGAGAATAAATTCAATTACATTAGATTTTTAAAATATCTTCTTTTCCTTGTAATTTTATTATGTTCATTTAAATAGAAAGGTCAAATGTTATTATTTTTAATTTTTAGCACATGGTGATCTACAGGTCTAGTTTTTTTTAATCTGAAATAAGCATGTTTCCTAGGGGAAGTAGATTGACTCTAATTTCTCTTGTCATATGGAATATAATATGACACATAGAAATATATAGTACATATTATAGTCCATCATAGAAGCCTCTGGATTTTGTGTTCAAGTTCTTCTCTACTTTACATTTATAGTTCTACATTTATTAAATACATCTATCGTTTTAAATTTTGTAAATTAGAAGTAATTTCCTTTTTGATGATGTTTCACCTTGTTAGAAAATTATGACCCATGAAGATGGCTCAACAGAGGATGTAAAACAAAGATGGATCCTCACATTTGTAGAGAAAGAGGGTTAGGTGGGCTAACGACTTAGACTCTTCTTGGCCCCCACCACCTAATGGGAAGTATGGAAAAGCTGTAGGTAGGCGACATTACCCAAGGGATAATACTTTTGTACCCTGGAGAGATCGAGGTATTCTGGAAACCCCTAAATCGATAATCTATCAATAGGCTCAAAACCATCATGAATGCCATTTTGGTAACCCTAACCGACCACACTTGAATGGGTCTCACAGAATGGCTACTTAATAGAACACTTCTCATCACTGATTGTTTGGTCTTGATGGTTACCGACATGGTGATACTAGGGATAATGGCATCCAGAACAATAATCCTTCTTGGAAGTGCGACTAGTGGCCAAAAGCTTAGGACAATAATTCTTCGTCTTTTCACAGTCGACCTAATAATACTTCCTCTTCCCACAACCGACCCCCGTCTCAAAACTTACATCAAGAAAACAAAGAAATTGTGCATCCTCCATATTTCAGGGCTTCATCGAAACCAAACTTCTAAAGAAAAAAGGAGAGCAAGAATCATAGTCACTCCAATTTAGGGGTTTGAAGGAACTCCAAGGGTTTCTAGTGTGATTCAATTGACCATGGGGCAAGTTCTTATGACAATAGTTCAAGCTGCAAACCATAATTAAGAAATGGAGTTGTGACAAGTGGAGAACAAGAGTGGAGGCCGGTCCTGACAATACCACTATATCTGGATGCCCAATATTCAAATTGTGAATAAAATAAGCTTTTTGTGCAAATATGGGGTGCAGATCGACCACTTTCAAAAAAATTCTCTTGGATAAAGGAAAATTGGTATGACTATTTTGAATTAATCGTGGTTTCGACATCTTATTTCTTTATTTTATTTCAAAATGCCACTATTAAGGGTAGACTACTATGTAAAGGTCCTTTCTGGTGTGGTGACACTTTTTTGGGTATTTTTGACTAGAGATTTAATACATCTTTAGAATCCCTCAAGATGTCACTCTGTCTAGTCTATTTTAGTATGCCCTTTTTACTTGTGGAATTTTATTATTCTTTCCCTATGAAACAATTTTTTTCGCATTTCAGGGATTTTCTCAAAAGAAAGTTTGTAATTGCAAATGGAAAAACCATCATTAGGGTTTAGGTGCTAGTCAAAAATTCTACTTCATTACCTCATAAAGTGCTTCTCTCCACTAGTAAGGAAGAATGGATTCAGAAGATCATCTAGGAATATTCCATATGGAAAGAAGCTAATATACTTGTCAACTCAGAAGTTTTTTCTAAAGATGAGCCGATGTATTTCTCTATTATTTCTGGAGTCTTGGGCATGAATCAACCCTCTAGTAGTAACCAATGTTGCAAGGCCACCCCTACTTCCTCAAATCAACATGAATCCTTGTTGAAAGAGAATACTCACATGAAATCTAGTATCAATAATTCTCTTTATTCTTCCCCCCCTCAAAAAAATATTTTGAACCATCTTCTTCGGGCAACGTCATGGGATATAGGGAAAAATATATTCTAGCAACCCAAGCCAGCTCTTCTCAATCCCCCACCCATCATTATGCTCCTTTTAAAAGCAACATCACACAGTTTTAAGACCTTCTCAATGGTTTAGAAGATGATCTAATGAATTTTCTAAATGAAGCAATGATTAAGGTTGTAGAAGTCCTTATTGAAGAAATAGCTGACAAGGTTTTAGAGAAGCCTGATTCTGAGGTCAAATTCCCTCCCCTTCCCATTTCACAATCTTCTTCAAAAATAACACTAAGCTTCACTGATGATAACCCTTTCACGCATGACTAACTCCATAGTTTCTCCTTTTGGTCCCCTTTCATCTCCACCCATTTCCCAATCAAAATTTGAGCTCAAGGCCCTCATCACTCCCAAAAGCAAACATGGTCTCAAATCAAATAAGGAGAAAACCAACTTGGAAATTTCTGCTAGTCTACAATCCACACTGGAAATGAACCTCCATTAAAATTCCAAGAAGGGTGACAGGAATGGCACCCCTCCAAACCTACATAGTGGGATTCTACTATGGGGTGTAAATATTCAAAAATAATCATAAAAATGAGGAGAGATGATATCTCTGCTCGAGTACAATGAGGATCCTTTCTTGGAATGTTAGGGGATTAAACATATCTAACAAATGATGCATGATAAAATGTCAACTATTGGGAACTTTTTCATAAATACTTCTCTTATAGGAAAAAAAATTACCATCTCAATCTGCCTCATAAATTTTTGGTTCTTGGTCTGATTGGGGCTCAATTGTCTCTCTAGCTCTGGGTATTTCAGGGGGGCTAGTAATTTTGTGGAATAAGAACTATGTTAGAATAGACAAATTTGAATCAAATTCCAATTGGATAAGTGCATCTGTTACTTGCTTGAAAACAAACAACTCTTTCTAGGTTTACAATATATATGGTCCATGCACTATTTCTTGAAATAGACAAATCTGGAGGAAAATTTAACTTAGTTTTACCTCAGGAAAGAATAAACACAAAATATTTGTGGGGTACTTTAATGCAATTAGAAATATTTTTTTAAAAAAGGTGGAATAACACCCCAAATGCTGGCAATGGATGACTTCAACAACTTTATTTTGTCCAACAATTTATATGACTATCCTATAAAAAATGACACATTCGCTTGGACAAACAAGAGGAAATTTTTTTCTCAAATTGAGGAAAAACTTGACCATTTCTTATTATCTAATAATTGGTTGTCTACCTCTTAGGACTTCTCATCAATAATACATACATTGATAGGCTTGGACCACTTCCCAACCTCCCTTTCTATCTTTGAAGATAGGCAATTCACCAAGAGCTCTTTTAAACTATAGGTCATGTGGTTTCGAGACACAAATTTCATCAACCTAGTAAAGGATTGGTGGTTGAACTACCCTTTTATTGATAGAATGAGGATGTTTCAGTTAAGCAAAAAGCTACAATTTTTGAAGAATAAGATAAAAGATTGTAACAAGAACCACTTCAAAAATAACTTCTTAGAAAAGCTACAAATTGAATCAGAACTTTCTGATCTATACAAGGTAGTAATAAAAAAAAGGCATGAATAATTATCTTTATAACAAAGACAAGATATTAAAAGCTAAAATAGACGAGGTTCTTGCTTGTGAAGAGTGTTACTGGAGACAAAAATCTAGGGAGACCTGGTTAAAAGAAGGCAACAAGAATAGGAAATTATTTCATGCCTCGACCTAACTTCGAAGATAATCAAATAGGATATTTTCAATTTTTTCTTCTGGTGAACTTCTCTATTCGAAGAAGGATATTGGTCTAGAAGTAGTCTCTTATTATAAAAATATTCTAACTCCAGAAGTAGGTCACAAATCCTTTGAGAATAATGTGGTTATAGATAATATTCCTTCATTCATTTCTGCTAATGGCCAAATTTCTCTGGATGAAATTAAAAAAGTGGTATTCTCAATGGAAGTGGAAAAATCCCTAGTCATAGATGGCTTCATAATTTTATTTTTTCAAAAATGTTGCAAATTTTTGGGTCAAGATTCTCTTCTAGCTTTGGAAGAATCAAGAAGGTATAGAAATATGTTAAGGGAATTAAATACAACCTTTCTTGCCCTCATCCCAAAAGAAATTGATCCTTCATCCATTAATGACTTTAGACTAATAGCTTTATGTAATTCAATATATAAGATCTTCACCAAAGTTATTGCTTCTAGGCTTGCAAAGTTGCTTCCCTCAATCATTTCTAAAGAACAAGGGGGTATTTTCCCTAGGAAGGACACCCCTGAAGGAGAAATATTGAAACATTAAGCCCTCCATTTAATCATGCTTGATAAATCACCAACATTGGTTCTAAAACTGGATATAAGCCTATGATAGAGTGAATTCGGAATTGTTGATGGCCATTCTAAAAAAATGGTTTTAACTGTGAACACCATAAATCTGCAAATTGGTTAAACCTCATCACACATTAGCATAATGTTAGTCTAAAACAAGCAAATAAATCAGTCTTCCTATGAAATACTCAATCATATTAAAATATGCACATAAGATGACAAGATTCAAAATAACTAAATAAAGCATATAAAAACATGATCAAACTTTATCTCATATTGGATTGTTGCTTCTATGGAAAGAAGCCCTTTCCCAATCCTTTGCTAAGCTCCATGATGAAGATGATATGAAATGCTATGAAGATATGATATGGATTCAAATGACAATGATGCATTTGTGCATGCGATTGTGGAGTGGAAAAAATTAGCTCTCCATTGAAGAGAGTAACTTTGCATAGGATTTGTGGATCAAGTTGTGGAGATGAAATGCTAAAATTGTGGAGGAATTTTTGAAGAATGAAGCCTTCTATTTATAAAATGTCAAATGCTAAGAGTGCTCAAAATAGAGCAATGTGGGATAAATATTTGACCAATGAGATGAAGCCACTTGTCAACTTGTGATAGGTTGCTCAGGAATGTGCAAGTTTTCACCAATGTGCCAAAGATGGGGGAGTTTCAAATTTGAAATTGAGAGTTAAATGCTAAGTGGGGGCCATGTAAGAGAGAAGTTATTGCCATGTTGGAAGGGACAAGTCAACTTGCCCTCATATTCTAACTTGAAGAATATTCTCAAAAAGATGCTTTGTTGAGAGAAAATGATTATTTTAATAAATCAATAAATTGATTTATTGGTGTAAGTGGGAGAAGCTAGAGGATGTGATGGGTGGTTAGATTAGATTAATTAGGATTAGATTATCTTAAATGATGATTAGGGGATTTTGACTCATTTGACTTGAATATTTTGATTTATTTAAATCAAGAGGGAGAAATATGAATTTTGAGCTTTAATTAAATAAAGTTTGGTTTATTTAATTAAAAGGATGATGCAAGATAAAGGTGGATCTATTTGAGGATGAATCTAGGAGCTGATTTATGAAAGATGAAATGTTAGGATTTGATAAAAATTGATTTATTTAATCAAATGAAGTAATGATAGGCTTAAATCAAATAAAGTTAATTTATTCAATTTAAATGGATGATGAACCTGATTTACCTGATGAGTGGATGAATGTGAATTTGATTTATGAATGTGAAGTTATTTAAGTGCACAATGCTAATTTTATGTGTCTACATTTTTCCCCTCTTTGAAGCAATGTACTTACTGTGTTGGTTCAAAGAATAAGCTTGCCACGATCAACATTCAATTTTTTTTTTTATTTTTTTTGGATGCCCCAGCGGAAAGAAGTACACTAGTACATTGCCCTCTCGAGAGATTGAGCGAAATGATTCAATTTGAGGGTCGATCTCATGATAAAGAGGTTCAAAATGGATGGTTACGATGATGGCATGCAAATGAGATGGTTTTTTAAGATGCTTAGAATAACCAATCTATATTATCCTAAGCAACTTAAATGATGATATGATGTGATGATGGATGATGTGATAATGCCTAATGAGTGTTTTATGTAAATGTATGATTTTATGAGATGCTTAGACTAAAAGATCTATATTATGATGATGAACATGCATGCGAGATGATATGTAGCATGTTGATGATTTGTGGATGCAGGATGGATGCACTAGTGATGATGATGAACTACTCATGACGTGATGTTATTACAAAAAAGAAGAAATTAGGAATGATATGATGAGAAGAGGATTCAACAAGCCGACTTTATGAGAGATGATGATGATGATAGATTATTATGATAAATGGATGATGAAAATTGGATGATTTGTTTATCAAGGATTGGGATTTTAAACAGGTCACCTTACCTTATGTTTGATAACACACATAAGCACGATGCATCAAGGTATAAAGAACTAGGATGGTGTTGTACCCAGTGCGATGGAATTTGACTCGAAAAATAGATAGGAGTATTCTTTTTCACACTTGATATACAAAAACCTTGCTAGGAGGTACCTAACAAAGCAAGTATTCACCAAATTATTTTACAAGAATGTCCAACAAGCACAATAGAAAAAAGGATAATGATCGTTGCCCCATTTGTATCTCTCTAAATCCTTTGATTAGATATCATCAAGAGGTCCTTGGAATGAGTGCAATAAGATAAATCAAAATAAAAGATCAAGTACACAAACAAGCCAATGTTCTTCATACCTTTAGCCAGAGGGATGCATTTTCATAGGATAAGAATCCAAGTGATATCCAAAATGATGCCCATTGTTAGAACGATATATCCTAGGACATGCATTGTATAGGATGATGATGGTTTGATAAAGTGATTGATAGGATTTTGATATAAAGTTGATTGACATGTTTGAAAATGATCAAGAGTTATATTTTGTTTTAAAGATTTGTTGTTTGCCTTTGATTTTACGTTTGAAGTTTTCTTTTCCCAATTTTTGTGATTGTTTTTGTTTGCGTTGTCAAAGAATGAAGGTGATGATTAGTTTATTATGGATGACTTATTATTTCGAGTGAAAGCGAGATGAGACAGATGGATTTTTTCAAATATTTGGATGTTTTTGATGTTTTGAAATGTTTTTGAGGCTGTTTTTAGTATTTTTGTGGGGTTTTCTGAGATTTTATGAATTTTTTTGGATTTTGTGTCTTGGGGGCTGATCAAATACTAGCCTTGCCTATGTTTAAGCTCAGAGACGATGTAGTTCAGATTCCATGTTTTTAATTTTTTTTGGGATTTTTTGAGTGTTTTTGGATTTTTTAGTTTTTTGATGTTTTTGGATTTTTGCATGATTTTGACAATTTGGATATGGATATGTGTCTGATTATATTAGTGCTCTGTTTTGAGTTTTTTGTTGAAAACCAAGCAAAGGTTGATTGATCTGATTGGTGGATTGATGATGATAACATTGTTGAGGATGCACAACAATCCAAGGATAGTGTTAAGCAACAAAAGGATTGAGATGTCAATCGGATTGATGCTAATAAAATTGTTGAGGATACACAACAATGCAAGGATAGTGTTAAGCAACACAAGGATATCTCGAGATGATTATTTTTGGATTGGATTTGATTGATCATGATTGATGAAGCTTGATTTGGAAAAAAAGTTGTTCAAATGATTTGATGTGATGTTCAAGGTGCAACTCAGATGCAACTAATATTGGTTGATGTTCAATCAAAGATGAAACTTGATAAGGACATGTTCTCATCAAAATGTGCCATGGGCTAGTGATTTGAATTTTCGCTCACAAATGCTTTGACCAATTTGATTTCACATTTGCCAATGTTCGGATCACCACATAAGTTGGAGGATATAGATCAAGATTTATTCTCGAAGCAAGATGTACATATTTTCCCCCAATGTCTAGCAATGTATGGAATGTGATGGGTGGATGCTTGGATAAGTCTATGGATGGAGGGATATGGATTATCTTGCAATAAGATAAGGTGTTTGGATAAAGAATGCTCATTTGGATAATGTTTCATCGCTTAGATAACATTGGATGGGATAGGATCAATGAAAGTGACCCATGTCAATATGTTTACTATAAGCAAGTGTAAAGTGTGCCCCAAACTTTCATCAAGATCAAGATAACTTGGATGATGGATGTAGATGCATGAAAACGGATTGGATAACTGGTTCATGGATGAATAGATTTATTATGGCTAAGATGGATGGAATGTCATATTTATTATGGATGGGATGGGATGCTTCCACCTGAACTGGTGCATGTAGATGCTTGATTCTACACATGGCGCCTATTTTCTAGGTTTTCATCATGGTACCTACCCAAAGCACCACCCATGCAGTTTTCACTAGACAATGATTTATTTATTTTACTGTTTTCAATCCTTTTTCTTATTTTTTTGGTTTTTCTAAAAGATTCATGTTGACCCACCTAGTGGTGTTGATGTAGATGCTTTTGTCATAATGTGTCATCGATATGCTGCCTGAAGAAGCTACTTTGCTAAGATACATGCACTTGAATGCAACTTTTGGGATTCTTGATCTACTTCATTGATATCGGGGTTAACTCTGTCTTTGTGCATACATCGTGATAGAGTGCCTTTAGAATCCTTATGATGAAGGGTCATTGCCAACACATGGTCAATGTGATAATTCGATATCATGCGTGGAGGCATGGATGGAGTGTGTTTAGGGATAAAAGATGGATTGGTTGATAGCTTGGAATCTTTGACTCTCCAAACCTGAGAAGATGAGCAATGATGGGTGGATATGAAAGTGTGCATGAAATTAAGACCAACTGTTTGATACACTTTGTACGTTGCTTGAAAAGCCTGCTTTTTCTTTTATGGACATCTTTGATGGATACTTTTCCCTTTTTTATTTTTCCCCATAGTTTCTTTGACTAATGGATTTTGATAGGGATGATCTTTCTTTGTATTATTTAGTATCCATGTGTATTTGATTTGTCCATTATCCTTCTCAGCTTATTTTTCCTTGATAAGGTTCTTCATACTTTGATTCAAATATTTCTTTCAAAGTTGGTCCCAATTCATGGATGGGGTGATGGGTGGAAGAAGATTCATGATGTGACTAGTTGTAGTATTAGCATTGGTTTTATCATAAGGATTCTTCGTGCTCCCTATGTTGACGTTTGCTTGAGACAAAGTTGCCCCCAGTATGGAGGTAGTAGCACCTTCATGCTTTGATTCTGCATGTTCCAAGAGCTCTTGTTTAGAATTCATTCTCTAATAAATGACCATCATAGGTGACGTTGTTTCAATTTTCTACTCCGCTAACTCTGGAATATCCTGTTCTATCTGACTTTTTTCCTTGAGTGGATAATGTTGGATATCCTCATCCCTAATGTCCTCAGTCTGAATTTGGGATATATCCGATCTTGATGTTGATAATTCAATTTGACTATAGGAATCAATATCTTGTTCTTTTTGTGTAATAATGTTAGGAGTAAAGGGATCTTGTTCTGAATGGAGATCATCTACGTGTCCATCTAAAGAAAGCATCTCGTGGGTAGATGGAGGAGTATGTGCTACATGGATGTGATCATCTTGTATGGATAAGAGAGTATCCATTAGATTATTGTAGTATCTTGGACATATGAATTCTTGATCTTGAATGACTTCGGAATTGCTTTCGACATGGGTCAGTTTTAAAGGACGGATTGCTTATAAAGGGTTCTTGGATGTCATCATTAGGCATGTGGAATGTCTCAATATCCTCTTGATATTTGAGTGGAATTGGATCAAGTGTCAAGTTGAGGATTTCTTCAGTGTCTGTAAGCATGAGGTCAAAGGAGGTCGACATGTCTTGAAAAGGACCACTGCTTGACATTGGTGAAAGATGTTGATCATGCTTTGGAATGAATTCTTGAGATATGTCCTCTAACTAATAAGGCAATGTAGAGACATTTTCAACATGATCATAGGTCAATAGATTGTGCATTATGTCAATAGGATCAAATAATCCTAACACTCCTTGAAATAGATCACTAAAAAGTGGCTCTTGATGTATGGTGAGTTGATCATCGGGTGGGGTAAAAACATCTTCAATGTGCTCTTTGATGGATAGATATTGAACATTGTTTTCAACAATTGTGGTGGAGGTATTTCTAATGTCTTCAACCATAGCTTCAAATGATGTTGGCATTTATTGAATTGGATGATTGTCGAGTATCGTTGGTGGATTTTTATCATGATTGAAAAGTGATTGACCTATGTTGATTTGATCTTCGGACGAGATAGAAACATCTTCAATGTGCTCTTTGATGGATATATATTGATCATTGCTTTCATCAATTGTGGTGGGGAGATTTTCAATGCTATCAACAGTGGTTGAATGTTCATCGTTATCCCCAATAGTTATCATTTTTTGTGTTTGTGCTTGTGTTTGTTGGGTAGCTTGAGAGGCTTGTTGCACTTCTTGAGCTTGTGTTGCTTGTTGCATGGCTAGATATTGTTGGATAGCCTTTTGGTAGGCCTGGTGAGCTTTTAATGCAATGTTATATTGTCTTGCTATGTTTGGTTTTGGTGGTAGTGGTGGTGGATTCAGAATTGTGTTGAATGTAGTGATGAGTGGTTGAGATATGCTTGGAGCGATCGTGGTAGTGAGGGGTTGAGATATGATGGGAATGATAGTGGTGGTTGGAATGGTTGAAGTGATAGTGATGGTTGGAATGCCCAAGGTGATAGGTCCTTGGGTGATTGTGTTTTGATTTTTTGGGATTGATGTTGTCATTTGATTAGATACCATCTGTTGGTGCGATGTCGATAGTATATTCAAAGGATTTGTTGTGATGGCTTGATTGGTGTTAGGTGGATTGATTTGGATGGAGTGATTGGTGCTAGGTAAAGGGGGAATCCGTAAACCAATGAATGATGTTGATATGGGTAATGGTGGTGGAGATGTCTCTTAGCGCAATGACTCAACTATTTTGGTAAGTGTAGCAATTTGATCTTGCCAAATTTGATCTTGGCTCCCTTGATATAGTTGATTTGGTTTTTGTTCAAGCAGATTTGGGATGCATGCTTGTGGTTTTTGAATGGGATCATGGACAAATTGATTCTGGACAATGTTCTGACTTGGGATGATGTTCAAATTTGGTGTTATGGGTTGGAATTGAACATTGTTGATGTTGTTAATCACATTTCCTTCATTTAGGTAACTTTGATTTTGCATGGTGTTACCTTGACTTGGAGTCATTAACTTCTTGTTTGGACTTTGAAAAATATTCATGTGATTCACAAACATATCTATCCTAAAGTTTTCCAAGTTTGGATTCAAAATGTTCATGTTTGGTAAAGTTGTGCTTGGTACATTCATATTTGGCATGTAGGGATTTGGTGGGATGATGTTGTTCATTTGAAGGCTCATGCATTGATTGTTCAGTTGATAGATTTGTAAGTTTGGACTTGGATTTAAATCTACCATCAGGAAAGGTTTTCCAAACTTTTGACTAGGCATACTCACATTTGTACTATTGATTTTTAGTAGAGAACGATCGCATGTACGAATTGTATAAATGTGAGTGTTGATAATCAATTGGAATTGTAAGGTTTTGATAGTTTGGTTGACTTGGATTACTCATGATGTATGGATCGAGTTTATATTCCATGTTCTTTTTGTGTTTTGACCTTGTTGTAAAAGTGACCTCTAATGTTCTTAGGACTAATGATGAGATGGAGGATGAAGGAGATGAATGATATGGGTGTTGAACGTTTAGGAACTTTGGATCAATGCTAGACTTAGGATTTGATTTTGATTGGTTTGATTGGATTTGGATAATGGACTTGTAAACCCTAAGATGTTAGATGTGATCTTAGGATGAACTTTTTCAAAGGATTGCTAATTCAATTAAATGTATGAGAAAGGATTCATTCTCGTACACCTAACTAAACAAGGTGATTTTGATTTTGATGATTTACCCAAGTCTAGAATGATGTTTCCAAAGTTCTAAAGTTGTTTGTGGGATGAAGATGATAAATGTTTTGGGATGGATGAAGTGATTGATTTGATCCTAAATGAACCTAAGAGTGACTTGTTTACTAGACCAAGATAGTGAAGAACATGCCTTTCTCTAAGAGTAATTCAAAATCAAAGGACCAATGACCAAAAGATGCCAAGAACATGTGTGGGGTCCAATTGATTCAATCTTTGCTTAATGGATTTTTTTTATCACAAACACTTCTTGATTAGGTTTTTAACTGAATGTCCAATGTCTTAATTTCCTTTCATCCCACAAAATGCATTATGCAGAAATCGAGGAAATCAAGGCAAAGGTTTCCTAATGTTGACCTTAGTAGGAGAAAATTGAGATGAAATCCAAATTCCTAGAAACCTCTAAGGACATCAATCCCAAGGGAAAGCAAGGGCATGTAAATTCGTTCAAGGATATTTGCTTCTCCTAAAGGGTTTTAAATTTGAATGATTTGTTTAATGTTTGTCTCAATGTTTTGGATCAAAGCATTGTGTTTTCAAACTAACTCATAAGCAATATAACATCCTAGCTCGATTGGTACATTTTTCTTGGTGGGCTTTGCTCATGCCCTTCATAGTAGAAGAGATGATCTTACATGCAACCAAGGAAAAAAATATAAAGGTATGTTAAGAATGAATTCTTAACCTCTATATTTCAACCAAGATCGGACATGGCAAGTAACTTCTTGGAATCTAAGTTCCAATGCACCACTTTGATAAACTCGTTTGATGGATTGGTTAGTTACTACAAAAAAGGGTTTTATTTTGGACTTTCCATTTGTGGAGATTGAACCATATGGTGAGAGTCCCTTTTCAGATCCATCTCGTTGGAGTCAACCACATGATACTAGCATTTACTCTAGTACCCACATTTATATCCCAGCTGGAAATACTCTCGGGTTCAAAGTGTTACTGGTTGATTTGTTCCCTTGGGTGAGTACTTTTTCCCCAAGGCAGGCCCTCTAAGATAGACAAAAGCAAGTAAACATATTCATAGTTTGATCAACCTTCGTTTAGAAACAAAGGGAGAACACACACGATATACCTAACTCATACTCGCAAGCTTTGTTCAATTTTTAGTTCCCAAAATGAAGTCTGGAGACAATCTTTTATGCAACTTAATGTCATCAAAAAGAATTTTGATTCTCAAGATCAACATGAAGCACAAGAGAAGTGGATATGCCTTTTTAGATGAGATTATTTTGAAAAAAATATTACAAAGCATAAGAGACACATGCTCATTGTAGATTCCCTCAAAGCAATAATGACTTCGTTTTAAGCACCAAAGGAAATGTGATAAAAATTTTAAATCCAAAACCAACTTTAGTGAGTTTGTCTCCTAATGTTCCTTTTTAAGCCCCTTGTTGCGAAAATCAAAATGTTCTTTTTAAGAGCCCAAAAAGAGGTGTAAGTTGATTTAAAATTGAAAATTAAAGCATGAAATGGAAGCTTTAAGCATTTAAAATTGCTTTAATAATTTTGAATTTGATGTTCCAAATCCTTAATTCTAATCTTTCTTTCATTTTCGCTCGATTCCAATGCTCAATTCCAATGTCAACCCTGTAATTAGTACAAAGTCATGATCACTCATGAAACTGATTATACACCTTAAACATAAGCTAAAAAAAAAAAAAATATCAAGAAAATAAAGAGAAAACTCACTATGCTACCCTTCGAATGCCATACCTGTGAAACCTGTCACTCAATTACCTACATGTGATTAATGCACAAGAGAGATTGTATCTTGTATGCTATCGAATGACCCTCTGCTAATTTATGTTTACTTTATTGTGCATAATGTGATTAGATTTCTTGATAGTAATTGCCTGACAATAAGACTGTAGTAGTACAATATAGAAAAGATTCTATGTTGATTGACTTATTCTTGTAGAACCCATTTCAATGACATGCTCCATAAATCACTTTTAAGATAGTGTTTAATATCCATCACTAGCTGTTTAATATCCATCACTAGCACAATTTAAATAAAGTTGATATTGACTTTCGAAACTAAATACAAAAGAAATCAAATGCAAAGCCTTTTGCAATAGTTGGTTCTCAATAAAGATTGTACACCAGCTAAAGATGGGCACAACAAAAGCAAGAGTAAGTGCACCCACATTCTAAAGTTTATTTGTACAGAGGTAAAGACTCTACTTTTCCTACCAAATGCAACAATGGATATTTAATAGCAGAAGGCTCAATGAACACATGTTGAAGGAGTTTGAGTACTGTGCATGGATCAACTCACACATCATTACTGCAACAATCAATAATAGCTCTCCTAAATCATTTAAAAATCATATCTAATTATATTTTAGGTTTCTCAAAATCTTTGGACAAGACAGGGTACGTGATGCTTTGAACTTTACTTGAATAACAAGCAAAGAGTATGGGACGCATTCATTTATGGATTTATTTGAACAACAAACAAGGAATTGTTAGATGACACCTATTCACTCATTTTGAGCACAAAGACTTGAGCTGGGATATCAACGTGGGGACAGGCACCACAACCTTTCACGTGGTTTACTTCTTATAAAGTCAAAAAAAAAATGATAAGTCTCTGATTATCAGATAGGAATACACTTTTCTTTTTAAACCCCCCTTTCAACAATGAGGATGCAGCCTGCAAAGTAATATGTGGCCAAAATTCAAAAGCATTTAAATATTATATATGTCGAACATAAATGCTTCTAACTTGAGTGTTGATGGCGACTCAGACGGGTGAAATTTTCAATGCTTTTGGAATTTTCTATGATTTTAATAATCTCCATGTTGGCACTGTAGTTGCATTTTTCTTCCTGTGATAGAGTTGTTAGTAAATTGCAAAAAAAAATCTCAATGGCAACAGAAAATATCCCAACATAAATGCGTGTTAATGAAGAATAGAAACTCAATGCGATTAAAAACATAATGCAACAACGAAAGTAAGCAATTTAAAGCAAGGTTGGTGTGGAAATTATGGTAGCTGAGATGAGCAACACTTTAATGTTCATTCACCATACCTGAGACTTGTTTTAAATAAACCACATGAACAGAGAAACTTCTAGCGCCATCTAAAGTGAATAGACAGACTTCAATGCAATTATTAGGTGTAAAGCCGCTTTCTATAATTTGGCAAGTGTAAGGCCAAACTCCACAGCCATTCCAGCATCCTTACTAATCATATTCACCAAAGAACAAGTGTGTGGGAGATAAAGTGACATCATGGTAAGAAATCCTCTTAGTTTTGTTGCGTCGTTCTCTTCTCTTGGTGGATATCTCTGTCAATTTTTAAAAAACACTGTTGCCTTTTCTACTTGGTTCCCAGCTAGCTTCCTCTGAGTTATTATTAGGTATATGAAGGTGAACATGGTCAGATCTGCACAACATTCATTTGGAATAGCGAACTTAGCTTTAAATGTGTAGTTGGTGGTATACTATGATGCATACAGCTATAAACTTGGCACAATTTTTCAAATGGTGTAAGATCCGTTAAAAATTCTTAGAGAATTCTCAAGCACGGGCGTACTTAAACAAGGCTCTCTTTAAAAAAATTCAAGCAAATGTATTTGGCATATGAAGGAGACATCAACATCTTTCAAGAAAATGTATTTGGCAGGTGTAAAAAATGAATGAAAAGGCTTTAGAAACTTTCAAGAAAATGCAAGCTGTGAAAGCATAGACAAGACACGTGAATTGTGTGACAGAATGCTTCAAAATAATATGGTCTCGTGGACTGCAACAATGCAGGATATGCACAACATGGGTTCTACAAGTTTGACATCCCCCACAATTGGTTAACAAGAAAGGATGAAATATATAACTGATGCAAAAATTTGACTAAAGCTACACGCAAAATCTCAATGCTCATACTCCTGATCTTTCACTATAGACCAAGTTGAAATGCTTTTCCGAAATTTTAAGATTTTGTACATTAAAATCTAAAAGTGACTAACATTGAAAACTATGACATTTCGACTTCCTAAAAATAGAAGCCAACAAGTTAGCAAACATAAGATTATAAAAAAGGAATACACTTAGTTACATAAACATAAAGAACAAGAGCAACATTCTCCAACATTTGAAACTAGGATGCCATTGAATGAGTTAGCTTTTTCCAACAGTCAACATATTTTTCCTATCTTTTTAAATAATCACATGATATTAGCAAAATAAAAGAAAATTTTCAACTTGTCCTAAAGTAGTAAGCATTCTTGGTTCATAGAATGGTTCTCTAGAGGATGCCTCAAGAAAATGTAGTCTCAACGAATGCAATATTTGTAGGGTATGCACAAGAACGGTGGGCGCCAAAATGTGAACACCATAAATTAGTAAACTGGTTCAACCTCATCACACATTAGCATAATGTTAGTCTAAAACAAGCAAATAAAGCAGTGTTCCTATGAAATACTCAATCATATTAAAATATGTGCATAAGATGACAAGATTCAAAATAACTAAATAAAGCATATAAAAACATGATCAAACTTTATCTCATATTGGATTGGTGCTTCTATGGAAAGAAGCCCTTTCCCAATCCTTTTCTAAGCTCGATGATGAAGATGATATGAAATGCTATGAAGATATGATATGGATTCAAATTACAATGATGCATTTGTGCATGAGATTGTGGAGTGGACAAAATTAGCTCTCCATTGAAGAGAGTAACTTTGCATAGGATTTGTGGATCAAGTTGTGGAGATGAAATGCTAAAATTGTGGAGGATTTGTTGAAGAATGAAGCATTCTATTTATAAAATGTCAAATTCTAAGAGTGCTTAAAATAGAGTAGGGTATGTGCAGGATCATCATGGAAAAAATAGGCCCTTAAGTGGCAAAAAAATCAGAAAAATCAGAGTTAGGCAACTTGACTTAAAAATTTGAAGAATTTATCTATAGTATTTCAAAAATATGTACGAATAGAATCTATAGAAAATTGAATGTAGTTTCTAAACTACTAGGTTTGTTTAAAAAAAAAAAAGAAATCTATTTCGTGAAAATTTGAAATTTCAATGCAGTAGTACTTAAATTTCAAGGAGAAAATAAGAAGTGGGTATCTGTCTGACCATGCTAACCACAATAAAATGATAATATTTTTTTATAAGACTTTAGATATAAGTAGAGGACTCATGTCCTGATGTGATGGATATTTTTTTGTAATTTTTTTCCAAGTAAATAATTAATTATGATTTTATTATTACAACTTTTAGAAAATATAACAAACTTGTATGTCTGACCACCTTAACTTGGTCAAAACTTCATGAAATTCAATTTTTCTTTTTTCAATCCTACAATATGTGAAGCGTAGAATGTGACGCATATTTTGGATTCATAAAATGTGATACTATTTGAAAGTTATAGATGTTTTTCAATAAATTTATTGATCAGGACTTTAGTCATAATTTGAATTGAAAATGAATAATAATTACTTATTAAATTCAAAGTAAAGTATAATTTATATTGGTGGAAAGCTGAGAATCTCCTTTAAAAACCCTTTTTCATTTCATCAATTTTGGGTAAAAAAAGTTGTCAGCCACATACCCATCATACTACCACTTTTTGGCCCATCATGATTCTGCACATACCCAACAATGTGGGATAAATATTTGACCAATGAGATGAAGCCACTTGTCAACTTGTGATAGGTTGAGGAATGTGCAAGTTTTGGCCAATGTGCCAAAGAGGGGGGAGATTCAAATTTGAAATTGAGAGTTATATGCTAAGTGGGGGACATGTAAGAGAGAAGTTATTGCCATTTTGGAAGGGACAAGTCAACTTGCCCTCATATTCAAACTTGAAGAATATTCTCAAAAAGATGCTTTCTTGAGAGAAAATGATGATTTTAATAAATCAATAAATTGATTTATTGGTGCAAGTGGGAAAATCTAGAGGATGTGATTGGTGGTTAGATTAGATTAATTAGGATTAGATTATCTTAAATGATGATTAGGGGATTTTGACTCATTTGACTTGAATATTTTGATCTATTTAAATCAAGAGGGAGAAATATGAATTTTGAGCTTTAATTAAATAAAGTTTGATTTATTTAATTAAAAGGATGATGTAAGATAAAGGTGGATTTATTTGAGGAGGATGAATCTAGGAGATGATTTATGAAAGATGAAATGTTTCTGATAAAGGGTAAAACGGGTTTTACAGGGACCCGAAACCAAAAAGTTTACAACAGAAAAGAAAGGACAAAAAAGTCCAACAGACACAACCAGCTACACAAAAGGAAAAAACCAGAACAAGCAGCAGCCACCCGCAAAAGACCAGGAAGGTCAGTCAAAAAAAGCCAGCAGAAACACCAACAAAAAGACCAGTCGCGATTAACCCAGAGTCTTCAGGACAGACTCTTTCTCAGCCTCAAGGTTCTACATATCTTCAACACTCTTCTTAAAGGTTTGAATCATTTGCAGAGTGGGGGGAGCCTTCCTCTTCAAATTGGCCCTAGTTCTCTTAGAAATGCCAACATCCTCCTCCTAGTTTCTTTCATTGATTTCCTCTAGATCAACCACCAAAGACCCGTGTTGAGCTTTGTCCAATTTCTCAGTCATGGCATTGATGATGATGGCATTGTGTCTAGCCATACAATTGTTTTGCTCGGCAATAATTTTGACAGTATTTTTCATTTTCTCCAACTCAATTTCAACATTTTTGTCCTTGCCAGCTTGGTACTGGGTATCTTTGTTGACACCGTAATATCTTCATTCCACCTCTTTCTTATCAAGTGCCGCAACCTTAGCTCCCAAATCTTCCAGTTTACTTTCAAGGGCCCAATTTTTTATCTTTAGCTTGTTAATTTCATGAAAAGTCCATTTTGAAAGTTTGAAATGGATATCAGCATTATTTCTAGCTAAATCAAAAACATCCACAGAGGGATCCCTATCAGTGTTGAAACAAGTATTAGCAGGGTCAAGAGTAACAGAGGAGCCTGTTCTAGCATTTCTATCCAATGACGGGTCAGTAGAGGGTTCAGTGTTGTTAGCACCAGACTCCTCAGAGTCAGGAGAATCTTCAGAGTATGAGACAAGGTTTTTAGCTGGAGGATTCTTATCAACACTTATGGTTTTAAGGGAAGGGCTTCTCAGCTTAGGCACAACATGAGGTTTCACAGTAAGGGGGTTAGGGTTATTCTTACTAGTTTGGACAACGGGCAGGCTAAGGACCGTTCTAGCCAGACTTAAATTGGGCAAAAACCCCGAGCAGCTAGGTTCAGTATCATCATCCTCGAAATCAAAGGAGGCTTCCAAATTAGCAGGGACGGGCATGTTTTGGTAATGTTCAACAATTAATCTAATCAGGCTAGTATGCAAAATAGGGAATCTTCTAGGGTTTTTCTTGTGGTCATCCAAACTTTTTCTCAAATAACAGAGAAGATAGTAGGGGAAAGAAACCCTGACCTTGTAGCGGAAATGGTTGAGCAGGGAAAAGTGATAACCGTAGACCTTGGTGAAGTGACCATCCATAGTTATGTACTCCATGATAACATGAAGAACCTTTCTCCATAGAGATTTTATAGTGTCGACTTCAAAGTAGCTGTTAGCAATTTTCACAATTTTTAGTCTTTCCTTCTCTTTTTTCGAAAATTTGATGACGGCTTCATCAGAGAAAACCCTATCCCTGAAAAAATATTTCCCATCAGTAGACATTCCCATCACTTCAGCTATAAGGTTTTCGTTGAGCTCAACTTTCCTACCAAAAAGGGTAAGATCCCCACTATCCAAATTTTTCTCAAAAAGATCTGTAGCCTCCTGATTGGAACCATGGAGTTTTTCCAGGAAAGGAAGTAACCCCCCAATTTTAACTTTATTCCAAGCCTAAGCATTTCTTGTGTGCATCACAAAGCTATCCGGCTCAATTATTTTCCTATCTCCACCCATCTTGGCAAGCACAGTGGGGTAGACAGAGACGAAATCTTTACTAGAACTGGTCTTGCCAAATCTAAGAACCCACAAAGCGTGGCAAGCCACCTTGCAGACTAAGCAACTAAGCTTGGTCCCATACAATCTAATGATTGTGATGTGATAACTCCATCCTATGCTCATTAAAGAGATGACATGCCTCTTGCCCATGTGATTCATCATAACTTAGTAAAGCTTAAACATTAACACTTAGATCACTAAAATTTAGCCAAGTGCTCTATTCATTACTCCTAACTCCTTCATTAGCAAAAAAATCCGCTACAGCATTGGCTTCTATATAGGCATGTGAAATCTTTATGTTGTCGAACTTAGCTAGAGTCGAGATGGCATCATCAATCCATGACTTTATTGTCCATGAGGGGGGGTACTTGCCTAAAAGACAATCAATAATATATTTGGAATCACCTTCAAGCCAAAGGTTTTAAAATTAAGACTTTGGGCCAAATTTATAATATGAAAAGCATCAGCAGCCTCGGCCAGGTGATTGGTTTGGGAACCTAGAGGAGTGGCTGTCACACCTAGAAAGTTTCCAAAGGAGTCCCTTATGACTCCGCCACAACCTGCCACCCCTGGATTACCTTTAGCCGCTCCATCGAAGTTAGCTTTTACCCATCCATTAGGCGGAAAAGACCAGCAGATACCCTCTCTATCCTTCTTAGCTTTTTTAGGGGCATAAGGAAAATCAAGACTTATATTCCATTCCTTGGTAACTATAAGATCATAGGACGAATGAATCACTTTCTTAGAATTGATAACCTTCTGGGAGATAACATTGACATTTTCTTTCAGAAATCTGATTCTTTTATCAAGAACAATGTCCACTGGAGCTTCTTTATCTCTGTAAATTCTATTGTTATGTTCTTTCCAAAGACTCCAAGCAACATGAGGGAAAGAGAAATCACATAAAAACCAGAGAACAAGATTGTGAGTCGGGGCTTTCCATTGAAGGAAGAATTCTTCAATAGACGAGGGAAAAACCCAAGAAAGTTGCCAATAACTGAATTCTTCTCCCAGATTAAGGCAGCAAAAGGACAATGAAGGAACATATGACACACTGACTTTGCTTCCATCTTACAAAGAAAAAATCTATTAGGTATTTGAAAGTTGTGTTTGCAAAGGTTATCAACCGTGAGTACTTTATTTTGGAGAAGGATCCAAAAAAAAATATTGATTTTAGGGACCAGATATTTGAACCAATCCTTCGACCAAAAGGGAGGAGGACCCTAGGAAGAAGTAATCCTAGCAAAGGCAAACGAAACAAAATAGTTTCCTAAGGGTTCATCAGTCTAGACAAGACGATCTTCCAACTAATCAGAGCAAAGTCTAACAGCCAACAAAGAAGATTGAATAGGAGCAAGAGCCTAACTGACAAGACACAGATCCACCCATTTTCCATTCACTCTATAGTCTTTCACGTAAGAACCAAAATGAGCTTTGCAATTCTCAGCCCATCCACTAAAGGAATCAATTTTTATAAGGAGTTCCTTAAACAGCCACCTATCCTCCCAGAATCTAGTTTGGTTTCCACTTCTAACTTGCCAACCTATTCCATATTCAACAATATTTTTCCCATTGATCAAATTATTCCAGCAGGTTGAACCTCTAGGAAGAAGATGGGATTCCTTTAGTATTATAAGAGAACAATTTCTCTCTAAATATTTACTAGCTAAAATATTAGTCCATTCGCCTAAAGATGAAAAAATTCTCCAGATTTGTTTTGCTAGAAGAATCTTGTTAACCGTTCTGATTCTTCTAACACCTAATCCTCTGGCCTTTTTCAGTCTGCACACTAGTTCCCATCCTATTAAAGGTAGTCTTTTCTTTTCTTCAACACCCAACCAAAGAAATATTTTTTGAATCTTTTCTATGACATCCACAAACTTAGCAGGAATCTTAAAGAGGCTCAAAGCATAGATCGGAAAATTTTGAAGAGAAGCTTTGAGGAGTTGAAGTTTACCCGCTTGACTTAATAGAGCTCCTTTCCAACTAGCAAGCTTCTTGCTAAACCTTTTGACCAGCGAAATCGAAAAGGATTCAGGGGGTTTAAGGCTTAAGGGTAAGCCAAGATAGGTGGCAGGCAAGGATTCCACCCTACAACCAAGGATTCTGGCAATTTTGGTCTGTCTGTGAGTTGGGGTGTTGAAGAAGAAAAGATAACTTTTTTTATTATTAATCAGCTATCCAAATGCTCTCCCATATTTATCGAGCAGAGATTTCAAAGTTTTTCCTTTTGAGACCGAGGCTTTACCAAAAAGCATAGTATCATCAACAAATTGTTGATGAGAACAAACTAGGTTGCTTGAGGAAGGATTAAGACCAAGAAGGGTTCTATTGTCAATCAACTTTTTTAGATTTCTTCCAAGACTTTCAGCCATGATAGTGAATAAAATAGGAGAAATAGGATCACCCTGTCTTAGACCTTTGGAACTTTGGAAGAAAGTCATAGGGGATCCATTCACCATAACAAAAATAGAAGCAGTAGACACAAGCTGTTCCACCATTTGAAGAACCCTGTTGCAAAACTCGAAAGCCTTTAAAATTTTAAATAAGAAAATCCAGTCAACTCTGTCATAGCCTTCTGAGATATAAAGCTTTAAAAAAAATCCTTTGGTCTTAGATTCAACCAAGGAATGGATATTCTCATACACAGTAACAATAGAGTCAAGGATTTTTCTACTAGGGACGAATCCATTATGTTGAGGTGAAATCAAAGTAGGCAAGAGAATTAAGAATCTTGAAGTCAAAACCTTTGAGATGATTTTATAGATCGAGTTGCAGAGGCTTATGGGTCTGAAGGCCTCAAAGTTCATCGCTCCAGGCTTCTTAGGGATTAGAACTAGGAAAGTGGCATTCAATTCTTTTAGGAGACTTCTAGATCCAAAAAATATTTTAATAGCATTCACCACATTGTCTCCAACAATCTCCCAGAACCATTGGAAGAAAAACAAATGGAACCCATCCAAACCCAGAGCTTTACTCCCATCAAAGGAGAAAACAACCTTCTTGACTTCCTCATTGGTAGGAATAGTAGACAACATAGAGTTATTTTTCTGATTGATCACTTTAGGTATAGCCTCTATTAAATGATCCTGAACATTTTGGTTATTTTCATCGTTCTTAGAAAGAAGATTTTTAAAGATGAAATGTTAGGATTTGATAAAAATTGATTTATTTAATCAAATGAAGTAATGATAAGCTTAAATCAAATAAAGTTAATTTATTCAATTTAAATGGATGATGAACCTGATTTACCTACTAAGTGGATGAATGTGATGCTATTTAAGTGCACAATGATAATTTCACGTGTCTACATTAACAATAGCTAGTGTAAGTGGATTTATTCCTACATTTCAAGTACCAGATTTTTAGTAATCATAAATGGCACCCTGTATGGTTTTTTGTGCTCCCTTGCAAGGAGTGAGATAAGGAGATCCCCTATCTCCCTCCTTGTTTATATTAATGGCTGAGGGGATGAGAAGATCCATAATTTCAACACAGAATGCTAAGATTTGGAAAGGAATTCAAGTTTTCCCATTCCCCACTCCAATTTCTCATCCCCTTTTTGCTGATGATATGCTCTTTTGAGGTAATCCACAATGGAAGAGGCCAAGGTGGTTGTAGTGTCAAAAAAGGTGCACCTTACTTGATTCAAAAATAAGTAATGATAAATTGGAATTAAAATCACCTTGATCTAGTGTTGTGAGGTGTTTTACACATCCACATTAGGTCTTGGACCCATGTAGACTGAATTAAATGCATTTATTGATGTCTTATAAAGGTGTTCTAAAGTGTTGTAAATGACTTTCACACTTTTCTAGAATTTTATTAAGAATTTAAGTCTAATGGACCTATCTTTCCCTTAATTCAATGTTTTCAAATGTATTTAATTTCATTCACATTAATCTAGAAGGCTTGTAAATTAAACTTGGTTTTAATCTAGTGTTGTAATGTGTTTTACCCATTCACATTAGATCTTGTACCTTTCTAGGCTAAGTGGACCTCATTTTAATGTTGTAAAGTATATTTAACCACACTTTCACATTAAAATTTGTGTCACTATCCCTAATCACCCTTTATATCATCATTAATAGGCCCTTAAGACCCTTATTTTTGCATCTCAATGCATATTTTGACTAATATGCTAACAAAAACACTCTAAAACCCCAAAATATTGAAGACCAACCTCGAAAACCTCGCGGTGGGACTCATTTACCACCTTGTGTGAATGATTCCCTTTAGGCTGGACCCATTCACCAAGGGTGATGAATGAGTCCCTTTTGGGGACTTTTTCAAAATTGAGCGAGAAAATTGCAATTCTAACTTGAATTTTGATAAATGTTGGCCTTGGGGATCAAAATAACAACCATTTGAGTGTATTACCTATATAAAAAAACTTTCAAATCCTCATTTTGGAACAAATAACATAAGCCTACATGATATCAAGTCAAGCAAGCAAGAGTTAAGCATTTCAAGGTCATCAAGACAACATTTCAAGATCAATTCTAAGGCATTCAACAAAAAGATTCTTCATCCATTGTTGTAGCAATTCAAGATTCAACATCATGGAAAAATTCTATTTGCATTACTTCATGTTCATGCTTCATTATCTTATTTCATCATTTTGGTTTAATTACTTAAAAGGGGTTTGACCAAGGCAAACCCATATTCCCTAACAATGAACATTTCCGTTCTCTCTTTGTGTGATTGTAGGTCTAGATGCTTTGAAGGCTTGGAGATCATTGAATATTAGGTTTCAAACTTGTTGGATTTTTCTCCTTGAACCATAGATTTTTGGTTCCTATGGACTTCTCTAGCTCTTATAGGGTTTTTCACCTAAAAGGAGAGAGATAGGGCCCAAAAATGCTAAGGGTTCATTCAAATTAAGTTATGCGAGATGTTATCTAAGCTAAATGAAGTGATCTGAGTTCAATTAAATGAAATTTTTGAATGATTATTAATGCAAACCTAAGATTTATGCTATGTTTGAAAACACACTATGATATGCAAATAATGAACTAAATGATGAAATAATGTAGAACATAAGGAAATATGATGAAACAAAGTGCACCTGGGAAATGTTTGATGAATCTAGAATGTTGTGAATGCTAAATGGAATTACTAAAATTTCACAGTGGGACTCATTCACCCAGGGTAGTGAATTCGTCCTCCTCCTGGTGAAAAAGTTTTGGAAACTCTTTTTAAGATCTAGAATTGACAAAATTCAAATTTTTAGTCCTAAGGTGGGACTAATTCACCACTGGTGGTGAATCAGTCCTCTCCCAAAATTTTGAAAAATTGGAAGACAACTCTACAACACCAAATATTGAAATATCTCCTTGTCAGGTTGTTGAAGTCATTTTTTTGGGAAATGGACAAACAACCTTGTCTAAAATTAAAATATGAATGAGTTGACTTGAAGCACCTAGCTGACTTGTTTACCAATATTCAACACCCAAATGCTTGATAAATCTTCATACAAAAGTCTACAAACACACATACAATAGGGGAAAAATGATTGAGGGTTAGCAAATAAGGGTTTCCCTTGGTCAAATCCCACTTTCATAATCAAACCCTTAATAAATTGTAACAAAAATTGATGGAGCTAAAGGTGTGCACTTGGAGGATGAAAAAGGATGGAATGTAGGTCTCGAATTCTGTAAAACCTAATGTAAAAGACAACTAGGACACTTGTGCCAATCTAGGTGACTTAGTCCCAGATCCATAAAACTGCTTCGAAGCCTATTTCAGCCAAATGGGTATCCAAATCTACACAAATCTTTGAAAAACAAATTCAGTGGGACTAAGTCACAATAGTCCACTTTTGAATTTCTGAAAATACAAAAGTGGAAATAGAAGCCCTCGGTCTGCACTTCGGTTCTTGACTGGTATCTGGTTCTAAAACTTTAATTTTTAGGCCTAAAAGTGACTTTTAGTGGATATTCTTGCTTTCCAAGCAAGAAGAGAGATCTTCAACAACTTTGAAAACTATTCTTCAATGATCTTCAAACCTTCAAAGTACCTAAATATGTGAACACACAATGAAAGAGAATGAAATGTTGGATGTTAGGGCATGGGAGTTTGCCTTAGTCAAACCCCTTTTTAGGTAATTAAATCAAAATGAAGAAATAATGTAATGAAGCATGAAATAATGAAATTAGTATCTTTCCATGATGCTAGGTCTTGATTTTTTGTAGCAATAGGTGAAGAATCTGCCCCTGAATGTCCTTGAAAGCTATCTTCATGACTTATAATGTAAAAACCCTAGCTTGCTTGACTTGAGGTGGAAGATAAATAATGAGTTAGATGAATGAGTTATGAATTAGGGTTTAGAGGCTTACTTTTATAGGAAATTCTCCTAATTTTCACATTAATTTGATCCCTAAGGTTGACATGGAGGAAAATAAAACTTAAAATCCAACTTTTCTCACTCAAAACTCAAAAATAACCCAAATGGGACTAATTTGCCACTCTAGGTGACTTAGTCGCACCTTGCAGGGACTCATTCACCCATATGTTTAACTTAGTCCCAGAGGGCCCCTTTTGCCAGTTGGATTGTTGGGGAATGAAAAATTTTAGTTCTTATGTTGATTTCATCATGTATTTGATCAAATTATGCCTTGGGATACACAATACGGGGCCATAGGGGCCTATTACTGATGATGTAAAGGTCAATTAGGGCTTGGAGCACATAATTCAATATGAAAGTGGGATTAAATACACTTTAGACCATTAAATTAGGGTCCACACAACCTAGAGAGGCACAACATCTAATGTGAATGTGTAAAACACATTACAACACTAGATTAAATTTAATTTTAATTTACAAGCCTTCTAGATTAATATGATAATGCCATTAAATACATTTTATAATATTGAATTAAGGGGAAAATAGGTCAATTCATTCTAGAGAAGTGTGAAAGTCTTTTACAACACTTTAAAACACCTTTACAAGACATCATTAAATGCATTTTATTCAGTTTGCAAGGGTCCAAGACCTATTCTGGATGTGTAAAACACCTCACAATACTAAATCAAGGCATCATTAAGTCTAATTTGTCATCAATTATTCCAATATCAAGCAAGGTATACCCTTTCTAGCAACACATTAAGCACCCACTTTAGTGAGAGGATGAACTTGCTTCAAACTCACACTAAAGTAGACATTCAAAAGGGGTCCAATCATACCAATGTGGATGACAAAGGATGGCAAAGATCAAGGAAGTGATCAATCCCCTAGGATCGAAGATCCTAAGTCATACCAACATAAACATGAAATGACAAGCACAAGGTGACTAATTTGCAGAAAGAAGAGATAGATGATCATACAATGGAAATAACTAGAAGGAAGAGAAAAGAGAAAATAAAAAGGTGGATCAAGCTTCAACTATTTGTCGAACACGTTGTGGATATGATCTAGGTTTTTTTTCCAAAAAAATCACCCACTCTAAGGTGAGAGAACCTGGCTATCTGTCGTGAGAAGTCCAAAAGGTGAGAAACATACATCATGGCTGGCATGAACCCACACACATACAAAAGTATGAGAAAGCCATGTCTCGGAATGGGATCCCCTCAACTCATACCTAAAGCTGGCACTTGAAAATTTATTGCACCAAAATGATCTTCAAAACAGGCAAACCTAGAGGCTTTTATGATACAAGATATGAGAAGATCTTAGATCGTACCTAATTCAGGATCATCACCAGAATCAAGTTCTGTCCATCCTGATAACGTCAGAATTAGAAGTCCTATGCCAAGTCATATGTTTCCTATAAGATACTTAATGAAAAAGGTAGTATGTCACCTGTGAGCCAACTAAGGCTGTCATCCACATCCCAGGCTTGCTCTTATATGTTCATGAAAGGTTAATGATTAGCCAAAAGAAGCAATGACGAGTGACATACGAGGACTAGGCTACTTAACCCCTTTCCCCCACTTCGTGCAGGGAAAAGGTGAGTGAAAATGATGGATAATATGGATGGTAGAGTGAAAATAAATATCAATTAGAGGAATTAGGTTCCCCCACATAAGGAAGAACACCAGACTCCTTAAAATTTTGGATTTTACTACTCAAAGTATTGCATGCATAAGTAGAATGACCATGAACTCTATGATAGGAACATAATGAATTTTTGAAATAAAATTTCTTTCGAGTTCATGGGGGGAGAGATATGAAGTGATCTTGGAGGAGTCTCGACAAGATACCCTCTTGATCAATGCCAGATGTTCCTTGATTATGTGACAAATATATTTCTTGATTAGTACAAGATTTCATACATATGCAAGACTCTTTAGATTGCAAGATTTTGATCTCTCCTTCATGGGGGGGTGTAAAATCTAATGAATTCAAATAATTAGTGTTTTGTGAGATAACATTGACATTAAGTGAAGATGTCTTTGTTGGTGAAGGATAACCATCAAGACCACTAGTTTCTATTGTCTTAGAAGAATGTTTTGTAATAGTGTTAATGTTGAGTGAAGGCTTAGTGATTTCTATCAATGGACAATAACCAAGACCATGAGTCATTTCTTGTGTTTTAGGATTGAAGGGGACATGGATACCTTGTTCTATAGCACCACATCCCTTTCAACTATATCCAAGTTGTTTGATAAGCTCATAACCTATTCCATAAATCTTTTTCATTGCTTTTGGAATAAACGGTTTTTCATGATTAAGTTCATCAAATTTTGTTGTGTAATTTTATTCTTCTTCTAAAGTGATTGACGTGGATTCTTTCAAAGTTTCTTCCAAGTTTTGCGTTGACATGAATATTTTTTTGTTTCCTAGGTTAGAGTCTTTTGTTGTGAGCTTGCGTTCTTCCATGAATGTTGGTGTGAAATCTAAGGAACCCTAATCATCATCTAATAGCTTTGTGGATTTTTTTTTCATAGGTTCCACTTGTGTGGTTTGGGTTAAGGAGTTCAATGGGTTCTCTTTCTTTTTTTTTCAAGTTGCAAGACACTATAAGGCTGGCGATCACCTTCAACTGTGTAGACTGTGTTTTTGTAAACATATTTATTTTATGACGAAGAGTTGAAGGAACTGTATTCATCTCATGAATCCATGGTCTTCTTAAAAGAAGATTATATGAAATATTATGGGGCATGACATGGATTGGTGTTTGAAATGTAGCCTATCCAACTATAATAGGAAAAGTAATCACACCAATTGGTTATTTTTCTACATTGTCAAATCCTTTGATAGATAAAGAATTGGGTTGAATTTTTTATTTATCCACTCTAAGATTGTCCAGCAGGTTTACACTACACACATTAAGAGTGAAGCCACTATCAACAAGGGTTCAGTTTATCCCTATCATATTGTATTGAGCTATGATCATGAAAGAATCATTTTGGTTTTGCATTTCCAAAGGGGGAAGTTCACTTTGGTGGAAAACAACATGTCAACATTCAATCCTTGAATTAGGGATTTTATGTCATTCAGTTTCCCATTAGAAGGGATAGGAATTTATTGTAAGGCCATTTTGAGCATAGTGTGATAGGTAGGTGAATTCTAAAGAAGGTCCCTAAGGGATATGTTTGCAGGAGTATGCTTGAGTTGTTCAACAAGATCATACTTCATAGGAATTAATTGAGGAGCTCTAGGAAAGATGGGATTAGGAAAAGGTAATGGTGTTGGGGTGGGCTTTTGTGGTCGTAGATTGTTTCTAGTGTAGTGTTTGTGAGAAACAAAATCATGCTTAGGTGGGTAAAGGGTAAACTCGGGTTTAGGTGGAGGTGGAGGTTTATGTGACCGTGGGAAAAGAATGAGTTTAGGTTGGTGTTGATATTGTTGTTTGTGTGAAGGTGGGTAGAGAATGAGAGGATTTTTAGGATGTCCCATAGGGTATGTATGAGGTCCATTGATTGAGGGGGATCTAATGGACACTTGCACATTCATAACCTCAGCGATCTTGGTTAGATGTATCTCTAATAAAGGGCAATCGAGAATCACCTTTTTATCTAAGGAAGACACATTAGTATTGTTTCCATTTTCTAGCACCATGGTATTCTCCCTATATGGAGAGTTTTTAGGAGAACTACGAACCAAATGTTCTTGACATTCATGGATTGATTCTTCTACGATGACTGCATCGCAAGTATGGGAATGATCAATGGTTGGATTTTTGTGGTTATCAATAGTGAAGAGATTAGGGGAAGACTCTATTTTATTGTACTTTGTCTCTAAGGTCTCATTCTCATGTTCCGTATTATCTACCTTAATAGGAGAGCTTGTAATATGTTCATCCAAGGTTGAAGTTTGTAAAGTAGATGCATCACAAGTAGGGGAGGCATAAAGAGATGGACTAGTATGATTTTAAATTAGATTATCTGAAATGGTAGGAGAATTAGGGAACAGAGGGTCAAGATTCTCATGACTCTTAATAGGTGTATCTTCTAATACCAATATATCATCGTGGCATCGACGAGGGATAGTAGGAGAAGGAGAATGTTGATGGTCATGGTTATGGAGACTAGGTAAGGTGATATTTAGAAATGTTTCTATGATCTCATGTTCTTGTTGTCTAACATCTTCCAAAGGGGAATAAGGAGATGGACAATCAAGACCCTCAATGCTTGTATCTTCTTTCACCAAGATACCTTCATTACTAATAGGAGAGGTATTGGGAGAAGAACAAGTATGATCATCACGATTGTCAATACTACCATTCTCATCAATGGGCAATGCAATATTAAGGATTGTGTCAATGGTTTGATGTTTAACATGTTTGTTAATGAACTCATTGTTATAATCAAAATTGAGCTCATAAGAGGGAATGTTGTATTTGTGCAACCCATTTTTAACCAAATCAAAGCCACATCTCTTGAAAGAAAACATGTTAAGTAAAGAAAGTACAATACAATGACATAAAGTGAAATGTTTGAATGCAATTTTTAGATGTGAAACAAGGTAATATTTTGATTACATTATGCATCAACTTGAAAAATTAAATGTTTGAAATGCAAATTTGAAATGAAAAAATGCATGAAATGAGCTAATTTAGGCTAGATCTAATGAAATACATGTTACAAAAACTCGGCCAACTAATATAGGTAGGTAATGGCAGTAAAAAAAGAATTTAAAATATGGATTTTAGTTTTATAAATGACAATTTCGGGACTAAATAGGGACTAAGTTGCCCAAGGTGGTGAATTATTCCTAGTAGGGATTTTTTTCAGATATTTTAGATATTTTTTAGTGATTTTTATGTTTTTGGTATTGTATTAAGGATGATGTAAAGTGAAAATGTAGAATTTTACTATTTTTCAATGAAATGAAATGCAATAATGCAAGCTATATTATATTTTCACTTATGCAATTTTTAAAACCCTAGGATGCAAATGAAACAATGCAAAACCTAATGCAATGTTGATGCAAGTGATTCCTAGGATGTAAATGGACTTTAAATTAGAAGTAAAATGTCCTAAAGTTGGGTTCACCAAAATATGGACATCGATTTTGGTATCCAATGGTTCTCTAACTCTTTTATGGTTTTTCAACTAAGAGGAGGGAAATGGACCCAAAATGCATAATGTCTACACTCAAAATCAATGCAAGGATGGATGCAAATATTGGTCTAATGGGAACTTAACAAAAATAACAGCATAAAACTTGCAAATATTGGATTTTATAGGCCTTCCACAACATATTTCCTTGATCCCAAGTCCAACCATAAACAAACTATGCATAGATTTGTTCAAACATCAAGAAAACTAGGTTTGTTTTACTACTCTCCAACAAAATGAGACACACAATCTACCATAACTCATGCAAATGGATAAATGAATATTTTTACTTTAATGGGTTTTAAGAAAATGTAAAAGAATAACTTTTCACCAATTTTTATCACTTTTTGATGATGGAATAAATATATATGAATTTTTCTTATATGTTGGAAACCCTAGTTCCAGAACTAGGTAGTCTTCACCAAAAATATCATAAATCAATCAAAACACAATGAAAATTGATCAAACCAAGTGAAAATGAAACTATATTCACATATATAACATTTCCAATAGGTCTGAGGTATTTATTTGATCTGAACAATCTGTACCATTCTCTGCAACATCCTCCAATTTCCAAACTCAATGAAAAAACACCAAAACAATTGAAAATGAAATATAATTCATTCCTCTTTCAATAAAAATCAATCTTAGATTTGTACAAATTCATATAGATCTATACCATGTAAAGGAATAGGGTAGAACATTGGAGATTGCAGAAAAATTCATGTCTTCACTAAAAAAAAATTGTTCAATCTACATACCAACCCCCCATTCGACTTGGAGGCCCATTTTTATGCTTGTAAAATATATTTATGTCCCCAACCAACCTACAACTACCATTTAACAAATTTTAACAAAATTTTAAAAAGTTGTCATTTGACAAGAAGAGTTGTTATGACAACATTTGACAACTTTTGACAATATTTTCATTTTTCAACTAAATGACACCAAACCTTCATCAATGACTCCAAATGACTTAAATAATATATAAAATGGCTCATTAAACATTATTACAACATTAAAATACCTAATTTAATGAATTTATACAATATGGCCTCATGGAGGCATGTAATCAAATAGGTGCTCCTGCACCAAACTCCTGGGGGTAAAAGAATTCAAGCCCCTTAGAATTGCCTTCTTCCTAGTCTTCCAGTTACTGTGTACTTTTTCCTTTGTCTTTTCAATAATATTTGGTCCTTTCTTCCTTTTCTTCTTCATATGTCTTCTTCTATCAAGCATTCTTGCAACTTGGAGGTCCCAAAATTCTATCAGATCATCATATACTTCACTTTGTCCTTCATAACCTACACATACATAGTCCAAAGAAAAATTAGAAACAAAATATAGAGACCTTGAGGTATCCTCCTTGTCTTCTTGTGCTTCAAACTCCTCTTCACCCATTACCAACTTATCCAATCTTGACACCAATTCACTTGAAATCTCAATGTCCTTGTCTTCTTCTATCTTGATGAGTTCCCTTCCTCATGTTTGACTTGTCCATTTCCAACCTTACTATCCTATTCTTCTTCAATGACTGCATATTGTTCCCATAGTTCTTCTTCTTCATCCACCTTTTCTTGTTTATTACCTTCTCTCATCAATGGTTCTTTTGTATTCACATTTGGTGCAACTACTTTCATTTTCATTAGCCTTTGAATAGGTCATACTATCTTCCTGTTAACTTTCAAGTGCCAACTTGTTGCTTGTATGATCTAATGTTCCATCTTCATCATGGAATCTACATAAAAATAATTTAACTCTACTTCCCTTCTCCTCATCTCTTGATTTAACTCATCTATCTCTTTGTCAATAATTTCTTGTCTCTCCCTTTCCTCCTCTACCTGCAAACATCCTCTCAACAAATCCATCTTAACACTCTACCTCACCTAGGTCTGTCCACTCACCTAGTCTCTTGGACTTTCTCACTGCACCAACTTGCAAACCACCACACACACAAACCACAAACAACTTTCCTAGAGTATCTTCAGGCTTTGATACCAATTTGATGTAGAGCAAAGGAATCAACTAAACTAACTTGACATAACTTGAACAATGATCCATCATTAGCAATGACAAAATGCAACCTGAGTCATCTTGAGAATGTTATTATAATGGCCTAATGGGAACTTAACAAAGAGAAAAGCATAAAAATTGAAAAAACTTTATTTTATAGGCCTTCCACAACATATTTCCTTGATCCTAAGTCCAACCATAAATAAACTATCCATAGATTTGTTCAAACATTAAAAAAACTAGGTTTTTTTTACTACTCTCCAACAACATGAGACACACAATCTACGATAACTCATGAAAATTGATAAAAGAATATTTTTCCTTTAAAAGGTTTTAAGAAAATTTAAAAACAAAAATTTTCACCAATTTTTATCACTATTTTATGGTGGAATAAATATATATGAATTTTTCTTATCTGTTGGAAACCCCAATTCCAGAATTGGGTAGTCTTCACCAAAAATGTCATAAATCAATCAAAACCCAATGAAAATTGATAAAACCAAGTGAAAATGAAACTAGATTCACATATATAGCATTTCCAATAGGTATTTTGTCTTTATTTGAACTGTACAATTTGTACCATTCTCTACAACATCCTACAATTTCTAGAGAAAATAATCCCATAGGGCTACCAATGGTAAAATGGTCATAACTTTCTCCAAACTCAATGAAAAAACAACAAACAATTGAAAATGAAATCTAATTCATTCCTCTATCAGTAAAAATCAATTTTAGATCCATACAACTTTATACAGATCTGTACCATGTAAAAGAACAAGGCAGAACATTGGAAATTGCAGAAAAAATCATTTCTCCATTCAAAAATTCTTGTTCAATCTACATACCAACCTCCCATTCGACTTGGAGGCCATTTTTATGCTTGTAAAATAAATTTATGTCACCAAACAACCTACAAATACCATTTAACAACTTTTAATTTTTTTTTAAAAAGTTGTCATTTGACAAGAAAAGTTGTTATGACAACATTTGACAACTTTTGACAATGTTTTCATTTTCCAACTAAATGACACCAAACCTTCATCAATTACTCCAAATGACTTCAAACATATATAAAATGGCCCATTCAACCTTATTACAACATTAAAACACCTAATTTAATGAATTTATATGATATGGCCTCATGTCCATTCATGTAATCAAACAGGTGCTCCTTCACCAAATGTCAATGGCTACCTTTTGAATGTTTGATTGATGTTTGATTTGATGTTGTAAAGTGCTTGAATGATTGAGATTGCTTGAATATGATGAGAAGAGATGTAGGAGATGTAAAATGAGGTGAAAATCACTTATTTATACAATCTTGTGCCTTACCCATTCATACCTCATCACAGGCCGACATCAAGTATTTTTGAATAAAAACTTGAAAGGAAATTTAAAATATTTTTAATTTTGAGCCAAGAGGGACCCATTCGCCACCCATGGTGAATGGGTCCCACCTTAGACTTGAAATTTGGTGTTAGGATTTAAGTTTCATTTTGTGTTGTTTGTTAGGTTTACATTAAAAAATGCACTTAATTAAGCCTTGTAAGGGCATAAAGGGGTCAAATAAAGTATAAGAAAGGTGTAAATAGTGAAATTATGCCAAGAAAATTGTGAAATATTGTTACAAGAATTTATAACACTTCAAAATAGGACTTGATTATGAATAAAAAGGTGATTTTTAGGTGAATTGTAATGAATAGAGTCTAGAAGAATGTACAAATTTTTTACAACACTTCACAACACCTTTACAAGACATCATTATTTGAATTTTAGTACTTAAATATGCATGTTCAAGCCACATTACATAATAAATTCAAAGAAAAAAATATTGAACATTATGAAACAAGACCTAAAAGGCCATGAAAATGACAAAGGGCCATTTTTCTATAGCAAATTTATCCCCCACTTTAGTGAAACGATGAACTTCCTTCAAATTCACACTAAAGTAGCCATGAACATCGAGAGGAGGGTTCGAATGCAATTACGTTAGCAAGATGGAATAACAATGATCAAGAGGGATGATCAAGCCCCCATGATGAATATCCCATGACAAACTAAGCATAAGAACAAAGGAACACACAAGTGAAAGAGAAAATTGAATGAAGCTTCGATCGTTAATCCAACTAGTTGTGGATAAGTTCTCGGTTCATTGTGAGGAAAAGAATGTGTACTTACTCTAGGGTGAGAGAACACATAACAGTCCACCAAGTGAGAAGGCCCAAGTATACTCACTCTAGGGCCATGGAACTTATAACTTTCCACAAGGTGAGAAAGCCCAAAAAGGTAAGATACATACGCTAGTTGGTATGCACTCACAAACACAAAGGTGGCTATGGGGAAAAGTCATGCCGCTAGGTGGGCTTCCTACTCAACCATATTAAAGTTATACCTCCTGATAACTTTAACAAGGCACCACAAGGAAAAATGAAATGAACAAAAAGGAAGGTACCACATTCATGCAAGTTGCATTATGCAAGGTGGAAAAAGGTGCAAAAATGTAAAAATGTAAAAAAAGTGTAAAATTTGAAAGATGTTCAAAAGAGTCCTATTTAGTTCATGTAAGGTCAGTCACTTAGGAAACATTGTGCCTAATGTCTCCAAGAGAGGACCAATCAAAGAATAGTATATTCACAACTTAGGGGATGTAGTGTATCGCATCAAGCCACCAAGAGGAATGTAATGAGCTAAGACAAATTACACTTATGAGAGACATCACATGAGCAATGTCATCCACAAAGTGATGAACGCATCACATAAATGACAAGGCTACACTAGGAACCAAGAATGCAAATGAATTCTGGTAATGTATGCCCTCCACTATAAAGGAATTGCTACACATCATTCTGTCAGCAATTAATTTAAAGTAGTGAAGGGAAGAAAATGCAAAAGGAAAATGAGACATGAGAGACAACATTGAAAGCCCTATGCCAAGTCATATGTTTCGAAGTTAGGTTGCGTCATGTTAAGGAAAATGAAAGAAAAAGAAAGGGAGTTCCCCCCAGAAAAGAGCACACCAAACACATAAGGGATCTATGCATTTGGGGTCAGTATGTTGTTGCAATGTTTTTTACGAAAGATATTGGAATTGTCATCATTCCCCAAAGCACATAGAACCGAAAGAATGACACAAAGAGAGCGAAAATAGAGGAAAAATAAAGTATTTTGGGTCAACATGAAAGAGACATTGCAGTCTCAATGCCTTGCATCATCCCCAAAAGGAAAACACAAGCGAAAAGGAAACATAAAAGAAAAAGGAAAAAGAAAATGAAAAAGCTTGTGGGTCAACATGAAGGAGATATTGTGATCTCAATGCCTTGCGTCATCCCCAAAAGGAAAACACAAAACAAAAAGAGAAAAATATAGGGTTTTTTGGGTCAACATGGAAGAGACATAGGGTGTCTCTATGCTTTGTGTCATCCCCAAAAGGAAAAAAAAAAGAGAAAAAGATAGGGATCTTTTGGGTCAACATGGAAGAGACATAGGGCATCTCTACGCTTTGCGTCATCCCCAAAAGGAAAACAAAAAACAAAAAGAGAAAAAGATAAGGACCTTATGGGTCAACATGGAAGAGACATAGGGCATCTCTACGCTTTGCATCATCCCCAAAAGGAAAACACAAAACAAAAGGAAAAAGACAATGCATGACAAATAGAAGAATAGAGATACAAATAGAAGAAGTGTACAAAGAAAGGGAACATCAAACACACGTGACGGGGGAACACGATACACAAACGAAAGAAAAATGAAAAAGGAGCAAGTAATGCAAATATAAGTCAACCATTAACTAAGTTATTGGTTTCTCAATCTTAAATAATGTAAGCGGAAAATGAATAACATAGTTAAGAGACAAGGACAGGTGCATTACATGGACAAAGGCTAACAACTACTTGTGTCCGCAAAGGGAAAAACAAGCATGAGCCAAGGGTGATGATGGAAAGGATCATGCAATAGCGAGAATAAAAGATTTTGCAACTATGGCATGATAAAGGAATGGTTTTTTAAGGGATGATAGGAAAGCAGACGGTATCAGTGTAGTGATACTTGTCTAGTATCTTGTTTAATGTATGATATTCTTTAGTTCAATGTGAGAATATTTAGGATGAATGACCAACCTATTTGAAGGTGTTAAGAGTATAAGACCATGGTTTAAAAGTAATGGAAGTCTCCTTTCACATTCAAGTGGTGGATGAGTAGGAAACTTGAGCTTTTTCAATTTGTAAGATTGTTTTTGTTTGCTAGATTCTCCCTATTCGTGAAGGGAAGAAGGAGGAGGAACCATGGGGATCCTAACATCCTAGTCATTAGAAGGGTATTATTGTTGTTCACGTGGAAGGAGAATGTTTAAGTCAGGAGGATAATCAAAGATCATTGTACTAACATCCCAAAATCTCCTAGGTTGAAAAGGATGTCTATCAGGATGATAAGGATCTTGATATCCTAGTCCTATTGTTTTATCTTCTGTTGGTTTTTGTTCAAGGAGTTGGTGAATTGCATGTTCATGTTTTGTGTCACAACCTTGTTTACATAAGATAGTAAAGCCTTCACCATATGTTTCTTCAAGATTGATATGAGTGTTGGTGACTTTGTGATTGTAAGATGGTTGTGAATGTGTTTGTTTAGAGGAACTAGGTCCACTTGAGGGAGGAACCTTAGGTCCATAATTGATTTCAAGATGTAAATATGCAAAGTGATTAGGTGGTGCAATAGTAGGAAGATCTCATGGTTTCATTGATGTATAAAAGGATGCATTTGCTTCTAAATTATCAAGGCAGTCATTGTAGAACTTGGTCATACTATCATCATCTTCTCCAATGATGTCTACTTCATGAGGAGGACAATCATGAGGAGTTGAAGGAGCATGAGGCAACTCAATGTCATTAGGGTCACAGCCAAAGGCACAATTGGACATGTCTACGGATGATTTTAATGAATTCCAAAACTGATTGAAAGAAAACACCATGATACAAGTAAACTAAGAGGCAATAAATGATTAAAAATACAAAGTCTAGAAATTAAAACATAATGCAAGAATATAAAATTTAAATGTAGGAAGATGCTAGAAAGATGCTAGAAATGTTGTTTAAAACGCACAGAGGGACTCATTCGCCTAGGGTGGCGAATGAGTCCTAGTATGATATTTTTTTTGTGTTTTTCAGAAATTTTAAAATGATTCTAATGTTTTTCATCATGCAATTAAGGATGCAGAATGTACATTTTCAGTTTTTTCAATGAGATGCAATGCAAAAATGAAATCTAAATGAATCTTTCACTAATGCAATATGAAAAGGCCTAGAATGCAAAAAAAAAAAAAAATCCTAATTGAATGTTAATGCAAAAGTAATCTAGGATGCAATATGAAAATGAATTCAAAAATACAAAGTGTTCAAAATATAGGTTCACCAAAATGAGCAGTTGATTTTTGGTTCCTATGGACTTCTCTAGCTCTTCTAGGCTCTTTCACCTAAAAGGAGAGAGATAGGACCCAAAAATGCTAAGGTTTCATTCAAATTAAGTTATGTGAGAAGTTTTCTAAGCTAAATGAAGAGAGATGAGTGCAATTACATGAAATTTTTGAATGATTATTAATGCAAAACCTAAGATTTATGCTATGTTTGAAAACACACTATGATATACAAACAATTAACTAAATAATGAAATAATGCAGAACAGGCAGGAATATGATGAAACAGAGTGCACCTGAGAAATGTTTGATGAGTCTGGAATGTTGTGAATGTTGACTAGAATTACTAAAATTTCACAGTGGGACTCATTCACCCAGGGTGGTGAATTAGTCCTCCTCTAGGTGAAAAAGTGTAAGAAACTGGTTTCTAACAATGGGGATCTGGAATCTGACAAAATTCAGATTCTCAGTCCTAAGGTGGGACACATTTTCCATTGGTGGTGAATCAATCCTCCCAAAAATTCAAAAAAATCAAAAGACAAATCTGCAACACCAGATCTAGAAATATTTGCTTGTTAGGTTGCCAAAGTCAATTCTGCAGGAGAAAGACATAAAACATTCTCCAAGCTTGAAATATGAATGAGTTGAATTGAAGCACCTAGTTGACTTGTTTACCAATCTTCAACACCTAAATGCTTGATAAATATGCATAAAAAATCCTACAAACACACACACAATAGGGGAAAAATGGTTGAGGGTTAGCAAATAGGGGTTTTCCTTGGTCAAACCCCACTTTGGTAATCAAACCCTTAATAATAAAATGAAATGCAAGAGAATTATAAACTAATAACTTGAAAATGCTATCAACTTACAAAACCCTTGATGATGAAAATATGAAGTAATGTCAATGGCTACCTTTTGAATGTTTAATTGATGCTTGATTTGATGTTGTAAAGTGCTTGAATGATTGGGATTGCTTGAATATGATGAGGAGAGATGTAGGAGATGTAAAATGAGGTGAAAATCACTTATTTATACAATCTTGTGCCTTAGTTACCCGTTCATACCTCATCATAGGCCGACATCAAGTATGTTTGAATAAAAACCCAAAAGGAAATTTAAAATATTTTGAGTTTTGAGCCAAGAGGGACCCATTCACCACCGATGGAAAATGGGTTCCACCGTAGACTTGAAAGTGGGTGTCGAGATTTAAGTTTCATTTAATGTTTTTTGTCAGGTTTACATTAAAAAATGCACTTAATTAAGCCTTATAAGGGCATAATGGGGTCAAATAAAGTATAAGAAAGGTGTAAATAGTGAAATTATGCCAAGAAAAGTGTGAAATCTTGTTACAAGACTTGACAACACTTCAAATATAGGACATGATGATGAAATAAAAGGTGATTTTTAGGTGAATTGTAATGAATAGAGTCTAGAAGAATGTGGGTATGTGCAGGATCATCATAGAGAAAAACAGTCCCTTAAGTGGCAAATAATTCAGAAAAATCAGAGTTAGGCAACTTGACATAAAAATTTGAATAAGTTATCTATATTATTTCAAAAATATGTAAGAATAGAATCTGTAGCAAATTGAATGTAGTTTCTAAACTACTAGATTTTTTTTTTTTTAAATAATCTAATTGGTGAAAATTTGAAATTTCAATGCAGTGGCACTTAAATTTTAGGAAAAAGTAAGAAGTAGGTGTCTGTTTGACCACCCTAACCACAATAAAATAATAATTTTTTTTTATAAGATTTTAGATATAAGTAGAGGACTCATGTCCTGATGTGATGCATATTTTTTTAGATTTTTTTTTCAGGTAAATAATTTTTTATGAATTTTTTATTACAACTTTTAAAAAAATATAACTTGTGTCTAACCACATTAACTTGGTAAAAACTTCATGAAATTCAATTCTTTTTTTTAATTATAGTATGTGAAGCATAGAATGTGACATGTTTTAGATTCAAAAAATGTGATACCATTTGAATGCTATAGATTTTCTTTAATCAGCCTATCAATCAGGACTTTAGTTGTAATTCAAATAGAAATTGAATAATAATTATTTATTAAATTAAAATTAAATCATAATTTATATTGGTGAAAGCTGAGAATCTCTTTTAAAAACCCTTTTTGTTTCATCAATTTTGTGTTAAAAAGAAGTTCAGCCATATACCCTACACATACCCATCATATCACCACTTTTTGGCCCATCATGATCCTCCACATACCCATGTAGAAGTGTTTTACAACACTTCAAAACACCCTCACAAGACATCATTATTTGAATTATAGTACCTATACATGCATGTTCAAGCCACTTTACATCATAAAATCAAAGAAAATAGATTAAACATCATGAAACAAGAGCTAAAAGTCCATGAAAATGACAAGGGGCTATTTTTCTATGACACACTCACTAGTGGAAAGGTCAAAATCTTCACAAGAAGTCATAGTCCCAAAAATCAGGGTTTCAGATCTGGACACATGGAGGTACAGATTGAGCAAACTGAGAGCTATAGATTCCACTTCTGAGTTTCCATAAAAGTCAAAGTGGACTCACTCGCCAAGAGTGGTGAATGAGTCCCATTGTACCTATTTTTCAAATATTTTTATGGATTTGGATACCCATTTGGCTAAAACAGGCTCTAGTGCAATTGTCCAAACTTGGGACTGATTCACCCAGAATGGCGAATGAGTCCCACCAAGCCTAAAAATTAGCATTTTTAGAATTTTAGAGCTATTTCCAGTCTCATCAAGGTTTTCAAGTGCACACAATTCACATCCTTACTTTCATGTTATGCTTTTTTTACATTTCTAGGGAATTCTTTAGGTCATTTAGCATTTGTTTTCATATCACACTTTGTTTTCCAATTTGTCATCTTTTCCAACTTTACACTTGGTGGTGAACTCCTTTTTTATTACAAATCATATCCTAGGATAACTTATTGTCATATCTCTTATATCCTTCATTGGGTTGATATCTCTAAGAAATCCTTGAATGTTAGTTATAGAAAAGTAATGTTCTATTTCCAAAACCATAAAATGTCCATTGTTTGACTAATCAGTGGTTAAAAAAATAATTCCAAATTGTTGTTCACACTCAGGTCAACATTGCAATTCAGAAAAATTAAAAAAATTTCTTCTTGAGTGTCAACCCTATTATTAAACTCCAAATTCAAAAGTTTTGGGGATTTCAATGTGAATCTCTTCCTTGCAAATATCTAGGCATTCCCTTTTTCTTAGAAAAGGAGAAACATGACTTTTGGGACAGGTTAATATCTTCAATTTATAATAGTATTTTTCCTTGGAAATGAAAATAGTTATCCTTTGCAAGGAAACTAGTGATGCTCAAATTCGATTTATGTTCTCTCTCAATCTATCTTATGTTGATTTTGAGCATTTTGAAAGGGAAAGGGAATGCCCTTCAAAAGGTACTTAAAGACTTTCTATGGTTAGAAAATGTAACATCAAAAAATAAATTATCTTTAGTTTCATGGGAAACAATTTGTGACCCCAAAAACAAGGGCAGGCCAGGCATAAGAGATATCTTCTTACAAAATAAAGCTCTTGGTGCTAAATTTGGCATGGAAAATTTACTCTAAAAAACCTGAAGTCAAATGGTACCAAATAATGAAATACAAATATTTGGACTCTCTTGAAAGAGAAATAAGTTTTACTTAGAAGGATCTACCCCAGGGCTCCAAAAATTGGAACTTCATATCTTCTTAGAGAGCTATCATCCTTCCTCATCTCTATTGGGTTATTAATAATGGGGAGAAATCACTCATTTGGGATGATGCTTGGAATGGCCACATGCCTCTTTGGACTCTAGGTGACTGGAAACAAATTGAACTTTTGCTCAAATCCAGCTGGGGAAAAAAGGCTTGTGATTACCTAGACATTGATACTTCAGATCCCTGCCTTGTTAAGTGGAATTTTTTTTATTTTTTGCAAGTTCCTTCATATTAAGGCTTCACTAAAAGCTGAACTTGCAAAAAGGAACATATATTTATCAAACAAACAAGATGAAATTATTTGGAAAAAATCCAAGATAGATCAATATAATGTTAAAGGTGGATACAACTCTTTGGCCTCTTGCAAGCAGGCGAATCTATGGCCTTTCAGACTCTGTTGGGGCCCCATGTTCTCCTTCAAGCTAGTGATTTCATGTGGTTGGAAATCAAAGACATGATTCTAATATGTATGAGATTGGATAGATTGGGCATTACTCCTCTGTTCACATGTGTCATGTGCAAAAATTCTTTTGAATCAAAAAATAATTTACTAATCGGATGTGATTTTTCTTATCAATATTGGACTTGGGTAATGAATAAACTCGGCTAGTCAGCCCCCCTGGAAAATTCCATCTTCCACCATTTTCTTTCTTGACCTTCCCTCTTTACTTTTGAAGACTTGATTTATCAATCATTATACCTGAGCATTTTGAGGATGTATTTTATATAAATTACTTTTCTTCATCTTTGGGAAAGGGATCAATTAATCTAGCTTGTACCACACTAGTTGTTATACTTGTTGACAACATTATCTATTTTCTAATCACCTCGTCACTTGTGTCATGTATCTTTGGTTTTTTTTCTTCAAGGTTGTCATAGTGGGCACACATTTATTTCATGAACATGAGCTTGGTGGCTACATTTTTCAAAGTATATGGGCTTTGAATCATGATACAAATTATTTGACATTTATCTAATCTTTTATTGGTGATTTTTATGTGGGTTTGAAAATGGGCTACATTTATGAATATAATAAAGGAATTTTTTAATGAAGTTGCTTGTTGTTCTTCTACCACTCTCACTTGCTAGGACTTATAATTGTCCCTTCCTCCCTCACTTGTGTTCCCAAAAATAATTTTTTCTCATTTGGGCAGACATTCTTGAGGGTTTTTCGGCCCCTCTGTCGATATAGATTTCATTTCTTCTATTCAAATGTTTGTTATGGCTGCTTCCATGCACTCAACTAAATCTAGAAAAAATTGAGATTCTTATTTATATCTTCACTTCTACTATTCATTTGCAAGAGGTTACTCTTGGTTGAAGATCATTAGAAGAGGATTTTAATTTAGTAGAGTACTAGCAAAGTGATAAAGATATATATTTCCTCGATCAGGTGAACATTCCTAAGGAATCCATGGCTCTTCCATGAATTTGGAATTTAATGTAAAAATGGTAATCAATACATTTGTTTCATTTGGTGGTTGCTCATGCTTTAAGCCAATTTTGGCATTTGATGTGGCTCTAACTTATCACTCCACTTCTTTGATGTTTTCCCACATGAGACTATTCTTGTTGACGGACATCACAAAAGGTTTTTGGTGGCACATTTGGTGAAATGCTATCTATATCTAACCTTTGAAAGAAGGAATATGTTGAAGTTGATAATCCAACCTAATAGATCCCAATGAACACCTCCAAGTAAATAACATGTCACATAAAGAAGATCAAGAGGCACAATAATGGTGCTCTCCAACCTTGAAGCAAAAATATAAAATAACAAGAATAGAACAATGACAAAGAGATCAATCCTTAAGAAAGGAGATCAAAACCCTAAAGTGAACCATAGGATTTAATAAAGTAATTATTAAAGTGCCTAAGTTTAAATTTTATGTGAAAATAAAGTAAAAGATGGCTTAATTAATTAATCGATATGATTGAATTAAGTAATTAACCTTATTACTCCAACATCCCCCCTTAAGATGAACTTAGGGAGAAGCTAAAAACTAAGGAAAAAATGCATGAAAGAAAAGATGGGTCCCAAACAAGGCCTGATAAGGTACCCATGTACAAATGTAAAATATTTCTCACAATAGGAGAAAAGGAGAAAACCTCGTTGGAAAAAATCCTCTCCAAAAGAGAGAAATACATGTGAATGACTAAGAAGCCTCCAAAGAAGAATGTCCCAAAAAGAATAGGAACAAGTGAAGGACTAAAGAAGCCTCCAAAGAAGAGTGAAGGACTAAAGAAGCCTCCAACAAGAGTGAGAATGAAGAAGCCTCCAATCAAGAAGAAATTATCCCAAAAGATAGGAACAAAGGATCAACCTAAAAAAACACCACTGAAGCATGAAGAAGTTGCACACAATTTTGTAGAATGACTGCTAAAATGTTGAAAGAAGAACCTTTGCTAAAACATATGATGATCAAGAACAAGAAGAAAAGAATCTATATGAGTGCCCCCAATGACACTACTCGAATCCGATGGAAAACCAAGGAATACATCAAGAACTCAAAGATACAAATGGCACAAGTATCAATAGTCTAAAGAACTGATCAAGTGAAAAATGGAAGGTCACCTCCAGAGATAGGAATGCAAGAGTGTCCATATGGTAAGTGCTCCTCTCACCAAAATGTATGGGTAACTAGCCACTACATTTGCCTAGTACATAGGAACAAATACTATATACATAGCTCACTCCAATGTGAAACCAAGCAAGCATTAGCACCGATAGTAGAAACCCCCCCATAATGCTAACAAGGGAGAGGTATGACAGGTACACAATTGAATGCGTGAATGTAGTGCATGATAAAGAACTAAGAACATCTAAATGTGTAGACATGAAAGTACAAGCAGGTATAAAGGGTGTGCAAACCAAGGCACACATGCATGAGAAAGGTATGAAGGAAAAACAAAGGAAAGCATTAACCCCCATGGCACTTTATATCATAGTGTGAGTATAATATGACACAAAGTGATGTGTAAGATCCCGTAATGTGCATTTACAAAATAATAAGTGCTTACAGTGGAAGCTCATAATTTCAACAAAAGACACAAGACTAGAAACAGGTGTAGAACAACCAAAAAGAATCCATTCCATGGAAATGAGAAGTTTCCAGGAGCTAAGATGTCCAAGTAATCGACCAGAATGTGAAAAAACAAAAAACTGAATAAAATACACCTAGTAAATTTTCTAATGAAAAAATATATAGATCTGGAAAGCGTACTATAGTGCCTTTCCAATGCCTATTCATTTTTGAGAAATGGAGTTTGTATACAAAAGTTGTGCCCCCAAAAGTGCAAAAATAAAGATCCGACTTTGACTGGAAATAAATGCTACAAAACAGAAAAATCAGGAAAAATCACCTATACCATAGGATCGGTCTTAGAACTAGCTTTCTGATGATATTTTTCTTTTGAAAATCTAAGCTCGGACACAAAAGTTATGGCCAAAATACAAAAAATGCTCCAAAAGGGGTTTGGTGGTTAAACCTGGTAGTTAAACTAGCATTAACTGCTAGTGGTTAACTAACAATGGCACCCATTAACACTGTTTTTTTAATTTTTGTTTGGATTGTGTGTCGTACAAGGCTGTACGACTCAAAAATGAAAAAAAATTGCCTCCCAGAGTCACTATGTCTGATTTCAAAAATTTTACAGTCAATTTTGGGGTTTTTAGGCAATCTGAATGTGATGGTGAGGTCCATTTGGGTTGAAAATGATCCAAAATTGTAGGTACCCTCTGGATCTGGAAACCCTCTAAAACTTCAAACCCTCATTGATTGGGCGCCATATAACCAAAATTGATGAAACAAAGGTCAATCTTAACTATTTCAAACCTTCTGGATGGTGAGGTCCAAATTGACTCAAGATGCTAGAAAAATACTATTTCAAGGCTTGAATACCTCAAATGATGAACAAGAAGTTGTAGATATGAAGCTATGATACCATGTTGAAGTTGATAATCCAACCTCACGAATCCCAATCAACACTTGCAAGCAAATAACCTATCACATATTAAAGGAGATGTTGAAATTATTGGCACTTGGCATAATAAGAGTGGGTTTTGGTACTGGCTATGTTGGATCATTTACTATCACTATAAATGCAAGCATGTGTGTGGTCTCATTAGCAATATTTTGGTGGCTAATTCTTCCATTTATTACATGGATGTCTGGTGGTTTAACATTCTTAGTTTTTCCTAGTTCTTTTTCTCTATTTTGTGTTGGAAATGGATAGCTTGTTCAGGGTCTTGGTTCCTCCTAGAGTTCATGAGATTCATAAAAATTCTCCAAGTGCTTTTAGAATAAAAATTAAGGACTTTTTCTTTTGAATGTAAGCAAGTGTTGGATGCAATCTAGGTAGTATTGGGTTTCAATTGGATGGGGTTAAATTTTATGGGACTACCATACAAGTTGTCTTTGAGGTTTGTATCAAACCTCATGGACATGTTCTATGGTGCATGGAAAAGGTTAACTTCATAGCTAGCACCTATATGCTTCCTCATATCTACCCACTTTCTTCACTGCAACCTGCCTTAGAAAGCTATGACATTCTTCAATGTTTGAACTTAGTGGGTGGCATCATTTGCAAGAAACACCTCCTCTTTGAAAAGAATCTCTCAAGGATTCTCTATGCTATGGAAAATAGTTTACTTAATGATTGTCCTTGATAGTTCAATGCTCAGATTCTTAGCCTTAGATTTTACTATGGAAGCTCAGTATGTTACCCAATTCAATAAATTTATGATGGAATCTTCTTGCTAATAAGGCACACTCTTATTGAGCCACATGAGGAGTCCTTTTTTCTGCCACTTGCAGACATAGCTTCTTTTCAAGAAATTTTTTCTTAAAGGATTTTATATTTGCAATGGGGCATTTTGATTCTTGACCCCTTATTCTTCAGCTCTCTAAATTTTTCTTCTTATTATTGGGTTTCTTCTAAAATGTTGATGCTCTCTGTTAAGGTGTGGACACCGATTTTGGTATCAAAGGGTTCTCTAACTCTTTTAGGGTTTTTCACCTAAAAGGAGAGAAATGGACCCAAAATGTGTAATGTCTACACTCAAAATAAATGCAAGGATGGATGTAATATATTTAAATACATTGTCTAAATGCAATAAAGTAAAAAATAAAGGTGATTATTAATGCAATACCTAAGAAATGCAAGTTGTTTGAAAACATAGTGATATATGAGAAAACAACTAGAAATGAAGATAAATTGTAACAGAAATTGATGAAACTAAAGGTGTGCACTTGGATGCTAAAAAAGGATGGAATGAAGGTCTGGAATCCTAAAAAACTTGATGTAAAAGACAACTAGGAAGCTTGTGCCAATCTCGGTTACTTAGTCCCAGATCCAGAAAAACTACTTCAGAGATTCTTTCAGCCAAATGGGTATCCAAATCTATAGATATCTTTGAAAAAAAAAATCAGTGGGACTAAGTAGCCACTATTGGTTCCTTAGTCCACTTTTGAATTTCTAAAAATTTGAAAGTGGAAACAGAACCCCTCGGTCTACACTTCGGTTCCTGACTGGTATCTGGTTCTGAAACTCTAATTTTTGGGCCTGAAAGTGACTTTTAGTGGATATTTTTGCTTTGCAAGCAAGGAGAGATCTTCAACAACTTTTCAAACTATTCTTCAATGATCTTCAAACCTTCAAAGTAGCTAAATCTGTGAACACACAAAGAAAGAGAAAGAAATGTTGGATGTTAGGGCATGGGGGTTTTCCTTGGTCAAAACCCTTTTTAGGTAATTAAACAAAAATGAAGAAATAATGTAATGAAGGATGAAATAATGGAATTAGTACCTTTACATGATGATAGGTCTTGATTTATTGCAGAAATAGGTGTAGAATCTACCCTTGAATGTTCTTGAAAGCTATCTTGATGACTTAGAATGTAAAAATGCCAAATTTCTTGACTTGAGGTGGAAGATAAATAATGAGTTAGATGAATGAGTTATGAATTAGGGTTTAGAGGATTACTTTTATAGGAAATTTTCCTAATTTTCCCATTAATTTGATCCCCAATGCCGACATGGAGAGAAATAAAACTTAAAATCCAACTTTTCTTGCTCAAAACTCAAAAATAACCCAAATGGGACTAATTTGCTACTCTGGGTGACTTAGTCCCACCTAGCAGGGACTCATTCACCCATATGTTTGACTTAGTCCTAGAGGGCCCCTTTTGCTAGCTGGATTGTTGGGGAATGAAGAATTTAAGTTCTTATGTTCATTTCATTATGTATTTGATCAAATTATGCCTTAAGATACATAATATGGGGCCATAGGGGCCTATTAATGATCATGTAAAGGTCAATTAGGGCTTGGAGCACAAAATTGAATATGAAAGTGTGATTAAATACACTTTAGACCATTAAAATAGGGTCCACAAATCTTAGAGAGGCACAACATCTAATGTAAATGTGTAAAACACATTACAACACTAGATTAAAGTTAAGTTTAATTTACAAGATTTCTAGATTAATGTGAGAATGCCATTAAATATATTTTATAATATTGAATTAAGGGGAAAATAGGTCCCTTCATTCTAGAGAAGTGTGAAAGTCTTTTACAACACTTTACAAGACATCATTAAATGAATTTTATTTAGTTTGCAAGGGTCCAAGACCTAGTGTGAATATGTAAAACACCTCACAACACTAAATCAAGGCATCATTAAGTCCAATTTGTCATCAATTATTCCCATATCAAGTAAGGTATACACTTGTTGGCAACACATTAAGCCCCCACTTTAGTGTGAGGATGAACTTGCTTCAAACTCACACTAAAGTAGACTTTCAAGAGGGGTCCAATCGTACTAATGTGGATGTCAAAGGATGACAAATATCAAGGCAGTGATCAAGCCCCTAAGATCCAAGATCCTAAGTCATACCAACATAAGCATGAAAGGATATGCACGAGGTGAATGAATTGCATAAATACAAGATACATGATCATGTACAATGTCAATAACTAGAAGGAAGAGAAAAGCAAAAATAAAAAGGTGGATCAAGCTTCAACTATTTTTTGAACACGTTGTGGATATGATCTAGGTTGTTTTCTCAAAAAAATAATACTCACTCTGAGGTGAGAGAACTCTTGCCTATTTGATGGGTGAGAAGTCCAAAAAGGTGAGAAAAATATAGTCATGGCTGGTATGCACTCACACACAAGCAGGTGGCTATGGGGAGAATTCATGCCTCAGAATGGGCTTCTCTCTCAATCATACCAAAGTTATACATCCTAAAAAAATTATATTTAAGGCACCAAAAAAATGATCTTTGAGCTCTATGCGGTAAGCAAAACTTCGTATGCTTGACACTCATAGACATTGTCAATGCAAGATAGTGCAAGGACTGTTCAAAGGGATTTTTCTTATTTTGTGCAACATCTCATCTTAGGGAGCATTGTACCTAATGTTTCCAAGAGAGGATGTGTCAAAGAAGTATCACATTATTGGATGCAATCAAGCCCAATGACTCCACCAAGAAAAGGACGCATCACAAGAATAAACAAATCATGCAATGAAATATGAGTGTTAGTGTATGCCCCCACTTTAAAGAGGTTTCTAACACCATTAATGTGAGCAATTTATTTAAAGTAGAAGAAGAAAAAGAAGACATGAGAGCTTACTCAAAAAGCCCTATGCCAAGCCATATGTTTCCTATAAGCTACTTAATGAAAAAGGTAGTATGTAACATGTGAGCCAACTTAAGGCATGTCGTCCACAACCCAAGCTTGTGTTATATGTTCATGAAAGGTTAACAACTAGCCAAAATAAGCAATGATGAGTGACATAGAAGGACCAGGCTACTTAACCCCTTTCTCGCACTTAGTGTAGGACAAAGGTGAGTCAACATGATGGATAAGATGTACAGTATCTAGAGTGAAAATAAATATCAATTAGAGGAATTAGTTTCCCCCACATAAGGAAGAACACCAAACTCCTTTTAAAGTTTTGGGATTTTACTACTCAAATCATTACACGCATAAGTAGAATTACCATGAACTCTATGATAGGCACATAATGAATTTTTGAAATAAAATTACTTTCAAGTTCATGTGGGGGAGATATGAAGTGATCTTGGAGGAGTCTTGACAATATACCCTCTTGATCAATGGAAGATGTTCCTTGATTATGTGACAAATATATCTCTTGATTAGTACAAGATTTCATACCTAAGCAAGACTCTTTAGATTGCAAGATTTTGATCTCTCCTTCATGGGGCGGTGTAAAATCTAATGAAATCAAATCATTAGTGTTTTGCGAGATAACATTGACATTAAGTGAAGATGTCTTTGTTTGCAAAGGATAACCATCAGGACCACTAGATTCTATTGTCTTAGAAGAATGTTTTGTAAAAGTGTGTATGTTGAGTGAATGCTTAGTGATTTCTATCAACAAACAATAAACAAGACCATGAGTCATTTCCTGTGTTAGAATTGATGGGGACACGGATACCTTGTTCTCTAGCACCACATCCTTTTCCACTATATCCAATTTGTTTCATCAGCTCATAACCTCTTCCATAAATATTTTTCATTGCTTTTGGATCGAGTGGTTGTTCAATATTAAGCTCATCAAAGTTTGTTGTGTAATTTTCTTCGTATTCTAAAGTTATGACGTGGATCCTTTCAAAGTTTCTTCCAATATTTCCGTTGACATGACTTTTTTTTTTCCCTTGTCAGAGTCTTTTGTTGTGTGCTTGTATTCTTCCATGAATATTGGTGTGAAATATAACGAACCCCAATCATCGTATAATAGCTTTGTGGATTTTTCTTTCACAGGTTCCACTTGTGTGGTTGGATTTAAGGAGTTCAATGGGTTATCTTTGTTTTGCTCAAGTTGCAAGACACTATAAGGCTGACGATCACCTTCAACTATGTAGACTGTGTTTTTGTAAACATATTTCATTTTACGACAAAGAGTTGAAGGCACTACATTCATCTCCTGAATCCATGGTCTTCCTAAAAGAATATTATATGAAATATTATGGGGAATGACATGGATTGGTAATTGAAATGTGGCCTATCCAACTGTAATAGGAAAAGAAGTCAGACCAATCAGTTTTTTCTACATTGTCAAATCCTTGGATAGATAAATAATTGGGTTGAATTTTTTATTTATGCACTCTAAGATTGTCCAACAGATTTACACTACACACATTAAGAGCGAAGCCACTCTCAACAAGGGTTCACTTTATCCCTATCATATTGTATTGAGCTATGATCATGAAAGCATCATTTTGTTTTTGCATTTCCAAAGGGAGGAGTTCACTTTGGTGGAAAACAATGTCAAGATTCAATCCTTGAATTAGGGCTTCTATGTCATTTAGTTTCCCATTCGAAGGGATATGAATTTTTTGTAAGGCCGTTTGGAGCATACTGCGATAGGTAGGTGAATTCTGAAGAAGGTCCCAAAGGATTGTCTTTGTCGGAGTATGCTTGAGTTGTTCAACAAGATCATACTTCATAGGAGTTAATTAAGGAGCTCTAGGAAAGATGGGATTAGGTAAAGGTAATGGTGTTGGGGTGGGTTGTTGTGGTTGCATATTATTTCTAGTGTAGAGTTTGTGAGCAACAACATCATGCTTAGGTGGGTAAAGGGTAAACTCAGGTTTAGGTGGAAGTGGAGGTTTATGTGACGGTGGGGAAAGGATCAGTTCAGGTTGGTGTTGAGATTGTTGTTTGTGTGAAGGTGGGTAGAGAATGAGAGGATTTTTAGGATGTCCCACATAGTATGTATGATGTCCATTGATCGAAGGGGATCTAATGGAAACTTGCATATTCATAACCTCAACGGTCTTGGTTAGATGTATCTCTAATAAAGGGCAATCGAGAATCACCTTTTTATCTAAGAAAGACGCATTAGTATTGTTTCCATTTGCTTGCACCATGGTATTCTCCCTATATGGAGAGTTTTTAGGAGAACTACGAACCAAATTTTCTTGACATTCACAGATTGGTTCTTCTACGATGACTGCATCGTAATTAGGGGAATGATCAGTGGTTGGATTTTTGTGGTTATCGATAGTGAGGAGATTAGGAGAAGACTCTATTTTATTGTCCTTTGTCTCTAAGGTATCATTCTCTTGTTCCATATTATCTACCTTAATAGGAGAGCTTGTAATATATTCATCCAAGGATGAAGTTTGTAAAGTAGTTTCATCACAAGTAGGGGAGGCATCAAGAGAAGGACTATTATTATTTTAAATTAGATTGTCCCAAATTGTAGGAGAATTAGGGAAGGGAGTGTCAATATTCTCATGACTCTTAATAGGTATATCTTCTAATACAAATATATCCTTTTGGCATCGATGAGGGATAGTAGGAGAAGGAGAATGTTGATGGTCATGGTTATGGAGACTAGGTAAGGTGATATTTAGAAATGTTTCTATAATCTAGTGTTCTTGTTGTCTAACATCATCCAAAGGAGATTAAGGAGATGGACAATCAAGACCCTCAATTCTTGTATCTTCTTTCACCAAGATATCTTCATCACTAATAGGAGAGGTATTGCAAGAAGAACATGTATGATTATTATGATTGTCAATACTACCATTCTCACCAATGGGCAATGCAATATTAAGGATTGTGTCAATGGTTTGATGATTAACATGTTTGTTAATGAAATCATTGTTATAATCAAAATTGAACTCATAAGAGAGAATGTTGTATTTATTCAACCCATTTTTAACCAAATAAAAGCCACATCTCTTGAAAGAAAACATGCTAAGTAAAGAAAGTACAATACAATTACATAAAGTGAAATGTTTAAATGCAATTTTTAGATGTGAAACAAGGTAATATTCTGATTACATTATGCATCAACTTGAAAGATGAAATGTTTGAAATGAAATTTTGAAATTAAAAAATGCATGAAATGAGCTTATTTAGGCTAGATCTGATGAAATACATGTTACAAAAACTCAGCCAACTAATATAGGTAGGTAATGGCAGTGAACAAAAACTTTAAAAACAAGGTTTTTAGTTCTATAAATGATAGTTTCAAGACTAAAAAAGGACTATGTTGCCCTAGGTGGCGAATTATTCCCAATAGGGATTTTTTTCAGATATTTTAGATATTTTTTATTGATTTTTATGTTTTTTGTATTGTATCAGGAAAATGTAAAGTGAAAATGTAGAATTGTACTATTTTTCAATGAAATGAAATGCAATATTACAACTATAGTATTTACACTGAAATTTTAAAGCCTAGGATGTAAAATGCCTTGTAAATTAGAGTAATGTTCTAAGGTTAGGTTCTCAAAATGTGGTTAGATTTTGATATCTCAGGTTTTCACTAAGGGAGAGGGAAATGGACCTAAAATGAATAATATACACTCCAAGATATTGGGATGGATGCAATATGCCTTAAATGCAATGTCAAATTAAATCAAATAACTAAAGGGAAGGTGGTTGACTAATGGAATACCTAAGAAGTACAGGTTGCTTGGCTGTAGTAATGTGGCCAAAAATGCTAGTAGAAGATGATATTTTAATAGGAATTGATAAAAGTGAGGTGCCTAGAGTCAAAAGGATGAATGTGGGTCAGGATCACAAAAAGCAGTCTTGAAACTAAGCGGGACACCTTTGCATGATGGGGACTTAGTCCTTTGTTCGGAAAAACTGCTCAGAGCCCTTTAGCCAAATGGGTATCCGTCTCTGAAATCCTAGAAAAGGTTCATTAAGGACAAACACCAAATTGTTGGTAACATTCCCACTTTTTAACTTTGAAATTTGAAAATTGGGAAACATAAGCCTCAGGCCTACACTTGGTTCTTGGTGATCAGTTTTGTGAAACTGGAGTTTTCAGGAAGAGGTAGGCTTTGGTGAATATTTTCTTTTACAGAGGAAGGTCTTCAACAACTTTGGAAGGTATTAGAATGATGAGATCTTCAGGAAGAGCCTTGAGAAATTTTATAAATTTGTGAGCCAGAAAATGAAAGAAAATATTTGGATGTTGGAGACTGTAGGGGTTCCTTGTCAAAACCTTTTGATCTTGTCAAACAAAGTAATGGAATCAAATGTCACCAAGCCTTGTAGGAAATAACGGAATTAGTACATTTCCATGATGATAGGTCTTGATATTATGCCGCAATAGTTGAAGAATCTACCCTTAAATGTCCTTGAAATCTATCGTGATGACTTAGAATGTAAAAACCCTAGCTTGCTTGACTTGAGGTGGAAGATAAATGAGTTAGATGAATGAGTTATGAATTAGGGTTTAGAGGCTTACATTTATAGGAAATTCTCCTAATTTTCTCATTAATTTGATCCCAAAGGCTGACATGGAGGAAAATAAAACTTAAAATCCAACTTTTCCCACTCAAAACTCAAAAATAACCCAAATGGGACTAATTCGCCACTCTGGGAAACATAGTCCCACCTAGTAGGGACTCATTTGCTCATATGGATGACTTAGTCATAGAACGCCCCTTTTGCCAACTGGATTGTTGGGGAATGAAGAATTTTAGTTCATATGTTGATTTCATCATGTATTTGATCAAATTATGCCTTGGGATAGAAAATATGGGGCAATAGGAGCCTATTAATGATGATGTAAAGGTTAATTAGGGCTTGGGGCACAAAATTAAATGTGAAAGTGTGATTAATACACTTTACACCATTAAAATAGGGTCCACACAGCCTAGAGAGACACAACATCTAATGTGAATGTGTAAAACACATTACAAGACTGGATTAAAGTTAGGTTTAATTTCCAAGCCTTCTAGATTAATGTGATAATTCCATCAAATACATTTTATAATATTGAATTAACTGTAAAATAGGTCCATTCAGTCTAGAGAAGTGTGAAATTCTTTTACAACACTTTACAACACCTTTACAAGACATCGTCAAATGTATTTTATTCACTTTGCAAAGGTCCAAGACCTAGTGTGGATGTGTAAAAAAGCTCACAACACTAAATCAAGTCATCATTAAGGAAAATTTGTCATCAATTATTCCCATATCAAGCAAGGTATACACTTTTTGGTGACACATTAAGCCCCCACTTTAGTGAGAGGATGAACTTGTTTCAAACTCACACTAAAGCAGACATTGAAGAGTAGTCCAATCATACCAATCTGGATGACAATGGATGATAAAGATCAAGGCAGGGTCCCAGGATCCAAGATTCTAAGTCATACAAAAATAAGAATGAATGGACATGCACAAGGTGAATGATTTATAGCAAGACAAGATACATGATCATACAATGGAAATAACTAGAAGGAAGAGAAAAGTGAAAATAAAATGGTGGATCAAGCTTTGACCATTTGTCCAACACGTTGTGGATCAGATCTAGGTTGTTTGTCCAAACAATGCATACGCACTCTGAGGTGACAAAATTATTTTCTATCCACTAGGTGAGAAGTCCAAAAAGGTGAGAAACATACACTCATGGTTAGTATGTACTCACACACATGTAGGAGGCTATGAGGAAAGTTCATGCCTCGGAATGGGCTTCCCACTCAACCATACCAAAGTTACACCTCCTAATAACTTTAATAATGCACCAGAAAACTGATCTTCAAGCTCTATGAGGTAAGAGAAACTTCATATGCTTGACACTCATAGACATTGTCAATGCAAGATAGTGCAAGGAGTGTTCAAAGGTATTTTTCTTAGTTCATGAAATGTATCACCTTAGGTAACATTGTACCTAATGTTTCCAAGAGAGGATGTGTCAAAGTAATATCACATTCTTGGATGTAATCATGCAATGAAATATGAGTGTCGGTGTATGCCCCCATTTTAAAGTGGTTGCTAACACCGTTAATGTGATCAATCTCTTTAAAGTAGAAGAAAAAGAAGACCCTAGAGCTTACTCAGAAAGCCCTATGCCAAGTCATATGTTTGTTATAAGCTACGCCATGAAAAGGGTAGTAAGTCACATGCGAGCCAACTTAAGGCATGTCATCCACATCCCAAGCTTGCTCTTATATGTTCATAAAAGGTTAATGACTAGCCAAAAGAAGCAATGAGAAGTGAAATACGAGGACCGGGCTACTTAACACATTGCCCCCACTTAGTGTAGGACAAAGGTGAATCGAAATGATGGATAAGATGTACAGTAGAGTGAAAATAAATATCAATTAGAGGAATTAGGTTCACCCACATAAGGAAGAACACTAAACTCCTTAAAATGTTGGATTTTACTACTCAAAGCCTTGCATGCATTAGTAGAATGACCATGAACTCTATGATAGGCACAGAACAAATTTTTCTAATAAAATTTATTTCGAGTTCATGGGGAAGAGATATGAAGTGATCTTGGAGGAGTCTCGACAAGATTCCCTCTTGATCAATGGTAAATTTTCCTTGATTATGTGACAAATATATCTCTTGCTTAGGACAAGATTTCATACCTACGCAAGACACTTTAGATTGTGAGATTTTGATCTCTCCTCTATGGGGGTTGTAAAATCTAATAAATTCAAATCTTTAGTGTTTTGGGAGATGAAATTGACATTAAGCATAGATGTATTTTTTTGTAAAGGATAACCATCAAGACCACTAGTTTCTATTGTCTTAGAAGGATGTTTTGTAATAGTGTTGATCTTGACTGAAGGCTTGGTGATTTGTATGAAGGGACAATAACCAAGACCGTGAGTCATTTATTGTTTGTTAGGATCGATGGGGACCTAGATACCTTGTTCTCTAGCACCACATCCTTTTCCACTATATCCAATTTGTTTCATAAAATCATAACCTCTTCGATAAATCTTTTCCATTGCTTATGAATCAGGTGGTTGTTCATGATTAAATTCATCAAAATTTGTTGTTGTACCATCAAAAAATTTCCACTTGTCATTTTCATAGTCTTTTAGGCCTTTCCCCTTGATGTTTGGTCTATTTTTCTTTGATTCATTGATGTAATGTGGCTTGAACATGCACATTAGGTCCTTAAAATGCAAATAATGACGTATTGTGAAGGTGAACATTTCAAGTGTTGTAAAACATTTCTACACTTTTCTAGACTTTATTCATTACAATCCACCAAAAAATAAACTTTTTATTCATTATCAAGTCCTACTTTGAAGTGTTGTAAAGTCTTGTAACAAGATTTGACACTTTTCTAGGCATAAATCCACTATTTATACCTTTCTTATGAATTATTTGACCCATTTATGCCCTTATAAGCTTTAATTAAATGAATTTTTGAATGTAAACCCAACAAAAAATATTAAAAGTGACCTAATTCCTAACACCCACATTCAAGTCCAAGGTGGGACCCATTCACCATGGGTGGCAAATGAGTCCCCCTTGGCTCAAAATTCAAAATATTTTAAATTTTCTTTCAAGTTTTTAGTCAAAAATCACTTGATGTCGGCCTGTGATGAGGTATTAATGGGTTACTAAGGCACAAGATTGTATAAATAAGTGATTTTCACCTCATTTTACATCTCCTACAATCATACATCATATCTAAGCAACATTTTCATTCATGCATATTACAACATCAAATCAAGCATTGATCAAGCATTCAAAGGAAGCCATAAACATATCTTCAAAATTTCATCAACAAGGGTTTGGTAAGTTGATAGAATTTACATGTTATTTTTTTATCATTCTCTTGCATTTCATTATTTCATTAAGGGTTTTATTAGTAAAGTGGGGTTTGACCAAGGCAAACCCCTATTTTCTAACCCTCAACCATTTTTCCTTTCTTGCATGTGTATTTATAGACTTTTGTATGTAGGTTTAACAAGTATTTTGGTGTTGAAAAGTGGAGAAGATGTAAACTAGGTGTTTCAAGTCAATTACATCTTATTTCAAGGTTGGAGAAGACTTTTTGTCTATTTCCTACATAATTGACTTCGACAACCCAACAAGCACACATCCTTAGATCTGGTGTTACAGATTTGTCTCCTGATTTCTCAAAATTTTGGGAGAGGATTGATTCACCACTAGTGGCGAATGAGTCCCACCTTAAGGCTAGAAATCTACATTTTGTCAGATTCTGGATCTCGACACTCAAAAATTTGTTCTCGACAGTTTTTACCAAAAGCAGGACTGATTCACCATCAATGGCGAATGAGTCCCACTGGTGATTTTTTGTGATTTCAGATAGCACTCAGAATACTCCAAATTCTTCATCAAACTTCTAGGTGCACTTTGATTCAACCTTCTTTTGTTTTGTTTTGCATTCATTCATTCATAGTTCATTATTTTCATATCACATTGTGTTTTCAAACATTGCATTAATCTTAGGTTTTGTATTCATAATCTCTCAATTTCACTATTTAGTTGCATTCATATCATTCCATTTAGTCCCAATTACATCACACATTTCCTAATTTTAATGAACTACCTAGATTCTTTGGCCTTTCCTTTCTCCTTTCAGGGGAAAAACCCTAGAAGTGCTAGAAAGTCCTAGAGAGCCAAAAATCTATGGTTCATTTTGGTGAACCTGCATTTTGAACATATTAACTTTCTAATTCCAATCGAATCTTGCATCTTATACTTCATTTGCATCAACATTCAATTAGGGTATTGTTTTGTTTTTGCATTTTAGGGCTTCTTAACTTGCATTAGTGAAAGACTCATTTATATTTCATTTTTGCATTGCATATCATTGAAAAAGCTAAAAAATATGCATCTACATCTTTCATTGGCATCTGAAAAGAATTTAAATCACATTAAATTTTCTGAAAAACATAAAAAAAATCTCTTTCTAGGACTCATTCGCCACCCTAGGCAAATCAATCCACCTGCACATTCCATTATGTATTTTCCAGGCACTTTCTGGGTATTTCCTGAATTACTATTTTTTGTAGTTACTTTCTATTTTGTTTTCCAAAATCTTTGTTTTCTTCTATTCCTTGCATCTTAGATTACTTTCATTTATTGTCATCATGGCATTTTCTTTTAATAAGTTGTTGAATTCATTGAAATCCTTAGTAGACATGTCCAATTGTGCCTTTGGCTGTGATCCTAATGACCTTGAGCTTCTTCATGCTCCTTCAACTCCTCTTGATTTCCCTCCCCATGATGTTGACATCATTGGAGAAGATGATGCCAGCATGAAGAAGTTCTTAAATCTCTGTCTTGATAACCTTGAAGCCAATGTAGCCTTTTATCCATCCATGAAACCACCAAATCTTCCTACTATTGCACCTCCTGATCGCTTTGGCTATTTGCATCCTAAAAATCAAGAAGGACTGAAGATTCCTTCGTCAAGTGGACCTGGTTCCTCCCAACAAGCACATTCTATGATCATAAAGTTATAAACACTCCCATCAATCTTGAACAAACATATGGAAAAGGCTTTACTATCCTAATAAAACAAGGTTGTAACACAACACATGAGCATGACATTCATCAACTTCTAGAAAACACACCAATAGAAGAAAACACAATAGGACTAGGCTGTCATGATCCTCCTCATGTTGACAAACCTCCTTTTGAATATTGAAGACTTTGAGATGATGGCACAATGATCTTTGATTCTCCTCCTGACTTAAACATTCTCCTTCCACGTGAACAACCATTCAATGATTCTAATAACAAGGATTCTAGGATCCCCATGGGTCCTCCTCCTCCTTCCATTCATGAACAACGAGAATCTAGCAAATGAAAATGACCTTACAAATTCAAAAAGCTCAAGTTTCCTACTCACCCACCACCTAAATGTGAAGGAGACTTCAATTACTTTTAAACTAAGGTCTTATACTCTTACCACCTTCAAATAGGTTGGCTAGTCATCCTAAAGATTCTAACATACCATATTGAAAATATCATCGTGTTCTAGGACATCAAACCGAAGCATGTCGGGCATTGAATGAGATACTAGACAAGTATCACTTCATTGATCAGGATCCGTCGATCGGATCGATCGGATCCCATCGGTCCGTTCGATCCGATCATTTTCTCTTATTTTTACTTCTTCTAATTCATACCTCTATTCTTCTCGTGCATTGGTCTTAATCATTTTCTTTGTATTGTTTTCCTTTTGGGGATGACGCAAAGTGTTGAGAGTACACTGATTAATTTTGACTCAAAATCCGACAAAAGTTTTTCAGAATTATTTCATCGATTTTCTGATGAACTTTGAAACATCAAAATTTTGACCTAGCATCGTTGGCTAGGTCAAAATTTCAATGTCTCAAATTTCGTTCGAAAAAAGACAAAATAATTCTAATGAAAGTTCATCAAAATTTTGACGAACTTTTGTTATATTTTGAGTCAAAATGTATCAGTGTCGTAATGTCTCTCGAATGTTGACCCAAAAGGTTACTATTCTTTTTCACTTTTTCTTTTTTGTTTTCCTTTTGGGGATGACAGAAAGCGTTGAGACACCCTATGTCTCTTCCATGTTGACCCAATCGGCCCCTTTTTCCTTTTTCTTTGTCTTTTCATGAGTTTTCCTTTTGGGGATGATTCAAGGTATCAAGACTAAAATGTCTCCTTCATGTTAACCCAAAATATTTTTCCTTTCCTTTGGCCTTTTCATTTTATTTTCACTTGTGATTTCGTTTTGGGGATGATGCAAAGTGTTGAGACCATGTGTATCTTCCATGTTGACACAAAATGTACTTTCCTTTGTTTTCACTCTCTTTGTGTCATTATTCTAGTTCTATGTATTTGAGGAATGATGACAATTCCAAGCTCTTTCATAAAAACATTGCAATAACAAACATGCTGCCCCCAAATCCATAGATCCCTTATGTGTTTGGTGTATTATTTTCTAGAGGAAAACTCCCTTTTCCTTTGTTTTCCTTTTCATTTACATGAAGCAGCCTACCTCAAAAATATGACTTGGCATACGGGCTTTCCAAGTTGGCTCTCATGTCTTGTTTTCTTTGTGCATTTTCTTTCCTTCACTACTTTAAAGTAATTTCTCCTAGACCGGTGTGTACCAATTCCTTTAAAGTGGGGGGAATACATTGGCATCATTTCATTTACATTCTTAGTTCTCAGTGCATCCTTGTAACTTCATACTCAATGCATTTGTCACTTTGTGGATGACATTAGGTATGATGTCCTTCAGAAGTGTGATCTATCATAGAATATTGCATTCCTCTTGGTGGCCTTAGCAACACATTGCATTCCCTAAGTTGTGAATATTTTAGTCTTTGATTGGTCCTATCTTGGAGATGTTAGACACAATGTTCCCTAAGTGATAGACCTTGCATGAACTTAACATGACTTCTTTGAACATCCTTTTTAATTTTACTTTTACATTTTTGCATTTTATATTTTGCCACCTTGCATAATGCAACTTTCTTACTTATGGTACCTTTGCATTTGTTCATGAGTTCTAATCATACAAAGATTTTCTTGTCTCATGAAGCATGAACCATCATTTTCCTTTGTGGCACCTTGCTAAAGTTATCAGGAGGTATAACTTTGATATGGTTGAGTGGGAAGCCCATTCCGTAGCATGACTTTCCCCATAGCCACCTTTGTGTTTGTGAGTGCATGCCAACCAGAGTGAGTATGCATTTTTCAAACAATCAACCTAGATCTTATCCACAACTAGCTGGATAAATGATCGAAGCTTTCATTTCTTTCTCGTCATCATTGTCTTCATTTGTTCTTACATTCAGTTTTCCATGGGATCTTCATCCTGGGGGCTCGATCATCCCTCTTGATCATTGCCATTCCATCTTGCTAACATAAGTACATTGAAACACCTCTCTCGATATTCATGGCTACTTTAGTGTGATTTTGAAGCAAGTTCATCCTCTCACTAATGTGGGGGCTTAATGCACAATTGAAAAATGTCCACTTGTCATTTTCATGATCTTTTAGACCTTTCCCCTTGATGTTTGGTCTATTTTACTTTGATTCATTGATGTAATGTGGCTTGAACATGCATATTAGGTCCTTAAAATGCTAATAATGTCATCTTGTGAAGGTGTTGTGAAGTGTTGTAAAACATTTCTACACTTTTCTAGACTCTATTCATTACAATTCACCTAAAAATCACCCGTTTATTCATCATCAAGTCCTATTTTGAAGTGTTGTAAAGTCTTGTAACAAGATTTCACACATTCTTAGGCATAATACCACTATTTACACCTTTTTTATGACTTATTTGACCCCTTCTTCCCTTATAATATTTAATTAAGTGCATTTTTTAAGGTAAACCCAACAAAAAATATTAAATGTGACTTAATTCTCGAGACCCACATTCAAGTCCAAGGTGGGACCCATTCGCCATGGGTGGCGAATGAGTCCCCCTTGGCTCCAAATTCAAAATATTTTAAATTTTCTTTCGGATTTTTATTCAATAATCACTTGATGTCAGACTGTGACGAGGTATTAACTGGTTACTAAGGCACAAGATTGTATAAATAAGTGATTTTCACCTCATTTTATATCTCCTACAATCATGCATCACATCCAAGCAATCTTTTCATTTAAGCATATCACATCAAATGAAGCATTGATCAAGCATTCAAAGGAAACCATTGGCATATCTTTAGACTCTCATCATCAAGGGTTTGGTAAGTTGATAGCATTTACATGTTATTTTTTTATCATTCTCTTAAATTTCATTATTTCATTAAGGGTTTGATTACCAAAGTGGGGTATGACTAAGACAAACCCCTATTTTCTAACCCTCAACCATTTTTCCCTCCTTGCATGTGTATTTTTAGATTTTTTTATGTAGGTTTAACAAGCCTTTAGGTGTTGAAAAGTAGAGAACAAGCCAACCAGGTGTTTCAAATCAACCACATCTTATCTCAAGCTTGGAGAAGACTTTTTTCCCATTTCCTATAGAATTGACTTTGACAACCTGACAAGCAGACATCCTTAGATCTGGTGTTGTAGAGTTGTCTCATAATTTCTCAAAATTTTGCGAGATGAATGATTTGACACCAGTGGAAAATGAGTCCCACCTTAAGGCTGGAAATCTAGGTTTTGTCAGATTTTGGATCTTGACACTCATAAATATGTTCCCAACAATTTTTACCAGAAGCAAGACTGCATCAGTGGCGAATGAGTCCCACTAATTTTTTTGTGATTCTAGACAACACTCAAAATATTCCAAATTCTTCAGTAGATTTCCAAGTGCACTCTAATTCAACCTTCTTTTGTTCTATTTTGCATTCATTCATTCATAGTTCATTGTTTGCATATCACATTATGTTTTCAAAGATTACATTAATCTTAGCATTTTCATTCATAATCTTTCAATTTCCTTGTTTAGTTGCATTCATATCATTCCATTTAGTCCTAATTACATCACACATTTCCTAATTTGAATGAACCACCTAGATTCTTTGGCCCTTCCTTTCTCCTTTTAGGTGAAAAACCCTAGAAATGCTAGAAAGTCCTAGAGAGCCAAAAATCTATGGTTCATTTGTGTAATTTTATTCTTCTATTAAAGTGGTTGAGGTGGATTCTTTCAAATTTTATTCCATGTTTTTCATTGACATGACTGTTTTTTCATTTCCCTGGTCAGAGTCTTTTGGTGTGAAATCTAAGGAACCCCAATCATTGTCTAATAGCTTTGTGGATTTTTTTGCATGGGTTCCACTTGTATGGTTGGGGTTAAGGAGTTCAAGGGGTTATATTTTTTTTTCTCAAGTTGCAAGACACTATAAGGCTCAGGATCAGTGTCAACTGTGTAGACTATTGAAACATAGATTTTTGGAACCTACTTTCTTTCTAGCACTTCTAGGGCTTTTCACCTAAAAGGAGAAAGAGGGGTCAAAAATTCTTATTTTCTCATTATAATAAATGGAAAGAGGATGTGCAAGTGTTTCTTTTAATGCTTACAAATGTAGATAAATGAATGTAAACTAATCTAATGAAAAATGTTAGAAAACACAATGTTGATTGCAAGTATGAACTAGAAACTTAAACAAATGAAAACATAAATTAATGAGAATGAACAAGGTGCACTTAAACGAAGATTGTTGTTGCTGGAAGGTTTTGGAATGTTCCATAAATCACTTTCAATGGCCACTGGGACTGATTTTCCATAGAGGGTGAATCAGTCTTGCTTGTAGTAAAAGGTTCTGGAAATAGGTTTCTGACTGTCGAGAGTTGAATTATGAGAAAACCACTTTTCAGGCCTATAGATGGGACTCATGCGCCATGGGTGGTGAATTATTCCACCTACAGGAATCTTCAAAATTAGAAGTAGATTTTGTGGAGCTAGATCTGCACTTTTTCTCTCTACAGGTGTCTGCTTCTAAAATTGTCGTGTTTAGGTCTAAAAGTGACTTTTTGTTGATATGTTGACTTAAATGATGAAGAGAGGACTTTAACAACTATGCAAATTTATCTTCTATGATTTTTAAGCTTCCAAAGGACCTAAATCTACATACAAACAAGACAAAAGAGAGATATGTTGGATGTTAGGGCATGGGGGTATGCCTTGGTCAAACCCCGTTTAGGTAATTAAACCAAAATGATGAACGAAGGGAATGAAGCATGAAAAAAAGGAATAAATTACCTTGCCATGATAATTGATCTTGAAATTCTACAACAAAACATGTAAAATTTACCCTTGAATGTCTTAGGAAGCTAACTTGAAGACTTCTAATGAAGAAACCTTAACTTGCTTGACTTGGATGAGAAGATGAATTAATGATGAGAGATGTAAAAATGAGTTGTTAGATGTAAAGTGAGGATAAAAATACTTATTTATAGACAATTTTTCCTTAGTATCCCGATTATACCTCATCACAGGCTGACATGTAGAAAAATTAAGGTTAAAACCTAATTTTTCCTACTCAAACTTCGAAAATGACTCAAAATGGGACTCATACACCACTAATGGTGAATGGGTCCCACCTAGATGGGACTAATTCGCCACTAATGGTGAATGGGTCCCACAGGGGTCATTTTTGCTAGCTAGAATGTTGAGAAGTAAGAAAATTAGTCTTATATAATGACTATGTTGGTTATTTGATCAAATTATTCCTCGGGATGCACAATATGGGTTAATAGAGGTCTATTAAATTTACTTTACAAGCCTTCTAAATTAATGTTATGATGTAATTAAACATGTTTTATAATGTTGAATTAATGAGAAATAGGTTCATTAGGTCTAGAAAAGCGTGAAAGTCCTTTACAAGACTCTACAACACCTTTACAAGACATTGTTAAACACATTTTAATTAGTGTGCAAGGGTTCAAGACCTAGTGTGGATGCATTAAATGCATAAAAAAAATAGATTAATACCTCATTAAGTCTATTTTATCATGTATTAATCCCATGCCAAGCAAAGCGTCCTTTTTTCTACGGCACAGCTATGTTATTGTAAACATATTTCATTTTACAATGAAGATTTGAAGGCACTGCATTCATCTCATGAATCCATGGTCTTCTTAAAAGAAGATTATCTGAAAGATTATGGGGCATGACATGGATCAATGTTTGCAATGTAGCCTATCCAACTGTAATAGGCAAAGTAATCACAACAAGCGGTTGTTTTTTGTGCATTGAAAAATCCTTTGATAGATAAAGAATTGGGCTGAATTTTTTATTTATCCACTCTAAGATTCTCCAATAGGTTTACACTACACACATTAAGAGTAGATTCATTTTCAACAAGGTTTTTCTTTATCCCTATCATATTGTATTGGGCTATGATCATGAAAGCATCATTTTTTTTTGCACTTCCAAAGGGGGGAGTTCACTTTGGTGGAAAACAATGTCAGCATTCAATCCTTGAATTAGGGTTGCGATGTCATTTGGTTGCACATTAGAAGGGATAGGAATTTTTTGTAAGGTCATTTGGAGCATAGTGTGATAGGTAGGTGAGTTCTAAAGAAGGTCATAAAAGGGATATCTTTGTGGGAGTATGCCTGAGTTGTTAAACAAGATCATACTTCGTAGGAGTTAGTCAAGGAGCTCTAGGCAAGATGGGATTAGGATAAGGTAATTGTCTTGGGGTGGGTTTTTGTGGTCACAGATTGTTTCTAGTGAAGTGTGTGTGAGCAAAAATATCATGCTTAGGTGGGTAAAGGGTAAACTTGGGTTTAGGTGGAGGTGGAGGTTAATGTGATAGTGGGTAAAGGATGACTTCGGGTTGGTGTTGAGTTTGTTGTTTGTGTGAAGGTGGGTAGAGAATGAGAGGGTTCTTAGGATGTCCCACATTGTATTTATGAGCTCCATTGATCGAATGGGATCCAATGGACACTTGCACATTCATAACCTCAGTGGTCTTGGAATGATGTATCTCTAAGAAAGGGCAATCGAGAATCACCTTTCTATTTAAGGAAGACAAATTAGTATTGTTTGGATTTTCTAGTACCATGGTATTCTCCCTGGATGGAGATTTTTTAGGAGAACTACGAATCAAATGTTCTTGACATTCATGGATTGGTTCTTCTACAATGATTGCATTGCAAGTAGGGGAATGATTAGTGGTTGAATTTTCGTGGTTATTGATAGTGAGGAGACTAGAAGAAGACTCTATTTTATTGTCCTTTTTCTCCAAGGTCTCATTCTCGTGTTCCATATTATCTACCTTAATATGAGAGCTTGTAATATGTTCATCCAAGGTTGAAGTTTGTAAAGTAGCTACATCACAAGTAGGGGAGGCATCAAGAGAAGGACTAGTATGATTTTCAAATAGATTGTCCCAAATAGTAGGATAATTAGGGAAGGGAGGGTCAAGATTCTCATGACTCTTACTTGGTATATCTTCTAATTTACCAATCTATCCTCATGGCATCGAGGAGGGATAGTAGGAGAAGGAGAATGTTGATGGTAATGGTTATGGAGACTAGGTAAGGTGATATTTATAAATCTTTCTATGATCTCATGTTCTTGATGTCTAACATATTCCAGAGGGGAATGAGGAGATGGAAAATCAAGACACTCAATGCTCATATCTTCTTTCACCAAGATAACTTTGTCACTAATAGGAGAGGTTTTGGGAGAAGAACAAGTATGTTTGTTATGATTTTCAATATTGCCATTCTCACCAATGAGAAATGTAATATTAAGGATTGTGTCAATGGTTTGATGATTAACATGTTTCTTAATGACCTCATTGTTGTAACCAAAATTGAACTCATAAGAGGGAATGTTGTATTTATACGACCCATTTTTAACCAAATCAAAGCCACGTATTTTGAAAGAAAACATGCTAAGTAAAGAAAGTACAATGCAATGACATAAAGTGAAATGTTTAAATGCAATTTTCAGATGTGAAGCAAGGTAATATTCTGATTACATTATGCATCAACCTGAAAGATGAAATGTTTGAAATACAAATTCAAAATTTTAAATGCATGAAATGAGCTAATTTAGGCTAGATATGGTGAAATACATGTTACAAAAACTTAGCCAACTAATATAGGTAGGTAATGGAAGCAAAAAAAAGCTTTAAAAATAGGGTTTTTAGGACTAAACAGTGACTAAGTTGCCCAAGGTGGCGAGTTAGACCCAATAGGGATTTTTTTTCAGATTTTTCAAATATATTTTATTCATTTTTATGTTTTTTGTGTTGTATGAGGAAAATGTAAAGTGAAAATGCTGAATTTTACTATTTTTCAATGAAATGAAATGCAATAATGCAAGCTATATGAGCTTTTCATTTATACAATTTTAAAAACCCTAGGATGCAAATGAAATAATGTAAAACCTAATGCAATGTTGATGCAAGTGATTCCTAGGATTTAAATGCACTTGAAATTATAAGTAAAATGTTCTAAAGTTGGGTTCACCAAAATGTGGACACAGATTTTGGTATCCAAGGGTTCTTTAACTCTTTTAGGGTTTTTCACCTAAACGTAGAGAAATGGACCCAAAATGCGTAATTTCTACACTGAAAATCAATGCAAGGATGGAGGAAATATGCTTAAATACAATGAATAAATGAAATAAAATAAAAAATAAAGGTGATTATTAATGCAATACCTAAGAAATGCAAGTTGTTTGAAAACACAGTGATGTATGAAAAAAAACCTAGAAATGAAGATAAATTGTAACAGAAATTGATGAAACTAAAGGTGTGCATCTAGAGGCTAAAAAAGGATGGAATGTAGGTCTAGAATCCTGAAAAAACCTAATGTAGAAGCCAACTAGGACATTTGTGCCAATCTGGGTGACCTAGTCCCAAATCTGGAAAAACTGCTCTGGAGCCCGTGTTGGCCAAATCGGTATCGAAATCTATAGAAATATCCAAAAAATAGGTTCAATGGGACTAAGCCACCACTATTGGCCACTTAGTCCACTTCTAAATTTTTGAAAATCAAAAAGTGAAAAAGGAAGCCTGTGGCCTGCACTTCATTTCCTCACTGGTATCTAGTTTTGAAACTCTGATTTTCAGGCTTGAAAGTGACTTTTAGTGGATATTTTTGCTTTGCAAGCAAGGAGAGGTCTTCAAAAACTTTGTAAACTATTGTTCAATGATCTTCAAACCTTCAAAGTACCTAAATATGTGAACACACAATGAAAGAGAAATAAATGTTGGATGTTAGGGAATGGGGGTTTGCCTTGGTCAAACTCCTTTTTAGGTAATTAAACTGAAATGAAGAAATAATGTAATGAACCATGAAATAATGGAATTAGTACCTTTCCATGATGATAGGTCTTGAATTTCTACAACAATAGGTTAAGAATCTGGCCTTGAATGTCCTTGAAAGCTATCTTGATGACTTAGAATGTAAAAACCCTAGCTTGCTCGACTTGAGGTGGAAGATAAATGATGACTTAGATGAATGAGTTATGAATTAGGGTTTGGAGGCTTGATTTTATAGGAAATTCTCTTAATTTTCTAGTTAATTTGATCCCCAAGGCTGACATGGAGGAAAATAAAACTTAAAATCCAAATTTTCTCGCTCAAAACTAAAAAATAACCCAAATGGGACTAATTCGCCACTCTGGGCAACTTAGTCCCACCTAGCAGGGACTCATTTGCCCAAATGGGAAACTTACTCCTAGAGGGCCCCTTTTGCCAGCTAGATTGTTGGGGAATGAAGAATTTTAGTTCTTACATTGATTTCATCAGGTATTTGATCAAGTTATACCTTGTGATAAACAATATGGAGCCATAGGGACCTATTAATGATGATGTAAAGGTCAATTAAGCCTTGGGAAAAAAAATTAAATGTGAAAGTGTGATTAAATACACTTTACACCATTAAAATAGGGTCCACACAACCTAGAGAGACACAACATCTAATGTGAATGTGTAAAACACATTACAACACTAGATTAAAGTTAAGTTTAAGTTACAAGCCTTGTAGATTATGTTGATAATGTCAGTAAATACATTTTATAATAATGATTTAAGGGGAAAATGGGTCCATTTAGTCTAGAGAAGTGTGAAATTATTTTACAACACTTTACAACACCATTACAAGACATCATTAAATGCATTTTATTTAGTTTGCAAGGGTCCAAGACCTAGTGTGGATGTGTAAAACACCTCACAACACTAAATCAAGGCATCGTTAAGTCCAATTTGTCATCAATTATTCCCATATCAAGCAATGTATACACTTTTTGGTGACACAAGGTTTATTTGGAAGTTTTTTTTTTGGGTTCATCTCAAATGTGCAGGTTTTCTAGTGCTATTTATGTTCTCCCTTGAAAAGGCACTAATATCTTTTCCTTTTCTTCATTGGCTCTTCAATCTTGATTCATCTTATCTTTTTGGTTTTGTGCTTTATTGGCCCTGTCATGTGGCCTTCAATTTCTCTCAAATTTTGTAGGGTTTTTCCATTCTAAATTGTTATCTTGCAAGAGTTGGCATTCTTCAAAACTTATCCAAATTTTTGTATGGATTTGTGTAATCACGAATATTGTGTTTTTTTGTATCTTTCTATTGGATATACAATTTTTTTTGATGTATTTTTCTCCCCTTTTGTCATTGTATGTAAACTTCTCATATATCAATAAAATTTTCGTGGCTCTGCCACTTTTATTTAAGAAAAAACTTGTTAGAAAATTATAAGTTCCCAAATTTAAAACACATTACAATCAACTAGAATAATATGCTATTTATATTATATTATTAATATATATTATTCTTCTTCAAATAGAATTGGTTGACCCTAGTGTAGTTCTCATTAAGATCATTTGAGAAAAGGACATATTTTCTCTTTATCAAATTGAATTGCATACACTACAACAATGTGTAGTATTTCAAAATTATTTTATGAATATTGGGCTTCATTACAAAAGCTATATTTCAAAATGTATCATTGTAGTTAGAAAATAATTTCTAGATGAAGTTGACTAAATGATTAAAAGAATTTAATTAATTGAGTGCTTTTTTAATGCCTTGTCCTCAACATTGAAAACTTCTAAACAAATTACTAAAAAATATGTCCCCACATATATAAAGGACTAGTTATATTAATTCATTAACATAATGATTAAACTTAGCTATGCCAAAAATAGTGCATAACATTTGTAATTCATTTAGTCGTGTCTCACGTTCATTGTTTATTTGTTCTTATATAATATTGAAATTTAGAAATGAAGTTAGTAGAGTTAGTATGTTTGTTAGCCTTTTAACCTTTTTATGTGAGTTCTCTATATTGGATTTCACTTTAATGAAACATGAAACAACCAATACATGAGTGAGAAATTTTATATTGTTTCTATTATTTTATATACATGTTGCAATAATATTTATCAAATGAGTGGATTATTTGATTTTTCATGGTTGACTCATATTCTACATATTTGACAAATAAAAGAGTAATAAATAAATTCCAAAAACTCCTAATAAGAAAGAAACTCAACATCAATTCAAAATGCCTTAACTCTAGACAAGCTAGAGCTAACAAGTTACAATTTTAGTTTATTAGAAATTTAGATATTTCTACTTTTCACCTTTATTTAAATTATTTATTTATTTACAAATAATTTAAGACTTTGAAAAGTTAATATCCCAACAAATATTTATATATTTATGATTGAGTGAAGATTCTTCTTTCCTTTAACAAAGTCTTTTTTTGACGCTAGAAGATAAGAACATATGAAAACTATATTTGATATGATTAAGTTAGTTACATCAACACAGATTCTTATAAATCAATGTGTGTTTGTTGTTCTTATTCACCATCTATTGATTTCTACCCTTACCCAAAATCTTACTATCTTCTTAATAAGAAAACTACTTTTAACACCTTTAACAAAACTACAACTACACCATAATATCTATTATAATATAATTCTCTTCTTAGATATATATATTTTCTAACTTAATAATATCTAAGATATAAAGATTTCATCAATAAGTTTGGATGATAGTGTGCTAATCCTATTTATTATCTTCATTTTTCAAAACCTCTCGTCCATTTCATATAATCTTCCATTTTTCTTCAAACATCCCATACAATTTATCTGTAACAAAAATAATTAAATAAATAATTTTGTCTCAAACAATTGACAAGATATATTCAAATTTAAGTAAAATCTTATCTTTAGAAAAGATAAAGAAATAAAACAAAAGGATAAAACAATAAAAACAAGGAAATAAAACAAAGTTTTTCTATGTTTAACACAAGTTGAAAATATTATATATATTTTGTTGCTTTGAAAGAAAAATAATTGTAATGAATAGTAATTGAATAACAACAGTTATGTGAAGATTAGTTTCATCAGCAATAGCAATAAGAATAGTGATATTTTATCCTTGAATGTTTTCTTGATATATTGTCAAGTGTTATTCCGTAAATGTGTGTCTTATCTATTATTTAGTTATTCCATTTCATAATCTTCATTATTTCTTCGCAACTAAATTGTGCTGCAATATTATTATTTAAATTCATGATTTTTACGTTTCCATTTCTAGAAAAACCAGATGGTCGGTATCAGAGAAGAGTCGAGAAACCAGTTATTTCACACCAAAAAGTTGATAAGAGAAATGCACACCGGCGAGTGCAAATAACAAAGTCGGTAGATCAATACAATTCGCTTCCTGTTTGAATTGTTAGATTAATACAATTTACTTCTTGCTTCAATTCAATCTAAGAAACAAAACAAAAAAGTAATGCATACAAAAATAGACAACTGACAGATTAATAGATATTGAACGACAGTAATCAGCTATTAGTAATCAATCATCAATAATGAAATCCACGAAAGGGAAGAATTTCGTAATACTAAATCAATTTCTCAGCTGCCACCAAGATTCTTTCTGATTGTCTCCACCTCCGCAACGTTGATCTGAAATGACTTGGCCAAAACATTGCTGGGAATTGCCGGATTTGAAGCGAAAGTGGCCAAGGGAATGACAGAGGTACCGGGAGCTTGACTGTTAAGAGCCGCTATGACAGAGGCAGGGCTGTTTCCAATGTTCTCAACAAAGTGGATGATCGCCTTAGGGAATACAAAGACATCGCCCGTTTTGATGTCTGCAGAGAAAAGCTTGTTGGTCGTATCCACAAACCCAACTCTGAGATTACCTTGCAAAACGAAGATAATTTCAGAGGCCCGTGGGTGTGTGTGAGGAGGAAGCACTGCTCCCACTGCAAAATCTACACGTGCCATTATTATCCCCAATGTGTTTATGCCAGGGAGAACGTCTGTTGTTGTTGCAGTCACACTCACTCCGAATGGATTGCCTGATGTATTTCCCTGGGTGCTCAAAATTGATGTAGTAAAGTGCTTTGGAGAAACTTTAGTGGGATTGATACAAGGCAGCCCATTCATAAAAACAGTGGAAGATGCAGTATCTGCTACACAAAAATCCTGCAATGCATCTGGATCTGCATTTATTGTGGGCACTAGTAAAACCAAAAGTAGAGAAACCCAAAAGTATGCCATTGTAATTTTGGAGAAGCAGCGAGTAAATTACAACAATATTGAACTTCTGGCCTTGTATCCTGCTATATATAGATACCCATGCACAAACAAATGAGGAATATCTTAATAATTTTCCAGTTTCCTACTCGTTTTTCCTCTCATTCAAAGTTGAGACTATGTGGAACTTAAGAATAATTCTTTGTTCAATTAAAACATAACAAAATAGTAACGGTCATCACAGAGAACTAATTGTGTATAGAAGCTTTGGATGTTAGTAATGTAGTGCAAATTTTATGTCAAGAAATTATACCGGACGGTGTACATACACTCCAAGCTTTATGGAATGTGCTCCAATCTCTATGGAATGAATCTGCAGTTATACTGTGTCAAACATCGGAGTCTGCAGGTGATCTTGACTGAGTCATTTGGTGGACAAAATGCTTTCAAAACCAACTTAAAGCGCGTAAGATTAAATTCATGGGCATAGGAAAGGTTCAAAGCTGGTATAGTCTACGCTATTTATCCTACGAATTTTCTCAGAAACAATTAATACGCTGACCACTTGGTCGCTTGAAACAATTAATCGAATGATGTACTTTTCTAAGAAAAAATTATAGATTAAAATTAATTGATATTTATTAATGGAAATTATATACTTTAAACATTATTATTTAGGGATTGCTTGCACCTTACATCTTTTAATTAGAGTCAAATGTCTTTTGTTTTATTATGCTTACATGGCTGATTGCATTATAATATTTTGCTCCACATCAATGATATTTATTATTATGAAAAGTTTATAACATGTGCAAGCATAGCCTTGTTTTTCCACCTCGAGTTATTGTTGTTTTGTGATATCATGATGACTTATAATGTTTATTGTTTTTTCTTTGTAAGAAAGTCAAACTCCCGTTAGCAATTAATTAGTTTAGTTTAAGAGTAAAAACTCAGGGTCACTCTTATTTCATATACTTTAAGTTTCAAAGTTTTAGTTGGGTGATGTGGAAGTGGGGATCATGAAATCGTTTTTGTCATTTATTTGATTTTCACTTTTTTAATTGTCATAGATTATAGTTAGTTATATAGTTAGTTATGTACCAAATTTTATGTTCATCCAAATATATATTTTCAAAAGATAGGATTTTTTTAAAGAAGGGTAAAACTTGGATTTTGAAAGTGTCCTAAATTTTATATAGATATGGTTAAAAACAACATTGAATCATAGCGAAGAGGTTGCACCAAGAACCAATAGCACTAAGAATATAAATCAATAGCTACAATAATTTGACAACTAAAGATCTACAAGGTCTACAAGTGGGTACACATTTATTCTATTTGATGAAAGAGTAAGTTGGATGCACAAGAGGTAATAGACAATGGATTTATCCATAACTAAAATAGAATATATGGCTAAAACATATACTTGTAAGGAAGTAATGTGGTCAAAGAGGTTAAGTAACTATATTTATTTTAAGAGTCAAATAGAGTTGAAATGTGATTTAAATAGAGGTTAACTATATATAATCATTTTTTGTTCATGAGAATGACTCGATAGTTTTAGGTATATTTGTTACAAATTATTTTACATTTGGTGGCTTCAAAAAATTCCCTTCATAGTTATATAATTTGTGTGTCTTATCCTATCTTTTAAGTCAATTATATTGTTCTTAATGATATTTCTCAGATTCAGTTTATTCTAAAATAATTTTAAATATATTTTTTTTCAATGTCAAATTGACATAGCCATGCATCATGTTATGTTTTACTAATAATATCCAATTTCTATATTGTCTATTTTTTCCTAATTAATTATAGTGATATATCTCCAAAAAATCCAAGATAAGGAAGTCTACAAAGAAAACAATTGGACTTGAAATTAAGTTGCAACACATCTCGATGATAAAAATAACCAACCTAAAGTGAAGGAAAAAGGAGATGAAAAACATTGTAGAGGGTTGGATATGTATTTCTCATCTATGGAGATGATATATGACGAATTTATAAAGTGTCTTCAACATTTAGCCATGAAAGTAGAAGAAAGTATTTAGTTTGTGACCAATAAAATTTATCACATCAATTTAATATTTTCTAAGAAAATATCTGTAATGTAGAAAATTAAATACCATTTCCATTTCATGTTATATTTCATGCTCAAGTTGGTTTCAATATTCATGTAATTTTTTTACATTAATTTCAACTTTTCTCTTACCTTTTTCCCTACCATGGTGCTCATGCCTTCACTCTCATGGTCCTTTTTGGTCAAATATATATTATAGATATACTAATCTGGTAGTTTTCTTATCTTTAATCATTTCTACATATGAAACTATTTAACATCAAAGGCCCCAAAATAGGTTTGGTCTAGGGCATTCACACCCTTGACTAGCCTATTTTGGGTCAAATTTAAATATTTTATTGTTGGCACTTTTATATTTATAAATTTAAATTTGTCTGTCAATTTTTCATAATTAATTTTGTGGGAAATGAATAAATGTTTATAAATAGAAGTATTTTTCACCATTTAAATGCCTATGCAATTTGAATCCCAATTAAGCATCCTAAAAGTAGTCAAGTGAAGAATAAGTTGAATTAATACATTATTGTACAGTCAAGCTTCATGTTAGCAATGCATCAAGTCCATGAGTATGATTGCTCATGTTTTATGATCATTTTTTTTGTGAATACTAACACTTGCAAGACCTTCAATCAAGCATCCAATTTTTCTTGTATGAGATGAGTACAATGACTTTAGTCCATAAAGGAAATTAGATATGAGTGGTAAGTTACAACGCTTGTTAATTTATCACTTGTTTTGTCCATTTTTCCTGTACCCGAGTGAGGGTAAGCACTCTTTACATCATCATAGCCATTATGGAGGTGGAAACACCAAAATGGGGTTTGAATTAGGTAAGCCCCTATACGACACAACCCTTTCTCTCCTTTCTTGTGTGTAGGTGATAGACTTGAGGAAAATTTGAAAGGAGATTCAAGGCTTAATGACAAAATCAAACATTCAAGCACCCTATTGCAAAAAATTAGGGTAAAGTGAATTATTTATCAATAAATGAAGTTCTAAAGTTAAAACCTGGAAGGAAGAACCTACAAAATGTAACCTACTATTACTTGTTTAGAGATCTAAAAAATAAACATTTTCAGTCTAGGGCACCCACACCCCTAACTAACAAGATTTAGCCCAAATTTGAATGTCAGGTTCTTTTCTCTCTACTTTGCTTCTCTATAATCTATTTTTGTGTCTTAGTTCTACAATATTTTGTAATTCTATTAGTTTTCATTAGTGTACCATTAGCCTAGTTCACTATTACATCACACACACCACTTCTAAATCAAATCCAACCCCACTAAAACAAAAAGAAACCAAAAACTTGATCAACCATTCTGGCTCTTCCATTAAGGATAGTAGCAAAGTATATTTTATGATCATTTTTGTGTCCCTAAATTTTATATGGGATAAGGTTTGATTTAGAACCTAGATCCCCTTTGCAACACGATCTATCCAAATTCTTGTAATCACTCTCATTCAAGTTTATATTATCTACATTGTCACCGCTTTGTCAATTCTTAGACACACATAGAATAAGAAAACACACTCTATCTTATCATTTTTGAGACAATGGTTGTTTGCACAAGTCAGAAGACCAATATAGTGGCTTGAGCATTCTTACCAAGGTCCCAAATAGTCCCAACCAATTTTCACTTATGTAGCTATATGTCATTTTTGAAGAATAAATTCAATCACATTATATTTTTAAAATATCTTCTTTTAGTTGTAATTTTATTATGTTCATTTAAATAGAAAGCTCAAATCTTATTATTTTTAATTTTTAGTCTAATTTTTTTTAATGTGAAATAGGCATATTTCCTAAAGGAAATAGATTAACTCTAGTTTCTCTTGTCATATAGAATATAATATGACACATAGACATCTATAGTACATACTTTGGTCCATCATAGAAGCCTCTAGATTTTGTGTTCAAGTTCTTCTCTACTCTACATTTATAGTTCTACATTTATTAAATACATCATCATTTTAAATTTTTTAAATTAGAAATAATTTCCTTTTTTATGATGTTTCAACTTGTTAGAAAATTATGACCCATGAAGATGGCTCAACAAGGATGGCGAACTCGGATGGCTCCTCAAGTTTGCAGAGAAATAGGGTTAGGTGGGCTGACGACTTAGACTCTTCTTGGCCCCCACCACCTAATGGGAAGTACAGACAAGCTACAAGTAGGCACATTACCCGAGGGATTACCCCAGAGATAATACTTTTGTACCCTGGAGAGACCGGGGTATTCTGGAAACCCCTAAATCGATAATCTATCAACAGGCTCAAAACCATCATGAACGCCATTTTGGTAACCCTAACCGACGACACTCTAATGGCTCTCACAGAATGGCTGCTTAATAGAACACTTCTCATCACTGATTTGTTGGTCCTAATGGTTAACCACATGGTGATACTCGGGATAATGGCATCCGGATCAATAATCCTTCTTGGAAGCGCGACCAGCGGCCAAAAGCTCAAGACAATAATTCTTCCTCTCTTCACAGTAGGCCTAATAATACTTCCTCTTCCCACAGCCGACCCCCGTCTGGAAACTTACATCAAGAAAAAAAAGAAAATGTGCATCCTCCACATTTCAGGGCTTCGTCGAAACCAAACTTCCAAAGAAGAATGGAGAACAAGAATCATAGTCACTCCAATTTTGGGGTTTCAAGGAACTCCAAGGGTGTCTGGCGTGGTTCAGTTGATGGGGCAAGTTCTCAGGACAATACTTCAAGCCACAAACCCTCCTTCAGAAATGGAGTTGTGACAAGTGGAGAACAAGAGTGGAGGCTGATCCTGACGATACCACTATAATCTGGATGCCCAATATTCAGATTGCGAATAAAATGGGCTCTCTGTACAAATCTGGGGCGCAGATCGACCACTTTCAAAAAAAATCTCCTAGATAAAGGTGAACGGGTATGAGTATTACTTAATCGTGATTTCGACATCTTCTTTCTTTATTTTATTTAAAAATGCCACTATTAAGGGTAGACTGCTACGCAAAGGTCCTTTTTGGTATGGTGACACTTTTTTGGGTATTTTTGACTAGAGATTTAATACATCATTAGAGTCCCTCTAGATGTCACCCTGTCGATTCTCTTTCTCTATACATTTTTTACTTGTGGAATTTTTTGATTCTTGCCCTATCAAACAAATTGTTTCACATTTTGGGGATTTTCTAAAAAACGAGTTTGTAATTGCAAATGGAAAACCCATCATTAGGGTTTAGGCACTGGTCAAAAATTCTACTTCATTACCTCATAAAGTGTGTCTCTCCACTAGTAAGGAAGAATGGATTCAAAAGATCATCTGGGAATCTTCCATATGGAAAGAAGCTAATATACTTGTCAATTCAGACTTTTTTTCTAAAGCCAAACTGATGCATTTCTCTGCTATTTTTGGGGTCTTGGGCATGAATCAACCCTCTAGTAGTAACCAATCTTGCCAGGCCACCCCTACTCCCTCAAATCAACATGAAACCTTGTTGAAAGAGAATACTGACATGAAATCTGGTATCAATAATTCTCTTTATTCTTCCCCCCTAAAAAAAAAAGATTATGAACCATATTCTTTAGGCAACATCAAGGGATCTAGGGAAAAATCTATTTTGGCAACCCAAGCCAACTCTTCTTAATCCTCCACCCATCGTTCTACTCCCTTTAAAAGCAACATCACACAATTTTAAGACCACCTCAATGGTTTAGAGGATGATCTAATGAATTTTGTAAATGAAGCAATGATTAAGGTTGTAGAAGGTCTTATTGAAGAAATAGTTGATAAGGTTTTGGAGGAGCCTAATTCTGAGGTCAAATCCCCTCCCCTTCCCATTTCACAATCTGCTTCAAAAAGAAAACTAAGCTTCACCGATGATACCCTTTCACCCATGACCAACTTTGTAGCCCCTCCTTCTGATCCCCTTTCATCTCCACCCATTTCCCAATCAAAATTTGAGCTCAAGGCCCTCATCACTTCCAAAAGAAAATGTGGTCGCAAATCAAATAAGGAGAAAACCAACGTGGAAATTGTTGCCTGTCTACAATCCACATTGGAAATGAACCTCCGTTCAGCTTCCAAGAAGGGTGATGAGAATGACACCCCCCGCCAACCCACACAGTTGATTCTACTACGTAGTGTAAATATTCATAAATAATCATGAAAATGAGGAGAGACGATATCTCTCCTTGAGCACAATGAGGATCCTTTCTTGGAATGTTAGGTACTTAAACGCCTCTAACAAACGACGAATAGTAAAATGTCAACTATTTGGAACTTTTTCATAAATAATTTTCTTACAGGAAACAAAATTATCATCTCAATCTACCTTAGAAATTTTTTGTTCTTGGTGTGATTGGGGCTCAATTGTCTCTCCGACTCTAGGTACTTTAGGGGGGCTAGTAATTTTGTGGAATAAGAACTATGTTAGAATAGACTAGTTTGAATCAAATGCTAATTGGATAAGTGCATCGGTTACTTGCTTGAAAACAAACAACTCTTTTTGGGTTTACAATATATATGGTCCATGCACTATTTTTGGAAAGAGGCAAATTTAACTCAATTTTTCCTCTGGCAAGAATAAACACAAAATATTTGTGGGGGACTTTAATGCAATTAAAAAACTTTCAAAAAAATGGTGGAATAACACCCTCGATAGTGGCAATGGATGACTTCAATGACTTTATTTTGTCCAACAATTTATATGACTATCCTATAAAAAATGGCACATTCACTTGGACAAACAAGAGGAAATTTTTTTCTCTAATTGAGGAAAAACTTGATCATTTCTTATTATTTGATAATTGGTTGTCTGTCTCTTAGGACTTCTCATCAATAATACATACATTGATAGGCTTGGACCACTTCCCAATCTCCCTTTCGATCTTTGAAAATAGGGGATTCACCAAGAGCTCTTTTAAACTAGAGGTCATGTGGTTTCAAGACACAAATTTCATCAACCTAGTAAAGGATTGGTGGCTGAACTGCCATTTTATTGATGGAATGCAGATGTTTCAGCTAAGAAAAAAGCTACAATTTTTTAAGAATAAGATAAAAGACTGTAACAAGAACCACTTCAAAAATATATCCTCAAAAAAGCTACAAATTGAATCAGAACTTTCTGATCTATACAAGGTAGTAATCAGAAAAGGCATAGATAATTTTCTTTATGACAAAGAGAAGATATTAAAAGTTGAACTAGATGAGGTTCTTGCTTGTGAAGAGTGTTACTGGAGACAAAAATCTAGGGAGACCTGGTTAAAAGAGGGTGAAAAGAACACAAAATTATTTCATGCCTTGACCAAACTTCAAAGACAATCAAACAAGATAATTTCAATTTGTTCTTCTTCTGGTGAACTTCTCTATTCGGAGAAGGATATTGGACTAGAATTAGTCTCTTATTATAAAAAATTTCTAACTCCAGAAGTAGGTCACAAATCCTTTGAGAATAATGTGGTTATAAATAATATTCCTTCATTGATTTCTACTAAAAATAATAAAATGCTAATGGCCAAATTTTCTTTGGATGAAATTTAAAAAGTGGTATTCTCAATGGAAATGGAAAAATCCCTAGGCCTAGATGGCTTCACAATTTAATTTTTTCAAAAATGTTGGGACTTTGTGGGTCAAGATGTCCTTCTAGCTCTAGAAGAATCAGGAAGGTACATAAATATGTTAAGGGAATTAAATACAACCTTTTTTTCTCTCATCCCAAAAAAAATGATCCTTCATGTCCTTTAATGACTTTAGAATGATAGCTTTGTGTAATTCAATATATAAGATCTTCACCAAAGATATTGCTTCTAGGCTTGCAAAGTTGCTTCCCTTAATCATTTCTGAAGAACAAGGGGGTATTTTCCCTCGGAAGGAAATGGCACCCCCTATGGTTTTTTTTCTCCCTTGCAAGGTGTGAGACAGGGAGATCCCATATCTCCCTCCTTGTGTATATTAATGGCTGAGGGGCTAAGGAGATCCATAATTTCAGCACAAAATGCTAAGCTTTGGAAAAGAATTCAAGTTCACACATTCCCCACTCCAATTTCTCATTCCCTTTTTGCTGATGATATGCTCTTTTGAGGAAAGCCACAATGGAAGAGGCCAAGGTGGTTATAGTTTCGAAAAAAGTGGACCTTGCTTGTTTTAGGAATAATTAATGATAAATTGGAATTAATATTGCCTTGATCTAGTGTTGTGAGGTGTTTTACACATCCACATTAGGTCTTGGACCCTTTCAAACTGAATTAAATGTATTTATCGATGTCTTGTAAAGGTGTTGTAAATGACTTTCACACTTTTCTAGACTTTTATTAAGCAATTAAGTCTAATGGACCTATCTTTCCCTTAATTCAATGTTGTAAAATGTATATAATTGGATTCTCACATTAATCTAGAAGGCTTGTAAATTAAACCTGGTTTTAATCTAATGTTGTAATGTGTTTGACACATTCACATTGGATCTTGTGCCTTTCTAGGCTATGTGGACCTCATTTCAATGTTGTAAAGTGTATTTAACCACATTTTCACATTAAAATTTGTGTCCCTAGCCCTTAGAAGATTTATTGTTGCATTCCAAGGCATATTTTGACTAATATACTGACAAAAACACTCTAAAGTTCTGAAATATTGAAGACCCACCTCAAAAACCTCAAGGTGGGACTCATTCACCACCTTGGGCGAATAAGTTCCCTTTGGCTAGACCCATTCTCCAAGGGTGGAGAATGAGTCCCTTTTGGGTACTTTTTCAAAATTGAGAGGGAAAATTACAATTCTAACTTCAATTTTGATGAATGTCAGCCTTGGGGATCAAAATAACGACCATTTGAGTGTCTTACCTATATAAACAAGCTTCCAAATCCTCATGTCATAAAAAGCAACATAAGCCTACATGATATTAAGTCAACCAAGTAAGAGTTAAGCATTTCAAGGTCATCACTTGAGACAACATTTCAAGATCAATTCTAAGGCATTCAAGAGAAAGATTCTTCATCCATTGTTGCAGCAATTCAAGATCCATCATCATGGAAAGTTTCTAATTACATTACTTCATGTTCATTCTTGATTATCTCATTTCATTATTTTGGTTTAATTACCTAAAATGGGTTTGACCAAGGAAAACCTCTATTCCCTAACAATCAACATTTTCTTTCTCTCTTTGTGTGATTGCATATCTAGATGCTTTGAAGGCTTGGAGATCATTGAAGATTAGGTTTCAAACTTGTTGGAGTTTTCTACCTATTGGAAACGTCAAAATCTTTAGAAAAAGTCACAATCCCAAAAATTAGGGTTTCAAATCCAAACACATGGAGGTACAAATTGAGCAGACTGAGATCTATAGATTCCACTTCTGAGTTTCCAGAAAAGTCAACATGGACTCATTCGCCAAGAGTGGTGAATGAGTCCCACTGTACCTATTTTTTAGAGATTTTTGTGGATTTGGATACCCATTTGGCTAAAATAGGCTTTGGTGCAATTTTCCAGAATCGGGACTCATTCGCCCAGAATAGCGAATGAGTCTCACTAGGCCTAAAAATTAGCATTTTTAGAATTTCAGAGCTATTTCCAGTCTCTTCAAGGTTTTCAAGTGCACACCATTCACATACTTACTTTTTTGTTCTGCTTTATTTGCATTTCTAGGGAATTCTTTAGGTCATTTAGCATTTATTTGCATATCACACTGTGTTTTCCAATTTGTCATATTTTCCAAGTTTACACTTGGTGGTGAACCCCTTTCTTATTTCAAATCATATCCTATGATACCTTATTGTCAGATCTCTTATATCCTTCATTGGGTTGATATCTCTAAGGCATCCTTGAATGTTAGTTGGAGAAAAGTGATGTTCTATGTCCAAAACCATAAAGCATCCATTTTTCGACTAATCAGTGGTTAAAAAAATAAGTTTAGATTACTATTCACACTTGGGTCAACATTGCAATTCAAAAAAATCAAAAATTTCTTCCTAAATGTCAACCCTATTATTAAACTCCAAATTCAAAAGTTTTGGGGATTCCAATGCGATTCACTTCCCTGCAAATATCTGGGCATTCCCTTTTTCTCAAAAAGGAGAAACATGACTATTGGGATAGGTTAATATCTTCAATTTCTAACATGATATTTTTCTTTGGAAATCAAAATAGTTATCCTTTGTAGGGAAACTAGTGATGCTCAAATTCATTTTATGTTCTCTCCCAATCTATCTTATGTCGATTTTGAGCATTCCAAAAGGGAAAGGGAATGCCCTTCAAAAGGTACTTAAATATTTTCTATGGTTAGATAATGTAACGTCAAAAAAGAAATTATCTTTAGTTTCATGGGAATCTATTTGTGACCCCAAAAATAAGGGTGGGCCAGGCATAAGTGATATCTTATTACAAAATAAATCTCTTGGTGCTAAATCTAGCATGGAAAATTTACTCAAAACTTGAAGTCAAATGGTGCCAAATAATGAAATGTACAAATATTTGGACTCTCTTGAAAGGGAAATAATTTTTACTTAGAAGGATCTTCCTCAGGGCTCCAAAAATTGGAACTTCATATCTTCTTAGAGAACTATCATCCTTCCTCATCTCTCTTGGGTTATTAATAATGGGGAGAAATCACTCTTTTGGGATGATGCTTGGAATGGCCACAAGCCTCTCTGGACTCTAGGTGACTTGAAACAAATTGAAATTTTACTCAAATCTAGCAGGGGAAATAAGGTTTGTGATTACTTAGACATTGATCCTTCATATCCTTTCCTTGTTAAGTGGAAAAAAATTGATTTTTTGCAAGTTCCTTCTCATATTAAGGCTTCACTAAAAGCTGAACTTGCAAAAAGGCACACATATTTATCCAACAAACAAGATGAAATTATTTGGAAAAATCCAAGACAGGCCAATATAATGTTAACTGTGGGTACAACTCTTTGGCCTCTTGCAAGCAGGTGAATCTATGGCCTTTCAGACTCTGTTGGGCCCCCCATGTTCTCCCTCAAGTTGGTGCTTTCACATGGTCAGAAATCAAAGACATGATTCTAGACTTGGGTAATGAATAAACTCAGTTGGTCAAGCCCCCTGCACAATTCTATCTTCCACCATTTTCTTTCTTGAACTTCCCTCTTTTCATCTTCCTCCTTTTCATGCTGATGGGGAATTTTCCCCTCCATAATAATTTGTAATATATGACTTGAAAGAAATAATAGAATCTTTAGAAAGAAGTCTGCCACTATATGACAAGTCCTACAAAAAATCAAGATTTCAATTTCTCAAGTGACTTAGCTTCTCTATTCAAATATGCTCATCAAAGTAAACACTTATATTCTTTGGATGCTCTTATTCAAAAAATTTGGCAGCTATTGAAGCTCCCTAGAGTTGTTTATGTCTCTAATAAGGTCCAAACAATTAACAATAATTCCTTGAATTTGACTCCACCACCCAAAAAAAAATTCAAATTAAATTTTGACGGGGCCTCAAGAGGTAATCCAAGAAAATTAAGTATAACTGTAGTCTTAAGGGATTGAAAAGGTGCCTTCATCAGTGTTTCTTGTGAATTGATTCTAGATGGCACTAATAATGTTGTCAAAAAAAGAGCCTTGAGCTTAGGTTTGAAATTTGCTAAGAATTCTCAATCTCCCAAATTTCCATTGAAGAGGGTTCAATGGTTACAATATCGGCTTTGAAGAATAGGGGCTCAAATTCTTAGCACCTGGATTACATTTTGTCATACATTCTGAGACAACTAAAGGGTTTTTCAAATTTTCAAATCTCACATTGCTATAGGGAGGTTAACTCATTCATTGACTTTCTTGCCAACAAAGCAATTGATGAATCTATTGCATACAAATATTTTTCTACACAAGAATGTGATCTTTTACTTTTGAAGACTTTATTTTTCAATCATTATACTTGACCATTTTGGGGATGTATTTTATCTATTACTTTTCTTCATCTTGGGGAAAAGGGATCAACTAATCCAGCTTGTACCACACTAGTTGTTATACCTATTGACAACATTATCTATTTTCTAATCACCTCGCCACCTGTGTCATATCTTTGGTTTTTGTTCTTCAAGGTTGTCATGGTGGATGAATATTTATTTCATGAACATGAACTTGGTGGCTACATTTTTCAAAGTATATGGGATTGGAGTCACAATACAAATTATTTGACATTTATCTTAGAATATTTTATTGGTGATTTGGATGTCTTGACGACGGGCTGCATTTATGAATAGAACAAAGGAAATTTTTAATGAAGTTGCTTGTTTGTTTTCTGCCACTCTCACTTACTGGGACTGATAGTTGTCCCTTCCTCCCTTACTTGTGTTCCCCAAAATTATTTTTTCTCATTTGGATAGACATTCCTGAGGGTTTTTGGCCCTTCCATGGATATAGAATTCATTTCTTCTATTCAGATGTTTGTTATGGCAGTTGTCATGCAATCAACTAAATCTAGAAAAAAATGAGATTTCTATTTATATCTTCATGTCTATTGTTCATATACAAGAGGTTACTCTTGCCCGACGATCATTAGAAGAGGCTTTTAATTTAGTAGAGTACTAGAAAAGTGATAAAGATAGATCTTGCCTCAATCAGGTGAGCATTCTCGAGGAATCCATGGATCTTCCGTGAATTTGGCATTTAATGTAAAATGGTAATCAATACATTGCTTTAATTTTGCGGTTGCTCGTGCTCTAAAATAATTTTGGCATTTGATGTGGCTCTAACTTATCACTCCACTTATTTGATGTTTTCCCACAAGAGACTATTCTTGTTGATGAACATCAAAAAAAAAAATTTGGTGGCACATTTGGTGAAATGCTATCTTTATCTAACCTTTGAAAGAAGGAATATGTTGAAGTTGATAATCCAACCTCATAGATCCCAATGAACACCTGCAAGTAAATAACCTATCAAATAAAGAAGATCAAGAGGCACAATAATGGTGCTCTCCAACCCTGAACCAAAAAAATACAATAACAAGAATAGAATAATTACACATAGATCAATCTTTAAGAAAGGAGATCAAAACCATAAAGTGAAGGTTCCCTAGGATTTAATAAAGTAATTATTAAAGTGCCTAAGTTTAGCTTAAGTGAAAATGAAGAAAAATGTGTCTTAATTAATTAAGTAATTAACCTTATTACTCCAACACCCCCCCTTAAGATGAACTTAGGGAGAAGCTAAAAACTAAGGAAAAATGCATGAAAGAAAAGATGGGTCCTGACAAACAAGGCCAGATGAGGTACCCATGTACAAATGTAGAAGATCTCTCAAAAAAGGAGAAAAGGAGAAAACCTCATGGGAAAAACTCATCTCCAAAAGAGAGAAATAAATGTGAAGGACTAAGAAGCCTCCAAAAAAGAATGTTCCAAAAAGAATAAGAACAAGTGAAGGACTAAAGAAGCCTCCAAACAAGAGTGAAGGACTGAAGAAGCCTCCAACAAGAGTGAAGAACGAAGAATCCTCCAATAAAGAAGAAATTGTCCCAAAAGATAGGAACAAAGGATGAACATAAAAAAACACCACTGAAGCATGAAGAAGTTGCAAAACATGTCATAGAATGATTGCTAAAATGTTGAAAGAAGAACCTCTATTGAAAAATATGATGATCAGGATCAAGAAGACAAGAATCTGTATGAATGCCCCAACGACACTACTCAAATCCGATGGAAAACTAAGGAATACATCAAGAACTCAAAGATACAAATGGAACAAATACCAATAGTCTGAAGAACTGATCAAGTGAAAAATGGAAGCTTGCCTCCAGAGATAGGAATGCAAGAGTTTCCATATGTTAAGTGCTCCATCTCACCGAAATGCATAGGTAACCAGCCACTACATCTACCTGGTACATAGGAACAAATATTGTATACATAGCTCACTCCAACATGAAACCAAGGAAGCATTAGAACCAATAGTAGAAACCCCCTCATAATGCTAACAAGGGAGAGGTATGACAAGTACACTAAAACTGAATGTTTGAATGTAGTGCATGATAAAGAACCAAGAACATTTGAATTTGTAGACATGAAAGTACAAGCAGGTATAAAGGGTGTGCAAACCTGTTGGTTGACAGATTTATCACCTAACTCTATATTCTCATGCCCACAAAGGTGAAAAATGTAACCACAGTTGAATTAGAAATGATATAATTATCAAACTGATTCTCTACTTATTTTAAAAGGTGGCAGCTACCTTTGTTTGATATTCAAGGAATAATCTTTAACTTCTATTGCTTTTAACAATAAAGCAAATAAAGGTAGGGGATTTTAACCAGAAAGCTTTAAAGGTATTCAATAACTTCATAAAATAAAACTAGAAATACTTCACAACTAGAATGAAAATAAATCACCATAGGATCCTTATTCACAGATAACTGATACTATAGTGATATTTATTTTCATTCTAATTGTGAAGTATTTCTAGTTTTATTTTATGAAGTTATTGAATACCTTTAAATCTTTCTGGTTGAAAGCCACTACCTTTATTTACTTTCTGGTTAAAAGAAATAGAAGTTAAAGATTATTCCTTGAATATCAAATGAAGGTAGCTGCCACCTTTTAAAATAAGTAGAGAATTAGTGTGAGAATTATATCATTGCCAATTCAATTGTGGTTACATTTGTCATATTTGTGGGCATGAGAATATAGAGTTAGGTGATAAATCTGTCAACCAACATATTTTTGATGACTCTACTAGGGATAACTTAGAAAAAAAATGTTGTATAATGAGTTGGTCTATGAATAATAGTGACAGTTCTTCAGAGGTGTAATGCTCATGTCCTTCAGCCTAACATAGATTGGTTAGTTGGTAATCAAGAAGATATAATTACCGGTCTTAGGTTGCTTGCTTGGTAAAAAACAAGAACCGACTATCAATATCATAGAGTAAATGAAGCATTAGAAGAAGAGGAGGAACTTGGAGATATTATGAGAGAAAATGCAATGGGCTTTGAGAATGCTTGGGAGATTGTCTTCATAGAAAACATACCACCTCCAACTAGAAGAGTAGGAGGTCCTCCCACACAAGCTCCTAGAAATCAGACTCCTAGAAATTAGGTAAACAATAGGAAAAATCCTCCATGAAACCCTCAATAGACAAAAGCTGACGACTTTGTTGGTCTATCATTGTCTTGTCAAAACCTAGCTTCTAAAAGGTATACTAGGAGTGATAAGAAAAAAGGGCTTGTGAACAAAGATTTTGAGTTCTTAGAAACTGTTGATTTTTTCATATTTTCCACCCACTCAAAAAGTCAAGTCTATTAGCAGACCATCTTCTCCTCCTCCTCCTCCAAAACCTAGTGTAACTGGGTTTCCAAAAATTTCTTTCCAAGCACTTCTTTTGTGTGGTACTACTCTTCCTACACAGATAAATTTTCCTCTAGTCATGGCACAACCCCAACCAATCCCATGGGGGGTCGTCATAGGTCCTCTAACCTTTGGAGCCAATGCAAAACTCCATGACTTACCCAAAGGTTTAGGAAAGATCATACCCAAATTCAATGGAGATGGAAAAATTTCTCGTGATGAGCATATGAAAGATTTCTTTGCCACCTCTTCTATCCTTACAATACAACATGAGGATGTTGCTATGAGAATATTTACATAATCTTTTACGGATGTTGCCACTGATTGGTTGTATTCTCCTCCCAATGGCTCTATTAACAATTGGGCTACCTTAAGAAGAAGATTTGAGAACAAATTTAGGTCTATAGAGGATGATCGTATCATGGTTTCTCAATTGGGTTCAATGAAGAAGGAGATTCATGAGTCAATGAGGGATTTTGTTGCCAAGATTAATAAGTTGTACAATAGGATTACTGCAAACATGAGGCTTGGTGCTGAATTGTTAAAAGAAATATTCATTAACACTCTCCCGCTAGATGTGATTTTCATTATTAAAAGGGAAGGTGCAGCTGATTTAGCTGCTACACAAGATAGGGTTGTATCAATAGAAGATGATCTGATTATCTCTAGAAAATGGAAGAAAGAACTACAAACTGGTAAGCCTTCACCAGTGAATTCTACTGATCCAGTCATTCAAAGATTGGCTAATGACATAATTACTCTTAAGAGGCAAATGCCAAAAGGTTCCACATAGATGCCTTAGCAAGATGTTTCCAGGAGTTACCAAGGAGCTCCCAACAAAACACTTTCATTGCTTGCTCTAGACCAAAGGTTGGCAATTGAAGGTCCCTCTTCCTCTAGTAAGGGGAATCATTATAATTTTCATTTGACTTTAGACCACGATGGAGCTACTTGTCCTAAGATGATTAGATTCATGCAAATGATTTCAATGAATGAATGTACTGTCGAACCATATGTGGAGGAGCCTAGTCCATCTAATGATGTTGGCATGAACTTCTTTGAGTTTGTGTCAGAAGCCGAAGCAGGAGAGGATGTATATGTCAGAGTCGATGATCCTAATTGTGTTGTTTTCACTAGAGCACAACATGCCAAAGTTGATCAGGTTGTTGGATCATCTTCGACCCCAAAGTACATTTTAACAAGGAAAAAGAAGTAAGAGAAAAATGCTCCCAACAATGTGCAAGCTGAGGTACCATTTTCTTCATCTTCTACTCCTCTTTCCTCTAGTTCATTTGACATAGTTGATTCTTGCAAGAATACCAAAATTTAAATTTCACAAGATGAATACTTGAGACTTAATCCCTTAGAGCTAGATAGGTTGGTTAGATATGATAATCAAGAGCCTTCACCATCCCAATGTAATGCTCAAATTTCTGATAATAGTGAAGCCAATCTTGAGAATCATATTATCTATAATACCGTAGATAAACCTTATAGCTCATAAAATCCATTCATGAAACTAGAGCCTTTTTATATATCATTATATATTGTTGGTTTTAGGCTAAGTAATTGTATTATTGATTTTGGAGCTTCTAAAAATGTGATGCCTACTCAAATAGCCAAAGCCTTGGATACCTCTTCCCAAGGAAAACATTATTCCATGGATGGGTCTCCAGTTCCTATTATTGGTCAAATTAAAGATGCTCAAGTAGCCTTAGTTGCTTTTCCTAGAAAGAGGCTGAAATTAACTATACTAGTTGTTGATATCCCTGCAAGTTATGGCATGCTCTTGATTATGAGTTTCTATAAAGATTTGGGCAGAGAAATTTATATGAATTGGTCTCATGCCTTAATACCTTTAGATGGAAAGAAGATTCACTTCAATCCTAAACCTAAGGCCAATTTTATTGTCTTAAAGTCTGGCAATCCAAGAGCAGATATTCTATTTGTTGAAACTGGACTAGGAACCTATATCTGCACTTCTGATCAAGAGGAAAACATGAACGCTGTTAGCCTTGATTTAGTAAATGAATTGTGGAAAATCGAATTTGATGGAAGTTTTGCCAGTGTTGGGTCAAGTGCTCGAGTAGTTTTTATTTCACCCAATGGCTATAAATTCCCCTTTGATATCAAATTGGAATTTTCCAATACCAATAATACCATGGATGAGTATGAAGCTTTGATGCTTGGCCTAAGTGTAGCCAAAGAAAAAGGTATCAAACAATTCAGGGTTGTGGGAGACACAAAATTAGTAGTAAAGAAAGTAAGAAAGATGTACACTGTGAAGAATGGTCGGTTTAAGCATTATAGAAACAAAGTTTGGGATTGTATAAAAGATTTTGATGCTTTATCAATAGAGTCTGTCCCCAAATAACAAAATGCTAGGGTTGATTCCTTGGTATTTTCAACATCATTGCTTTTTCCGCATCCATATTTCAAAGATGGGTCCTACAGAACTGAAATCGTGTATAGAACTAGTGTTCCTGATAATGTAAATTATTGGCAAGTGTTCAATAATGATCAATAGATTAGTGGGTTTTTAGAGAAAGCTAAATCCTTTGCTCATATTTATTTTGAAGGTAGCAATGAAGAAAACAATAATGTTTTAGAAGGTGACGATGTTTCTCCTAATGGGAAGCAAACAAAATTTATTCAATTGAAAGGTAATAAGATTCTAAAGGGTTTAGTTCTCTTGAAAATTTGTTCGATAGACATGATCAATATTTGAAAAAAAAAGGAAAGGTCTCTGTTGAAACATCCATTGAGTATGACAAGGTGAATATTGGTACAAAAGATGATCTTAAGATTGTTTGTATTGGAAAGTGTTGTTCTCAAGAAGAGAAGGAGAGAGTAATCTCTCTATTGACACGTTATAGGGATGTTTTTGCATGGTATTATGCAGATGTAAAGAAGTTTAGGAATGGAGAATTTCAACATAAAATTCCATTGAAACTCGGTGCTACACCTTATAGGTAGAAGCAATGAACTTATAATCCTAAGGTTGCAGAGGCTATTTTCAATGAAATTGATAAAACTCTCAAGGCTAGGATTATTTATCCCATCTATCATTCCACTTGGGTGGCCAATATAGTTCTTGTCAGAATGAAGAACAGGGAAATAAGAATATGTGTTGACTTTAGAAACTTAAATTATGCATCCTTAAAATAAAATTACCTTTTACCAGTGATGGATCATATTCTGCAAAGAGTTGTTGGCTCTTAAATGATGTCCATGCTTTATGATTTCTCAAGCTATAATCAAGTCAAAGTAGCTCCAGAAGACCAACATAAAATGACATTCACCATGCCCATTAGTTTTTTTTCTTACATGATCTAGAAGTAGTATTACAGCACTACAAAGGATGTATCTCAGGTATGTGCAGGATCATCATGGAAAAAACAGGCCCTTAAGTGACAAAAAATAAGAAAAATAAGAGTTAGGCAACTTGACGTAAAAAAATGAATAAGTTATCTATATTATTTCAAAAATATGTAAGAATAGAATCTGTAGCAAATTGAATGTAGTTTCTAAAATACTAGGTTTTTTTTTAAATCTATTTGGTGAAAATTTGAAATTTCAATGCATTGGTACTTAAATTTCATGGAAAAAATAAGAAGTAGGTGTCTATCTGAGCCACCCTTTTTTTTAAAAAAAGGGAGAAAACTTTATTGGAAATCATAAGAGAGCATTACAATAAAAACCAAGGGAGCAAGCCCTAGGAAATAGGGAAACAACCCCAAAGAAAAAAAAAATCAACTATCCCCATGTATCTTCCTATCCTCCTCAAAGAATCGGTCCAAATCCAGACGCAACTCAGGGTTAACCTGATCCCAATCCTCAACCTTCCAACCACTATCATGCTTAGAGGCCCATTTAGCTAAATAGTCGGCAGCACAATTCTACTCCCTCGGGATGTGAACAAAGGATGCCTCCTCCATCTGAGAACTAACCTGGAGAATCCATTGAACCACCGAAGCCAACTGCCAATTTATATTAGATATCTTCCGCTCATTCAACAGATTAATCAAGATCTGTGAATCAGCTTCACATATAACCTTCTGCCATCCCAAAGCCAACGCCCTCTCAATAGCATAAAGAATCACCAGACCCTCCATGAAGTTAATAGCCTTCACCCCCTCATGAATTGAGAATAGAAAAATCATCAACCCAGCTGAGTCCCTGCCAACCCCACCAATCCTAGCATGCCCCGAATTTCCCCTAGAAGAACCATCTGTATTAATCTTTAAAAATCCATTTGGAGGAGATAACCATCTTCCAACCCGTTGAACTCTCTTTTTCCGAAGCCTGCAGTTCCTGGAGCTGATAAAAGAGGAATGAATTTCCTAGAGACCCAGTTTGTCCACCAGTCTGTCTGACCACCCTAACCACAATAAAATGATAATATTTTTTTATAATATTTTAGATATAAGTAAAGGACTCATGCCCCAATGTGATGCATATTTTTTGTAATTTTTTCCAAGTAAATAATTAATTTATGAATTTTTTATTACAAATTTTAAAAATATAAAAAATCATATGTCTGACCAACTTAACTTGGTCAAACTATGAAATTCAATTTTTTTTTTTTTAATCCTATAGTATGCAAAGCATAGAATGTGACAAATGTTTTGGATTCAAAAAATGTGATACCGTTTGAAAGCTATAGATTTTTTTCAATCAGCCTATCAATCAGGACTTTAGTCATAATTTGAATAGAAAATGAATGATAATTACTTATTAAATTCAAAGTAAAGTATAATTTATATCGGTGGAAAGCTGAGAATCTCCTTTAAAAACCCTTTTCATTTCATCAATTTTGGGTAGAAAAATAGTCGTTAGCCACATACCCATCATATTGCCACTTTTCGGCCCATCATGATCCTGCACATACCCTCTCTTTAAATCCTAAGAAGTCTATCTTTGTTGTAATTGAGGGAAAAATCTTAGGTCACATTGTCTCAAAGCATGGAATCAAAATATATCTAGAGAGGGTAAAAGCAATCATGCAATTGGGATTAATTTCCAACAAGGATGGTATCAAATCTTTCTTTGGTCAAGTGAACTTTCTGAGAAGATTTGTTCCTGATTTTGCTGAGCTAACGAAGCTTATTTCTGATATGATGAAGGATCACCCAACATTCAAATGGAGAAATGAAAGAAAAAAAAATTTCATGAACATTAAGACTACAATTGCAAATTCTCCTACTTTAGTTCATCCCAATTTTACTAAAGATTTCATCATATACAATTATGCCTTTGAGCATGCCTTGTCAGCAATCTTGCTACAAAAAATGAGCAAGATATAGAAACTCCTATCTCTTTTATGAGCACTCCTCTAAAGAATTATGAGATTAAATATTATCCTCTTGAAAAACACGCATACACCATTGTGAAGGCACTCAAGAGTTTCAAGTTTTACATTCTTTATTATCATACTATTGTTTTTGTTCCTGAAACTGCTATGAAAAGTATTCTTACTCAGCAAGATATTGGTTGCAATAAGAGAGGATCTTGGATAGCTCAGATCTTAGAATATGATTTAGATGTTAAACCCACTAATCTAGTAAGGGGAAAGGGACTTGCCAAAATGATTACTGAAAGTAAACCAGTTGAATAAGAAGAGTTACCTTTAGTGTTGTTCACAAGCACAACTGATGATTGGTATTCTGATATCTCTTATTTTCTAACATATGGTGATATCCCATCGCATTTGTCATCAAAAGAAAAGAGAAATTTAAAACTTAAGGAAAACAAGTATGTTCTCTAGGAAGGAAATTTGTATAAAAAAGGTGTGGATGGGACTTTCTTGAGGTGTGTTGATAAGGAACAATAGAAGAGGCTATTGGAAGTCTTTCACAGTGAGGCATGCAGTGGACATTTTTTTGCTTCTGTAAAAACCTTCAAGATTCTATGTCATATATTTTATTGGCAAAGTATGTTCAAAGATTCTTATGAGTAGGTATCAAAATGTGAAAAGTGTTTAAAATTTACTGGGAGACCACAAATTTTTGCTTTACTTTTGAAACCTGTGGTAATTGATGAACCCTTTCAACAATGGGGACTAGATTTCATTAGGCCAATCCATCCAAGTTCTAGTGCAATAAATACACACATACTGACTGCTACAAATTATTTCTCCAAATGGGTGGAATCCATTCTAGTGAAACATACCACCAATGAGGTTATGTATAATTTTTCGAAGGAGAATATTTTGGTAAGGTTCAGAGTACCTAAGAAAATTGTCACTAACAATGCTAGCTCTTTTTCCTTTTCTGAAATTACTCTTTTATGCTATGATTACATGGGATTAGTCTTGCTCATTCATATGATTATTATCCTCAAGGGAATGGGTAGGCTAATTCAAGTAATAAGAATTTAACCTCCATCATCAAAAAGTTGGTTGATAAAAAAAAAAGAGGATGGCATAAAAAGTTATATGATGCTCTGTGGGCTGACAGAGTTACTTATAAAAGCACCATTAGAATTCCCCCCTTTCAATTAGTATATGGAATTGATAGCACCTTGGCTACACCATTGGATATTTCAACACTTAATTTGAAGAAGGCTATAAAAGATGAGCAATTTCAGACCGTTTTGCAAAAGCAAATTATGTATTTGAATAAGCTAGAAGAAGAAAGGGAGTTTGTGGTGGACATGATTACCAAACATCAACAAATGGTGAAAAATATTTTTGATAAAAAGGCTAGATAGAGAGATTTTGCAGTTTGTGAATTAGTTCTTCTTTGGGACAAGAGAAGGGAGGAAAAAGGAGCACATGAAAAGTTTGATTCTCTCTAGAGAGGACCTTTCCTAATCAAGCAGCTTGTTGGTGATCATGCTTGTCGATTGGATTATCCTGATGGTACTGTTCTACCTCTTGCCTATAATGGGCAAGATTTGAAACTTCTTGAATAATTGTTCCATCAAGTACATCCTTGTACATAGTTTTTGTTTGTTTTGTTCAGTTTTGGTTTGTTTGGTTTTGACTCTGTTGCCCAATGAATAAGGCTCTATGCCATGTTTCTAGATTCTCTATGTCTTGTTAGTCTTGGTCCCCATTCAAAGGAAATGTTACCTGTAGGTATATTAGATATCATGTTCCCTTCATATTTCATCTTCCTCGGTCTTCAATCTTTTATTTTTTGCCTAAGTTTAAAGTCCTTGCTTTCATTTTAGTCTTTGTTGTGGGTTCTTCTAAGTTCCTAAGTTCTTGTCACACATTCTATGAATTTTGAAACCTAAGTTGTTGGCATTGTCTGTCTTTAACTTTGTCATCGGGTTGATGTTTTTCCTATGCATTTAATGAGGCATACAATACAACCTAGAGATTTATTATCAAGGATTTTTGTAAAGCACCCAAATCTTAGGGTTTGATTCACCGAGGATTAAAATAAAGTGACATATTAATTTAACACCAAATGCACGTCTTGTCATTTGTATAACTTAAGGTGGTGAAGATTTATTTGGAAAATCTTGTAATAGCACCTCTATCATTTTCAATTATCTCTTCAAGTGTACAAGTGTTTTTCGGTGTACTGTGAGCTCATGCAGTCTGGAATTGAAAACTGTTGGCTTGGCGTAAGGGACATGGAGCTGGGATCCTTTAAGTTGGAAGAATTTTGGGCACACCTAGAAAGTGATAAAAGAACTGCTATTGATGCAAAATTATTAGAGAGCGGTTTATCTCATGCCGGGGGTTTTCCAAAATTTGTTCTGAGCGTGGACCTAATAGGCGCATGTGCAAGAAGATACTTTCCAGAGAAACGGGAAATCAAAACCGTGGATGGGGCTATTGTTGCTAGAATTTCTCTTGGAACAATTTATCATGCACTAAGGATTCCTGAGAGAACACCAATGAAGGACATGTTTGTTGCAACAACTAGTGAATTCTTCAAAGTCAATGAAAGATGGTGCAAGAATTCTATGGCCAAAGGGTCATTGAAATCAGAAAAAAGAGGTAAACTATCACAGCTACTTGCTAAACTTAAAATAATGCATTTCAAAGGAGAAATTATAGATACCATTGCTCTATTGCATTGTATTTTTGGGAATGCACAAATTGAGTCATTTTAGGATTGGATGTGTCAATTTATTTTGGATGTCTATGATGAAAATGTGTACATTGATTGGGCTAAGATAATTTGCTTCCATTTGAATGAACAATTGGCCAATTTTTAGAAAACGGCTACTTTTCATCTGTGTTCTTTCCTAACATATATTATAGCTAGTCAAAAGTCATTTTGGTTGGGATTAAAACCACAGATGCCCCCAACTTCCAGAATTCCTGTGTATAAGTAATACCCGCAGTTTACTAAACAAGTCAGGATGGGAGACTTTTCCCTTGTTAATGATGCGTTCTTAATGGAAGTTGTAAGGAAATTGGATGGGAATCCTGAAGTGCATTTTTCTTCTAAGTCAATGTCTCTGGTGTCAGAATTTGGTAGTTTTCATATTCAATTTGATAGATTTTCCTACCTGGGGATAGGAGGTTTTGAAAAATCCCCATTGAAATTACCTAGATATCCTAAGGATTTGTTGGTGTTCCTGGAGGTTTATAGAAAAATGGTTGTTGTAAATGTGAAATATTTGAATATGGGAAAATGGGGGTATCCTTTCCCATTGATAACTCCATATTTCACATGCAAAAATAATCAAATGGAAAAATGTTTTGAAGGTCTTCTCAAAGAATATAATCTCCAACATTTATTCATGAGGGCTAATTTTGACAGCAAGGGTTTTGTGAAACAAAATTTATATGGAGGAAATTCATATCAACATCAACTCACTATTGAGGACTTTTGGGAAGATTGTGTTGACGAAAATGAAGTCCTGAAAAGAGATTACTTGAAGTTAACCCTTGAATAGATATAAGATTTTGGTCTACCATTCTAGATTCTTGAGGGTACAATTGATGATCCGGTGGTCATTGATCTTGAGTATGATAAGTTTCCTGATAAATCACATCCCAAGGTTGATCAGAATGAAAATAAAGTCTTGGATATGAACATATGGGCTGCCCCAATCATGAAAAGAACTCAGGATTGGTTGTAAGGAAAATGGCGACAAGTGGCAAGTTCTCCTCAAGAACCAAAATCTTCTTAGAAAAATGAACAGGGGTCTTCTCAGATGACTACAGTATGCACATCTTCAGGGAGAATGGATACAAGATCTTCCAATGCAAATTGACAGTCTAGGGGTGATGGTGAGAAACTAGAAGAGATGGTCAAACTAAAATATGTATGTGAACTCGACAATCCATCTACCCCTACCCATAAAAAGAAGGTCAATCAAACAAAACCTGTGATTGAGGATTCAAATACTATTTTTAAGAATTTTTTTGAAGATAATACTTTCCCTCCATTTTTTGAAGTAATCTCTTCCCCAGTATAAAATATACCGATTGTTCCTGGTGAATCTAGAGAAATCACTCGAGAGAATAGGTATTCTTCCTTGGTTGAAGCTTCCCCAGTATGGTTAAAAAAAGTGGTAGAGAAAAAGAGGAATTACACTCCTACAACAACTATTGGACTAGACACAGTTGCAAAGTTGCTTCAATATTCTTCTAGGACAAAGAAAGATTAGAAAATGTCAAGAATACTGACTGATCCAACTTCTGGTAATCAAGTGTTGGGAATTTCTAACCCCATAAAAGATCTGAATGGGAATGAGATAATTGTAGCTAATTATAAAGTCACACATGTCGATATGGGGCCCCAAACACTTGAAGGTGATATATATCATGTTGACTATTTAGTCAATGCTTTGATCAAGTGAGTAAAAGAACAAAGGAAAGAAAAAGTGGCATTCCAATCCTAGGTCCTTGATTTGAAGAACTTTATTTCTTCTATATCTAGTGGAGCCTCAAGTTCTCAAGCAAGAATTATTGACAAGTCCACAATGCAATTGATCAGAAAGAATCTGGGCTATTCTAAAAGTGTCAGTGAATTGATTGATGATATGCTTGAAAAAATTGTCCTCTTTATCAATAAGTCTATGCTTTTCTACACTCAAATGGTTGACAGAAGGAAGGAGTTGATGGCAGAACTATGACAAATCAAAAAAGATCAGACTAGTCTCTATGTTCTCTCACTATCAGTAAGTCTATGCTTTTCTACGCTCAAATGGTTGACAAAAGGAAGGAGTTGATGATAGAACTATGAAAAATTAGAAAATATCAAACTAGTCTCTACGTTCTCTCACAATAAATTAAAGAGTTGATTTCCATGGATCGTATGAAATTGATTAATGAACAAATTGTAAACAATGCAAGGGAGTTAAATCCTCCATGGCCCAATTCATTGGAGTGGAAATTGAGTATCTATGACAACCTGGTAAAGGAGATTTTTATAGTACTTGAGAGATACCTAGACATGCTGGTGGAGATAAAGGGAAACTATCATGACCTAAAGGTGGAGATAACTGAGGAATTTGATGAAATAATTCTAGACTCAAAGGAGGTTTGCGTGAAATTTAAGGAAATATTCAAAAAGGAAATGGTTGATCCTACCAACATGATGAAAAAATATTTCTTGAAGCTCAGTATATTACAGGTCTATCTCACTTCCTTTAAAGTAGAAGCAATCAGGAGTTCTGACACATTGAATGAGTTTGAAGCAACTCTAAGTAAAGTAAGAACTGGACCCCAAATTCAAGGGACTTGAGTTAGGATATTAGATGAACAGAGATGGGATTGCAACAAAGAGTTTTGAGAGATCTGAAAGGAAAAGTTGAGACGGAATGATGCCATTTTCATTTTTAAAATTCCCCTTGTGCTGCTGTTTTGGCTCTCTTTGGTTGAGACTCTTGAGTGTCCAGGGTATGGGGTGCACTGAAAGAAGGCATTTTTCAGGAGCTGATTGTTTGCTTTAAAATATAGGGTTGGCCCGATGCTCATGGGATCAACAGGGAAAGGCTTTGATTTTCTCAGACAGAAATGGCTGGCTGATGGCTATATTGGCGCGATAAGAAATCATTTGGTGCATTGAGCAATCTTGGAGGTTATATGAATCTATTATGTTGAATAATTTGTACCAGCCATTTAATCTTCCGCAGTTCAGGATAATCAATGTTGGGCTTGTTGCGCTCATATAAATATCGATAATACTGGCGGGCTCAGGACATCTTGTTGGCGAATATTATTTTCTAAATTTCCATTATGAAATATTCGTTTTATGGGGATAATAGATGCATACCAAAAGCTTTCTGGTGCATTACGCTTCTTCGTTCTGAAAACAACACGAAATTCAAGACTATTCAAGAATCTCAATGAAGGCTAAATTGCCGTTTAGGCTCAAATGAAACAGATGAATGCCCGAAAGAGTATGGTATCAAACTCATCATAATTACATTGTCACCTTTGTGGGCGCGGGAAATATGGGATAGGTATCGATAAATGAAACCGACAAAGAACGAAAGAACTGTGAAAGGAATGAATGATAAACGCAGTAGATATGCGCAAGATGATGGCTGGATCCCATAAATATTTGCTAAGATCATGAGTGAGCAATGACTCATGTTTCGAGAACTGAGGAAATAACGCTGAACAACCAAAAATAAAGTCCATGGGAATGAAGAACCAGATTGTGAAACCGATTTAGCGGAACCAGCGAAGGAAAGCCAGGCAACAGTGGTGACGAACTCTGGCGGGTATCTAGAAAGAGCGCTATAATTCCTTTCCAACACCTATTCTATTTTGAAAAACGAAGTCTGTATGCAAAAGTTGTGCCCCTGGAAGTGCAAAAATAAAGATCTAACTTTGACTAGAAATAAATACAAGAAAACAAAAAAATCAGGAAAAATAACCCATACCACTAGATCGGTCTCAAAAATAGCTTTCCGATGATATTTTGTTTTCAAAAATCCGAGCTCAGACTCAAAAGTTATGGCCAAAATACCAAAAATGCTCCAAAAGGGGTTTGGTGATTAAGAATGTCAGTTAAGCTAGCATTAGTTCCGCTAGTGGTTAACTAATGGCAGCACCCATTAACACTATGTTTTTTTTAATTTTTTTGGATTGCGTGACATACCAAGCTGTATGACTCAGAAATGAAAAAAATTGCCTCCAAGAGTCACTGTGTCTGATTTTGACAAATTTTACAGTTGATTTTGGAGTTTTTAGGAACTTTGAACATGATGGTAAGGTCCATTTGGGCTGAAAACACTCCAAAATTGCAGGTACCTCTAGATTTGGAAACCCTCTGAAACTTCAAACCCTCGTAGATCGGGCACTTCAAACATGGCTTTCTAAAGGCTTAACATTCTCAGTTTTTCCTAGTTCTTTTGGTCTGTTTCGTGTTGTCAATGGATAGCTTGTTCAAGGTCCTAGTTCCTCCTAGATTTCATGAGGTTCGCAAAAATTTCTCCACTTTCAGAATAAAAATTGGAATTTTTCTTTTGAATATAAGCAAGTGTTGGATGCAATCTAGGTAGTATTGGGTTTCAATTGGATGGAGTTAAATTGTATGTGGCATAGAAAAATGGACCCTTTTCTTGACATGGATTATGTCATGATCAAATGGACTTAATGAGGTCTTAATCTAGTGTTGTGAAGTATTTTATGCATCCACACTATGTCTTAGACCCTTATAAATAAAATAAAATACATTTAATAGTGCCTTGTGAAGGTGTTGTGAAGTTTTGTAACACATTTATACACTCTTCTAGACTCTTTGTATTATAATTCACTTAAATAATCCTATTTATTCATTACCAAGTCCTATTTTAAAGTGTTGTAAAGTCTTGTGACAAAATTTCAAACTTTTATAGGCACATCTCCTTATTTACACCTTTCTTATGACTTATTTGACACCTTTATGCCCTCATACATGTCTTAATTAAGTGTATTTTTGAATATGAACCCAACAAACAATATTAAATCCAACTTAAATCCTGACACCCACTTTTGAGTCCAAGGTGGGACCCATTCGCCATGGGTGGCGAATGGATCCTTCTTGGCTCTAATTTCAAAATATTTTAAATTCTCTTTGGGTTTTTATTTAAAAATCACTTGTTGTCGGCATGTGATGAGGTATGAATGGTTACTAAGGCACAATTGACTATAAATAGGTATTTTTATTCTCATTTTAGAGAGATCCATCAATCAACACATCTCTCAACACATTTTATCTCATTATCACATCTTTCATCATTAATTCAAGTCAAGCAAACTAGGGTTTCTTCATTACAAGTCATCAAGCTAGCTTTCTAAAGCATTCAAGGGATAAATATTCATATATTTATAGAGAATTTAAAGATCATTCATCATGACAAGGTAATTTACTCCATTTTTTCATGCTTTATTCACTTATTTCATCATTTTGGTTTAATTACCTAAACAGGGTTTGACTTAGGCAAACCCCCATGCCCTAATATTCAACATATCTCTCTTTTGTCTTATTTTTTTGTAGTTTTAGGAGTTTTGGAGGCTTAGGAATCATTGAATATTACATTTAAAATTCACTCAAGTCATATCTTCATCATTTAGGTCTACATATCAATAAAAAGTCATTTTCAGACCCGAATCCGATAATTTCTGAAGCGAACATCTTTAGAGAGCAGAATTGCAGATCTAGCTCCACAAAATCTTCCTCTAATTTTTAAAATTATTGTGGGTGTTTTAATTCACCACCCATGGAAAATGAGTCCCATATGTAGGCTTGAAAAGTGGTTTTCTCAGATTTAAGCTCCTAACATTCAAAAATAGGTTTCTAGAAGATTTCACCAAAAGCAGGACTAATTCACCATGCATGGCGAATCAGTCCTAGTGGCCACTAAAAAATGTTTTTAAGACATTCTAGAATCTTATAGTGACATCAATCTTCCTCCAAGTACACTCTATTCAGTTTCATCTATTTATGTTTCCATCTTCTTAGGTTTCTAGTTCATTATTTGCATTCTACACTGTGTTTTCTAACATTTTGTATTAGATTAGTTTGCATTCATTTATCTACATTTTCATTAAGTTATAAGCATTAAAAAAAATCTAAACGCATCCATGTTTTCCTTTGAACCATTCATACATAAGTCTTGAATGCTAACGATGTGCATTTTGGCCCTAATTCCCTCTTCTTCTAGGTGAAAAACCCTAGGAGGAGCTAAGAAGGATAAATGGGTGCCAAAATACTTCATTAGATTTTGGTGAACTTGCCATTTATAATACTTTATTTTCTTATTTGGAGTCCTTTCATCATAGATATAGCTTGAATTAGGGTTTTCCTGATTCATTTGCATGCTAGGTGTTAAATTTTGCATTCTTAAAAATGTGCATAATAGGTTGCATTATTGCATCTTTAATCATTCAAAAGTTCTAAAATTCTACATTTTTCATTTAGATTTGCATCATACCACTCATAATTCATAAAAAATAGTCACAAATTTCTAAAAATCCTAAGAAAAAAGTCCATACTCAGACTCATTCGCCACCCTGGGCGAGTCAGTCCCTTTTGACCCTTGAAACAACATTTTCCACATCTCAGAATTTTTTTTTTAGGCTTCTATTTGTTACCATTTCATACCTATATCAGTTAGTTGCAATTTCATATCATGCATTTCATCCAATCTAGCCTAAATTAGCTCATTTCATGCATAGTTTAAATTTCACCTTTGCATTCTCATATTGTTACATAGCATAATCAATCATCTATTCTTTGAAAATTGCATTTCATTTCATCCTTTTACATTGCATTTTGACTTCGCTTAGATTTTTCTTTCAAAATGTTAGTTTCAATCTTCTCCAAATTCACAAAGAAAGAGTTAGTTCATAAACATGCACAAGAAAATGAACATATTAACACTTTTATTGAACTTACACCCTATCATATCTCTCCTATTTGTGTGGATGATGTGATAGAAGCACATACAAACATAGATAACAATGATTATCATAATTGTTCTTCCCTTGATATCTCTCCTTTTAGTGATGAAGGTATCTTGATGAAAGAAGGTACACTCATTGAGCATCATGAATATTTTGTTTTTCCTTCTCCTCATTCCCCTCAGAAAGATAGAATAGCAACACACAACGAATGCATTGTCACCACTTTACCTAGTCTCCTTTAATCTCCCAACACCTCCCCTATTTGTGAGGAGGATATGTTGAGAAACCCATTGATTGAGAGTCATAACCTTATTTCTCTCCTTCCTAATGTTTTTAACAATTGGAAGAGTATATTTGAACTAAAAGATCCCATCATTGACACACATGAACATCATATTTGTCCTTCCCTTCATGACTCCCCTATTTTTAATGAAGCTTTGACATGTGATGCACCTCTTGATGGCCACTTTCCTAAAATATCTCCTAATAGGGTATGTGTTATGGTACAAGAGAACAAGACATTACAAACACCAAATGATTACATAGAATCTTCCCCTAATCAAACACATTCAACCATTACTAACCCCCTTGGTTGTGATGAAGTTATTGTGGATGAACCAAACCTTAATTGTCATGAACATGTGGTTTGTTGTTCTCCTAAGAACTCCCCTTCTCGAGAGGATATCATGATTCAAGAAAAAAATAACATACCCTTCAAAGACAATGAAGACTCTCATTGTTATGGGATGTTAACAATATTCAACCTCACCATACTCTTTACCCACCTTTGCATCCTCTTCATCCTTCCAATAAACCAAAACTCATTCTTTACCCACCTTCACATCTGCTTCATCCTTCTAATAAATGTCACCACAACCTCTACCCCCCTAACACCAATGTATTGCAACAATCTAGTAGTGATATTGTTGCTCATACATATAACACCCACAATAATCCGCAACCACCACAACCAATCCCATCCTCCTTACCCTTACCCAATCCACCTAGTGCTCCTTGTTACATACCCAATACAAATGAGTATGATATTATTGAAAAATTAAAGAATACTCCTGCCAAAATTTTCCTTTGGGATTTACTTCAAAATTCACCAAATTACAACAATTCTTCAAACAACCTTAAAACAAATTGAAGCTCCTCATGATACAACTTTGAATGATGTGACAACTCTCATCCAAAAAAATAATCTTCATATTACTTTTCATCAGCATGAGCTCCCTCCTTTGGAGTTGTAAAAACAACATGATGCCTTTATGACAATTGCTCAATTCAATTGCTTTCGTATCAAACACACTCTCATTGATAATGGTTCTACACTTAATGTGAGTGGTGTGAGTCTCCTTGATCGATTAGATGTTGAAAGGTCACAAATAATATCTGATTCCATATCTATTCGAGGATTTGATAATTTTACAAAGCAACTGCTCAGTGTAATCACTTTGCCTCTTACGGTTGGAATGGTTACTTTGAAAACTCCTATTCATGTCATTCCTTATGATATTTTGTATAATATTCTTCTAGGAAGACCATGGATTCATGAGATGAATGCAGTGCCTTCAACCCTTCATCATACAATGAAATATTTCTATAACAATCACATTTATGATGTTGAAATGCACCCCGATCCTGAAAGTTGCTTGCAGCTTGAAAAGGGGTTACAAGTCCTCTCAAAACATTGATTCCAACATACAACATAGGTCCTCTTGAAATTGAACACAATGATGCAAAATGGCATTCTAACTTCTTTGGTGATGATTGGGGATTCTTAGAATTCACACCCTCATTTATGGGTGAATGCATACTCACACAAAAGAAAGATGAAAAACAAGAAAAACCAACCATCATGTCAATGCAAAATTCGGACAATCCTTCAAAAAAAATCCACCTCAACCACTTTAGACAAACACACAAACTCCATAACAACCCTTGACGATCACAACAATGAACAACCTCCTGATTCTAAAGTAATGAAAAAACTTTATGGGAAAGGGTGACCTCATGAAACAACTTGGATATAGTGGAAAAGGATGTGGTGCTTGAGAACAAGGTATCTGTAACCCTATAGAACCTAACACACAACAAAAAACTCTTGGTCTTGGTTATTGTTGTTTAATCGAAATCAACAAGCCTTAACTCAACATCAATACTATCACATAAGACTCTTCCAAGACTGTTCTTTATTCACATAAATAACATTAGTTGCTGCTCCTTGCCATGCCATAGTTGTAGGATCATAGCATACTCAATATTGCATGTTTTGTATCCCTTACAAGGGGTAGCATACCGTCATCCATTCTAGGCTCACCTTTGTTCGACACTAAGTGGGGGGCAAAGAGTTAGATAGCCTTTTCCCTTGCATGTAATTTTTCCTTGTCTCTTCCGACTACTCATTAACTTTGCATGCAAATATAAGAGCAATCTTGAGATTTGGATGACATGTCTTAATATTGACTCGCATGTGACATACAGTCTTTCTTCATCTTTCATTTTCCTTGACATGACGCAACCTAACTTATAAACATATGACTTGGCATAGGGTTTTTTGAGCAAGCTCTCATGTCCTCTTCTTCTTTCTCTTCTACTTTAAAGTAATTGCTCACAAAATGATGTGTAGCAATTCCTTTAAAGTGGGGAGCATACATTACCATAATTCATTTACATTCTTGGTTTCTAACTAAAGCCATGCCATTTATATAATGTGTTTTTTACTTTGTGGATGGCATTATGGGTGTGTTGTCCTTCATAAGTGTGATCTATCTCAGCATATTGCATTCCTCTTGGTTTTTTGATGTGATGCATTGCATCCCCTAAGTTGTGAATATACTATTCTTTGATTGGTCCTCTCTTGGAGACATTAGGAAAAATGTTCCCTAAGTGACTGACCTTACATAAACTTAACAAGATTCCTTTGAACATTTTTACATTTCTACATTTTTACATTTTTTGCATTTTTGCCACCTTGCATAACGTAGCTTGCATGTTTGTGGTACCTTTTTTCATTAGAATTTTTCTTTTTGGCGCCTTGTTAAAGTTATCAATGAGTATAACTTTAACATGGTTGAGCGGGAAGCTCAACTAGCCGCATGAATTTCCCCATAGCCACCTTTATGTTTGATAGTGCATACCAACTAGCATATGTATCTTACCTTTTTTTTGGTCCTTCTCACCCTATAGAAAAATAGTTATGTGGCCCCAGAGTAAGTAAATTTGTGCTTTCTCACACCCCAGAGTGAGTACATCTTTTTCTTGTCATTGCATGATTTTGTATCTTGTTGGTTTTACTTAGGATCTTGGATCTTTGGGGCTTGCACAACCTCCTTGATCTTTTTCATTCTTTGTCATCTGCATTTGTGCATGAGGATCTCTCTTGAATGTCTACTTTAGTGTGAGTTTGAAGCAACTTCATTCTTTCACTAAAGTTGGGGCTAGATGTGTCATAGAAAAATGGACCCTTTGCTTGACATGGATTATTTCATGATTAAATGGACTTAATGGGGTCTTAATCTAGTGTTGTGCAGTATTTTATGCATCCACACTATGTCTTAGACCCTTATAAATAAAATAAAATACATTTAATGGTGTCTTGTGAAGGTGTTGTGAAGTGTTGTAACACATTTCTACACTCTTCTAGACTCTTTTTATTATAATTCACTTAAATAATCCCTTTTATTCATTACCAAGTCCTATTTTAAAGTCTTGTGACAAAATTTCACACTTTTATAGGCACATCTCCTTATTTACACCTTTCTTATGACTTATTTGACCCCTTTATGCCCTCATACATGTCTTAATTAAGTGTATTTTTGAATATGAACCTAACAAACAATTTTAAATACAACTTAAATCCTGACACCGACTTTTGAGTCCAAGGTGTGACCCATTCACCATGGGTGGCGAATGGGTCCTTCTTGGCTCTAATTTCAAAATATTTTAAATTCTCTTTGGGTTTTTATTTAAAAATCACTTGATGTTGGCCTTTTGATGAGGTATGAATGGGTACTAAGGCACAATTGACTATAAATAGGTATTTTTATTCTCATTTTAGAGAGATCCATCAATCAACACATCTCTCAACACATTTGATCTCATTATCACATCTTTCATCATTAATTCAAGTCAAACAAACTAGGTTTTCTTCATTAGAAGTCATCAAGTTATCTTTCTAAAGAATTCAAGGGTTGAATCTTCATATATTTCTGTATATTTTCAAGATCATTCATCATGAAAAGGTAATATACTCCATTTTTTCATTCTTTATTCACTTATTTCATCATTTTGGTATAATTACCTAAACGGGGTTTGACTTAGGCAAACCCCCATGCCCTAACATTCAACATATCTCTCTTTTGTCTTATTTTTTTTGTAGATTTAGGACTCTTGGAGGCTTAGGAATGATTGAAGATTAAATTTAAAAGTCACTCAAGTCTAATCTTCATCATTAAAGGCTACATATCAACAAAAAGTCATTTTTAGACTCGAATTTGACAATTTCTGAAGTGAACATCTGTAGAGAGCACAATTGCATATCTAGCTCCACAGAATCTTCCTATGATTTTTTTAGATTCTTGTAGGTGGAATAATTTTACACCCATGGAAAATGAGTCCCATTTGTAGGCCTGGAAAGTGGTTTTCTCAGATTTCAGCTCCCAACAGTGAGAAACAGGTTTCACCAAAAGCAGGACTAATTCGCCATGGATGGTGAATTAGTACCAGCGGCCATTAACAAAGGTTTTTAAGACATTCTAGAATCTTATAGTGACATCAATCTACCTCTAGGTGCACTCTGTTCAGTTTCATCTATTTTTGTTTCTATCTTCTTAGGTTTCTCGTTCATTATTTGCATTCTACACTGTGTTTTCCAACATTTTGTATTAGATTAGTTTGCATTCATTTATCTGCATTTTCATTAATTTATAACGATTAAAACACATCCACAAACATCCACATTTTCTTTGTATCCATTCATACATTAGTATTGAATGCTAACAATGTGCATTTTGGCCCTAATTCTCTCTCGTTCTAGGTGAAAAACCCTAGGAGGAGATAAGAAGGATTTGGGTGCCAAAATCCTTCATTATATAGTATGGCACTAGGTACATATGAGTTGTCTTTGAGGTTTGTATCAAACCTCATGGAAATTCTATGGTGCATGGAGATAGTTAACTTCCTGGCTAGCACCTATATGCTTCCTAATATCTACCCACTTTATTCATTAAAACCTGCTTTGGAAATCTATGACATTCTTCAATGTTTGAACTCAGTGGGTAGCATCATTAAGAAGAAATAACTCCTCCTTGATAAGCATCTCTTAAGGCTTCTCTGCGCTATATAAAATGGTTTACTTAATGATTTTCCTTGAGAGTTAAATGCTTGGTTTCTTAGCCTTAGATTTCACCACAACAACTTAGTATGTGACCCCATTCAATAACTTTACAATGCAATCTTCCTGCTAATAAGGCACACTCTTATTGAGCCACATGAGGAGGCCCTTTTTTTGCCACCTGTAGACATAGCTTCTTCTAAGGAAAGTTAAATATTCTTAAAGGGTTTTATCTTCACAATGGGGCATTTTGATTCTCTGCCCCTTGTTCTTCAACTTTCAAAATTTTTCTTTCTTGTTTTCGGGTTTCTTCTAAAATGTTGATGCTCTCTGTGAAGGTGTGGACACCGATTTTGGTATCCAAGGGTTCTATAAATCTTTTATGTTTTCTCACCTAAAAGGAGAAAATGGACCCAAAATGCATAATTTCTGCACTCAAAATCAATGCAAGGATGGATGCAATATGCTTAAATACAATTTCTAAATGCAATAAACTGAAAGAGAAAGGTGATTATTAATGCAATACCTAAGAAATGCAATTTTTTTGAAAACACAACATGATGTATGCAAAAACACCTAGAAATGAAGATAAATTGTAATAGAAATTGTTGAAACTGAAGGTGTGCACTTCGAAGCTGAAAAAGGATGGAATGTAGTTTTGGAATCCTTAAAAACCTACTGCAGAAGCCAATTGGGATAGTTGTGCCAATTTGGGTGACTTAGTCCCAGATCAGGAAAAACTGCTCTGGAGCCCATTTAAGCCAAATGGGTATCCAAATCTATAGAAATCTAGTGGGACTAAGTTGCCACTGTTGGTGACTTAGTCCACTTCTAAATTCCTAAAAAATCTGAAAGTGGAAATCAAAGCCCTTGGTCTGTACTTCAGTTCCTGACTGGGATCCTGTTTTGAAACTCTGATTTCCAAGCATGAAAGTAACTTTTAGTGGATATTTTGGCTTTGCAAGCAAGGAGAGGTCTTCAACAACTTTGTAAACTATTCTTCAATGATCTTCAAATGTTCAAAGTACCTAAATCTTAGAACACACAATGAAAGAGAAAGAAATGTTGGATGTTAGGGCATGGGGGTTTTCCTTGGGCAAACCCCTTTTTAGGTAATTAAACCAAAATGAAGAAATAATGTAATGAAGCATGAAATAATGGAATTATTACCTTTCCATGATGATAGGTCTTGATTTTTTGCAACAATAGGTGAAGAATCTTCCCTTGAATGTCCTTGAAAGCTATCTTGATGACTTAGAATGTAAAAACCCTAGCTTGCTTGACTTGAGGTGGAAGATAAATGATGGGTTAGATGAATGAATTATGAATTAGGGTTTAAAGGCTTAATTTTATAGGTGATTCTCCTAATTTTCCTATTAATTTGATCCCCAAGGCTGGCATGGAGGAAAATAAAACTTAAAATCCAACTTTTCCTGCTCAAAGCTCAAAAATAACCCAAATGGGACTAATTCGCCACTCTGGGTGACTTAGTCCCACCTAGTAGGGACTCATTCACCTAGATGGGTGACTTAGTCTTAGAGG